>CM051027.1:54400830-55600830 GCA_027627225.1 Congeria kusceri
GTAGTAGGAGTAGGAGTAGGAGTAGTAGTAGGAGTACTAGGAGTAGGAGCAGTAGGAGTAGGAGTAGTAAGAGTAGTAGGAGTAGGAGTAGCAGGAGTTGGAATAGTAGGAGTAGGAGTAGGAGTAGTTGTAGGAGTAGGAGTAGTAGGATTAGGAGTAGTAGGAGTAGGAGTAGTCGGAGTAGGAGTAGTATGAGTAGGAGTAGTAGGAGTAGGCGTAGTAGGAGTAGTAGTAGTAGGAGTAGGAGTAGGAGTATGAGTATGAGTAGGAGTAGTAGGAGTAGGAGTAGAAGTAGTAGTAGTAAGAGTAGTAGGAGTATGAGTAGTAGGAGTAGGAGTAGTCGGAGGAGTAGGAGTAGTAGGAGTAGGAGTAGGAGTAGTAGAGGTGGGAGTAGGAGTAGTAGGAGTAGGAGGAGTAGAAGTAGAGTAGGAGTAGGAGTAGTAGGAGTAGGATTATTAGGAGTAGGAGGAGTAGGAGTAGGAGTAGTAGGAGTAGGAGCAGTAGGAGTAGGAGTAGCAGGAGTAGGAGGAGGCGGAGCAGCAGCAGTAGCAGCAGCATCATCAACTGCAGCAGCAGCAGCGACCATGGTTGTGGTAGTTGTGTTGTTGTTGTATCAGTAAGTAGTAGTAGAAAATAGAGGAACCTGCATAATAAGAAGAAATGGTTTTTGTTGAGGTATCGTATTTGCAACAACAGTCTTTGGTTACAAAACAAAAGTATTTTAATATAAATTTAAATGAATCATATTCTTTATCCTGCAGTTTACTCCGAGAAATCAACACTCGTCTGCATTTATTCGCCATTTCTTCCCAAGTTGTTCTTAAAAAGGTCGTGCATTTTATTTATTAAATACGTTTAATTAAATTAAAGTGTCACTTGCAGTGTATGCACACAATTAGCCCTTTGTTCTTAAAGCAGACACACTGTCATTGTAGACGCACTTTACCAGGTGTTATATCCAACATTTAAATATTTTTGGTTTAAAAAAGATGCGCATTTGATACACGTTGGTGTCAAACGCGATACGTTTTATTGTTTATTGCCATCACTTGTTTGCACTTGTGGTTCAGTATGTATAGAAGTTGTCATGGTGACACCTATTTTTGCCTAGTCTGGCATTACGTATTTGTGGTGACAAGAGACCCAGATGGTTTGAAGCCAGAGTAGGAAGATCTGGGCCTTACGGTTTCAGGACCAGATGGTATGAAGCCAGAGTAGGAAGATCTGGGCCTTACGGTTTCAGGGCCAGATGGTATGAAGCCAGAGTAGGAAGTTCTGGGCCTTATGGTTTCAGGGCCAGATGGTATGACGCCAGAGTGGGAAGATCTGGGCCTTATACGGTTTCAGGGCCAGATGGTATGAAGCCAGTGTATGAAGATCTGGGCCTAACGGTTTCAGTGCCAGATGGTATGAAGCCAGAGTAGGAAGATCTGGGCCTTACGGTTTCAGGACCAGATGGTATGAAGCCAGAGTATAAAGATCTGGGCCTTACGGTTTCAGGGCCAGATGGTATGAAGCCAGAGTAGGAAGATCTGGGCCTTACGGTTTCAGGGCCAGATGATATGAAGCCAGAGTAGGAAGATCTGGGCCTTACGGTTTCAGGGCCAGATGGTATAAAGCCAGAGTATGAAGATCTGTGCCTTACGGTTTCATGGCCAGATGGTATGAAGCCACAGTATGAAGATCTGGGCCTTACGGTTTCAGAGCCAGATGGTATGAAGCCAAAGTAGGAAGATCTGGGCCTTACGGTTTCAGGGCCAGATGGTATGAAGCCAGAGTAGGAAGATCTGGGCCTTACGGTTTTATGGCCAGATGGTATGAAGCCAGAGTATGAAGATCTGGGCCTTACGGTTTCATGGCCAGATGGTATGAAGCCAGAGTATGAAGAGCTGGGCCTTACGGTTTCAGAGGAGAAGATTTTTTAAGTCATTTTGCTATTTAGGCCTATATAAACCATGTGACCCTTGGCGTGGCCAGCTTTTACCCCAGGGGGAATAATTTGAACAATCTTTGTAGAGGACCACTATACCATGTTACTTGCCAAATATTAAACCTCTGGGCTCTGCAGTTTCAGTGGAGAAAATTGTTTAAGTGCACTTGCCATATAAGTTTATAGAAACCTTGTGACTTCGGGGGGCGTGGCTTCTTTTTACCCAAGGGGCATAATTTGAACAATCTTTGAAGAGGACCATTATAAAATGTATCATGCCAAATATGAAATCTCTGGGCCTTGCGGTTTCAGACTACAAGATTTTTAAAGCCCACCTGGCATATAACTGATTTACTCTAATGAAACCATTTAACCCAGGGCGTGGACAATTTTTCGCCAGGGGCATAATTTGAACAATCTTTGTAGAGGACCACGATACGATGTTACAATTTTACATACCAAATACGAAACCTATGGGCTTTGCAGATTCAGAGAAGATTTTAAAAGTCATTTTGCTATTTAAGTCTATATTAACCATGTGACCCCTATGGCGTGGCCACTTTTTACGCCAGGGGCATAAGTTGAACATTCTTTGTAGTGACCACTACATAATGTTACATGCCAAATACGAAACCTCTGAGCCTTGCAGTTTTAGATAAGATTTTTAAGTCCGCTTGCCAGATAGGTCCATAGAAACCATGTGACTGCGAGGCGTGTCTTCTTTTCGCACCAGGGGCATAATTTGAACAATCTTTGTAGAGGACCACTATTCAATGTTTCCTGCCAAATAAGAAACCTCTGGGCATTGCTGTTGCAGAAAAGAAGATTTTTAGAGTCATTTTGCTATTTTAGTCTATATAAACCATATAATCCCCAGGGCGAGTCCACTTTTTACCCATGGGCATAATTTGAACAATCTTTGTAGAGGAGGAATATAGGAGGGTACATACCAAATACGAAACCTCTGAGCCTTGAAGTTTGTTGTTTCTCTAGCTTTAGTTATCCAAAGATATATAAATAAAATATATAGTCCTCTGAGTAAACCTTTTCGATCAAGCTGCACCCCTTAAAACGATATGTGGTTCTTCAAATTCATTATTAAAATACGAAATTAAAGTATATAAAATAACAATAAAAGCTTATTAAAAATATTATGATTGTATATATAAAGTCATAATTATACAAAAATATAGATCTAAGCTGTACAAAATAGTTAAAACGTTTAATTGAAATGATAACACGCACTATGTAATCAGACACATCAAATATCGTTTTCAGGACACGTTCGATGAGCTAAGACAGTTCAAACTCATACAATACATAAAGCAGAAAATGAAAGTATCATGCATTATACCATATTAAACAAGAAATGTCTTTAAAAAAGACAATCGGCGTTTTTTGCCCTAAATATAATACAAGTGGACCTAGATGATCGGTTACGTGACTTCTCGGAGCCCAGACTTGTCGGTCCCTACTGAGGAGACTTAGTGGACACTATATTTTTCGGACACCATAAGAAAACGTATCGGCCCCAAAATTAATTTGAGATACACTCAATCATTATTAATATCTTTACCGTACCGCCCCATGTTTTCACCAGTGATACATGAATAACCTAACTACTAGTAATTAACGTTAACATAAATGATACATGAATTGGTCTGGAAAATTTAACAATTTAACTTTGTCACAAAATAATAGCGGGAACTAATGAAAATTATTATATATATCAGACAAGTGTACATAGTTGTGTTAAGTAATATACTATATGTATCATTAGTATTGCACATAGTGTATTCATGCTACGCAAATGAAGTTAAAGTAACATGAGTAACATTTCGACGTATTACGAGACTTCTTTCACCACATTTATGGCCTACTTGTAGAAAGATGCTAAAAGACGTTCGCAACAAAAAGAAAATAATTGAGTTAATTTCTCCTTTTGCTTCATTTTTTTTTCTTTTATGGATATCGGTTACAATATACTAATTTCAATCGGAAAATGTATATCGTTGTAAGTCTTTACTTCCAGTCAATGGTTAGTGTTTATGTAGTGTGTTATTAATCGCAATATCCTTACATACTGTCAAAACATCTGAAAACAATTTAAAATGTACAGATATTTTAAAACAACCTTTTGAAAAGTTACATTTTGAAGACGTAGCGTGAATGATAAAAAGGTTCACCAGATAACATGTTCAGAGACCACTATTTCCCCAAAAATTACAGTGGCCCAAACTTGTTATGACTGTTTTAGTGTTGTTATGCATTGACACATGTCTAAGCCAGGTTTGAAGAAAATCTGAGATTTGGAACTTAATATATTCATACATTTGGTCCTATGTGTATTTTGAAGTTTCTCGTACTGTATTTGACCATCCCTAATGGCCATTCAAATGATTTGTTTCAAAAGTAAAAGTTTACAGAGCATATAAACTAATCAAAAACACACTTATACAATGTATTTCCAAACAAATCAGTAAGTATACCTTGACGTATGTATGTGCGAAATTTAAAGAAAATCTGTCGTTTGGAACAAAATATATTGATGCATTTGATAAACAAATGACGTTTCAGAAAGCATTATATAATTTAGTAGCCATTTGACCTACTTAAATGTCCAGTCAAATTCATCATTCTAACAGTAAATGTATGTACAGCGTTTTTTTACTCGTTATACACTTGTATATTGCCAAACAAAACTTGTAAAACATATCAGTTGAAAGAACCATAACCTGCTGAAGTGTGTTGTACTCGCTAGAATTATTTCACGGGCACCCAAGTCGGTTACAACGTACAATAATATTTGTACACAATGATAAAATAATAGGAAATATAAGCTCCATCAAATTTGCTAATATCTTTTTGCTTATTTATCAGAAAAATACCAGATATTTACCACGTTCTCATTTTGTGCTTGTCACAAGAAACCTTAACCCTTTTGACAGGCAGACGTGACGCGAGCTCAACAGGCAACATTGTTTGTTGTGACTGAGTGTGGTCTTCGTGAATTGTAGCATGTAAGTGCTATTTATAGAGCGCGCCGATTATGTAGGCTAAACAAAATAGTTATTTCATTATGTGAATGAATATAACATTCTGATCATGATATTAGTAAAATTGTTCATAATTATGTTCAGTTCTAAGAGTGTATGTCGAAGATATTTTTATTATTTATTTTAACCGCTTATGTAAACAATTATGTAAATTTTAATCCCCAAAAGTATGCAACAGTTATTGTTATACATTATACCATTGTTGTAAGTTTGCATTCCCTAAAATTAGAGAATATGTCCTATTCTATTGGCATTCAATTTTCAAATTGCATAATTATCGCAAGGAATGTAGGTCAACAGTGATCTAAGACAGTTACGCCGAAAAACAATTTGCATTAAACCAATTAACAAAATGGCTTCCAATAAACGCATGGAATTGTTGATGTGCAAATAATATGGTGTATAGTAATTTGATATAAAACTGTACACATACATTATTAATTCTTCGACATTAGATTCTTCATGGCCTGTTATTCAAAAGCTCACACGGTAAACAAAATAACTTAAGCTGAACATTTCTATGTGCAATGCCGTGTTGACAAAACAGTTTTAATACTAGTATAGTAGTAGTAGTAGTAGTAGTAGTAGTAGTAGTAGTAGTAGTAGCAGTAGTAGTAGTAGGTAGTAGTAGTAGTAGTAGTAGTAGTAGTAGTAGTAGTAGTAGTAGTAGTAGTAGTAGTAGTAGTAGTAGGTAGTAGCAGTAGCAGTAGCAGTAGTAGTAGTAGTAGTAGCAGTAGCAGTAGTAGTAGTAGTAGGTAGTAGCAGTAGCAGTAGCAGTAGCAGTAGTAGTAGTAGTAGTAGCAGTAGTAGTAGTAGTAGTAGTAGCAGTAGCAGTAGCAGTAGCAGTAGTAGTAGTAGTAGTAGCAGTAGTAGTAGTAGTAGGTAGTAGCAGTAGCAGTAGCAGTAGCAGTAGTAGTAGTAGCAGTAGCAGTAGCAGTAGCAGTAGCAGTAGCAGTAGCAGTAGTAGTAGTAGTAGTAGCAGTAGTAGTAGTAGTAGGTAGTAGTAGTAGCAGTAGCAGTAGCAGTAGCAGTAGTAGTAGTAGCAGTAGCAGTAGTAGTAGTAGTAGGTAGTAGCAGTAGCAGTAGCAGTAGCAGTAGTAGTAGTAGTAGTAGCAGTAGCAGTAGTAGTAGGTAGGTAGTAGTAGTAGTAGTAGTAGTAGTAGTAGTAGTAGTAGTAGCAGTAGTAGTAGTAGTAGTACAAGTAGTAGTAGTAGTAGTAGTAGTAGTAGTAGTAGTAGTAGTAGTAGTAGTAGTAGGTAGTAGTAGTTGTAGTAGTAGTAGTGGTAGTAGTAGCAGTAGTAGAAGCAGTAGTACTAGTGGGTGGAGGAGCAGCAGCAGCAGCAGTTGTTGTTTAAACAATATACTTATTATAGTTTATAATACTCCTGTAATATCAAATCATTGTTCTGAATAGTGTGGCGATGAAAATAGTTCGGAGTCAAGCCCATGCTTGTACCGCGCAACCTCAGCAATGACCCCAGCATTATGACCTTCATCTTTCGGCTGTCAAATGTCCGACACTTATATCTTATTTGTTATTTCGCAAGATATGCAATATGCGCGACCATTCACCGCTGTCGCTTGTCCATAATGACCCCAGGCTCACCTCAGATTTTCCAGCGATTTCATTGGTCAATAACAGTCCCGCGCTGACCAATGAGCATGTTCTTGTCATGCGCCATTGGTCCGCCATGTTGTGCAATATGTCAACGTACACTGGATAGTGGTCATTTCTTGATAAAAAGTATGTTATTAAAGAGTAAGTACATAACGAATGAATCATGTCCGAGGACAACAAGCACGTTCAGCATACTTTGGCCTTGGAAAGGACATGCACACTTGGTCCTCCGTTCCCAGCGAGAAAAAACAGTCCATACAATTAAGGAGAAAGTAAAAATGCAAGCTCATGTATGATTTAAAAAAAAACACAGAAATTATTCAGTTCAGTTTTTCTGTCCCCCAAACTAGAGAAAACTGACAAACAATGAAAGATGGTTCTTTAAGAATTTTTCTAAAACTTTCTCTTCTCCAGTAATATTCACCAGTGGAATTCGAATATAAAAATCGTGTTTCATTTCACTATGTGCATGGTATCGAAAATTAATAATGGCGCAGTTAATACAATTGTATGTTTTTTCTTACTTTTCACCTGTCGATAAATTATCTTGTATATACCGCTGTTGTATAATGCATGTATTGATTATACTGCGCATGCTCAGATATTCAGATACATCCACCTTGAACTGACTATTGCATGGTCAGCAGTTGCGGATCCGTGGCCTACTGGCAACGCACTAGCTTCACAAGCCAGGGGTCGCAGGTTCGAGCACCCGCTACACCCTTACCTACTAAGTCATCTTTCGCATGAGACGTTAAAGGCAGGTGCAGTGTACTAGGTGCTTCACACCGGGCACTAAAAGACCCGGGCTCGCCTCTGGAACGCAGCGTCTCCAGTATCCCCCTTAACCTAACTAGCAAGTGTTCTGGGGGCGATGGCCATATAGGAGAGAATCCCGGTACACTCGATAAAAATGTACTACAAACACACTTACCACTGGTCAGCAGTACTTGTAACAAAGGTATCTTACAGTTAACACATGCTTGTTTTACACTCGCTCAGATACAAATATCGCGAATACCGGTCTACATTGCACTTGTTGATACAAAGCGTGTTTGTGTGTTTTCCATGTTAACAGTACAAGCGACGTATTATCCCGTTTTTCTTATATTTTTGTGAGTTTGCTAATTGCTTGTTTACGTTAATTTCTCTTGACACAGACTCATTTTTGGACGTTGTACTTTTTGTATAAACGTGTGTCCGCCACGACCTTCGCTGTTGCAAATATAGATGTACGTAAATAAAACCGTCGAGGCTGTTTATTTGAAAAGACTTATTAACATTTAATTTGCGGTCAGCGAATGACAACATCTTGTTAACCAAAAATGAATAAGACAGCGTGCATCTTCAGCCTTTGTGGCTTATCAAATATATTACACATAAATCACATTTAAAAAGAAATATATGAAGGTTTAAAGAGACAATGTATGCGAAAACGACCTGAATAAAGTTTGAAATTAACAATATTATATTGACCTACAATAAAGGTAAAAACACAAGGTTTATGTCATGCGAAAAAAGTTCTGCACATTCTGAGAAAAAGAAGTCATTATACAATTTAGGTCGTGTTTGTTTTGCCATTTTCTTGTTTACATTTTGACGTTTGTGGTGAGTATCGTGTGAAACCATAGTTCCACAACTAAAAAGTATTCTTATAAAGTATAAATACCTTAGATGAATAGAGCGCTGCCATTTGTTCATACTGCTCCGAAGTTGGGAGTTTCATATATCCACTAGAAGGATTTTTTAAAGCATTTGAGTTTATTTGTTGTTGGTGTTTTTGTTTTTCATATAAAATCTCATTATTGAATATATTGTGCATACTTATTTAAAGTAGATAACTTTAGTACAACACATTTATATAATACAATTTTATTGATAGTGCTATATAGAAGACGCTGACGTTTTGACTTAACTTACTTAAAATCTGAAATCTGAACATAACATCATAATCACAGATTGGTATTTCCATTTTTTCCACATTATAACAACCCCCCAAAAAAGTTTTTATTTTTATTCAAATGGTCTTTACAATAATTTTTTTTTAATGATAACTATCTTATTGGTGTAATGTATTATTAAAATAGCACTTGTATAATGCGTCATCAAAATACTATTGGTATGATGTATTATGAACATAATATTGGTATAATGTATTATAACAATAATCTTGGTATAATGCGTTATAGTATGTCGTATTATCAACATAATATATGTCCATGTATCTGTTATATACTTTGATATGCACGTGAAATAGAGCAAATATTTACAGATAAAAAAACAAAAACAAACCACATTTTGACCGTGAGCGTGTAGCTTTAAGACCCTCTTCATTAGTCAGTGAATACCCATCCATTCATTGCGACATGAAGCCGAATAATTTCATGTAACGCGTTCCTGACAGGCATATCATTTCGTAAGAACGTCAACGTTTTGAACGTTACGTCAAAACGTCAGCGTGACAAGTTGATGTATCTTGTTGATGCTGCACTTGATTTGCTCCTTTGACAAAAAGATATTTGTGAAACGATTAACGCTAAGGCCATGCCAATTTGATTCTTTGTTTAGCGTCCTAGGGCTGGTAGGTTTTCGAAATCCTGAACGAAAAAAAAAACCAGTTTTGATAATGTGAAAAATCGAGTTGGAAAGCGTATAACAAATTTAGAAAAAAAAACAAACAGAAAAAAGACTCTTAGATGTTATTACCAATATTGGTAAAAACATGTGGAAATAATCAATGTACACAGTTAAAATACTGTGTTAAAGTAGGTTCCCTATAAGATATAATATAATACAGTTTTGCAAGTTAACACTGGCTTAAGCTGGTACCACGGCCATGAATAAGTTGTTCTTTGAAAGAACATTGTTTTCTTTATCGACTCGTTGTTGTTTTTTGAAAGAACATTGTTTTCTTTATCGACTCGTTGTTGTTTGTTTCTGCCTGGTTGGTAGGTTTCGAAAAATCACGAGGACGCTAAACATAGAATCAAATTTGTAGGACCTTAGGTGGTTGATATCAGAAAGCAATTAAAATATATAAAAAATCACGTAATATGTAATCAATCTCACTGATATAATATTTTTGCACGTAAAACTATTTGCTCACATGTAACGTGACAGTTCGTTATAATTATGTTGAGTCGTGCTCATGTGTCACGTTGGCTTTTCTGTGAATCACATATATTGCATAATTTCTATATTTCTCTGCCGAATCACTCTCTATTATTATCATCCGCATTATCATTATTCTTCATTATCTTTACATACGCTGTAGTATACTTCTTTTTCCTCGGCTATCATCATCATCATCATCACCATCATCATCACCATCATCATCATCATCATCATCATCATCACCACCACCACCACCACCATCATCATCATCATTAGCATCACCATCAACATCATCATTATCTTTTTCTTCTTCTTCATCTGCATCGTCATCATCATCGCCAGTACTGTTGTAGAAGCAACAGAACAGAACAGAACAATAGTAGACTCGTTTTATCTGTATCGCCTGATAAAACTGGATCTTGTTATGTTATGTATTTCGCGGCGTATAAATCAAAGAAAGTGGTGTTAATTAAACCATAGAGAATAAGTAATGAAGTTCATGACCAATTAATATCAATGTTCAACCACTTAGTTGATTAACAGCATTTACCGAAACTGTGTTTTCTGGTTAAAGCGATTTCTCCATTTAATAATATGGAGATTATTATTATTATTATTATTATTATTATTTGTTATTTAATAATTATTCTTCTTATCACCTTTGTCTTCATCATCATCCTCGACATCACCGGTCATCACAATTATCTTTATTACCAACATAAAAAAAACACAAAAAACTACTGCCTTGCGTACAATTGTAACTACCTCTTTCACTATACTACAGCAAAAACAATATAAGCATATAATCAATTTAACAACAATACTTGTCAATGCAAGTGTTGTGTACATTTATTACAGCTAAGAAAAGTTAATTACCTTAAAGAATTATGTATTAAGTCATAAACTATGTTATAATAATAAATGTTAATAAAATATCATATAAAATTATATCTTTGCTTGAGAGAGCACCTTTAACTTGTATCCAGTTTCTATAATAGTCAATACTTAGAAATCGCCATCAATTATCTGACAATCAAATTTGCAAACCCGTCAGTTTTGACCTCAGAATGCCCTTGCTGGACCAGAGAAAAACAAACAACTGTGGTTTCGTGTGACTGTGGCTGCCTAATCTAAACGTTTGAAATTGATGGGTTAATTACGAGCAGGGCGACGTCATTTTCCTTTTTGACGTTACGTACATTAGAACTTACGTACGTTTCTGCGGTGATTATCATTTCACCGCGATGTGTTTTTGCAGGGTCACGTGACGTCCGTAATTAATACGTAGCGTTCGTCACGCCCCGCAAACGTATATATGAGAGACGTACGTTAACGTTAACCGATCTCTGTTACGTTCTGTACGTTAAGTGTCTTCGAAGGATGAGGGACACTATATCGGCACGGCTTGCGTTAGCAATTTTCTTGGGTATGTTTGCCACATTTTATAAATTATAATTATATGGATTCGAATTAATATTTTATATATTGACATCAATACATTTGCATTTGTCTTAAAGAGATTTTTGCATATTTTTTTAATTATAATTCGCTTAAAATAGTAACTATATTGTAATAAATGTGTTCAACATTAAACTCTGCAAATCAGATGGATTGCGTAGTGTATAATCACAATTCTCAATGTTATTTTAAGTTTGTTGTATGAAACCGTTTTCATTTATACTCTTATCAACACATGCTCAAGCATATTCAAGGCACAATTACTGTATTGGTGTCGCGGGAGGTTTGATAATCATATTCTGACACACTCATGGCACCTTTATGCCACCGTAGAGTATACCCTGTATATACTCGTAATATTAAGAATTTATTTAAACGGACGACGTCACAACGGGTTCATGTTGTCTATAAAGTCGCTCGTAACATAGTTTCGGTTTTCCCATATTGCGAAGTTGTTTAACACGAGCTTTAGGTTTGATGCCTCGTAATTGTGTTACTACTATCATTGGTTTTAAATAATTTGTCTATACTCGGCCTTTTTCGTGCTTGCTTCGTCGTTAGTCGTTAGTTTTCGGTATTATTCGGAATGTTCATAAACGCACCTTACGAACATCAAAGGTTTGTACCGAAAGCAAACAAACTTGAATCGTTGGATTTTAGATCGTGTATTTTAAGTTACAATTAAAATACATAATTCGCCAACAACGTGCTTATATCCGAATTCATTATTAATATTTTGGATCCCAATATTCATGATCACACTAACTGTGAGTCTCCATAAGTTGTTTGCCCGCATATCGAAGAGATAAATACACGAATACAGTTGCTTGGCATATTCGTGCTGCACACAAAATAAGTCAATACACATACGTGTCTTCATCTAAAAAAAAAAACTGTGTCAATGTTGATTTTTGAGCGCTCAAAACACTGTACAGCTTTGGACTAACGTATGAATTGTTGTTGTTGTCGTTGGCCGTCTATTGATTGAAATGTTTGTCCATCTTATTATCGTGACGTAAATAAAAACATAAATGAGGCGTGTCGTGGGAAAACCGGGCTTAATGCATGTGCGTCAAGTGTCGTCCCGGTTCAGCTTGTGCAGTAAGCACAGGCTGATCCAAGACGACACTTTCCGCTTTTATGGTATTTTCTGTTTCAATGAATTCTCTTCTAGACACAAATCCATTGAAGGCGGAAAGTGCCGTCCTGGATTAGCTTGTGCGGATAGCACATGCTGATCTGGTACGACACTTTACGCACATGCATTAAGCCCGGTTTTCCCACGTCACGCCTCATTTGTTTCACAAAATATTGCTTTGAGATAAGGTAAACGTTTGAGTCAATAGATATACTCTTAAATAGTTCGCTGGAAAAGAACAACATGGCCTTTAATTTCCAAAATACATTTTAACCAGAAAACAAGGGCATAACTTGAACACTGTAGTTTACTTCATGTATTTACAATGTCTATACATTTTTATGGCCACGTCACTATATCCAACGTTTCAAGCGCCTCGTTTCCTGCCACCACAAACAACATCATATACAATCAGCCAAAACATAAAATGCAATGAGAAAACGTGACATGAATGCTAAATTGGACATGTTTCAATCAACGCAGACATAAATTAAGACAGGATATGATTACACCGTTTATCAATATGTCATTGCATAACCGCTTGAAGCAGAAGTAATTAATTTGTACTATTAATTGCTGCGCCCTGACAACAGCATTGCGAATTTTGTATGTGCTGATGCAATATAGACCTATCTGCCGGTTTGAATTACATTGTGTGTGTCACATACAGCAGTTTAACACTAAACCATGTATTTGTCGGCGATCTTATGACCTCGTGTGTACGTCGGAGACTTGGACGCCAGAGATTTGTTAGAAGTATGAATCTACAACATGAAAACAACAATCAAGATGTTTATTTTATCATCAAAATGTAGCAAAATTAGCTAAGAAAACAGAATGTGCAGTTTATTTAATTCAACACCATCTTAAAAACTCAATGGTAGATCTATTCTGTACTTTATGGACAATATGCTGTGTCATTTACAAACCTGAGCTATGATAATGCATCGCGTTTCACAATAGTTCTGTAAAAATAGCTTGACAATTGATCTTATTAAATTAGAGTAGCTTTTGTGATATAAATAAATGCTTTTCAGTCATTATTAAAAAAATGTATTGCTTAATTGAGGCATTTCAATTTAATCAATCACTAAAGCGTTTATTTTTATGCATTTTGCAATTATAAATGTAGAAGACTGGCGTAAATTGTCTCCCAGTTTCTGAAGTGTGTAATAGAAAAATGTATTAATGCACTATGTACGCTTCAGTAATAACCGTTTTTTGTTACAACCAATGAAATTTGAAATACAATCACGTTATTCACGTTTCTCTTGCGGTCAAAGGAAGAAATAAAATAAGAGTCTCACTATTAAGAACAAACGTGAAAGCGATGTGAATTAACATAGATAAATTCATAATACTTATGCAGTTCATGTTTACAACGATCAAGGCATTAAATTAATGAGTGTATATGTATACATATTTGAACTTTACGATGACAGATAAGTGACGAGGCTTACATAGGAACACACATTTCGAACGTACGTTTAGACTGGACAGCTTTGCCAACTTATCAAGTTTGCGGTTGTCAAAGAAGAAAGGCGTGTTTTCATAATCTTTATTTAACTTTTCCACCACGTATATTACGAGTCTTTTTTTATTCGTATTTCAGTAGCCACCTTTATCCATGGGCTCACCGCGCAAGTCACTGCTACCAAGCAGGAAATGTTAGACCAGGCGGCCGCCAACCTCGACATCAAGATCGCCGTTTGGACTAACCACATCATCACCAACAACCACAAGGTTGTCTTCCAGTTCGCCAACAACGGCAAGGTGCCCATCCTCGTCGACGATGACTGGAAGATCTTGTTCAGCATGCGAGACGGCAAGTCGACGACGCAGCCAGAGTACGTCGTCCACGGTCTTCGACTACAAAAGGCCGACGGTTGCTCCTTCGAAATCTCCAAGAAACCAGGCGTCAAACCACACTTCCCCGGTCTTAAGCCTGGTGACAAATTCGTCATGACCATTGACAGCTTCACGGGCCTATCCGTCTTCAAATACGACATCGACAACAACTTTGTCATCACGGCAAATAACCTCGCTGCTCGCGTGATTGCCAGCACCACTAGCGAAGACCTAAACTTTGTCTTCCTGTCCTCTGACAACAAAACCAGAACGGACCCCTCCACCACAGACCCCTACCGCCGTCATTTGATGGCCGCCGAGGTCCCTGACACCGGAAGGGTAGGAAGAAACATCATCGTGCCTGCCGCTAAGAACATGTCCGAGATGACCGGGGCTCTCATTGACTTCAACGTGACCGCTAACGTGTTCCTGTACTTCTCACCATCCATCGGCAACACTTTCAGAACCTACTTACAGAGTAAGAAACATTAAATGAGGCGTGTCGTAGGAAAACCGGGCTTAATGCCTGTGCGTAAAGCAGTCCGCACAGTCTGATCCGGGACGACACTGTCCGCTTTAATTATATTTTCTGTTTCAAGGAAGTCTCTTATAAACATAAATCTATTGTAGGCGGAAAGTGCCGTACTAGATAGACATCACATACTTAGAAAGCCAGAGTCCGGTCACTCAAAACGGTCACCATCAATTGAAATAACATTCTGAGAAAAAAATGCCATAAGTTAAACAAATAAATAAACAGCCAACAGATATAACAGTTTAGAATAGACGTTGGGATTATTTATACACATAAATAAACTGCCAACTGGCATAACAGTCTTAGAAGATAATTGGACACAACATAAAGTTAATGCATAATAGGTAGTTGACTGGAAATGAACAATTTGTGATTGTGAGTTTGAAAATGATTTCTGATGTGATATGTTGATTTTTTTTCAGACGAACTGCTCACCGTCACTGGAATAAACCAACAAAAACTTCGAATCGTTAACGCTCCATCTCCACTAAGCGACGTCGGCGTCTATATCAACGTGATAGTGGCTGCAGACGCCACAAAAACCAAAGACGGGTACAAGTTCAGCGCCGTCTTTGACCAGGCTGGGCGACACACCATTACACTGACAGCCAACCACGAAAGCGGTAAACAGACTTTTCAACTTCTGTGACTCAAACATTTAAACTCATACCCAGTTATCGTAAAATTAATCATTTCCATTCATCGATAATCACAAACACTTCACAAGCTTTACCGTGTGCTCTTTTGTGTAAAGTAGATTTACCGTTAAACACGTGATATCCGATTACAATGTTTGGATAAAACTCTCGATTGATTTGCATATGATTGACATTTGCGGAAACGTCCATATAACGCACGAGGCGTGTTGTGGGAAAACCGGGCTTAATGCATTTGCCATATAACGCACGAGGCGTGTTGTGGGAAAACCGGGCTTAATGCATTTGCCATATAACGCACGAGGCGTGTTGTGGGAAAACCGGGCTTAATGCATTTGCCATATAACACACGAGGCATGTTGTGGGAAAACCGGGCTTAATGCATTTGCCATATAACGCACGAGGCATGTTGTGGGAAAACCGGGCTTAATGCATTTGCCATATAACACACGAGGCATGTTGTGGGAAAACCGGGCTTAATGCATTTGCCATATAACACACGAGGCATGTTGTGGGAAAACCGGGCTTAATGCATTTGCCATATAACGCACGAGGCATGTTGCGGGAAAACCGGGCTTAATGCATTTGCCATATAACGCACGAGGCATGTTGCGGGAAAACCGGGCTTAATGCATTTGCCATATAACACACGAGGCATGTTGTGGGAAAACCGGGCTTAATGCATTTGCCATATAACACACGAGGCATGTTGTGGGAAAACCGGGCTTAATGCATTTGCCATATAACGCACGAGGCATGTTGTGGGAAAACCGGGCTTAATGCATTTGCCATATAACACACGAGGCATGTTGTGGGAAAACCGGGCTTAATGCATTTGCCATATAACGCACGAGGCATGTTGCGGGAAAACCGGGCTTAATGCATTTGCCATATAACGCACGAGGCATGTTGCGGGAAAACCGGGCTTAATGCATTTGCCATATAACACACGAGGCATGTTGTGGGAAAACCGGGCTTAATGCAGTTGCCATATAACACACGAGGCATGTTGCGGGAAAACCGGGCTTAATGCATTTGCCATATAACGCACGAGGCATGTTGCGGGAAAACCGGGCTTAATGCATTTGCCATATAACGCACGAGGCATGTTGCGGGAAAACCGGGCTTAATGCATTTGCCATATAACGCACGAGGCATGTTGCGGGAAAACCGGGCTTAATGCATTTGCCATATAACGCACGAGGCATGTTGTGGGAAAACCGGGCTTAATGCATTTGCCATATAACGCACGAGGCATGTTGTGGGAAAACCGGGCTTAATGCATTTGCGTGAAGTTTCGTTCCGGATTAGCCTGTTCAGTCCGCACAGGCTAATCCGGGAGGGCACTTTCCGCTTTTATGGTATTTTCTGTTTCAATGAAGTCTCTTCTAAACTTAAATCCACTGTAGGCGGAAAGTGCCGTCCCGGATAATCCGGGACGACACTTTACGCACATGCATTAAGCCCGTTTTTTCTCACGAAACACCTCATATGTTATCCGAAAGTATTAACAAAGAATCTACATAACACAATGATATTCGTGGTTCACCATTGCATTGACAGCATACCACGAAAGTCGTAAATACAATACATGCGATCTGAAGGTATAACAAATGATCTACATAACACAATGATGATATTCGTGGTTCAGCATTGCATTGACAGCATACCACGAAAGTTGTAAATACAATACATGCGATCTTAAGGTATAAACAAATGATATAAATAACACAATGATATTCGTGGTTCACCATTGCATTGACAGCATACCACGAAAGGGGTAAATACAATACATGCGATCTGAAGGTATAAACAAATGATCTGCATAACACAATGGTATTCGTGGTTCACCATTCCATTGACAGCATGTCACGAAAGGGGTAAATACAACATAATTATGTTACACTCGCAGCCAACAACAAAAACGGTAAATAAATATACACCATACTTGATCTGTTCCTAGTGTATGAAAACGAACATAATTTCTTTTGTTGTTGCTACTACATTGACAGACAATCACGAAAGGTGAATGTAATGTTCATGATGTACGAACAAGAACATACATATTAGCAGAACTTAATCGCGATCGATGTTGTGTGATGTTTGTGCTTTGTTGTTTCTTAAATGGATGTTATAACAGTTCTCTCAGTTCACTCATCAACCATAATATGTAGTTAAACATTTTTCTTGAAATATATTAATATAATAATATTATATAGAGTACACCGGGATTTTCTCCCATAGGGCCATGGTACCCGGAAGACTTGTTCGTTGGGTTATGGGGGATAGTGCAAGATACAGGAACGCCCCGTTCTGGGTCTTTTAGTGTCTGCACCACGGTTTAATGTTAAGTTCAATAATACTTCATCTTTTTAGGTTTGTCGAACGCCATGGAAACCTTCCTCTCTCTGCTGGGTATCTACTCTATTGTTCCCGCCATCACCATTGACGACGATGCTGACACTGGTATCAGGTATGTAAATCAAGACCTCCATGTGACCTTAGAAAGATTACCTATACAAATTTTCACGATTGAGGTAGTTTTTTTTCTAATTTTTATTTTAAGACATTATTTAATTGCAAATAATAATTTGCAAATTAAGTAGATAAAATAAAAAAAATTAGAACAACTCTGCAACATAGTCCATGACAATGGTATATACTGGTAGTACGTATATTGTAATTTAAAGGTTTTCTTAAGTGATTTGATTGCAAATTTTACGGACTGAATATATACAAAATAATATGAACACTTATCCATGACCAAAGTGTATATTCCGCCGAAATCTGTTGTTTTGTCCAGTTGTCAGACATTCAAAGGTTTATTTTTGCTTTAAATGTTTGCCACCGACATGTTATGTGCTTAAACTTCATTACCACAGAAGCATACTCTAATAAAAGTTATGTAATGTCAGAGGACAGTGTTAGATAGAAATTACACAGTACAAGAACAATGACTATGTATATGGTATTTATAAATGCCCTTTTAAAATTGCCTAGTGCCCACTTCTTACTAATAAAGTAGTTTAAACTTAATTAAAATGATTGAAATGTGCACGTGTTTCCCCATTTCTCCTTACAATCATGTTATAAGGATGCTATCAGGTCTAAACCTAATAAAACCTGTTCTTAGTTCTTGTGGAATGGGACATCAATAGGCAAAACAAATCAACAAACCGTGATTTCAATGGTGTTATTTTCCTAAACAAAACCCACCATAGCTGGTAAAACTACAGGCAATCGTGATTCTGGTAACCACATTATCCTCGAAACCCGGGGATAAAATCAAAATTCACATAAAAATTCAATCCTTAAAACACAAACTACGCCATAATTGCAAATCCCAATCCAGTCTTAACTGGACGAATTAAGTGATGTAAACATATATTAAGCCTACTACAGTGTCTGGAATAGTTTTAGTTTATTAGTACTTCCTAAACTTATTCCTTGTTAAATTCCATTATTGGTCCTTCTTCAGCCATACAATTGCATTAGTGTAAGTTATGCTGTTGTTCTCCAACGCATGTAGAGACGCTAATTCTTTTGCAATGAGGTTTATCAAAATGTATTCCTTTGTTGAAAATCTTAAAAGACACTCCTTCAATAAAGGAAGGTATTCGTTTCTTGCTGTTGTTTTTTTTTTGGTTCATCTCTTTTGCTGAATGTGTTTTCGCTTTGTAAATGTGAGTGTTAAAAAGCCTGTTCGTCAATATGTACATATAGTCACATTCCAGAAAATTTATCTTAAAATATTTTCAGTTAGTTCCGATTTGGGTAAGGTAATATTGTTAAAACTGCATTAAATTAGTGAATCAAATTACAGTTAAGTAAATAGTAGTCAATAATAGGATGATAATTACACTTAGCAGAATGTCATGTCAAAATGGAATAAAATGCTTAAGAAAAATGTCAATTTTAAGGCCTAGGATAAGATTTCGCTTAAGATATTTCTGGAATAAGGACCCTGACCTTCTTTTGTAATATGTGTGTTAAATTAGCAACTTCGCTTGCTTTGTTCTGACCGTGATAAGTCCATTTTAAAACATATCTTTGAACATTTGTAAAATAATTTGATTACCAAAACAAAGGCACGTGTCTTTTTTTTTTCATTTTATGAAATGTATCATTAAAGTGATGGTAAACACATTGCACAATACATTTGTGATGATTTGCCTTCTTAAATGTCAAATATAAGATGTTAAAACGAAACCCTAGAAACACTAGCATCTGGTTCTTTACTTGAGGCAAGTGACCAATTGCATGTACAATTATACAACAACAGCATGTACAATACACACAACACAACACAACACAACACAACGCAAAACATAAACTGAGTAAAACTGGGATCACCGCATTGGAACGGTCGATGCAATGCATTGTGGGTTTTAAAACCGGTTTCAAAACATAAATCGAAGAAAATATGTTGTTAAATATCAAATCGAATGTCTTTTTCAGATCAGTGAAACTTGATGTAACCAAGAGCTTTTTCCCAGTGGCAACTATCCTGAAGTTGCTGAGGTTGATGAAAATGTACAAGTTCAACGAACTGGTGCTCGTGCTCGGATCTGATGACGCGATGCGCGTGGCACTTTTGGACAAAGCCGACTTTAAAGAAATTCAGCTCGTAAGTGTCTTCCTTACGAGTATCTAACAATCTTGCGGTAGTTATGCAATTACCTTCGTGTTCGTGCGACGGCATTGAAATACATTCAATCAAAACAAAATTTGTTGACAACTGTTTGCTTTTTCACCAGTCTTTATAGAACGACTACAAATAAAGTATTCCAAATAAGTAAAGACCGGTATGTAACACGAGTGCTTATTCAATTATTCATAGTTACTGAATCTGGTATTGAGGAATATCATGTCATGCTTTTTTTATTACACTGTTAGTATTTTCATTACAGTTTGCTACCAACCAATGCCTTGGCAAGACCACACCCGATTGCAATCCCAATTACTACAAAGCCTCCCAAGCCTATTCAGCCTCCGGCAAGGGGTTCTACACTGTCGAAGACTTTGTCCGCATACTGGTCAGCGCTCAAACACTTAGCATAGATGTGGTTCCATACGTGAACCTCATCGGATGTCTGAGATCCGCTAAGAAGGCCTCACATTTGAGATTCGAAAGACTTCGGAACACCAATCCTACTGAAGCTGAAAGACTGCACCTAATGTCCGCAGAGCCTTCCATCCCGCAAGCGGACCTCCCTGCCGGGTCATGCTACAGCGATTGCATGCTGGACCCTTGCAATCCGGCGACACTGAACTTTGCCCAAGAAGTGTTCGATACATTCAAGGATCTTTACAGTATGGCGGGAGTTCAATTAAATAAATTCAGCGTTGGTGGCGATGGTTTCACTAAGTACTTCATCCAGTTTAGCAGCTGCGTGCAAAAAGGATTCAGCCAGGCGGACGCCATGCGATACTTGCTGGAACAACTGGGCGCAAAGGCAACAGCCATTGGAGCTACTCTTCGTGTTAGCGAGGACGCCGTTATTGACCCATCAACAGGAACTTGCCTTACCGTAAGTACACCTCGTCTTATATGTAGTTTCAGTAGAATTAAACATTTTGCATAATTTATACATCTAAAGTTCTGAAATCATTCATTAACATGTCATTGAAAGTTTGATTGTATTCTTAATTTGCTAATTATTACACATGACATAGTTATTAAACTTGCTATAGTTTTCTCTAAGACGTCCACTATGCTTTTTTCCTTGTTTTAGGGAAGTGCTACATATGCCCCAGCTAACCTTCAAGTCGATTTCTCTAAGCTCGCCCCTGGAGATATGAGCGAATGGAACCTTACCGCGGCCCAACAGGAGTTCCTTCTGAGTGAAGTGATCCCCTACAACGAGAGTGACCCCAATTCTGTCCAGGACCCTCTTCGCATATTTAACGGCCCTA
The DNA here is from genome assembly GCA_027627225.1 of Congeria kusceri. NCBI lineage: Eukaryota > Metazoa > Mollusca > Bivalvia > Myida > Dreissenidae > Congeria > Congeria kusceri. The sequence continues at coordinate 54,422,100 of CM051027.1, forward strand.
AGAAAGGACTTGCGCCTTGGGGTAGAGCATACAGCTGCGCCAACAACGGTTATAAGGTATGGGTTGTTATTTGACATCAAATCACCTACGAGTCCTATCCGTTTCTATTCTATTTGCATTTCAGTGAGGCCTGTTCAGTTTTAAGTCACAAAAAGATCTACTTTACGTTCCATATATTGTTTAGTACGACTTAAATTCCTTATTTTTAAATTGCTACGACGTTTTGTCATACTAATAGTGTTTTAGTAAATGCCTACTGCCTTTTAAAAAAAAGTGTTTCTTAACCCTTACAACTACTTAATCAACTATAATGCCTATGAAGTAGACATAACGGAACAAATCAAATTTATAACAGCTGTTATACGAATGATACAAGTTCAAAACTGCTACCACGTGTTGTGTTGTGGGATTTAAAATTCATCACACCTCGTTTATCATATCTCACTTTTTAAGGTTATTCTCAACCCCAACAACTACTTCCACCTTGACAACGCCTATGAATTGGACTTTGGCGAGCTGGGAACATTCAAAAAGGACGGCTTCTTCGTCGTCAACAACTTCCGCCTGCAGACTTACGAGCCCCTAAACATGCATATCAACATGGACATCTCTTCCACTGGGGGAACCTTCCTGCCTTACCGTTTTGCCCAGATCTTCCAGACAGAACCCCTCAACAACCCAGCCAACGTCATCGGTAAGATCACGGCGAGCTGAGAAAGCAATATATCAGGATAGAGTTACTCAAAGGATTACCGGTACCCACCGAATAACCAGTAATATATATCCTAAAAACATCATAAATATATCAGGATAGAGTTACTCAAATGATTACCCACCGAATAACCAGTAATATCTATCCTAAAACATCATAAAATATATCAGGATAGAGTTACTCAAATAATTACCCATCGAATAACCAGTAATATCTATCCGAAAAACATCAGCAGTGTCAACATTCAAAAACTGAACACAATAACATATACACATATATACGCATTAGCTTTTCATGCAAAAATGAACGAATAACCAATAGCATCGACTAGGTCATGCCAATTATGCAAATTACGCTGAACAGAATAAAGTAAATGGTCACAGACAATGCAATGCATCAAGACTGGGTTACTTACAACATTAATGATATAATAACCAACATGTTAGGCCTAGGCATTAATGCTAATTTTACTGAAACAGTTTAAGTTCTGATGCCATGGACATTGCAGTTGATCAAGACGTAATTTCTCAAAACATTAAGTACAAAATAACAACGTGCATCCGTTAGTCATTCATTTCAATTGAGCAATTTAAATTATGATGTCATTTGACAATGCAATGCATCAGTACGAAGTTGCTCATTGCGTTAACGACAAAATAACCATAAGGTTTTATAGCATATGTTGACACAAAAGTTAACACACAATAAACATATTCCTAAATATCTAATAAGTCATTTTTATAGGTCTGGAAGCCTGTGCAAACACATTAAAATCAAATCCTAACATTGTTAGGATCTGAAGACATCGTATAACAGGTCACGTCCAAATGACCTTTCGAACAATTAAATGTCAGCCTTGCTGCGCCCAATGAAATTGCCTTTTGCACAGCAATGCTTGGCAACGGTTTTTGAAAAAGTGATGCATGTCTAGCTGATCCTATGGCATAAATCATTTACAGTTAATTTTCACGTGGATAACAATAGATATAGTGGTATCTTAGTCGAGTAAACATACCAAGTTCACGTTAATTTCGTGCATAGAATGTGTGGTTTATATATAAAGTTATACCACAACATGTTGATTGGCTCCTGAAAAGGTCATCTGAACGTGACCCCTAATGCGAAGTCATCAGATCCAGTCAGCAGATAATATAGTAGCGTCAAACTGAAGATGATTTTAATGAGATTGGCAGCCTGTATTGACACGAAGCTAACACATAGTAAACACATTCCTTATTATCCACTATGTATGTTTCAAAGGTCTGGAAGCCAGTGCTGACACGAGGGTCATCGGTAACGAGGACCAGCTGTGGTACGCCCTTCTTCCAAGACTCCTCGTTATCTCACAGAAGATGTGGAGGCGAAGCGAGTTCGAGAACCTTGTCTATGTAGGCATTTGATTTGTGAATTATTGTTTTATATGCGTGTGATTTCTTGCTTTCTCATTGTGCAACGTTTCTCGTTTCCGAAATTCCACGGTCTCTAAAAAACAGATTTGACTTCTTGATTTCTGTTCACGAATCTTTGATAACTTTAATTAGTTTAAGAAGCAACGGAACCCTGAAGGACTTTAAAGGACAAAAAATAATTTTGAGTCGAACTTCCTTTGTGCGGTCATTAATATCTAAAATAATTCATTAGCCATTTGTAAATTATGAATGTATAAGAGTTCCATAATCCACATGAATGCGTCCAGCCAAGCAGAAAAATAAAACTGAAGTTATTTCGGCAAAGTGAAATTACAAATCACTACTCACAAACAGATTCAACGGTAATAAAACGCCCCGAACTAACCACAATATTTGTCTTTACGTTGTACACAAATAACTTGCGTCAACATTCAAAATAATTTTAGGTGGAGAATTCCAGTACTCTGGTTGACTACACGCTGTCCGAGCGAAGGACCGGCATCATGCGTTTCGAGCTCCTGGACCTGCTCCACAATCTGGGTTACAAGGAATTCGGGCGGCTGGAGGCCAAGGGTTATACGTACAGGATTCCCAAAGTGGAAGCACAGTATGTAATTATGTTAAGGGAAAGAATTGTAATGAAATAAATATAACAATAAAACAATGCCAATAGTTCCGAAGTACATATATGCACATGCTATTCAAGAATTGATACCTGTTGGAGTTTAAATTTAATAATAATGTTATGCATATAATGCATATGATGTTACCAAAGAAACTGGTATTGTTCTCATAATAAACTGATATCGCTCTTTCAGCATTCGTAGATTGTCTTGATACAAGATCTTACAACTACAAACTGATATCGCTCTTTCAGCATTCGTTTATGGTCTAGTTACTAGATCTGACAACTACAAACTGATATCGCTCTTTCAGAATTCGTTGATTGTCTTCATACTAGATCTTATAACTACAAACTGATATCGCTCTTTCAGCATTCGTTGATTGTCTTGATACTACATCTTACAACTACAAACTGATATCGCTCTTTCAGCATTCGTTGGTTGTCTTGATACTAGATCTTACAACTACAAACTGATATCGCTCTTTCAGCATTCGTTGTTTGTCTTGATACTAGATCTTACAACTAGAAACTGATATCGCACTTTCAGCATTCGTCCATTGTCTTGATACTAGATCTTACAACTACAAACTGATATCGCTCTTTCAGCATTCGTTGATTGTCTTAATACTCAACTTACAACTAAAAACTGATATCGCTCTTTCAGCATTCGTTGATTGTCTTGATACTAGATCTTACAACTTCAAACTGGTGTCGCTCTTTTCAGCATTCGTTTCGGTATTGCCCAGGGTCAGCCGTCCCCATGGCCTCTGATGGCCAAGGCGGACGTACCAGGCACCGAGATCGAGATCCGGGAGATCAACGGGACCATAGTGGGAGCCTGGAGACCCATGTTCGACATTGACCCCATCACGGGGGCAGTTACCGGGGGCTACTTGTTCAACTTCCCGCCTTCCCCCAGCGAGGAGCAGAAGGTGGAACTTAGAACACAGTACGTCAGCAAATATAAATTTATGTGAAACTTCAGCTGCATTAACTTGAGGGAAACTATTAATAACATTAAATGGTCTTTTATTTAGGGCAAGTCTACATGTTCATTCTTTGGATTCGTTCGGACAGTCTCCATAAAAAAATATGTGACCCCTGTAAAATATAACCCGAACGCTAGCTGCAAGCTCTCTAGGCTGCTGATAAAGTCTGGTCAGAAATTTACTTGCAAGCTTCAGATTTTTGAGTGGATAGCAGATTACCAGGCTTCTTGGCCATTAATGGCTTTGTGATTTTCGCGGAGACTGCTCGGACCACATCTACTGTTTGGTGTGAGTGTTTGAGATACATGTGATGTGACGTTTGTATACAAAGATAATGAACACCTATAAGCAACTAAAGCTCCTTTAATTACAGCAAGTGACCCATCGCCTAAACCAAACAACACAAAACAAATACAATACACAAAATGATTAAAACTGGGGTCACTGCCTTTGAAAAGTCAATACAATCCATAACATCGTTTTATCCGATAGTTTGGCCACTAAATTAGTTTCTATTATATCTGTACAATTATGAATCATTTGTGGCAGGAATAGGTAATTGACTTTTAGGCACATGTGTACTTTTAATTACTTATAATTATATATACGTTTGCATGGTTGACATGCTCATGAAGAATATATTTACATATACAATTAATAAAACTTTTCATTATGGTACAACTATATCAAAGAAAATCAACTAAAGCATAACTGAATGATTTATAAGTTAAGACACAGAACGCATATAGACTATAGTATTTTTGTGTTTTCATGGAAAACGGTATATACAAATTTAGTGCTCTGACTTATAATTCTGTATATGATATTACAGGGCTTCTGAATCAAACAGATATAGCCAATCCTACGTTATAACTGGATCTTCAGAGAATCTGTTCCCGAGGGTAAGTCCTACACTGCCTCTATAATTTCGAATTGAACAGTTATAATAGTGATATATGCATGGCTATGTCTCTTCGTTTTTCTTGTGCAGATGAATTATACAATCTTGTATTCTTGTATATTCTTAAGACCGTGTGGTTTCATAATTAGGTTTCAGGAATGAAGTTTCGTATGTTTTGTTTAACAAGCTGTGATAGTTTACATGCTTACACATCACATAGATTAAGGTAAAGTTTCAAGGGCATGAATCGTGAGATTTCTTTTTTATTCCTGAACAATAAATATTTTATGAAAAAGTCAAACTTCAAACATAGCTAATTTATTTAATCACAACGTTTCGGCTGAAAAGCCTTCTTCAGGTAACATGGTATGACAAAGACGTTATAATGACGTCATGACGTCATAATACATGAAACATAATTTGGCGTACTTATTACAATACATAGGATTCACAAAAGATACACCATACATGTACAATGCAAATAGAGTAACGTGTTAATAAATACAAGTATGAACTATATATATGTCATACGTACACCTGAGACAATACAACAATTAGTAAAGTAATTTTGTGTTCATAACATTAGGCATGATGGAACTAAGTTTATACATCCACTCAGTTTCTTTTAAAAGTCGCTGCCAAATGTTATTAACTTTATCAATCGGCATTTTTTTATTCTTGAGAATTCTTCTCGCAATTTAAGGACATGAACGCATATTCGCCAAACTTAAATATAATCTGCAGAAGTTTTCAAAATATGGAGAAAAACACTTACTTTGGACATCGGCACCTATTTTCTTCGCAGTAACATGGTGGAACAAAATATAAATTCTTAATACAAGGCACACAAATACACATACAGATAAAATCTCAGAACGTCATCATATACTAGTAATTCCAACAGAATCGAAAGTTGTTTTATTAATAAAATTAATGTAATTATATGCCTGTGAAAATAACATTCTGTCGTTTTATTTAAGAACAGCTTGGAGTTGAACAGATGTGAAGTCATTTCATGTGCAAAGTACATGAATATATTTATATAATGATTATGTTAACAAACGCTTGTTCTTTTCTTCAGGACATCCCCCCTGAGCTGAGAAGTGGAGCCTGTCTGCCCATCAGGGAGCCCTGGAGGACCGATATTAACACCCTTACTGAGGCCCAGTGGAAGCGGATCATCAGCAACATGTACACCGTGAGCCAAGAGGAGACCCAGTTCCGCATGGATAGACAGAGAAACCTGACCACTACACTGCTGCAGTACAACAGGCAGTTCAGGCGCAACTACAACGTCCAAGACGTCCTCTTTGCCCTGGGTGAAATGGCGAGACGAGACGAGAACGCAACGGACCTACCCAGTTCTGATGCACGTAGGGTGATCTTTGACACGGACATGGCCTTGCAAGCGGACAGAGAGGCGAAAGTTATCGAACGTTTTGATAGGTGGGAGGAAGTTTACGAAAGATGCCAGCGAGGACAGAGCCAGGTGTTGCCACCTGTGCAAATTCCACTTGCTTCCGCGGGAGGAGCCGGTGCATTCCCAGGAGCCCCGGGAATGGGCCCCGGTGGAGCCCCTGGAATGGGCCCCGGTGGAGCCCCAGGAATTGGCCCCGGTGGTGCCCAAGTTATGGGACCCGGAGTTGTTCCAGGCAGGCAGCAGGCACCTGTGGTACCAGGAGGAGGGGTCCGGCCTGCACAGGGTTAACTGATTTCTGCTTATCCATAGAGACAATATTGTGCTTCAATAATTTTCCGCCAATTCTTAAGGCTTGCTTTGTAAGTGGTGACAAGTTAGTCGAACACAAATAAATCAAATCCCTGCCGTTGTATTTCAAATGCAAAGACTGTGAAGTATTCTTAGCACTAAAACAATTGTAGGAAATATATTCTTCAAAAAGTTATATGACACTTGGTTTACGTGAAAAACGTACATACAAATATGTGTTTGTAATATTAATTGTTTTGTACCGTTTATAGTTCGTCGGAAATTTAAATGCTCCAGTTCGACTTTGTATGTTATAATAGTTTCCAATCAGATTTGTTGTAGTTATTACACAGAATACGAATTCTTTTGAGCGTGAATATGCACTCTGATTTTTATGTTGTATATTATAAATACTATGTATCTATGCTGTAAACTTATGCTGGTTTCTGAAAAGAGACAGTTTTTTTGTAATTGGCCCGTTTTGTTTCTTGAACGAGACTGTTATATGTCAAATAAAACTGAATACATATAGTGGTAATAGCTTTGTTTATTTCAAATTCCGCGCATTGGAGGTCCGTATTTGTACACACAATAAAATCAAGTCATATCATGAATTTCCATATCACAAGAGTTGTGACCCCCACACGACTATCACAACTACTAACTAGTCAATAATTGAATGACATTATCTAAATATTTATCGTTACATTAAATTTAACGCGATGATATACATATAAATATTTTAATAAATACCAGTTGACATTGACGAAACCTCGATTTATTTACACCCTAGTCGAATGTACAAGTGGATATTGCCAGAGACAATTTTAAAATGGAAGTTATGAGCTACATGTTTTTTCCATGATTTGCATATTTAATTACATTTAATATTTGTTAACATTTCTTTATTATGTAATTGTGGCTTCGAGATTTGGGGACCGTTTAAACATGCCAAAGCGTTCATCAGAGATTGGTTTATTTAAAGATTTTCCTATTAAAAATATCATACAATGTCTAAATTTCAAAAACTAAAGCATTTAGACTAAAATACCCAAATACAACATGTCATGCACATTCTTACACTTTCTAACCAAACAAATATAAACGACTTTCTACGATATAAACATTTTCTTGACAATGCGTTAAAACATCGAATAACCGCCCCTCACAAAATTACGCTGGCGTAAACTGTTCATTGGCAATACTGATGTTCGGAGCGTTTCATACCACATGCCTTCGGTTCGGATTTCTCAGTCACCTGGTGGGCATTTTCACCCACACTCTGTACAAACACGTTAATTTTGATTTAGTTATTTTCCCGTGTTTTTTTTTCTAGTCACGTTTCCGTGATATATATGACTGAACTTCTAGGATCGCATTAACAAAGCTCCTTGAGAAAAACTATAGTAAATTTCTAAAATTCATAAACGTTCATAAGTCTGTGACTGTTTCCTGTACTAGTGTAGCCCTTTTCACATGAAAATGTTTTAAAATTTGTGGATATTGCTCAGATGTTTCATTTGTTGTTCTTTTCTTTTTTTAAACAAAAACCGCTTTTTAATCTGCAATTTACACTTCAGTACAACATTTAGTTCAGGGTTATGGTAGAAGCCTTGTGGATACCAGCCCTAGAGGATTGCCACCCTTATATGCATACAATCTAGATGCAATATTATGCCTAAAAAATTGCATTTTATTTGATTAAATAAATCCACATTTTACGCCTTATATTTGCTCTACATATTCATTGAAACATTGATGCTGTTTAATGTCTAGTGATGTCGTACGGCATTTCTTGGTTCAAAGTGTGAGAGCAACATACCCTGAAATCTGAATATCCCCTGTGTATTGGTGTCTGCATATGTTGTCGCATTTCGCGATTGTATTAAACACATTTTCTAGCAACGTTATCTTTATTGTGACATTCTATATAGTGGACTCCCAAATGGTGGTGATAATGGAGCGAAAGAAAATTGACTGGTGTTCATTGTTTATTCAGGTTATTGCTTTTCAGTGGAATAAAAAAATACCACCTTCTCATATAGTTTGATAAAACAGCGTTTCTAGTTACTAATGCATTCAAACAGAAATGCTCTTTGTACCTACAGTTTATTTCTGGCAAACAATAAAAGATATCACCAGTGAATTGGATACACATTTTAGCAATATAAAACCCAACTAAGGGATTGGTCGACTATTAATTCAAACTCATAGGTGGATTTAGAGGGGGAGCAAGCGGCGTACGCCCCCATTAAAATTGTCGAACAATCGGTTTTCAAAACTCAAAATATATTCAAGCATGTGTATTTCGCTGCCATTGATGTGTTCTTATATATGGAGGGTTAAAAAAGAGATACAACTAAAAATGTAAACAGAACAACGCAAGGATGTTTTGGTGTCCACGTTGTTCTCTTCTGCTTGCCCATCATTTTTATTTACACCATGTGATTTGACTAATGTCACGTGGAAGTTGATGTCGACAGGGATTAAATTTGAGCTATGACCAGTAACATTTCTACTTCGAGGTGCATTTTTCTCTAATAAAGAGTACCTTAACAACGGATTGGTTAAAATAAACAGTTCTGTGAGGCTGCATCGGGCATTGAGGCAGATTATTGATTCGCTGGCAATCAAAACATCCAATAAGAAACATCACAAAAACATTTCTTTATCCATGGTATTCCTTATTATTTTCTTCTTTGTAGTTTTGCTAAAATACCAGGTATGTTCAATTTTTCAACCCGACTGGATCACAGTAGTTAACATCAATGGAGAGTTGTTATATATTTTATATTTTGACTCTGAATATGGACATATTTGCATCGTCTAGTGAGTTCGGTAATGATTATGTGTATTAGACTTTGTTTCTATTTTTGGAATGAGGACAACAGCTAAGACTGAATTATTTTACTACTGTACTGCTAAACCTCATCTTGTCGATATATGTAGGAATAATGAAACTCCAGAGACATCATCAGGAGAGAAACCCTTATTTCAATCCGTCCTTTATTTGAGGCAAGTGACCAAGTGCCTATACAATACAGGACAATACATACAACACAACACAAAACATAAAAATGATTAAAACTGGGTTCACCGCCATAACTCGCGAGCAAAACATGCTCGAATACACAACGTTAACAAAGCTTTAAACTAAATACGAATACCAGCATTGTATTGTGAATATCGGCATATGATCGATATTGTGCTTAATTTTGATTTTAATGTTAGTAAAATAAGAGTTCATCCCTTGAAATACATAGTTACATTTGACAGCCAAGCCCACTATACATGTACAATGCAATGTGTGTTGTAGCCGAAACAACGCCGTCCACCTACTGCAATGCTGACACCTTAATCAATTGACGTTTCCACAAATGATAATCATATGCAAATTAATCTGCAATTTTATCCAATCGTTGCACTCGGATATCACGTGATAACCAACTTTACACAAAAGAGCTCGGGGTACAGATTGTGATGTGTTGGTGATTTTCGATGAATGGTAATTAATCCGTAAACAATAGCTGGGGAGGAGTGTAAACAGATCAAAACATAGAAAGGTCTCTGCACGGCTGACTGTACGCTTGCGTGGCGTTTACTTCATTAATTTAAATGTTTCCTTACGCATTTTTCTCAATTGACGACAAAATTTAATTATGGCACGAGTTTCCTGACGGTCAAGTGACGGCAATTTAGGGATGCTAGCAACGGGACTCACGAAGATCAAACGTTGATTATTCAATAATGAAATGATCAAATGACGTCAAAATGGCACAGCACTTCATCAATACGTATTGTCATATTTACTCGTCGGAATATAACACTGATCCGTATTAATGTAAAGGCATTTGCCGCAGCCTATTCTTGATAATTAGCGATTACTTTCGGACTGCGCCGCCTATGCGTAGCCATATTTACAACACAGATTTGCAACGTTCGATTGGTGCAGATATATTTATCTAAATATTACGGTTTATTTCTATTAAATGATGCGAATTAAATTGATGCATTATGAATGTGTGTCCTCATAATAGGTACAGTTTTATAGCAACAGTCTACGTTATATTGGACTTGAAAAATATATAAGATATATAAGATATAGAGTAAAACATTCAATAGTTTCCGAATGATAGCACCATTTTTATCGTGCTTAATCAAGTTCGAAAAACATTGGAAAACATTCAGTAAAGAGGTGAAATATAATTAATTAAAACTAGAAATAAAAGTGCAGCATTGTTATAGACGTTTTAATAGAATGGAGTAATATGTATATAATTAATGGAATTCACGGTTAAAAAGGCAATCGGAATTTTAAAGAAATTTTCAACTTCTGTCGATCTATATTTTGCAGATGAACGCATTAACTATTATTTCATTACTGTTTGTCAAACATAATATATAAGTTAATATATCTAAGTGAATCAGATATCACATTCGCTGTTTAAAAGAGAAAAATACGTACGCATTACCACTTTCAGCAATATCGATTTATTTGTAGAACACTAAGCAATAATACATTTACTTTAATGGTTCGGACATCATACTTTTACGTCTAATGCCTAAACGTTGGTATTCTGCGAAGTACTGGAAAATTTAACAGTCGCCTAATATTTTCGTGAGCGATTAACCCCTGTTACAAGAATATCCCATGTGTCTGCATGTGTCGAAACACTTTCACACAATATTTGACAACTATTGCAAGCAAAATTACGAGTCGTGTTTTTTGTTCTAAATAATTGATTTAACGCACGTTTAAACTGTCAAACGCTTAGAAATGTCATCATAATGGTCAGCAATAAAGGCAATTCCCAATCGGCGGGGATCATTTTACGAGCGAAACGTGAACTTTTATTTAAGAATATCGGTAATAATTAAATAGAATAAAAAATAATTTATAATAAATATTGCAGCAAGTTTATAATGTGGTTTCACATAATGGATACCTTTTAAGCACGATTTAAAACGCATTAAAATGCTGCAAATCTCTCAACATAATATTTTAAAAAACAAGATTTCGTTTCCGTTTTTATTTTTATTTTTCGGCGTTCAGCGCATTGCCTTTGTACATAATGTTTTGCATGAAAGTACATGTTTCTTCTACACCCACACTGAGCTCAAGCAGAATATACGTCAACAACACACTGGGGATCATCCATTTACCAGTCCGTTAATATTTGTTTGTTTTAAAAAGGGAAATGATATTAAACACTTCAACATGTCCAGATAAAAAGTCATCGAACTACCGTAATTACTCTATATGTTGGGACACTCTAAATGTTGGGACACCCCTAAATTCTGGTGAAATAATTATTTTTAGTGACTCTTAATTTTGGGACACTTTGAAAAAATATTTTTTCCATGTTTCTAAATTTTGGGACAGTGTTTCTTTTTTTAAATTTCTCATAAAGTGTCTGTCAGTTTCAATTAACGTTCAGTCTTCAACTAAGTCGCCTTATGTATTTGCTGTTCATTTGAAAGTGCTTTATAATGATATCACGTGTTTAATACTTAACCTATTTTGCACAAAAGAGCAGCTTGTGTAATTCTGTATGATAAATGGTAACACCTACAATTAAATATTGTTCAAATCTAATAAAATTTAAAAAAAACTAGTCCCTCACTGTGAGTGATATAGGGATATATCTCACTGGTATTTTTCTATATTTCACTATTTAGCATTAAATAAAAATGTTTATCATATAAAACTGGGAATGATCGGTTATGTTATAAATGTTGTTTGTATTACTTTATCATTGGGTACCATTTATGAAATACAATTGTGAAAATAAAAACTACGAACTTTAACACTCTAATTCCTATAATGTAACACAAAATTTTTATAAATATAGGAATAATTAAACACTAAAACAGTGTGTTCGTCGTTGAAATATTTAATAGTGTTCTAATGTGTTATTGTTGTTATTCAGTTTTCCTATCACATGTATGTCCAGTTTACATCTGTTAATATAAAATGACTTAAGTCTGCACTAGTTAACTTTTGTTCAATATAATGAATGTAGGCCTACAATTTCATTTAAGCTTATTTAAATGTAGGTATTATTTAATCCCTTGCATTTCAGGAAACTCCGAGTCGAGCATGCTGTTTGTTAGATATCAGTAAATCATTCTGAATCCCTCCGTGGTCCATTCGAAAGTAGTGCTTATTACTAAAGTGTTCATTTTCTCTTCTGGTATTCAATCCATTAGCAATCTCAGACATGCCGTTTGTGGTTATTTCTTATATCCCAGGTGTGTCTGGAACATTTTGGTGTATTTCATTGGAGGCTAACTTGAAAGGTGAACTTTTGGGGTGTGTTTACTGTGGTAGGGGGCTTTTGTCGAAATATGACTCTTGTTGTTGTGGTTGTTGTTGTTGATATATGTCGGTAGTCGGTAGGAGTGTTACCAAAAAAGCTATAATTTGTGGATGTTATCAGCGGAGAAGTTGTAAAACAAGTATTTTTTAAATGTTATTTATGAAAATCATACAACGTTTCATTTATAACACTAACAACGTATTCAAATCCTACGTGCAAATTCGTGAGATGTTTTAACCATCGTCAACTTAAAGACGATTTCTACAGTTTGTTCCCTTCTGTGAAAATTTTGCATTTTTACATATTTTGCAGATTGTTCAATGCCCCTAACACGATGAAACCATAAACAATTGGGGTCACCGCATTAGATTTTTTGGAAAATGCATGTAAATGACGTACCCGTGAATGCATTTTAGGAAATTTTGATGCTGTTTTTGTTTTAGCAAAAAAATAGTATTGACCATTGATTGGTAAAAAATAACGACATCCTATTGGTTGAAATGGGTAATAGTAAGAAAGCAATCAGTTACTTAGTGAAAAAGTAATACTGAATTTGTCAAAACATGCTTTTTCATCAAATTTTTAACGAAAATATTCTGCATCTTGTAATCATATAAAAGTTTGGTTTTGACTATAGAAAAAATATGTTCCGTGAAAAATTCCTGAATGTTCGATATTTATTACATAGTTATATTCTTAACAAACTGCAAAAAAAAAGAAAACAGGGGGCCACTGTGCTTGTTTTCAATAAACAATATGTAGTTTACATGTGCGTATTGGACATTTTTCTGTAAAAAACAGGATGGAATGAAAGTCATAATTTATAACAATACACTTATACAAGTAAATAGATATATATTTATATAATTATTTTAATAACAGCAGTTGATTATGACTATGTACAAAACGTTATTACAGCCAAAACACTTTCACAATAATCGCAAGCATGTGCACAGCTATATGCGAGTCCAATGTTCAGTCAGCGTGTTCCTACTTTCGTTTTCAGTGTATTATCAAACTTTCGCAAATAAAATCGAGTCACAAGACACTACTACTATGATTATGGAAATTATTATGAATATATTTTATTCTATTTGGTAATTACAGTGTACACAATATTTAATAAATATTATTATCTGTTAAAACACTGCCCATTATGAAGATTTAAATCAGCTCCACTGATGCGCGAAAAGATGCGCAGAAAAAACGACCGAAATCGTCTTTAATCCAATAATAGGATAATTGGATAATTTGTATTGGCGATATCGGGAACTGAACAGCACACCAATTAAAGAGTACAATCGATTCACGATTTACAATCAAATCAGGTTTAAATTGGATTTAGAATCCTAGCATTATATTTGTATACTACCACATGTCAAATCAGGACAATAAAACAAAAGGGGGGCAGAAACGCACAAAAGACGAAGCTTCCCCTAACTTCTCATGTGCTGAACCAGATATAAGTGCATAATAATGTCAAACCAGTCACCGGAAGCTCCAGCAGGTGCGCAGATGAGCGGTGTAGTACCACCTATACCATCGGTTTACGGAGGACAATACTTCCCACCGCACCTCCAATTCGTAACTCCGCAACACGGGGTTTTCCCGTGGTATCAAAGCGCAACACAATATATAGCTTCACCGCAACCACCAGCAGAAAACCAATTGCAACCACCTCAGTGGGCAACTGGATTGATGGAAGACATCAATAAGCATAAACATATCGGTATCAAAACTAGATGGAATTGAAAAGATGCTTAACAAGCTGAGTACAAAGGTAGAAACATTGGAATTAAGTGTTAAGGCCATTGAAACCCGTACACAAGAGGTAGACACAGCTTCTCAGTTTGTTAGCAATGAGCTAGAAGACGCAAAACAGCAAATGCAATCAACTGACAAGGAGCTACAGAAAATAAACAAACATTACAAGGAATTAGAAGCAACAATACAAAACATCAAAATCCAAACGGACGAAAATGAACAAAAAAGCCAGAAGCATGAGAGAAAATGTCTTGTTTTATGGATGTACTGAAACCCCAAATGAAAAATGCGAAGAAATTGTAAAAACAATGATATCAGAAAAACTCGGAATTAAAGAGAACATCACCTTAGATAGAGCGCATCGTCTTTGTAGACCAAACAACGGACAGCACAGACCGATAGTGGCCAAAGTCCACTATTACCAGCAAAAAGAATTGGTACGGACAACAGCAATAACTAAAACAGGCGAACTCAAAACAGCCGGAATGGGCATCGGCATCCAACAAACCAAAGCGGTACTCCATCAAAGACGAGAAAAAAGCGCCTTATTCGACCGTGAAAACGACTAGGACAAGGAAGGGAAGTTACGCATTTTAGCGTGGAATATTAATGGACTTGTAAGAAAAATGAATGATGCTGACTTTTTAGAATATGATCAAAATTATAATCTAATTTTACTATCTGAAACCTGGACAAATAGCAAACAGTCAACAGATCTCGATATATATACTTTAGTTTCCATCTGCACGGAAATAAACGTTCTGGTACCAAAAAAGGTCGCTATAGCGGAGGACTTGCAATATATTACAGTAAATAGTTGACAGATAATATATCCGTAGTAGAAACCAACCAATATGGAATAGTGTGGTTAAAAGTAGAAAATAAGCTGTTTGCTCTAGATTCAGATATGTATTTGTGTCATGCTTATATTCCACCAGTTAATTCAAAAGTTCTATTTGACCAAGATTTTGATTTCTTTGATGAAATAGAAAAAGGAATTGAAAAATATGGACAGCTTGGTAAAACATGCATTACAGGTGATCTTAATTCCCGTCCAGGTAATTGGTCAGATATTCTTGAATTTGATAAATATCTTGACTCTTTGGAAGATCTAGACACAGAAAATACCAACTATTCTTCAATATTCGGCAACAATCCAGACAAGGTCATTGATAACAATGGAAACAAACTGATTAACATATACAATGCCACTAACCATTTAATTGTAAATGGACGTCTTAACAATGAGCAAGAAAATCAATTTGCATTCTCATTAACCCGAGGCTTGAGTATAACTGACTATCTAATTATAAATGCAAACGATGTTGATCTTGTAAATGAATTTCAAATACTCGACTGGAAAAACTTTTCTGATCACGCAGCTTTTTATTTCTCAATAAAATGTAATACAAAAACTAGAACTATACCACCTGACGAATATACAGAAGAAACTAAGCTTGTTTTCAACGCGAGTTTGGTTGAACAATTTCAAGAATTTAAAAGCAAATATCAGTTTACTATATGACTCACATATATAAACCGTGAAATAACATGTATTACGGACTGTATATATGATAATGCGGTCAAAATATTCGGAAAAACAATCAGTTCGAATCACAATCAAAATAACCACAATAAATCACGTTCTCCAAAATGGTTCGATAATAATTGTTACACGACGAAGAAAAATTTCAAACGCGCGCGAAACGAGTTCAACAAATCTAAAACTGATGAAAATAGAAAATCATTTTGTAAAAATGAGAACTCTGTACAACAAAACAAGGAAAAAAAATAAAGTTAAATAGAAACTATCAGAAGGAAAAAAGCTTGAAAATACCGCAAAATCAAATCCAAAACAAAACTGGAAATATCTATAAAAAAAAAATTCCATAAACAGATTTCAGACACTGATGACAGTCTAAAATTAGATGACCTGTATACGCATTTTAATAATTTATTAGGCGAACAACCCACACAAATAAACGACAATATAAATTTTACTGAAACAACAGATAATGGTTTAGACAAAGAATTCACCATGAACGAAATAAAAGCTGCCATTTTCCATCAAATAAATAATAAGTCATGTGGTCAAGATAATATAACTGCAGAAATAATTAAATCATCATTAAGATATTAGCACCACATTTACTTTTAATATACAATAAACTATTTAAAAATGCCGAATATTCAGAAAGCTGGGGTCTGGGGTATATAGTTCCTATAAGTTACCGGTGTAACACCCAGTGTGTAGTGTTTTTAACTGTTTTTAATTCTTAACACTGTTGAGCTAGTACTGATTGAATAATTGTCTGACTACATGGTGAACACATATCTTAGAGATTGATTGAAACTGGGTTTAGCTAGTTCTGAGTAAAATTTATATTCTTGATTGGGACTATATAGATCTTGATTTGTATCATTTTTGCCATTGAAGTAATTTAGCAGTTCAGTTGAACAGTGAAATTCTATTCCTGTGGTATTTGTAATTTTTCACATCTGTATCTGTCTGGTAAGTGTTTTATATTTATATGTGAATAATTGAAATATTTGTATTTGATGATATTATGTATTGAGTTTTAATGAATTGTGTTATTAACTTTCTAATATCAAAATACATAATTAATTTATATTGCTTATATAATGTTAATATATTTCAGGCTTTGTCCTTATGCAATTTTGTTTTGGGGAATTAAAACATCGAACTTGCTCTTGAATCGTTATAAATACGCTTTCAACGACATAGACCCTGTGATAAATGGCGATTCCGGCAGGCCCACTTCTACAAAGCCAGACAGAGTTGTAGACGAGGAGGACGGGCACGTATCTACATCACGGTCTGTGATCACTGGCGCCACCTCTTTTTGGAGATGCATTGGAAAAAGAGCCAATTATGCTTCCGAGGTAGCGCTAATGCCAGGAAGTAGTATGAAAAGTTAAAAAGAGGTGACGCCATTGATTACAGACCGTGTACTAGGCTGCCTATATCCCAATCTCATTAAAATCAAATCCTAACATTGTTAGGATCTGAAGACATCGTATAGCAGGTCACCTTCAAATGACCTTCAGAACATCAGCCCTGCTGCGCCCAATGAAATTGCCTTTTGCACAACAATGTTTGGCCACGGTTTTTGAAAAGTGATGCATTTCCAGCTGATCCTCGGGAACAAATCATTTACATTTAATTTCGCGGGGATAACAACGGATATAGTGGTACCTTACGCGCGTAAACATTCAAAGTTCACGTTAATTTCGTGCATAGTATTTGTGGTTTATATATGAAATTATACCGCAAGATTTTGAAGGCAACAGTTTGATTGGCTCCTAAAAAGGTCATCTGAACGTGACCCCTAATGCGAAGTCATCAGATCCAGTCAGCGGATAATATAGTAGCGTCAGACAAGAGATGATTTTAATGAGATTGCCTATATCCGGAAGTCTTCGCAGTCTACATTGAAGATTATTCTTTGTTCTGTTAACAAGATGTTTAATGCGTCACTACTGCTGCTGTGCTGCTGTTGTTGTAACTAACAAAATACGTTATACCTCGAGGTTACACGCTGGCGGACGTAGGCAGTACCTTGATCACGATCAATCTCCGTGTGTGCTGACCATTCATAACGGGTGTGTATCCCGATCACCAACCCTGATAATTCCTGGGTGGCATGGATATTTGAACATTACGTTGGCTGTGCATTGGATTATTCAGACGTCGTAGGCGGACCAAGAACTTTCCATACCAAGGACCACGCCAAGAAGTCATTAACAGCTGTCTTCAACAGATACTGTATAAACTGTGTACTTGTGACAGTGAATTTTTTAGTGAATGTGATTTTGGTTGTGCTTGTGTTTATTTGGATTAGGACTATACAATAGGACATATCTCAGTAAGTGCTGCTTATTTATTAAATTTTATAGATTACCATTTATAAAAGCAGAATAAATTTTGCATTGTCATGAATTAAAGTTCATAACATTACTACTTTGCTGAAGTTGTGGGGTTTTTTCATTACTATTTAAGTTTTACTTATAGAGTGTAACTTTTGTTATTTAAGGTAGTCATTTTATTTTCTAAAGATTATATTTATTGTCCGTTTTTGTGGATTTTTGTTGTTGTCAGTAAATTGCTGAATGTGTGAAAATTAGTGTAAATTTTAATAGTGTCCATATCATGATTTTTTTTTTTTGCCATTTTACAGTTGTTTTATATGTAATTGTTGAATTGTTATCTTCATAATGGTTGAAGGTAGTAATTTTGAGAAATTACAGACCCCTAAAGTAGAGGGCGTGGATTTCTGAACACATCTACTCCAGATATCAATGGTCAGGTAGATCATGGGTTAAGATACAGTATTGCTCCTTTGATACCCAAATTACCATGTTTCTCTGGTGATGAACCATTACCAAAAGGCGATGTCGCTTATAATGAGTGGCGTTTTGAAGTTAGATGTTGTCTGAATGATCCAGATATCACAGAACATGTTTTAATGCAAGCTATCCGACGTTCTGTCCGAGGTTCTACACGTAAATTGAATATTCCTCTTGACGAATTTGCTTCTGTGGAAGATGTTTTAACCAAACTAGATGCTATGTTTGGTGATATTTCCACCAAGGGCAGTTTGATGCAAGAATTTTTAAATACTGTTCAGAAACATGATGAATCTATTGCTTCTTTTGCTTGTCGTCTTGAAACATTATTGCAAGTTGCCATTGAAAATGGTCATTTGACAAAAGATGCCAAAAAGATCTGTAAAGACACAAATTTTGGACCTCTTTATTTTCAGAGAAGTTGAAGTCTTAGACCAGACACAAGTATGACACGATCACCGACTTCAATGTTCTACTCTACTCGTATGGTTGACAAGGAAATAAGTATTTCTCTTCAGTCATCCTCTTCTAAAACAAAACAGTGCTATGCATCTTCTGTTGTTTCATATCAAGGAGTATCTATTGACTCAAAACTTTCAAAACTTGAATTGTCTTTGAAGAGTGAGATTTCAGAGATTGAATCCAGACTTGATGCCAGTTATAGTTCTAAACTGGATCAGATTTTAGAATGTTTGACATCACAAAATCAATCAATGCATGCTCCGTCTTTTTCTCAGTCACAGGGTGGAAAAGGAGTTGAGAATCCTCCGTTTCAGAACAACAGATCCATGCCATTTAACAACCGTAGTCGAGGCAGGGGCATGAACCCATACAGAGGTCGTGGCTACAATTTCCAGTCGCAGTCGCCAAAAGAGTGACAGCCCCTGTTATGGGCCAAACGGGGGTAGGTGAGTCTAATGGCCTTGCTTATAGATTAGGCCATTCTGTTTTATTACTTTGTTAAGCGTCCGCGTGCGGGTAGGTTTTGAGCTCAGTCAGCCGAAAAAAAACACATTTTGATAGAGTTATAAGCGCTAAAGAACGAGCGTCTAGTCACTCTGATCATTGATATTTACTTTTGCTACCACCGCGATTGTGCTTTTTTTTGCTATTCCTAATATTTTATATGACATTTTAACAGACAAACGATAGTGCCAATAGTATTGGTGTTGTTTAACCGTTTGAATACAATAGTTGTCGCCCTTTGTTCCAACATTGCCATGGTACAGTTTGTCAATAAAACGCATTCTACAAAGTTTGTCGGAGTTTTCCTTCCTTACTGGCGTGGAAGTAGTGATACTAACGAATCAACCACGCATTTTGAAGACTCGAAAATCAGTATATACGGCAATACTACCATACATGTTGGGAAAGGAACTTTTCTCAGCCTGAGAATGATGAGACCGTTCTTGTCAAGTAGCTGTTTAATCTTTGCATCTTTCTTTGACAATCAATATCTCAAAGGCTACTCAACGAGCCCCTAAGCAGTGATGTATCACTGAGAATGAAAGTACTGTAATACATCGTTTGAGTCATGGCTTCAAAACCTACAAAAAGGCTACAGTACACTCCTTGGACACAACTTTTCTAAGTCAAGGGGTTCGATGGACAATAAGGTTAGCACAAACCCTATGCTTGATTTCATCGACAATGGAGAGGACGTTCCACAGCCTAGTCGCCACACGGCTGTTACTCACCTTGAGTTAATGAAAGACTAAATAGCTAACTTTTGCCCTGTGATATCAAGAAATTCCGTAGTGAACACTTCCACAGGATTTAATGACATCTGGCGAGGAGCCGTGGAAGGACTAATCATAATCACTGCAGGTTTATTGGGACGCTAGCAAAGCGGTGCCACCAGGCACACATTTGAGTTGCATCGTATTGAAGGAAAATACATACAATGTGAAAAAGTAACAACAAACTAGGATTCAGTCGAAATTGAATGGGGTCGTCTTTGAAAAACTGCTTGTGTGAATGTATGAACTTTGATCTCAGAAAGTGCATCTGCAATTAATTTATTATAATATTATTATAATATTATAATATAGTGCCACGTATTGACAATACTTGCATATAATCTATTATACCTTTTTGTATAACACCAGTCTTCACGCTAACTACTAGCCTGACAGCCCGGGACTAGTGAAATGTAATTGGGGCTGGTAGAAATTGAATAATGTATATAGTCAGGCTAGTGGAAATTTCACCTGTTTACTATGATTGCATAATGATTCGGGCTAGTGGATTAAAACATTTAATGTGAAGACTGTAACATACATGTACTCTTATATAAAACTATATGTATTAATGTTTTGTTATGATGAAATTTCTGTAAACTCAACTGTTGAAAAGTGTTGTGTTACAATTCAATATTCCATCAATTGATAGTATTTAAACTAGTCAGTAGTTTTAAATATGTTTCATATGTTGTTTCTGTTATTAAAGCTATTTCATTTTCTATTATCAAGGTCAAGACAATTGGTTAGTTTTTTCGAAACGAGTTTGTGTGTTTTTGTGAATAGGTAGCTAGGTTTTACAAAATGAGGTTCCCAGCCAGCAAGCACATATCGGATAGGTATCGACAACCCGTTAGCGTATCGAAACAACGGCCCAATTTCTATCCGTTAACTATCCAATTTTGTTGTATGTCAATTAAATTAAACAATTATTGTTAAATTTGTTATATATGTTGAAGAAATCACGCAAATTAAGCATATTGCTTTAAAAAAAAAACATGTTTGTTACGATTTTGTACAATTGAAAAAGCGATATCGGTTCAATATCGGGCCAGTGTCGTTGAAATGTTGCAGAACTCTGACGCCACTGGCGATTCTAATAATACATTGCCGCGCTCTGAAATCGAGGCTATCGTGTATGACTTTTATTAATATTTCACTATTTACGAATAAAATTCTGATAATTAACCATCTTTGTAAGAAAACGTCTGTTCCATTGCTTCTGATGGAATGCTTTTAAGAAAAATACGGATTGTAAATAATTTTGTCGAAATCGCGTTCACGTCATTGGGATTTCAGTTGGCGTGAAAGTACGTTCATTCGACCACGAACTCTTTCAAATCAGATCAACGTTACATCGTATATCGATTTCTTCATTTTAACTAGTTCAAGTGTGCCATTAACACCCACATAAGCATAATAGTAAGTATTTTTTTGAATACTTTTCATCATTAGTTATGCTTATTTGATTTTTCGAGGTCTTGCAAACTTATAAAATCGTTTGTTACTGTAAATTGATATCTATTTCTGCGAAGTTAGTGTAATGTGAATCTTCTGAATCTATACTGGTGAAGTACCTAAATTTTAAGATCTGTTATAATTGTTGCAGAGTTGCGTAAATAAGAAAACTTAGCTCAAGGTTTTATTAGGCTATTTTGGAAAATAATACACGCCAATGGAAGACAATGCAAACCTTGTCAAACAGTGGCACATTGTCTCAAAAAGGGGTTAAAGGTGGGGAGGGGGTCTGACAATATGTACACTAACAAAGCATTCAAACTGTGCAAAGAACATTTGTTTTTATTTATTCTAACAGGCACACTATTAAATGAAAAATTAAGACATTGTTATTTTAGATAAAAAAGAACATCATAAGCCAATGTTTAATATTGTTTTAAACAATATATGTTGTTCTTTATAGAATAAATTAGGAAAATGATTTATTTAAAAATTGGGACTTAGGTTTTGAAGACATGATGTCCGTTACAGGATATGAGGCATTTTATTTAATCACAGTAGAAAAAAATTGATAACAATTTAAATGATTTTTTAAATTTCTTTTCAGGTAAATTACCTGGCTGCTATTGGTGGTTCTTCGGCAAAGTTGATGACCAAACAGCTGCTGACTACTGCTGTTTCCAATGAGGTTGCAGTTCAGTATAACTGGACGGGATCTAGGAAAAAGGTATCCTTCAGCACCTTGAAGTTTGCCTCTGCTATTTTAGGTAATGAAATATTTTATAGACAACACATACGAAAGCGCCTCTATCAGTGCAATTTAAGTGTCTATTTTACAGGGGATTAAAATTAGGCTGCCTCCTCAGCAAAAACAGTGTTCCTAATTAAGTGCTTACTTTCCTCAGTTAATAACATTAAAAACAACAGCTATTTTAGCTCGACTTTTCAAAGAAAAGGCAAGCTATTCTACTCGCCCCGGCGTCGGCGTCCTGTTTAGGTTCAAGTTTTACGGTAAACTAGTTTCTCAGGAATGGCTAGAGGGATTTCATTCAAACGTAAAACATTTATTCCCCCATTTTAAAATGAACCTATAGGCCAAGTTTGGTGACTCTAGTTTGAAATTTGTCAAAATTATGGGCTTTTTCACACTTTGACATTTTACATACAAGCTTTTTGGATAGGTTAAAGTTTTTCAGTAAGCTAATATCTCTGGAATGGCTTGAGGGATTTCATTGAAACTTGAAACATTTATTCCCCATATTAAAATGAACCTACAGAGCAAGTTTGGTAACTCTAGTTTGAAATTGGACAAAATTATGTACCTTTTTACACTTAGAAATGTTACATTCCCTTGGGTGGGATGGTGGCTTCAACTTTTGATTTCCACTCTCTAACTCGAGAATGAATTTTCATACATAAATAGCCTGCAGTAATATTTTCTTGGTATTGCATTTGGGGTGAGGTGGGTGTGGTCAAGGTCACTGTTACTAAAAATAGAAAAAAAAAGTTTTTGCTAAATTACTAGAGAACAAGTAGAAATATTAATAATAATGAAATAATAACTTAATTTATAGGTACTGTATAGCTAGACATTGCATGAGATTGCATATGGGGTGGAGGTCACATTTTTTTGAAAATTATAACAATGCTTTCCACTCAGTAACTCGAGAACGAAATTAACTTTGTTTAATTGGCACCTTCTGCCAGTAATTCTGACAAGCACAAGAAAAGTCGAGCGCGCTGTTCTCCGACAGCTCTTGTTTATGTGTATGTTTGGTTACTTAAATAATTTTCGATTTATCTATGTTTATCGGCCAATTAACAACGATGTGGAGTTCTGATGCTTATGAATTAAACCAAGAGGGTGTTAGCCAAAGTGGTTTAATAACCATGCATCTGAACGACAAAGAGTTGTTTATTGGTCAATAAACAATGATAATGCGAAAATTATTTTGATTCTAACATAATCTTACAAATATTTTTGCAATCGTAATGAGAACTATATTTTACTATGCCTCACTCAGAATTTACTATTGGTAGTTTAACAACGATAATTTTGTTCTTTGTCTTTAGAAAAATCAGCTGTTTGTTTACAAACATTTTGTTAAATCTTGATTTAACGTTTAAATGTGATTAATAACTACTGGTAGCTATATCTTGCACACTTTTTTGTATAATTTTCATCTTTTTTTAGAATAACACTATATGTCTGAGAAAAGAAGAGGGCTTTTCATTAGCAAACACAATTGTCAGTGTATTTATTGTTTTATTGTCGAATATTGTAAAAACTTACTACCAACTAAGGCTAAAAAATTTAATGAATTGAATCACGGGCACTTTTTCTAAAAAATCCGCAGGGATAGCGATTTTTTTTTTTTATTCCAGTATTTTTTTTTTTTTTTTTTTACTGCTACTCTTTTCTATTGGCACTATGCAATGGCTCATTAAAACAATTAGGTACAGATTAAAGACAATATTAAGTTTTAATAACACCATAATGATCCCTTTTTATAAAATTCTAAATATAGATTTATTAATCACAAACGGTCATTTATGCAAGCTGATGTAAAAAGGCAATCAATTTGAATGTTCATAATTAACATAAGTGCCTTCAAATTGATATTCCATCTGTATTAAAGTACTTCTATTTATACAATTTAACTTTTCGTAATTCATATTTTTTATAACTGTCAAAAATATGAATTTTTGCAATAAATGTTTGTATCCATAGGACTTATATTGACACAGATTTTCTTTAAAAAATATGGAATGCTATTACACAAGCAAAAGCATCTACAAAACAAAAGTTTAAATCAACAGATAGAAGATATTTATAAATGTTCCCAATCAAATATGACTTTCAAAATTTCACAGTATTTCACAATTTGTGTATATCTGATTTATATAATTAAATCAGACAGGCAGAAAGTTACTTGAAATACCGAAATCTCTACCGGGTTACTCTTCTTCCGCTTTGTTAAAATGCGGATTCGTTTAATTTTAAGCCACTGTCCATGGGATATAATTCAACACATCGTAATTTTAGTAATAGTTCTCATGAACGTTTATGGTGCTTATTTGTCTGAAATATGTTTCTTATTTATGAAAGGCATTGTTCAAAAGCGCTTGGTACGAACGGAATACTATAATGTACATGCTGGTTTACTACAGAGTCATCACCAGTAATTGCATACAGAAAATGGACGATAGCAAGTTACCAAAATGTTAATAATTCACAGATTTCAATGCATACTTTTTTTTATTTTGTTCTGTAACATGCACATTAGAAACACTTTCTGCAAAGTTTTATTTTTATTAACATATTTCTGGACTGCTCCTTTAAAATCTGGGCGTGATCGTAAAAAAAAGTGAATACATTCTTTTTTGGCATTAAATCAAATTCGTAGCGGGCCATGAAAGTACGTTGCGGCGCTGCCTGAGAAACAAATCGTTAACTTTCTTTAGTCTAATATGGACATAGGTATGAGCAAGCTAACCTGTCAAACAAATCTGATTATGAATGTCTTTCACTTAGATTAGTTAATATTTTTAGCTCACCTGAGCACAATGTGCTCGGTAAGCTATTGGTATAGGGGACCTCTCCTGCGTCATATGTATGCCGTCAACACTTTGATATCAGCATACAATTAATTGCAGCAAACGAAACAGTTCAGGCAACCAACACTGGATTATTTCCCCTTAATTGTGAAAATTAATGCACAAATGGGCTTGATGCAAAACAGGGACTTAATTTTCAACCAATCTTAACCAAACTTGCACAATTTGTCTATTAACATAAGATCTAAAGCGACTTAGAATATAGGAAGGGTAAATGGCAGTACACTCCACTCTTTGGAACAAGCCGGCAAGTATGGCATGCACGTTGGGCAACCGTCGCCATTATCTTTCAGAACTGCAGCACAAACATGTGCTAATCCTTGAAATTGCCTGTGAAAAGTTGGATACCAGGATAAAGAAAATATACCCAGCTCGTTACTTATGACCATGAGTGCTTGTCTTTGACAAGCAATGGCAAGCCAAGGAGTAAAAAAATATGTATGAGAGTTAATCAGCTACACATATTATTACATTATGGCGTACATTGCTACATTTGTTTAAGCCTGTCACAATATTAAGGCTTTCATCTTTGCCAGTACTCAGATGAGCCGTTTCGGCCATGATGGCCTACTTGTTCAAATTCTAATTATTACAAGGTATGCATGTTTATGACTTAACATGTGTCTTACATATTCATTATTGTCACTGTCTAATGATTATGAGGTTTTTATAACAGGAGACTGAAATAGTGTTGTTTTTCTCAAGCTTCAATGAAGAGTGAAATAGAGTCTTACATCAAAGACTGGTTGAGAAACGCCAAAGACAGAGATGGTGGACGGATGAACAGAGGGGAAAACAGAACAGTCTCGTCACAACTCCCAGGAAGAAGACTCTTTATGAACGCTGTTGTTTTTTTCAAATGACTGTTCTTGTGGTTGGTGTATTGGGTATGCTGATCAAAACATACTAGCTTACTGACAACAATGTATGTTAATCACATTCTGGATACTAGTACTGTAAACTGTCAAATGTAAACAGGGTAAAACTATGTTTAACAGTTTTACTATTATTGTGTATATTTTATTAACATTTGCTTTATTGTCAAAACAATGATTAGTATGAAAAGTATGCACTATTATACAGAATAGCTTTGTAACATAATAGTTTTCAAACAAAATCTAACACTGCTCATTCATGGTTAAACATCCCATATTGTGTTCATTTGGTCAAGAAATAATTAATTTTGTATATGATTCAATTGTTTCTGTTAACATATTGCATTGGAAAACCTGCATTGAACAATTGCTATACTACTATACTACACAGTGAAATCTAGTATAATTATGCCATCCCTGTTGTCGTGACTGCACGCCAATACCTAATTTTACCTTGACATGTTGTATTAAGAAATAACATTAATGATTGAAGCAGTTACGTGTTCTTGATTCCTATGTTAATGTGTTCAGCATGTTTCAACTTTTTTGTTAACCCTACAATATACTGTTGCATTTTCCAAGATTTATCAACATCCAGCTTAGACACTGGGTAGTAAAGGTTTATTATTCAGTATTTTTAACACTCTTTTTTAAAGTTCTTTTGTGAATACCATATTGCTCCTCTTTTTGTATTGCTCATGTTTATGTTTAATGCGCAAATTTATTTGGTTTTTCATTATTTCTATCATAAATGAAAATATATAGAATGTGTGCTTCTTCACTTCTAAGTTTTAAGTTTTAGATAATCTCTTTGTATTGTTGTTTTTCTTCTAGTTGTATGTATTACGATATTGCCAGGATATTACCAGTTCAGCGTTGATTACCATATAGAGCTTTTCTTACGTATTTGTTTTATGATATGATGATATTGTGTGTTCTGTGTATTATCTGATTAAGTATTAATATAACACAGAGTATATAGGCCAATAATTTGTGAACAAGCTCTGCTTGAGGCATTTTTGTGATCACAAAAATTTCTATAATTGTGAATGTATAAGTCTACGGGTAAAAAGATTATATATGGCACAATCTGGTGCATACGTGTTTATTGTTTCATGTGTCCGCGTTCAAGTGATTTACGATGATTTCTCATGTCTTAATATTTCTTTTCTACTTTTTATGCTTTACAATCACTGAAACTTGGTTGTCATAGTTTACTTAACTATGTAGTTGTTTTGTCTTAATACATATCTTAATTGCTACAGTATAACTTACAAACTGAACATTTTAAATTTAACCGTTTACCTTTATAGTATTATGGAGTTTAAGGGTCATTTCTCTGCTTTAGTCTTTTCTTTACTTCCAATAACTTCTTGACAAGTTGTGTTTTGGAATATTATTCAATTCACAATGTTCTAAACGCTAAATGTTTTTGGGACATAATTAATTTATTATGCACAATACAATTCAACAAATAAAATTTGTATTATAGTTATACTTTGTGTTCTGTTTTGCTGTTAAGTGTAAATCATTATGATATTTAAAGGGAAAAACGAGAATTGAACGAAAGTGGTTATATATAAATAACTGATTACCATCCGAAATGCAAAACGTTATTTAGATATCGACCAGATATTGACGTTGAGATGCATGTCGGTTGGATATCGGACCAATGTACGCACGTTTGGTTTCAAATGCGATATTGGTCCGATATAGGCCGATCTAGTGCCGATAGGCAAAACTATATCTGCTAGATATCGCTAACGATGACTGATCGATATTGACAATATCGTCGGATAGATATCGGACCGATGTAGGCTTGCTTTCTGGGACGATATTGGGCCGATTTCTATCCGATATGCAATGCTTCGATGACGGCCCGATCAAATGCCGATGGTCAAAACGTTGATCGGATAGATGTCGCGAGCGATATCTATCTGATATATTTAAAACATATCGGACCGATGTAGGCTTGCTTTCTGGGACGATATTGGCCCGATGTCTATCCGATATGTATCCGATATGCAATGCTTCGATGACGGCCCGATCAAATGCCGATGGGCAAAACGTTGATCGGATATATATCGCTCGCGATATATATCCGATATATTTAAAACATATCGGATAGATGTCGGACCGATGTAGGCTTGCTGTCTGGGTTAACGCTTAACAAAATATAAAAACAGAATGGCCTAATTTGGTGTGTCGAATAGTTCTATGGTGATGATCAATGGTGAACCATTGAAGTGTCTCATTGATACTGGTGCGATGGTTTCTACTATTTCTGAATCAGCTTACATGAATTTATTGGAAAAATCCGTGATTTTTGATACTGAAAACCTTGGTTTCGAAATTTATACAGCTGATGGTTCAAAAATTCATTATCTTGGGTATATTGAATGTTCACTTCAAATGTCATGCTTGGAGTCACCTATTTATGCACCAATTTTGGTTGTCCCAGACAACAAATTCAACTGTTTGTGTCCAGTGATTTTGGGTACAAACATTATCCGACTTGTCCAATCACAAGATGTTCCTGAAGAGTGGCAAATAGCAATCGATAGTTTGCAAATTATCAAATTCAATGCTAAGCTGTCAGGTAAAAAGTCTTTAAAACTTGGACCACTTGAAACTAAGACTATCAACTGTATTGCCAGAAATATTAATTACAATATTTCACAGGTCGTAACAGAAATTTTGGAATATGGTAATCCGAACTATAGCTTGCCCTAGGGTAATTCAGTCGAAACAGTCCGGTTCACACACACACGTTGTTGTTCGTGTGTGCAATCTATCGGCCAAGTGTAACACTTTTGCTCCAAAAACGAACTTGTGTAAACTTTCTGAAGTTTCAGTCATTGATGATCTTTCATCTCAATTACCCAAACAGATGCCTTGTCATGATTCTCCTATTTCAGATTGGGGAATCAAGATCAACAAAGAAAATCTGTCTTCTGAACAACTTCAAAGAGTGTATGAAGTTCTGGGTAACTGCAAAGAGGTATTTTCCACTGGTCGCACTGATATCTTAAAACACTAAATTGGTTTAGAGGATCCAAAACCTTTCAAACAACCGTACAGGAAAATCCCTCATGGGATGTACGAGGAGGTGAGACAGCACATACGAGAGATGCTGGATGCAGGTGTGATCCGTCACTCTAAAAGTCCTTTCTCGAGTAATCTTGTTCTTGTTAGTAAGAAAGATGGCAGTTTGCGTTTTTGTATAGACTGGCGTCAGTTGAATTCCAAAACTAGAAAGGATTCTTACATGTTGCCTCGTTTTAATGACATTACTGAATGTTGAGCTTGAGGAGGAATCCAAACCATACACTGCCTTTTCAGTTGGTAATCCTGGATTCTATGAATGGAGTCGTATGGGTTTTGGTTTGATACCGCGTGTGCAACATTTTAAAGATTGACTGAGCGTTGTATGAGAGACATTAATCTCCGAGAATGTCTAGTGTTTTTTCTCGTACATTTGATGAGCATTTCACACGGCTTTCTTCCATGCTCTCTCCGCTAGAAGGTCATGGTTTGAAGATGAAACTTTCAAATTGTGAACTGTTCATGTCTTCAGTTTCATATCTTTGTCATGTCATTTCAGATAAAGGGATTCATACAGATCCAGAAAAGGTTGCAGCAGTCAGAACCTGGCCTGTGCCCCAGAATGTGAAAGAGTTGAGGCAGTTTCTGGATTTTGCCGGATATTACAGAAGGTTTGTCAAAGGTTATTTTTCTATAGTTGAGCCTTTAAATTCTCTTCTGAAAGGTAATTGTCTGAATGATAAAACATCGAAGAGACGTAAAAAGTTGGTTCCTTGAAAGTGTGGATGGTCAGCAGCACAGCAAAAGGCATTTGATACTTTGATTTCATGCCTTACAACTGCCCCGATCCTTGCCTATGCAGATTAAACACAACCTTTTTATTCTGCACACTGACAGTTCTACTTCTGGTCTTGGAGCTGTTTTGTATCAGGTTCAGAATGGTGAACAGCGGGTGATCGCTTATGCTAGTCGTGGTCTTAAGAACAGTAAAAAGAAGTATACTGCTCATATACTTGAATTCTTGGCAATCAAGTGAGCTGTCACGGAAAAAGTTCAGGATTATTTAGCTGGTGTTTCTTTCG
This sequence comes from Congeria kusceri, assembly GCA_027627225.1. NCBI lineage: Eukaryota > Metazoa > Mollusca > Bivalvia > Myida > Dreissenidae > Congeria > Congeria kusceri. The sequence goes on from CM051027.1 coordinate 54,452,713, forward strand.
AAGTGGTCACTGATAACAATCCGTTAACCTAAGTGTTGACCACTGCAAAGCTTGACGCTACAGGCCATCGTTGGATAGCAGCATGTCTAATTATAACTTTTCTATATCCTACATACCTGGCAAGATGAATGCAGATGCTGACGGTTTGTCTCGCATTCCTCAGCAGATATTTCCAGCTGTAATCAAAGCTGTATGTTCCGGGGTACTTATACTATATGCTGAATACCAGATTCTTTTCGCAACCTCCCCAACAGCACTACAAACCATGTTAACGGACATAGAGACATACTATAACACATGGAAATTGAACATTAATACAGAACAAAACAAAAGTTTTAATTTTTGAAAAAGGAACACGCTACACGAATGTTGATATCTTCCTATACGGTGAAAAACTGGAAGTAGTCACTTCTTTCAAATATCTGGGAGTATACTTCTTTAAAAATGGTAATTTCAATAGAACACAAAAATGTATAACATACCACGCTTCGAAATCAATGCACCGACTATTCTCAGTGTTCAATAAATACGAGTTTAGCACAAAAAACTAAAACTTTTCGATATCCTTCTTGCGTGCGTATTAAATTATTCATGCGAAATATGGGGAATTGCGCGAGCAAACGATATAGAAGCCGTGCACACAAAATTTTTAAGAAAAATACTATGCGTCAGTAAGTCAACAAATCTTAGCGCGTTATATGGGAAATTAGGACGGGTGCCATTCAAAGAAATACAGAATATAAATATTATTAAATATTGGTTTAAACTGATTTTGTCCAATGAAAACAGCGTTATTAAACGTCCGACCGATACAAAGGCAATTTTATTAATGAGGCGCTAACGAAGCAGAGTAGTGAGATGTTCTTTGATGCGCGCAAACTCGTCTTTGAAAAACTTGTAGAAAGTGCGTGGACCCATGATGGAACAATTTTGGTTCGGGACCTTAAACGTGTTATCCATCGAATTGAAAAACCAGTACAGATAACTGAGCTGCGCTCCAAAGCCAACAGATCTTACGCCTCTGTCGCAAGTGAAAATAAAGCATAAGTGACACGCTATCTTCTCCGAACAGTATACACACACGTATCATTTACGAACTAACCATAATCTTGCAGTTAAATGTGGAAAACATGTTGAATTTATAGTCAAGCTGATTATATGTCATTTAATACGCCTTGGTTATTGTTTACTGTCTTAACTACTCCATTGTACTATGATTGGTAACAACTTCTCGTGTCCAGTATAAACCTGAATTAAACGTATAATGATATTCTATAAAGGTGTTTAGACAGCATCTATCACTATTGTACTTTGCTGGTCAAAATTATACTTACATTATCTATTTACGATTTTCAGTTGAACATTTTAATGTAAAATGAAAAATAAGGAATAAGAATCCCTTATTACTATTTTCCATTAAGTCAAGATACATTAAATATGTAATTGTACTTACATGTATTTGTACCGTGTTGACTACTAACATAAAATATTGCCATTTAACGAAGCATAGTGTAGCTTCATAGTTGAAATGAAATAGAAACACATCTTTACCAGAGTGCTAGATTTTTGTCACACTGCTTATATATACACATATATCCCAAAGCGGACCCACAATTTCGTTTCTGTAGGGCTGCTTGAATTGGGGATAACCCCAAATTGTAATGCATCACACATTTGTATGACTTTTGTCTATTTAAGCTTTACACCAAACTATTTCCATGAGCGGACCCTACGTTCCATTTTCGTAGGGCTTGTATAAATGGGAATTCTTTAAAACGTACGAACTATGTGGTGTTTTATACACGTATCGAAATAAACATTTTATTAGACGAAATTATATTGATTGAATGGTACGAATGTATAATGACTGAATGTTACATTTATAACAGGTGTATTTTAAACATATTTATTTCATCACACAAAATAGATTTTGACAAATTATGTTGATAGTTATGTCTTCTAGTTAGAAATTGTATATCCATACCATGTATTGAGTGAACGGTACACCTATTACAATATTATAAACTATCTGACAGAATTAATCTGACAACGATAATTGTGTTCTTTTCTTTAAATAAATCAGCGAGTATCGTGTTAGAATATACGATAGATTTAAAATTGTCCACTCTATATCTTTATAGTCAGCTGTCATTTGAACATATCTGCGGAATACATGTATCTCGTGCAAAATGTTTTGAACTCGTTGAATAATTAATAACCAAAGTTTTGTTATATCCGATTAACAGTGTTGTCTCTATAGTAATTAATTTGCTGATTGTACAACGTATACTACCATACAAAGTATGAACGAATCAAATTGCTTCTGTTAGATTATTTACCAACTTATTGTTATAATCACCGATAACAATATGATTCCTTTCCAAAAAATAATGTACAATATAGCATACAAAGTCTTAACCTATTTAGCTCATTGTGCCCTATTAAAAAGTATTAGATTTCTGACATAGTGTGCAAATATTGTTCGGAAGTATATTTTGTATTACCGAATGTGTACGGTGTATGTGTACAAAAACTGTAATATACATGTACATTTCTTAAATATATTATTGTACTTATGTATCTTTGTATAACTGATTTTGCACGCTGTATCTGCATAGCAACCTTATAAATACATTTATGTACTCTCTCAATAACAGTGGCCACTAAGAATACCGTTTATTACACTTGTGGCACTTGTAAAATATATGAATGACCAGTTCATTTCTACAATGACCATTTATATACTATTATACTTTTTTATAACCTTTTTCATTCCCATTGTCTACTTATTTTACTGTCTAAAGGATGGAGGATTGTATGATGCTCTTAAGATTATTGTAACTCGTGAAAATAACGCATTGCATTCACTTTTCCTACTGTGTTATGATGGACACTCATAACATTTTACCAAGATTCACGTCAATCGGATTGTTTTTTGCATCTTTTAACTTGCTTGTTCTAATATCACTGTACAAAAACGAAATTGCCCTGGAGTCGAGTCTTCAAAACATTAATTGTCAATCTCAACTTTTCCGGCGCATACAACGACCTCATACACACATTATATTGAGCGAGTGCTACATTTCTAATGTATGTTTCGTAAGAAGAATATATTTTTCTTTCTTAACAGTCGTGTTCGTGACATGGCTTAAAGTAATCTTGATGCTTTCCGGGGATATCGAACCAAACCCAGGCCCTGTATCGCTTAGTTCTCTTAATTCCTCTGTCACTGAGTCTAACACATTGTCCGATATTTTGGCAATGCATAACAACTTTTCGTTTATTCAGTATAATGTGCAGAGTATAAGGCACAAGATGGAAATTCTTACAGCAGAGCTTTCGAATTTTGATCTATTATCCTTTTCTGAGACGTGGCTTAACAACTCTATCGAAACTGATGAACTCCTTATCCCCTCATATCATTCCCCTGAGCGCAAAGACCGAATACATGATAGTCACGGTGGCGTTATGTTATATGTAAAAGATTATATCCACTACGAACGCAGATTTGACCTTGAACTTAATTCATTAGAATGCATTTGGATTGAAATCCACTTTAAGAGTAAAAAGCGTGCCCTATTTGGGTTATTTTATAGATCACCAAACGCAGATGCATCATACACGAATTTAATTGACGATTCTATTGGTTTAGCAGTCGAAACCGGCATTTCTGATATCATAATAACCGGCGATTTTAACCTAAATAACAGCCAACCTATATTAATTAGAAAACTAGATTCTTGGTGTCAAGAGTACAGTCTTGTTCAAGTTATTGACGAACCAACGTATTTTACGGAAAGGTCTTCGTCAATTCTGGATTTATTATTAGTAAGTAATCCAGAAAGCCTGGCATTATCAGGTGTCGGCGAACCTTTTATTGATCAACAACATCGCTACCATTGTCCTATATATGGTCTATTTAAATATAATAAGCCAAACACGAAAGCATATGAGCGTCATTTATGGAAACATGACGATGGTAATTACGATATGTTACGTGAAAGTTTTTCTACATTTGATTGGAATACTATCGCAAGTATTGATGTTAACACATATTGCACTAATATCACCGATACTATTATCGGTAATGCTAAACATTGTATCCCAAACAGGATAATAAAAATAAAACCGCGTGACGCTCCCTGGCTCAATACACAGATACGCCGTATGATAAGAAAACGAAAACGGGCTTACCGAAATGCAAAATCGAAAAATTCTGACTATTATTGGTCCAAATTTCGAACAATAAGAAACAAGACCATATTATTAATTAGACAAGCTAAAGAGAATTACTACGAAAGGTTAAGTGTAAAACTTAAACACAACAATCTTGCACCTAAGGACTGGTGGAGGATTCTTAAGTCATTTATCAATAAGCCTAATAATAACATTATATCTGCACTCGTGAATCCTGCCGACAACTCCACTTCAACTGATTGTTGTGAGAAAGCGAACATTCTAAACAACTTTTTTGAAAGTCAGTCAAAAATTTACATTAATAACAACGACGCACCGGAGCCCATCTATGTACCAATTGCAAACTCGCTAGAGTCGATCATTATCACACCTACTGATGTTCACGATATTCTTAAGTCACTTTCTGTTGACAAAGCGTCTGGGCCTGATGGTATAAGTAACCGTATTTTAAAAGAGTGTCGGGTTGAACTGTCCACTCCTCTATGTGACTTCTTTAATTTCTCGCTCAACAAATGTATATTGCCCAGCTGTTGGAAAGAAGCTAATGTCAGTGCAGTTTTTAAAAAGGGTGATCCAAAAGTAGTAAGTAACTATCGACCAATTTCGCTGCTTAATACAATGGAAAAGGTTTTTGAAAAAATAATATTTAAACATGTTTATAACCATCTCATTAATAATAGAATACTTACCTCATTTCAGTCCGGGTTCTTGCGGGTGACTCTACCACAAATCAACTTACCTATATATACGATACGTTCTGCAAAGCCCTTGACAATGGGCTAGAGGTTAAAGCTGTCTTGTTTGACATCAGTAAGGCCTTTGACAAGGTATGCACCAAGTTCTGTTACTCAAACTCCAAGCTATTGGCATTCGCGGAAAGTTACATTCTTGGTTTGTAAACTACCTACAAGGAAGACGCCAACGCGTAGTGCTCCCAGGCGCATGCTCTAACTGGGCCACACTTGAAGCTGGTGTCCCCCAGGGCTCTATATTAGGGCCCTTATTGTTTTTAATCTTTATAAACGATATTGTTAATGATATCCAAAGTAATATTCGCCTTTTTGCTGACGACACATCCTTATACATAATTGTAGATGACCCTAACACCTCAAATGCAATATTACAAAACGACATCGACAAAATATCTAACTGGGCTCTAAAATGGCATGTTGCATTTAACCCCTCCAAGTCAGAAACATTAACTTTCTCAAGAAAACAACAACCGAATCAATATCACTTTACAATGCTCTCCACAAATATACTAGATGTCAGTTCTCATAAACATCTCGGAGTTATTCTTTCGAACGAGTGCAAATGGCACATGCATATTAAATATATAACAGACAAAGCCTGGAGTAGAATTAATATTATGCGCAAATTGAGATTCAAACTTGACCGAAAATCGCTCGAAATAATTTATATATCGTTTATACGCCCCTTATTAGAATACTCAGATGTAATATGGGATAATTGTACCCAGGCAGAAAAACACGAATTAGACAAAATTCAAAACGAAGCGGCACGAATTGCATGCGGATCATCAAAATTAGTTTCCCTATCAGAATTACATAACGAAATTAAATGGGAACCTTTGCAAGATCGACGCGATAAACATCAACTTATATTATTTTACAAAATGCAAAATTTACTTACACCTCAGTATTTGATGGATCTGGTACCTCAACATATTGGTTCTGTTTCTAGGTATAATCTTCGAAACGCTAATGATCTTCGTACATCAGAAACTAGATCTACTCTTTATTATAATTCGTTCTTACCCGCAGTTATTATAAAATGGAATAGTTTACCAGAATTAGTAAAAAATAGCGACTCGTTGAATATCTTTAAATACAATCTTAACCGAAACGTAGTCAAGAACCCTTCGTACTATTATGTCGGTAAGCGCTATCTACAAATACTTCATACGAGGCTAAGAACCAATTCAAGTTCTCTAAATGAACATCTCTATGTAAAACATGTCGTTGCTTCTCCACTGTGTTCCTGTGGTGATATTGAATCGAATCATCACTTCTTTTTTATGTGCCCATATTTTAACACTATACGAGCTAAATTAATTAACAATATTTATAGAATAAGTCGCAGCGTAGACCTCAATGTAATATTATTCGGCAATATAAATCTAGACGACAATGTAAATTCCACCATATTTCTTCACGTCCAAGAGTATTTAAGTGAATCCCGACGATTTTCTTAACAATCCGATTCCGATTCCGTTGTCACTGTTTATTTATTCCGTGCATCACCAATCCTCCACTCCTTGTTTTGTTTTTTATTCTTTTTTTTCTTTTCTTTTTGTTTGTTTGTTTGTTGTTTTTTTTTTTTTTTTTTTCTCGCCTCACTCGTTTGTCTTTCTAAAACTTAGAATACCTATAACATATACATCTTTATCTGGCTTCAATGCTTGTTGTTTGTTCTATAAAACCTTGCCATCTATATGTGTAAAAACTATTTCAAGGAGAGACACCATATAAGAATTTAATTCTTTCGTTTCAATCCTTTTCTTATTCTTATTGCATTGTGCATCTATTTGTATATTTGCTAGTTGTACAAGAGAAATAAATATGTTTAAACTATAAAGTCATATATAACGTGCTAAAAAACGATGCGAATAACGGTCATACATATAGCAATCAAATCTGGGCTTGTCACCTGAAAAACATTCTCGAAAACATTGGCATGTCTGACCTATGGATTAACCAAAACATAACTGAAGCGCAAATCATTTCTTGTTAGTCTGTCCAATATATACACACATTAGAAAAAAAAATCCTCTTAAAAGAACATTTTTGCAGGTGGCCAACAATTTTAAATTTTAAAAGATTAATGTCCAGCAAAAATAAAAATGAAATAATAAGTGTAGCGAAATTCATTTATGAAGCAATTAATTTAAGACGCCAATTAGAATGTAATTAATACATCATTTACCAGTAAAATTTTAAGTATCCCAGTCATAACTACGGAACTACTGATTTTTATTTCACGCAAACATGTTTGATTTTTAATAATGACATACTTCCTTCTATAAGTATTTAATTTTTTTTTTGTTTTTTTGTTTTTTTGTAACATTTTATTTTCATCATAGAATAATACATACATGCATGTTATATACAGAGTAGTTCGTGTAATTGTATTGCAAAGGTGTATATAAATTCAGTTGTAAACATACAATCATATACAATATATACTGTTTTATATTTCAAAACATTTTACGCAAATACTAACTTGCACAAACATTCTATATAAAGTTATAGATGTGAGCATGCATATCTTCTATCTATATAATACTGTACATAAGCAGGATAACCTAAGTGCTAAATTGCATTGTGTATAATACATTGATAATGCAGACTTAACAAAATACTGGTGTGGTAAACAATATATATATTATGTTATGATGAATAATGTCGTTATAAGAGATGTCTGTAAATATTTTGACAAGGGACCAGTCTCTCAATTCTTCGTCTGTTTTTATTGTAGTTATATATATATCAAACGTTTGCTTCATACTATTCACAAGCCCAAATTTTGAAGGACTTCTGTTTTTCCTCTGACACTGAAAGATATACCGTTTAATTTCGAGGCACAGAATGTTTAAATCATTCATTTTTGGATTTGTAATTCCAAGTATTAGGTCCTGACATGTCAGCTGAATAGGTGAGTTTGGCCTACTTCTATGAATAATCTCAACAGCAAATTTCACAATTTCTTGGGTATATGGACAGTACCAGAACAAGTGCGTAATGTTTTATACTTCATTGTTACAGAATGTACATAGATTGTCAGCAGCCATTTTCATCTTGAACATAATTGATTTTGTTCCCAAGATTCTGTGGACTATTCTACACTGGAACCATCTAATATATGTATCCTTAGTTATATTGAACACAAGTGCATGTACGTTTTTCCAGTCAATATTAAAAAATTCTGAGTTCCATTTTGTTTGACTAGTTGGAATGTCGCTATTTTGGATTAATATTTTATAAGTATGTTTTTCTTCTTTAGGAGTGGTTACTATTTTCTGTATGTAAGTTGGTAATATAGGTCCTTGAGTTTTATTGTCAAAACTTGACATATCTTCAAAATTTTCAATATATTTACTTATTATGTTAATTAATCCTTGGTACAATAGGAAATTTACGTTTGTTCCGACATGTAAATCCAAAGATTCTTTGGAAATAAAACAATCTCTTTCTATCATAATGTCTCTCACAAAACGAATACCTCTTTCATAGAGAGTTTTAATATAAATATGACTATTGTTAATTTTAAAATTATGGTTATAAAATAGGGGCATATCCATAAGTATTTAATTAATTTATTAGCAATTTATGATGTTTGTTTCTCTCCAATTATAGATTTGTTCTCTTTTCTTTTTGTCAATGAAAATATAAGTGTTACAAATAGAAAATGTGACGAATTTAAAACTTAAATGTTAAGCACAGTAGTATTATATATGGAAATGTTAAGTGTACTATTCACAAAATGTTTAAACTATTTCCTTCGCATTTGTGAACGTAAAACTTAGTAAAATGTATGCTTGAAATGTACTAATAGTCTAACACGTAATTAGATTTTTCCACAAGTAAATACTTATATTTACCGGTATTATTTGTATTATGATATAATAGTCTTACAACCTGTAACTGATTCATATCTTAATATTAACAAAGATAAAAAAGAACTATATCAGGTATCTTACATCACATCATATGTTAAACACTATTAAAATTGCAAAACTTAGTACAATCTTTAGGTTACAATAATTACATTTTAAAACTGAAAAACCTTTCGTGTTAAACAATAATTCATTAAGTACAATATGTGTTCGTTTTTTGTCGTTATTAGACGAATTCATTGTCCTCAAATTTTGATTTAAATTGTGTTTAACCGTTTTATTGTTAACGTTAGTTTTTGTCGTTATTAGATGAATTTAGTTTCTCCAAATTTAATTTAAATTGTGTTTAACCATTTTATTAGACATCCGTATTTCCACTTCTGCCATTACTTGTTAATATTTATATTTATTCATATTATGTAGGCAATGAGCTCGTATAAGCTTTATTGCTGAATAAATGTTGTTGTTGTTGTTGTTGACTGCCGAAACCCTGTTTTCTACCGGTGTCTGCATTCAGGTGAGATGCATTTTCTTAGAAGTAACATAACATATCTTTTTTATTGCAATTTTTGGAAATCTGAAATAAAGGAAAGGCTAGAAAAATGCTTGGAAAGTTCGCCGTTTTATAATGGGACCCTAGGGAATTGGAATTACTGGTATCTAACCTTTAAGAAAACCAGGGTCCGGCCCTTTAGGGTCCATTTTACATTTAATTACCATGTAATTGTGCTTTTTATTGATTTTATTACTGTTCACGGGAAATAATGCATCTCACAGCACATCGAATCATGTTATAAGCAAAATAATGTACGTTTTACACATTATTGATGTCTACTGCATTAAAATAAGTCTAAATGAACTGGTAATTTCAACTACTTTGACTGGTTTATATGATTTAGGAACGATTTTTAGCTCTCGCCCCCCACACAATCCAAGTGTTGAAAACGCATGCCAGATGGCTTATCATGTGTTATACTCAAATGCGTTTTTGAAGCATTACTACTAAGCGAATCGACCTGAAATTTTGCATGTGTGGTACAAGTAGATTAATAATGATGTACACGAGTTTTTTTCACGATAGCTAAATTTTGAGTTTTCTTTAAGAAACCATGGCCCGGCCCTTAGGGTCCACTTTTACATAAAATCACAATGTAAATGAGTTATTTTATTGATTTTATTACTTTTCACGGGAAACAATGTGATTAATATCATAACTGACATGTTATCTACGATTTTTAAAGCGAAACATGTTGTTCGGGTAAAAAAAAAGTACGGAAACTCTTCTTTTGCATCTCACAGCACATCGAATCATGTTATAAGCAAAATAGTGTACGTTTTATACATTATTGATGTCTACTGCATTAAGATAAGTCTAAATGAACTGGTAATTTGTCTGGTTTATATGATTTCGGTACGATTTTTAGCTCCGCTCCCCACACAATCCAAGTACTGAAAACGCAAGCCAGATGGCTTATCATGTGTTATACTCAAATGCGTTTTGAAGCATTTCTACTAAGTGGATCGGCCTGAAATTTTGCATGTGTGGTACAAGTAGATTAATAATGATGTAGACCAGTTTTTTACGATAGGTCAAAATTGAGTTTTCTGTTGACACCCCAAGACTTTTCACTCCTGACTTTATTCGTACCCCAGTGGTTAAGGATACACGCTGCATTGGATGGCTTTTACGAAACGAAGACAACCGACGCCTTAGAGATGACACGTCTATATCCTGTTCTCTTTCGCAGGTCACATCGTACAGACGCAATGACTGACATTGTCATGAAAAGGCAACGCGACCTTTGTTACCAGGTCATGTCGCAAACACTTTGTGCGCGACTTTGAAACCGTAAAACTCATTGAATCGACCGTTATTGATTTTCCACGCATACTAAGTTCGATTACCAACAGGAACTTTTTGCAAAATGCTAATTTTTTGTACGTGGTATAAAACTATATTTAAATGTTTATTGCATAAATTCTGAAACTCTGAAGCCGATTGCATGTGTTCCTAGAAAACTTTGTAATTCTAAGTTGTCTGTAAATTGTGTTTAGCTATATATATTTAATTGAGTTTTAGATAGCTTTAACTGTACGACGTGAAATGTACCATGAAACAGTTTTTAGTTGTGTGTTTTTTTCTAAATATGCTACACAGTCAAAGCATCTAAAATACTGAGATATAATGGCATTAGCGTTTATCTGGTTACCATGTGGCAGAACAAAAGCAAGAGGGTAATGATGGCACAAAGCGCTCACCTGAGGACTGGCATGGACGCTGTATAGGCCCTGTATTTAATGGCATTATGAAAAGGAAACAAAAACATATGGCAACAAACAAGTGTAGCAAATTTGATTCTAGTTAGTAGAAAATGAATTATTCATTAAGAAATAAAGGGCTTGAATTGTTTTATAACGGAAAGGGGGCTTTAATTCAGCTGTTAGATGCTCCGTTCCTGGTCACATTCAAATGTGTCCATGATCATACAGTTATACACAAAATGAACATGTTTTGCCAAGACAGGATGAAAAATGAGGTATATATACTGCTAAAAGTTCAGCTCTTGGTGTTTTACAAAAAGTGCAGAAAATCTCATGTTTTGGGGTCGACCTGAGCAACATTTGGTTACTTCTGAGATCTTATACACAAACATAAGATTAGATAACAAGCCCCTTTTTTCACAATGCACTGTTTGTTTTTTTATTCATGAAAAGGGGCAGTAACTCTGATTATGGTCTGATATGGCCCATTATGAGAGTCCTTATCCGGAACATGATATATTTCGTCCACAAACAACGGGCAATAACCCTGGTGTTTCTGGTCAGATCTATCCATATGTGACTACGCCCGAGATGTTATGGTCGTACACAAACAATACAAGATGATTTTCAGTATTTTCAAGGAACATATAACCATATAAGGAAAAAGGCCTCGTTCCTGGCGCCCATGATGTTGGAAGAGGGTCACCTTGTGAAGTTTGTTGATGATTATTTCGAAATACAGCAAAAGGTTTAGAGAATATTATCTTTTTTTCTGTATTTCCAGTTAAGGAAAACTGCCCACTCCTTGGTGGCCATATTTTTTTAATGTATCAGAATGATTGGGAGGAATTCGGTACAGGGTCACACAAGAAGCACTTCTGTGAAATTATTGTGAAATCCATCAACAAACTGTCTTATTAAACGCAAAAACTGGGTTTTCATTGTAAATCTCCAAAGGAAGCCAAATCGCCCTTTGTCTGCAATGTCATGGCATCACCCCTTCTACCCACAGTCTACTCTTGGACTCGTCCGCTAGGATTTAAACTCATCGAACGGTCAGAATCGTTCTTTCGGGGCTGCCTGGCAAGCGCAGTGGTTGGTATACTCGCTTTTCACATAGGCGTCCCGCGTTCGTTTCCCATTCGGCGCATGTGAGTTTGGTTGGTGGTCACCATACCGGACAGGTGGGGTTTCCTCCGGGTACTCCGGTTTCCCCCCACAGCACAATATCGCACCAAAATTAAAATACCTTTCAGTAACAAGTAAATAGCTGGAAATTGCAGCTATGATTCAAAAATTCGTCCCAACTTTCGTGAGTCTGTAGTAATTTCATTAGGTAGGAGTGCTGGGACACACTCCGGGTACATAATGCAGCCTCAGGCGCGGAAGGACCTCATAAACTTCGAAATACACGCACGCACGCACGCACGCACGCACGCACGCACGCACGCACGCACGCACGCACGCACGCACGCACACACACACACACACACACACACACACACACACACGCACGCACGCACGCACACACACACACACACACACGCGCACACACACACACACACACACACACACACACACACACACACACACACACACACACACACACACACAGAATCGTTCTTTCTCTGGTTGCGATTCCGAGTATGTCCAGGTTTTACACAATTCTAAGATTTCCCACCCCCTCCCCCTAAAGGATCGTTTGTAACAAGGTACTTGCCAGATTTGTTTTATGTTTCAGTCCTTTCGAGTTCTACGGACTCCGGTACCAACCATACAACGTCAAGGCTGGGATTGCTCCTCTTCAACAGCAGCGTTTGTCAGATGGTCTACAAAGACATGCCGCCGGAGACGGGATCCTGCGTGTTTGACTGTACCAGAGTTTTGGAACCAATAGTGTTGTTTGGCAGCATAGGTTTTTAGCACACTTCCCGTCGGTCACGGGGTCAAGAATTAATTCATTTAAAACTTCCCGCCGGCCTCGGGGGAATATATGTCGAAGACTTTTACATCAATTTGGTTCCAGCCTTGTCATTAAAATGCCAAACTTATAATAAAATTATTTTGATAGTTAATCGTTCTTGGTGTTTGTCGTTGAATAAAGCCATGTTAGGAAAACTGCCTTGTTCCATGGCGGCTGTTTTTAAAAAATGAAAAAGATTTAAAGGGATTTAGTACAGGGTAACCCAAGTAACATTCTACGAAATTATGTTAAAGAAATCCCACTATTGGTTTCAGAGAAGAGTTTTTAAAGTTTACCATATAGCCATAAATGGGAAACTGCTATACCCCATGGCGGCCATATTTTTAACGTCTAAAAATGATAGAAAACACACAGTTCATGATATTTCATACACAACATGTGCAATCTCCACATGTATACAGCTAGAGTTCATGTTTGCATATGTCCAGGGTATAGGCCGGTAGTTGACGGCAAATCTGACACAAAATTCAGTCCGTTATTTAAGTAGTATGGATAACAGTTAATTGGATAAATGACGATCCTCATAAAATAAATGTTAAACTTTGGTAGATCGATGTAAGATAAATTCATTATTATTATTTGATGATTGTATGTAAAATACAGTGTTTATTTAAGAAATAATTTTCGACTTAACGTTGTTTATCGGCCAATAAACAACTATTTGTAGTTATGATGCGTAGGAATTAAACCACGAGGGCGTTAGCTCGAGTTTTTATATAGCCACCCATCAGAACGACAAAAATTTGTTCATTGGCCGATTAACAACGATAATGCAAAACTTATTTCGATTCTAACATGATTTGACATATATTTTTGCAATTGTAATTGGAACTACGTTTTACTATGCTCAGAATCGGAGCTTCTTTTTGTTTTGTTTATTGGGTAGTTAAACAACGATAATTGTGTTCTTTGTCTATAGAATAAACAATTTACATCCAAATCACAACTGTCCTCTTTTTTAGGGAAAACGAATGCAATGCCTCTTTAAACAATACAGTTTTATATATAGAACTCCCAACAATTAAACATTATTTTACTTAAAGAGATCGGAGGACATACTCCTACGCCTAATAATATTCCATGAAGTACAGGGAAACCATTTTTTAGTCGTCAAGTCGTCAGATATTTATGTGCACTTACTGGTAACCCCTGTAACATGAATATGCGCGGAGGACTTATGCTTTCATATGCCTTCGTTTAAACTGTTTAACACTTAGAAATGTCACCATTATGGCCATCAATAAAGACTATTCCCCATCGGCGGTGATAATTTTACGAGCGGACAGTAACTGTTCGTTTCATTTTTATTGAGGAAATATCAGTTCCGTGGAATCAAAATCCATCATGTGATAAAAACGTTTATAACGCTTGCATCAAATTACTAATGTGTTCTCACAAACATGCTCAGTATACGGTAATTTTCTGGTATTAAGAAATGGTTTGATCAACGATACAAAATTCTTTTCTAGATAAAATGTCGCAAAGGGATAGTGTTTACTGTTTATTAACACAGCATTGCGTTTGAGTGGTGGGTGGGCATTATCGTTATTTTCAACTGACTATAAAGTCTGAAAATGAAAAGTTGCAGACGAAAATTTGTTGCCATCTGTGATGAATATTTGAACATCTAAGGCTGTCTCAATTAATTTGGCATATAATAATGGAACACTGAGAATAAAAGGAACATACTGCTAAAATTCGTAAGCCCAAATTACTCATTCCAAGTTTGCTTTCGGATTATTGTTACTTCCAGAATCAGTTGGCTACCATGTTTGGCACTATCATAGCGACAGTGCTTTCAGCTTTTCTGTGTGCAGCTACTCATAGTTTGCGGTTACCTATAGGCGATAGAGGTTAGCAAACTTTTTCTTTGCAATACATGTTTGTTACTAATCAATGTAACGTCATATTTTCTGCGAAGGTCGTGTTTAATTTGTTTTTATTTCTTTTTTTACCTGATTGTCTTTGTGTAAAAGCGTGACGTTTTAAAAAAAGACTTGAAATACTTGATAAGTAAATTAACACCAGCCTGGGCAAGTAACGTGCCTTCATAAGTGCGCTAAAGATTAGTTTCCCAGCTATTAAACCTAAAACTAGTCATAAACGTAATTTTGAGTCAAACAGTTTTGATTCAGTTATATATTGATTATTGAATTTATACAAGTCAATAATAATGCTATAATGTGGATTCTATTCCATTTATTCATATTTGTTTCAAAGTGCTAGAATTGGCATATTCTATCATTCTAGCCAATGTAGGTAAAGTCTTTTATAACAAATGCATCGCTCATGTAAATGAATATAATTCCGCCAATATACATAAAGTGGTGACAATACGATTATCTGCAAATAAATGGAAAATAACCAGTTTCATTCGTTTGGTTATAATTTTTTTTTTAAAGTCAATTTTAACGTTCTTAAAGTTCCCGCTGTACTTTTTATTTATTAAAAATCTTGATCAAAAACTCGTGTTATCTAATACATATGCATTTGGCGCATTGTCGTGTCATTTTATCGCAATAGTATTTAAGGAATCTAAATTGTACTTGTTTGCGTATACCTCTGTCCAGCATCGGGCATTGCCGATTAAAATTCTCGAGGTCCAGATAGAAAATCATCCGAAACATTGGTCCTCCAATCTGGGTGGTTTACACTTGTTTGTGTTTAGTAACATATCATTGGCATTTTCTTTTCCTGCTTGAAATTTTGTTTGAAAAATATTAAGACAATTTTGATAATTATATTACAAATCATATCGGAGTTTATGGATGCGTCATTAATGTTTATTCAAAGATTCGTGTTGTATTAACATATGCAACGGCGACTGTACGTATTACATGTACTTATAATTGGTGTAAATGTTATTTATTCGTGAAAAATGCCATTTAATCTTATTTTAATAGTTTTCAATCTTATTTTAATATTTTCACTGCTTTGCATTTCAGGAAACTCCGAGTCGAACATGCTGTTAACACCGCAAGAGATTTCGCTCCTGAATTTATTAGTACCCCAGTGGTCCAGGGTACACAATGAGGCGGCATTGAATGGACTTTCCGAACAAAATTCAGTCTTACAAAGGAGCATATATCCTGTGATGTTTTCTGGTACCAGCCGTGCTGTCGACAGAATTGGCGACAAAAGCGACAGTAAACGGTCTCACGATATAGACACAAGGACCAATTTTGTCAGTGACGTCATGAAAAGGAACAGAGTTGTTTGTCTTTACGGGCCAATGTGGAAAACAATTTGTAGTAAAATAGAGTGTAATTGTGTGATTGTGTAAAAGTCTAACCGCTATTAAATGTTCGACCATTGGATCACTGTCGTAGGCTACTCAAAATATTTGTGACAAGACAGAACGTTTATTAGCATAAACCGAAATGGTTTCTCGTGTACCTAAAATATACATGTACAAAACAGTCTACAATAGGATATTTAAGTAAATGTTCTTGGTTAGATCTAATTCAGCAATTATTTTCATTATCAGTTGAAAAATATATAGATCTATGCATGGATGGATAAATACATTCAAAGGCACAAACATTTTCCCGCCTAGTTATCACCTATACATAACAGAGGATAAAGGATGAATTAACATTTCTTGAAAATATGTTCACATTGGTGCCATAAGCTTTAATTCATAATGTATAGTGTCATAGAAAGGTTCAGTGGCTGTTTTGTTTAGGATAATCAAGTCAGGATTAAATATTCATTTAAATTAAATGAGTAACTGTTCATAAACCTCGTACAAGCTATATAAATTCACAGAAGGAGACATAAACAAAATGTACAAATATTTACACGCACAAACACAGATACAGGTACACGTATATACCAAAAGCTAAAAGTAATTTAAACATACTATAGCTTATATAAACATGTTTACACATTGCTGTCATAACCTAACAGTGTTATTTGGATAAGTCATATTCAAAAATTGTTACCACATCGTGCGTGTAGATTAATTAATTAGAAAAAGTGCCTGCCTATACCTTAGAGCTTCATTAATATATTTGCTTAACTTTAGTATTTCTTGATTGTTTCCATTTATATTTAAGTAAAGCATAAATGTAATATGTATTGTCTTCTCATGTACTTTACAAAAAGGTGTGTATATAACTAATACATAAAAGTGATCTGTACTGTATATGACATAATACAACAGTATTAAATGACGTAAGTATCATATATTGATATTGTTTCTCATTTCAAACGCTCTATATGCATGAACAGCTAGTAACCTAAT
This sequence comes from Congeria kusceri, assembly GCA_027627225.1. Lineage (NCBI taxonomy): Eukaryota > Metazoa > Mollusca > Bivalvia > Myida > Dreissenidae > Congeria > Congeria kusceri. The sequence continues at coordinate 54,470,038 of CM051027.1, forward strand.
AGTATTTGGATTCTGTGAGGAAAATAACTCTCTGTCTTTAAACATGCTTGGGTGACGTCTATAATATACTGGTATGTATTTTTGTCTTATTTGTGAGTATATGTTACATTCAAAAATAAAATGATATTCTTCTTCGAGAACATGGCTAACTGGGCAAACTCTGTTACTAATTTCAGTATTATTTCACCTTCCCGTCGTAATATGTAATCTGTGCGACGTCAATCGTAACTTGCTGACCGCAATTCTATACTTCTTGACACAAATAAAAATTTGAGCGGCGTAGTTTCGAAAGGTATTGTTTAGCTTGTTTCTAACGAAAATATGTCTGTAGTTCTGTACGTTATGAATCAAGAATACGATTTAATGTTACTCATACCCCGTTACTGCAAATGTTAGTGCACACATATTTTCAATTTAATCTCATAACGTCCTATGAAACCCGTTTATGAAATTGATCCGTCTAAATGATTAGCGTTATTCCAATTTCTAAAACAAATGTGCGTTTCGTTTGTGTGTTTTATGTTTCTCAAATAATGTTTGAAATGTCTTGGTATTGCAATGGTAGAATGGTACCAATAACTTGGAATAACCCATTTACAACAATTGGTCGCTAGCTAATTGATCTGTGATCATTTCATTATACATGTGAGTGGAACTTATTTTGAAAATGAACCGTGGAAATGTTGGCTTGCTTATTGAAAACTGATTCGGGGATCAGTCAAGTTCAACTTATGATTTCCTAATAAAACACTCCAACGTCAAAATTTTGTATGGAAAGGCTTCGATTTAAAACCATAGCCCGAGCACACTGCGTTATTAAAAAAAATTGTTAGTAGACACAGTGCGGGCGTGGCAGCCCTATAAAATACACATTATTATTGATCATAACTACATTGTATTAATTATAAGGTATAGGATACAATGCATATTTATTTTCATTTCTTTATAATTCATTAGGTATATGGATGCGCTAATAATCTCATTGCGTATGATAGAACCATTGCACATTGTATTAACAGTATAATATATGTAAAACACTATCTAAAATTTACTGTATACCTAGTGGATATTTGGTCCAGCACAGTAACTTATGGGAGAAGACTGGCGGGACCACCTAGAACCGCTTCGTTCACTAAGATCCCGGAGCAGTCGGTTGGAGGCTTGTTTCACGTTCAACCGATCTATAATATTATGTTATGTTATAAAAAAATTTAATTTAACCCGGGGTTTGCAGGTTATTGATGTTTGAACTATTTCATACAAGACGACATGAACGTTTTTAGTAATGTGTACACAAAATGAAAATGTACACGTGTATACTGGAGTATGCAATTCGTAAATGACGTTGTTTACTGTAAATAATCCATAAAAACGAAGAAACTATTGTAATTACTATGTAGTTACAAATAGTTTAGTTTAAATTTGATGGTTGATGTAAATTAGTTTTATTAGGTCAAAAGACACATAAGCAAAACATATTTACAAAGAAGCAATACTATGGCAAGATAGAGAATGAAGCTAAAAAATAATAAATAAGTTTTCAATGTTAGGTACCTGATTTAGACAAGGAAATATAATTTTATTACATACACTAATGAACACGCGCAACTACACAACGAAATAGTATACTTTGTTGAGATGACGCAATCTACCCGTGATCATGTTTCACTAATCTCTACACAGAATAAGAATAGAATACTTTAAAATATATTATTGAGATCTCAATACGAAGATTCACGTACATGCCATCTCAGCAAGATGGAGTAAAATACATGCTGTGCATGGTTATTATCAATATTAAACTAAATTGTACACAATATATCACGCATGTAATGCACTGTAAAAAGAAATGATTTGAAAATAATATTTTGGTTATGAGATTTTATTATAAGTGGGAACCAAATTGGACAATGCTATTCTCAGATCGGATAAAATTGCAAAAAAAAGATTTAGAAGAGTCCATTTTCCACCAAGAATGTTTTTGTTGGATATTTGGGGCGGAGTGACACCTTAAATGGGGCCTACACTGCAGCACCCATACACTGTGTGGTATCCGCGACAATGACGTTTTAAGTTTGCCGTAATCTTTCAAGCAAATCTCTTGTCCCTGCTTCTGATTGGTCAGACGCTGCTTTCAGTCAAATGGTCTGGATAAGGCAATTACTCAACGCCTTGGAGTATATTTCATAACAATCAAAAGTGCTGTCCGCACGCGAGTTTCTAAATAGGCTTTATTAAACGGCTTATTGATCAATTAATTACTCAACGTCTTCGAGTATATATATTTCAGAACAATCGAAAGTACTGACCGTACGCGTGATTCTAACAAGGCACGCGGACCGATAGGAGTTATTAAAAGGACCAGATCACAGATTGGCAAAATGACAATTTCCAAACAATTGAAGCTTATTCTAAAAAGAAAAGTACATTTGATGGAAAGAATCTAAGTAACAACGTCTTCGAGTATATATATATTTCAGAGAATCAAAAGTACTGACCGTACGCGTGATTCTAACAAGGCACGCGGACCGATAGGAGTTATTAAAACGACCAGATCACAGATTGGCAAAATGACAATTTGCAATTTTTTTTCGCTTATTCTAAAAAGAAAAGTACATTTGATGGAAAGAATCTAAGTAACACTTATGGCACAGAACTTTATTGGAAATAACGTGTTGTTTGTTTGTTTGAATTTTTCGCCGTTTTAACAGTATTTCAGTCATATCTCGGCGGTTCAGCCGATCTAAGAGGTTTATCAACACTGAGTACACATACAGTCGTATCCGCTAATCTTGCGCATCCGGTAATCATACGCACTACGCAGTAAGGCATTTTTGGAAGACGGTGCGTTTTACTTACTGACGTTTACCGAAATTTTAAGTTAAAAGGAGCCAAAACAACTGTAATAAATTAAATAAACCAAGTTTTTGTATTTATAATTACCGTTTGAATGATACTAAACAAGTATACATGAGTTGTAAACACAGACCTACTTAGGCATAAATCCGGTTTGCTGGATAAAATTCCTCGATTTCTTCACTGATCTCATGGTTTCCAAAAGGAATATTATATATCATGCATAATTCTATTATTTCCTGATCAAAGTTTGGTATTTATCTTTTTCTGCGCTCTACAACAGACATCGTATACAGACGAGATTTAATCTTTTTTCCCGCCAATCTGTCAATTTTAAGTTCCCGGCATGCGCACAGGCCACTTGTTTTTTAATTACGGAAACCTGTTATGAAAAGACAAATACACTTTAATTCGTAAAACAATCTTTTTGGATTGTGTTTGTATCAAATAACGTTTGAATTTGTTTGGTGTTACTGAGTATAGTCACGTCCCGTCAAAATCATCGTCGTCAACGGAGCCCAAGTATAGTTACTTGATGGTGAAAGAAGTCTGCAGTGACGATAAAAAACTGGAACACATTGATTTATCTGGACATTTTTACTGAACAGATATATAAGTTTGTTTTATGTTATGATTTGAACACCATACTTTTACATTTAGCTTTTAATTACGTCATTTTCAACAGTGCGCAAGATTACCGAATACTGGAATTGTTAAAAAACGGTGCGAGTTATTTTTGTTTTAATGGATTCGGATAGCTTTTTATTGAATATTTCAGATATTTTTGTGTTTCTACACGCCGGACAGACTGTCGTTTATGTTCAGTACAAATTAAATTGCTGCGCTTTTTCAATCCGATGTTTATCACACAATTGGTGCTTAAATGTGCAAGATTACCGGACAGCATCGTACCTATGCCAGTAACTGACAGCTACCCTACTTGAATCAGAGGTGGGGGGAATGGCCGCTGAAATAATTTCATGACCAATCCCCACACAAGTTATGTGGCCGGGCTGGGTTTCGAACTCACGATCCCCGGATTGACATTCCAGCGCTCTTCCAACTGATATAGCCGGGCCCGACACAGGTGCCGTTAATGGACAAAATGCATTAAATATATTAAAATTATTAACCTTTTCAAATTTATAACAATTTTTGTCGATATTTTGGAAATTCATGTATCACTTAAATAGTTATAAAAATACGCATTAAATTACTTAAGTCCGAATAGCCGAGTGGTGAGCGTGAAAAACGTTTGATCCGGTGGTCGAAGCTTCGAGAACCGGCGATAGTATGTTCTCTTTCTATGAGTTTAAAAAGAATTGTCAGGATGGGAAGCGCTGATGCTTTAGGTTTTGCAAACGATTACTGTTTGTCAAACATAATATAAACATTATCGACGTCAATCCATTTTGTTGTCTTCTTTTGCTGTGGGAGCAGTGGTCGAATGGTAGGACGCTGGCTTTGGGATCGTGAGGGCCCTGGTTAGAATCCCCCCCCCCCCCCCAGACCAGACCACTGGATTTTTTCAGAGCAAAACATTTATCCCACCCAGGTGTATAAATTGGTACCTGTGAATGAAATAATCGAATGTGCCGTGATTGCTTACTGCGCCGAGTGTTAACTGACGACTTATGACCCAGTGATGGGTGGGTAAATGTGAAAATCCGATGTATATCGATATTAGACTATAAACAGAACCTTTACTTTTACCTGTTCTTTACATTTACAGAGACAACGGAACGTAATGCCACGTTATGCAATTTCATTGTAGGCATATAACACACAACATTGAATATGTACTTAAATGGTTTGGACAACATGCTAATACGCTAAATATTTCAAAACTTTGGTAGTCATTAGTACAAGGAAATCATTTGCCAGTCGCCCGATAATTTGGACAGCATTTAAAGGGACTTGGTCACAGATTTTACGTATTTTTGAAAAACGTCATTTACTGTCTGAGTGCAAAGACTAAAGCACCTGGACGTAAAATAACAAATATTAAATAATGAAAAAGTAAATAAAACAGTTGCATTCGTCGGGGACCTAACCTACGACTGCCGGAATAAAAATCTGTCGCGTTAACCATTCGACCATTCTGGCTTACAATTATAGTAGTATAAATGTTTAACGCTATGTAAGTGATATATGCGTATTTTCCACGCTTTATAATGTTATCCATTTCAATTGATGATTTTCCATCAACGACACTATATTTCCCATCAACGACACTATATTTTCCATCAACGACACTATATTTTCCATCAACGACACTATAATTTCTATCAACGACACTATATTTTCAGTATATTTCTTTGTCAGAAGTGTTATTTTGCTTGTTTATATAAAATGTTTTGTTTTGGGGGGGCATCTATGACAAAAAAAAGACAATTGTCGATTTGCCAATATATGAACTTATGTCCCTTTAAACCCCTGGAACACGAATATCCCATATATCTGCAAATGTTTAAAACCTTTCGCAACATATTTGAATACTATTGCAAGGAAAACAATTTGATGTAATTTCGTACCATTTAAAAAAAACTCTTCAATGAAACCTCTCTGTCATAGCTGTCTCTAAATAATTGTTTTAACGCAATTTAAACTGTTTACGAGAAGACATGTCAACAAAAAACAAGGCCAACAATAAAGAAAATTCCCAATCGGCGGTGAATATTTAAAGAGCGGAACATTATTGATGAATTTCAGTTTCAATAGAATCAACATCGATATCATTTTGGCTTAAAAATACACTTAAAAAATACTTATTTGTCTTCACAAACACAAAATTCGTTGTATATTACTTCTGGAAAAAGATACTGTTTGATCAACGATCACAAAAATATTTCTAGATAACCTGTCTCCAAGGGTTAGTATGTACATTTTTATAGCAGTGTAACTGACGGGTGAGAAATGATTGTGATATGCGACAGTCTGACTATAGAATCAAAGCTGAAATAGAAACATCGGAAATTTTTCGCCATATGTGTGTGTTTGTTTGTTTGTTTGGATTTTTCGCCGTTTTTATCAGTATTTTGGTCATATCACGGCGATCAGTTAATCTACTCACAGTTATTCTGGGCAAGCTTAGCCGATCTAAGCGGTTTACCAGTACTAAGAGCACATACCTATGCCAGTAACTGACAACTGCCCTACTTGAATCAGAGGTAGGGGGAGAATGGCCGTATTCGCCATATGTGATACATGTTTGAACATTTAAACCGATCTTAATAAATGGTTTTCTTATTATTGATTAATTTATCGAAAAGTAAGGAGAAACGTAAAAAACAAAAATTGTCCTCGTAGCTAGGATTCTATGTGCAGTGTAATGGGATTTCGGATTGACGTTATTTCTAGAATGGCTCAATCGGTTTTAATTAAAAAAATGTGGGCTTACGTGTTGTTTTAATTCCATTTTTAATACCATGTTTGCAAATACCGTAGCGACAGTATTACAAGAAAAAATCATTGATGCAAAGCATCAAATGGGGACGTAAAGTATCTATGCAGGAAGCAAATGATTTCTAGATCTTTTTATTTATACATATTCAGTATCATCAGCCCTTCTGTGCGGATGCGCATCAATCTCTCATTGTTGGCGGTTAGCAATTGGAAATAAAGTTAAGCGGGTTGTGTTACTTCTTTGTAAAAGGTACTGTGTAGCAAAAATGATTTTTCTGAAGTATTTTTTAAATATTTTCGTTGCTATCTTCATTTTTTTATTTCTGCGTTCTGCTCAAGGTTTGTACAAAATGTTTTAAGTGCAAATGCAAATGTCATTTTATACCATTTGGTCGAGCAAAATAATTAACGGCAGCATGCGTTAGCAGAAAACATTTACAAGTACCCTCAATGTTTTTGTTTTTGATTATTGAAATTTGTTTCTAATTATTGAAAGAACTGTTAATTTTGTTTACAGTTTGATTTAAGAGTTAATTTAATTAAACTAATAAATGCTATAAACAAATCGAACTACTCCTTTTTATACTCCTACTTTCAACATTTTCGTAGATATATAGGTTTGTCTACAACTTATATACGCATTAATAAGCATAACAGTCAACGGGTCAACTAATCCTGAACCGGCCGAAATAGCCGATGGAGCGTATAAATTCGGGTGTATCAATTGTATGTGCTTCGTAGCCTGCAAAGTAAAAAGTAGGTCACGCGATTCAATCTCTCGAAATCGCCCTACTACAGACCGTTGGCTTCCGCGAACAGTCTAAATCAAAACGCTCATAGCGTAGAAAGACTGCTGGCGAGAACAGAAACTAAAAGCAAGTGTATTTTTTGTTTGCTAGAAAGGAAACAATTGTTTACCTGAAGTTCAATAATATGTATACGATATTATAGTAGAAATAACGTGTAGGTAATGATTGTGAACACATTTTTTTTTTCGAGCGAACGATTAAATGAAGACTTAATTATATGCATTCCAATAAACAAGTCAACTGCAATGGGCCAGAATAACCGATGAAGCGTAGTAGTTCAGAGCACCGATTGTTAGTGCTTTGTACTCTACAGTCAAACGTTGGTCATGCGATACATGCTCTCGATTTTCCATACAATATTTTAAAGTTAACATCCACGTATATTGCAATAATTTGTTCAGAATAAGAATACGTGACAAGCAATAACACAGCATAAGTAATTAAAAGGTAAGAAAACAGGCGTGAATATTTGTTGTTTTGAAGTAGGACCTTTCTGGTTTCGATGTACTGACTCGTTGCTTGCAAAGAAAAGAAGTAGTTCCCGTGATACAGGCTCTGTAAATTAGCCTATCAAAAAACGTTGGGTTCTGCCAACAGTCTAACAATTATTGATGCCTTACTGAATCGTGGCCTGCAAAAAAAGAAGTAGTTCCCGTGATATTGGTTCTGTAAATTACCCTATCAAAAGAACGTTGGCTTCCGCCAACAGTCTAAAAATTATTGATGCCTTAGATGGCGTTTTTGACGTCTTCTTATTTTGACGTTTTGACATTGACTATACAAAAATTCTGCGGTCTGAAAAATTAACCAGGATATTGGTCCACCTGTCCGGATGTTTTTACCAGCAATATTTCTGTATCATTAGCTCGTGTTCTAGTCCTACTTCACATTTTCTTTGCAAAATGGAGTGGGGCTAGTAGTAAGATTTACAGGAGAGTATTAAAGGGACTTGTTCACGGATTTTTGTTTGTAAAGAACTCAAGTATTATAACAAGAAAAGCATCAAAAAACATGTGCCGCCACCGGGGATATCGAACCTATGTCCTCCGGATCAAAAGTGTGACGCGCAAACCGCTCGGTCAATCTGATTTATGTTCATGGCCGTGTAATTGAATGTCTAAACTGGAAAAACAAAATCATGTGAACTAAAGAACTAAAGTATTATAACAAGAAAAGCATAAGAATGTGCCGCCACCGGCGATATCGATCCTGTCACCTCCGTATCAAAGGTCTGACTGGCAAACCGCTCGGCCAATCTGATTAATATGTACATGTTCGTGTAACTTTTAGTTTATGTAAGTGATTCACGTATTTTCAACAATGTCAACCAAAACAACAAAAGTACTCCAAAATATTCAATCGTTAGCAACGCTTTATAATTGTATCCTTTTCAGCTAAACGTTATTTCCAATATATTTCTATGACAATAGTGCTATTTCGCTCCTTTATATACAGTTTTCTTTTATTGTTCGAATCTGAGAAAAAAAAATGAAAATGGTCAATTCGTCAAATTGTGAACACGTCCTTTTTATGTACCATTGTAAATATGTTATCCTGACAAGTAGCAGTAACAGATGTGGAATTTTTTACGAGGAGTGATTTGAAATCTACCACACATTACCTCCTACACTCTTATTTATTATTCATTTGTATATGTACATTTATTAGTTCATTAATGTCTACCACACATTACCTCCTACACTCTTATTTATTATTCATTTTTATATGTACATTTATTAGTTCATTAATGTCCTACTTATATTTACTCAATATATTGTGTCACAGTTATGCAACTACATGTGTAAATATATGCGATATACAATATCTCACGTCCATGTTACTTCACTGGCGTTTAATTTAATTTCTGTACATTTCATGTTATCTTACTAGTATTGTACTCTCGTTGTTATTTCACTTCGTTTCATTTCAGGAAACTCCGATCCGAGCATGTTGACGCCGGAAAAGATTTCGCTCCTTAATTTACTCGTACCCTAGTGGTCCAGGATAGACGCTGCATCGGCCGAGCCCGGCTAGGTCAGTTGGTAGAGCGCTTGACTGTCAATCCGGGGATCGTGAGTTCGAACCCCAGCCCGGCCACATAACTTGTGTGGGATTGGTCATGAAATTATTTCTACGGCCATTCTCCCCTACCTCTGATCCAAGTAGGACAGTTGTCAGTTACTGGCATAAGTATGTGCACTTAGTACTGGTAAACCGCATGGATCGGCTAAGCTTGCCCAGGAAAAGAGTGAGTAGGTTAACTGAACGCCGTAATATAAATGAATTACTGTTAAAAACGGCGAAAAATTCAAGCAAACAAACTAGACGCTGCATCGGGTGACTTTTACGAATCGATGACAATGGACGCCTCTAGACGCTGCATCGGGTTGCTTTTACGAATCGAAGACAATGGACGCCGCTAGACGCTGCATCGGGTTGCTTTTACGAATCGAAGACAATGGACGCCTCTAGACGCTGCATCGGGTGGCTTTTACGAATCGAAGACAATGGACGCTTTAGGGAGGACAGGACTATATGGTATTATTTTGCCCCCATGGGTCTCACGATCAAGGCAAAATGATTGATATTGTCCATGACGTCATTAAAAGGGAACAGCTTTGCAAAATGATGGCTCAAACACTTTGTGAAACACTTGGAATTTGAATAAAGCGCTATTGATTTTAAAACTACGCCTACTCAGCTCGAACACCAGCAAGGACTTTCTGTTAAAAAGATAAGTTCTGACACGATGTTAATCAGTCAATTATTTCTCGCCGTTCCAAGACCACTTGAATGTAAATTAAGATCACCACAAGTAGAATGACTTATTAATTAATGATAAAAATAAAACAATTATGTCATCAACAACAAAATGTTCATTATTAAAAATGTGATAAAATAATAATTTTATTATGTTTATCATTTAAGACACAACTGTCAGTGCTGTATAATTCATTTTTGTTGGTGCAAATATGCTTTTTGTCAACATGATATGATTTTTGTGGAGTTTAATTAAAAAATGTATGTATAAACAAATATATCAAATAGTATAAATAAATACCGGTATATCAAAATGCAAAAGATCAAGCGCGAAATATAGACATCTGGCTTTTTTAATAATACGTTTCTTCTTCAATACATTTTCGAAGCGTCTCGCATTACGCTGCTTCATTTAATTCTTATACCCCCATCAAACATGTTTGGAGGGCTGTATAGGAATCACTTTGTCCTGTCCCGTCCCGATATATTTAGGTCTCGTTTTCCTGAAAACTTTTGTAAGTAAAGCTTTTAAACTTGGCATACTTATTCAGCATGATAAGGTGAGGGATAAGGACGTTCGTTCCATACACACACTTGGAAACACATTGTGTCATCGACATAAAATTCCTTCATCTCTTGTTGGAAAGCGTGAGTTGCAACAAAAAGTCTGGTTCGGGTCACGCGAAGAACTGCATGTAATTCCTGTGAAATTCTACTTTAATAATAATACATTAGAGACCCAAGAATTTACGCAACATGAGAGGGTTTCCAAATCGAATAGTAGACATTTATTGTAACGACATTCGGATTTCTTTTTTCCGAAGAAAAACCCATTGTCATTCTAGTTGAAGTACAAAATATATAATGCCGTTATGTATTCTAAGTTATGTTTCTAACGAAGATTTTGACGGCAAATTCGAAACAAACTTCAGTCCATGATTTTAGTACATGTAGTAAAGATTAAACTTCATTGGAAAATATGTTAAACTTTAGTTTAACAATATAAGATAAATGTATAATTACTATTTGATTATTGTGTGTCCATCAAAATGTCTTATTAAACAGCATAAACCTATATTAAAGGGAACTGTTCATAGATTGACGAATTGACAATTTTTCAACTTTTTGTCACCGATTCCAAAAATAATAGAAAAGTGTATACAAGGGAGAAAAATAACAAGTTACGGACCTAGAAATAAACTGTAAAAACCTTTTTAGTTTATGAGTAATCTTCAGTTGAAATTGATAATATTATAAAGCGTTTGTAACGCTAAACGATGGAATAATTTGGAGTGTTCCTTTAGTTTTCGTTAAAATTGTTGACAACACTTGGAACACTTACATAAAGTAAATAATGCACTCGGAATGGCCAAGTGGCTAAGGCGATAGCCTTTTAATCCGGAGGTCCTGGGTTTGAACCCCGTAGGGACCAATTTTTCTTCTTGTCCTTTTTTCTAAATACTTTCTTGTTATTAAACTTGAGCTTCTTAGTTCCGATGCTTAAATCTGTAAAATTAACACATTTAAGGGCATACTTCAAACATCTGTGACCAAGTCCCTTTAATTTTATATTGACACTTTTTGTAACGACAATAAAGATTAATTCCTCTTTAACCAATTTCGTTTAATATAGAGAACACTTAACAATTAAACATTTACAAAAAGTGATTGGAGAACATTCTGCTACGCCTCAAACCTTTTCGAAGTACAGAAAAGTCGTTCGCCAGTCGTCTGGTATTGTCGTGTGCACTTAATTTCTGAAATATGAATATCCCTGGCGGCAAATGCTTTCATATGTTGTTTTACTTTAACAGCATATTCAACAACATTTGGAAGCAAACATGCTTATTGTATTTCTAACTAATTGTTTAAACTCTAGACCGCTTAGACATGCCACCATTATGGCCAAATAAAGACTATTCCCCATCGGCAGTAATAATTTTATGAGCAGGGAGTGACTGAAGTTTATTTAAGACAATCATTAACGATGGATCAAATTCATGTCCTTCTGTCATAGAAACGTTCGATAATAGTTGTATCAATTTACTAATGCGTTATCACAAAAAAAAAAGTTCATTGAGCATTATTTCTGCATGGAAAGATATTGTTTGACAAACGATACACAATTCATTTCTAAATCAAATGTGTACTTTTAATAGCACTGTAACGTAGGTGTTGGATATGACTACGACAGGAGAATGTTGGACTATAAAATCCAATCCGTAAAAGAGAGGTCGCAGACAAACATTTGTCGCCATCTGTGATGCATATTTAACATGTAATGCTGCCTCGACACTTTGTGTATGAAATTTGACCTCTGATAAATAGAAAAGTGAAAAACACACTGCTACACTTCGCGAAGTCAGATATTTATTTGCAGTTTGCCTTTGTGTTGGTGTTACTTCCAGAATCGCAAAATCCTTTTTAAGTAAAAATAGTCACTCGCTGTTTAAATCTTATTTTAAGTAGAATCGTATTGTTATACATTTGGCTATCATGTTTGGAAATATCTGTGCGACAGTGTTTTTTGTTCTTCTGTGCGCATGCGCACCAACTGCTCATAGTTGGCGGTTACCTAATGGTGACAATGGTAAGCTTTCTTTACGTCTTTTTTTTCAACACGTGGTTTGTTATTTATGAACGATACGTCTTATTTTATGCCCAAATTTTTTTTTTTCATGTCAATTTGATGACGTAGAAAATGAAAATACAAATATTTAAAGTGACTCTGAGGTTATACAAATATTTTTTAAAATCAGTCTGGGCAAGTTTTGTGCATCCATAAAAATCTGCTCATATTAGTTTTTAAGCTATTCAGCCCTAAAATAGTCATAATTTCATAACCTTGATGCCGAGTGGAATAATTTTTATTAAATTATACTGACAATTAAATGTGTTGCCATCAATAATAAGAATATTTTGTGCATTCTATTCCATGAATACAAAACAACCTCGATCAGTATATCCGTGGCAAGCAATAGCTGTTAACCGTCATCGGCCTAACTAATTACTATATACTGCAAAGAAACACAAAGATGCACAAAACATGAAAACGCACTCAGACATACAAAGACGATATTCCTGATCAGTAATTGTTGGCCGTTTCTAAATTTAAAATGTACTCGTGGTCAGTAGCAGGCACGGGACTCTTTGGGAAATTACCGGGAAAAGCACCCAAATGTAACATTTTCTCATACAGCCTTTTGATTTTAGAAAATTTCTATAGTAATCATGTTAGACATGATTTCGTAGTTTATGGGTGTGATAAAAACTTCAAATTGCTGGTTAATATTTAGTCCCATATAAGTTGATTCAATATATGCATTGTCGAATGTTGGTTTTACTTCATTGACATATATTTATATTTGATTATAATCTTGAATGTCATTTAATATACATGTGAGGCATGTCGTGGGAAAACCGGTCTTAATGCATGTGCGTTAAGTGTCGTTCGGGTTAGCCTCCGCACAGGCTAATCCGGGACGACATGCATTTGCGTAAAGCGTCGTCCCGGATTAGCCTGTGCAGTCCGCATAGGCCAATCCGGGACGACACTTTCCGCCTACTCTGGATTTATGTTTAGAAAAGACTTTCATTAAAAAGGCAATACCATAAAAGCGGAAAGTGTCGTCCTGGATTAACCTGTGCGGACTGCACAGGCAAATCCGGGACGACACTACGCATATGCATTTAGCCCGGTTTTCCCACGACACGACTCAATTAATCTCGTTATTATTTCGATTTATTACATTTCAGGAAACTCCGACCCAATCGTGCAGCTGACACTCGAAGTTATGTCCCTCGTGAATGTATTCGTACCACGGATGTCAAGCATACATGAAACGCCACTGAATAGCGTTTACGAACCAAATTCAATCCTACGGAGTACATATCTATATCCTAGTACCTTTGCTGGAAAAACTCTTGCTGACTATTGGAGTACCGGCAAAAGAAACCAGAAAAAGGCTCGTGATATGGACACAATGGATGATATTGACAGCGACGTCATGAGAAGGAAACGTTTTTGTTCTGTTCCTGGGCCAATGATGAAAACAATTTGTAGTAAAATACATTGTTTTATGTTAATGATTAAACGCTGTCGAATTAAGAAATAATTTTCGATTTATCGTTGCACATCGGCCAATAAACCGATTTGGAGTTCTGATGCGTAGCAATTAAACCACGAGGGCGTTAGCCAGGCATCAGAACGACAAAGAGTTGCATATTGGCAGATAAACAGCGATAATGCGAAAATTATTTCGATTCTAACATTATCTGACATATATTTTTGCAATTGTAATTGGAGCTTCTTTTTACATTATTTTAGTGTTGTTGTTTGTTTTCTAAACATTATTTAACAGGTATGTCACATACTTATTCTAAGAATTAAGAAATAATTGAATACAAACGTAGTTTGTTTGTAATAAACATTAACATTTATATTGCGGTGATTAAGTTGAACTAACAAGAATACTATGTTAATTATATAATAATAATGATACTACTACTACTACTACTACTACTACTACTACTACTACTACTACTACTACTACTACTACTACTACTACTATTACTATTACTACTACTACTACTACTACTACTACTAATAATAATAATAATAATAATAATAATAATAATAATAATGATAATTTATTTTGATTGTTTTCTATGCATTATTTAACATTTATTTCAAATATTTTAAGAATTAAGAACTAATTTTCGATTTTGAGTTGTTTATCTGTAAATTAACAACGATTTTGAGTTCTAATGCGTATGCATTAACCCACGAGGGAACAATATACGAGCTTCAGAACGAAACAACGTTGTTTATTTACATTATTCTGCAATTACAATTCAAACTATATTTTAATCGGCAATTTAACAACGGAAATTTTGCGCGTGTCATGTTACGATTCCTTATTTATGACGAGTATAATAACTTGCTGTTTTCTGTCAAATGATGATTAGAAATCTTCCATTTAAAGTGAACGAAATGTGTAAGACTTAATTTTGTTGTATGCTTTCCGGAGGTTGATAGGGAAATATCAGTGAAATACAATTGTTAATTCACTGTTTAAAACAGTGAAAATTATCACTAAAGATGATAATGGAACCTCCTTTTGCACTAGGAAGTCAGAAAAATACCAAAATAACACATTTTAAAGCATACGATAAACAGAAAATGTGTTGGTTTCGGTAGAATATCGATTTTTATTCACTCGTGATCATATAAAATGTATATTTTCAATTTCAATGATCACTCGTTAATTAAAATCGATATTTTACCGAAACCAACAAACCCTCTATTTAAAAGGCATATCGACGGAATTTCACAGAAAAACGGACAACTTTTAAAAGATTATTTATATTTATATTGTTTATTTATATTGTTCGCATACCAACAATATATTGATGGAATCGTTAAGATAAAATACATACCAGAAGAATTTTTGATACATGGTTACAGTTAAAGATGCGAATTCACGTCTACAACATCGCGCTGATTTCAATGAACTTCAACTTCCTGACGTGCACAACGTTTATCAATGTCAATAAAGTCCATCATATAAAAAAAAATAATCACAATTATTTCTCTGCAATTTAATCTTTTTGTCCGCCTTCCATCAATACGCCACTGTAAAATCTGTACTTTTGATTGTACACGTAACAGGTAAAGTCTTCGTTTATTTTCTAAATATCACGAAACATGAAAACGTTATGTTTGTTCAAGTTCATTTAGCTATATATCAAGAAGGCAAAGTGGACAACGTACATACAGTACAGCAAATATTATATATATATATATATATTTATTTATTTATTTAAAATATTTATATATTTAACATGCTATATATAATTTACTTTGCAAAACAACAAATACATGCTACATTCTATATATGAACAAGGTTTTACCAACATGCCATGTTCTAATCAATTCATTATCGTAATGTTTACCATTTGACAAATGTCTAACTAGGAAGGATCTAACGTCCGCGTTATCAAGTTTTCAGGAAGGGTATATTGTTCGAGGGGCTAATGTCCTAGTCTCCTAACCACAGTCAGAGAGATGCTCTTTCGGTGGGGAGACAGATCTTTAACACACATGGGGCCATTCAGGTGTACCCCGTACCTGTGCTAATTGGCTGAAGCGAGTCTGTGTAGCAAATACCTCACGAAGCGCATCTAAAGCTAACTACGCAAGTGATTGAAACCCATCGTCATGGCTATCAGGAAAGTTCATGAGTAGGACTTATTTTTGATGGCCAAAATCATCCAGAATGACATCGATTTGTAAACCAAACAGTTTTACTACAAGGAAGATATATCGGACAAAACATCTATGGGCGATTTGGTCTTACCGCACGACCCGCACGTCCAGCGAATACAATTTACTAACAGAAACTCGCATTTTACTAGTATGAGCAGGTCAGTAATTTGACAGTGCATTAGTTTGGGGTAACACGACCTTATTCGCGTTCAGAGGATTTAAAAAAAAAAATAGATTGACATTTACATCTTCAAGATGGTTTATGATTTATTATTTATAAGCTTTGGCGCTGTGGATCATCATTAACTACGAACTATGTATAATAAAATAAGACAATAATTGATTTTATCAAATATATATATAATATTTATATATTACATTTATTGATTACATGTCTTTCGTAGAAAATGAGGTCCCATAGCGCTGAATATGTATTACATGCTGACCTCGACCAATAATGTTTGCTTCTTTTATGAAATGAAAAAAACAACAACACATGTATAGGAATTTTAACCATTTTTAATTGTAACTGCAATTTCTGGTAACGATGAGAACTTTCAGAATTTAATATAGTATGTAAAGTGTAAATTGTTTCGGTGAGTCTGAAAAACGCATAATGATGAAACCCACATAATGACCGTGATGGACTAACCATACTCGGGCACGTATACAGGGTTTTTATTTAGAAGCCCTGGGCGGAAAATTTAAGTAAATGAAAAAGGCTACCGAAAAAAATGTGACTGCATGTTGGAAAAAATATCGGAAATGTGTGATATCTACAAAACGGTACAATTTCACGAAAATAATCAGCGTAGAAAGACTGTTGGCGACAAAAGAAACTAACAGTTGTGAATTATGAGTGCATTTTTGCTAGAAAGGAAACACTTGTTTGAATGAAGTTCACTTTCTCACCTTTAAACTTAAAGACCATACTGTTGTGACAGGTTTGAAAATTAAGGTGTCTGAACAATACGCAGAGGGAGATAGGATCAATTTTGATTTAAAACATCGGTTAGTGCAATGGGCTAACTAAAGTACAAGTTGGGTGGTGGATATGCTGTTTTTGTGCTAATTGTTCTCAAATCATTTTTCTCGATATCCTTACCTGACCCTTTTTTATTAAGTCATTGACAAATCTGGAAAATGCAGAAACAGTATATTTTGATGTCTTTTTCGCAAACAGTTTTGGAGAAATAGTTGTAATGCAATAATTGTGATGGCTGTGCTATAAGGTAAAGTTTTGCTTTTTCTTTGATAATTTTCTGTCCAATGATGATAAATGATATTAATGCAGGCTCTGAAGACATCAATGTTGTATGTACAAATAACTGCATGCACGCCTTGCAACTGTTGGAAATCAAATTTTATCAATCAATTTTTATGGTTATGCGCAAACTGTGTAAGTTTGGTCAACTTTGAATCAAAAATCATGTGCAAGCCAATCATTTATACATTGTTGATGTTTTTTTCCAAGCTCAAGGGGCAATAACTTGTGTTTCTGGTCCAATCATGCTTTTATTCGACTTTGCCTGTATTCTTACGCTCACAGACAAACTGTTCACGATTGGTGAAGGTTGGATGAAAAATGAAGTCTCTATCCTGAATAATGTCAATTTGTGCACATTTTTTTCACAAACAAAGGGCAATAACTCTGGTGTCTCTAGTCCGATCTTGCTTGTATTCGACTTCACGTTTAATCTCCTGGTCATAGACAAACTTTGCAAGATTGGTGAAGATTCTTTTCACAAACAAAGGGCAATAACTCTGGTGTTTCTGGTCCGATCTTGCTTATATTCGACTTCAACTGTAATCTCATGGTAATAGACAAACTGTGCAAGATTGGTGAAGATTAGATGAAAAATGAAGTCTCTATCCTGTATAATGTCCATTTTTGAATATTTTTTTAATAAACAAAGGGCAATAACTCTGGTGTTTGAAAACGATCTGGCCCATGTTTGACGTCTGCTGAGATCTGATGGCCATACACAAACTGTGAAAGTTTGGTTAAGATTGGATGGAAAATAAAGTCTAAACTTTGGAAAAGGGCATTTTTGCACTTTTTTTGCATGAAAAAGGGGCAATAACTCTGGTGTTACTGGTGTGATCTGACCTAATAACAATCCCATCAAAGATTGTATGGTCATTCACAAACTGTGCAAGTCAGTTCAAGATTAAATAAAAAATGTAGTCTTTATCGCGATAACGGTCCAAATTGTTGACGGCATACGGACGATGGACGACGGAGAGGTCCCCTATACCAATAGCTCACAGGTGAGCTAAAAATAACCGATGCAGCGCATTAATTTAGTGGTCTTATTCCAGGACACCCAGGTCAAATTTCTGTTACATTCAGGTAAATGTGAAAATAAGGGTGTAATTAATTTAACGTAATATTTTTGTGTTATTGACCTTTTGAGAAACTTTAATTGCAATAAATTCGTGATATACACATTATAATACCGGTACTCATGACATACATTATCTTAAATAATTAAAAGGTAAGAAAACATTCGTGAATTTTTGCTGTTATGAAGAAGGACCTTTTCAGGTACTGATTTACTGACTCGTAGCCTGCAAGGAAAAGAAGCAGTTTTCGAAATTTGGTATAATTGCTAATGGAACAATGAACAAGAAGTTTGTCGATTTAGATTTTTGGGAACTTAACTATTTATTGAGACAAAACTGTTTAAACTTGAAAGTAGTCATTGATTTTACTTGAATTCCGACTTTAAATAATATTTATTAAAAAATTATAAATAACTTGTATGTGGTATCCTTTGCCAACGGTGTATTGCATCTGACATCTTTATATAATATATGAAGTTAAAAAAACAAAACAAGATCATTTACAAATAAGGTACATATGCCCAAAGTCAATAGTTTATCGTTTTCGATGAAATTTTGCGCCGTTACTACGGTAAACGTAAGAAATCGTAGGGGAAGGGCTAGATCGCGTATGTTTTACTAAAGTTGATGTGTAGGCCTACAGTATCTTTGACCAAATTCAGCCAGCGAAGCGAGCAAAAAAATGTTTAGCATATATTTCCAGTTTGACCCCTCCCCCCCCCCCCCCTGGATCCGCTAGTGCATATGGAGTGAAAAGAGGTCTGTCTGAATGACTGACTGACTGACTGACCGACCGCGACCGACCGACAAAGACCGACGACTGCCCGCCGATCGACCAACCGACTGATAGACCGATTTCCAACCGGGCGACCGACAGACTGTGTTCATTAAATTCGTCTAATATTATAGCTACCAGACTGTCCAGTATGTTCTGTTCATCTCCGAAATGCAAATAGACTACCTGATCTAAGTATGTTCAGGGACCTATATTTGTTTACAGGTCCCTTACCTGGTATGTTTAAGATAATTATTTAAAAGAGAGTAAAATAAAGGTTTACGTTTTAATATAAATGCACAATTATGAATAAATAAATATGTATTAATTGTAGAACTAAACATTGTAGCGAAAGATACGGAACCCTGGTAAAAGTAATAGTTTCACATTAAAATAGTGTATGTTAACCTGGATTCACGTGGTTAGGCGCTAAATCAAAACTGACCAATGAACAGCTGCGTTACAATTTTGTTTCAAAACTTGGAATGATTAATTCCGATTCTTCAAAATCGGTTAAATTATAAATGTTGTGTTTTGATGTTACTTATGCAGACAAGGATACCTACTGTTATTGATACTTGTAGGTAAACTGCGAGTGTGTCCAAATAATCACATTGCAATGCTGAAGATTAATTTGACAGTTACGTCGAGTCCATTATAGACATAGTGGGTGGGGAAAGAAAACAGTCCAAAACATGTTCACTTTTTTTTCTTTCTCATAAATGTCATCGAGCCCTTTGTTTATTTTTACATGCACAGTGTTTAGGTATTATTAAAAACTATATATTATTATTCATAAACTACTTCTTTTGTTTTAAATACAAATATTCTCACCGGTAAATATGAATATTTTCATATTCTGTTTAGTACAGTTTACAATCACTCGGAAGTGAAGGCAATGCACCAATGGTCAAAATATAGTTATACAGCATTAGCAATGTTGACATGCATTGAAAACCTTTAAAAATAACATAATTAAAGGGGCTAGTGGTAAATGCACTAAAGACGGCATTTGCCATTATTGCAATGAATACAGTCTGTTACCAGTGTATAGGGCTGTGGATCGTTGGGTAAGTGACGATCCGATCCACAAGTCGGGGTTTTTGATTCACATATCAAAACCACGATTCGAATCAGCTGTTACAAATTGTGATACAGAAAAACTCTCTCATGAGTCATGTAGACTAATAACTTTATCATATTAAACCAATTTATCGCCTTTTTCTCGTCATTTTGTTAAAATATCGAAGTATTTTCACACTGGGGATGTAAATTTTGCTGGTGGTTTGCGGTATTATTGTTCCGCCATACGTCATGTACTTGCGCGTATGTATGACGCCATTGATAGGAGTTCCGCATTCATCTTTGGCGTTTTTTTCCTCATTTTCATGCCGATATTCGGTACCATTCACAAAGCCAAAAAGTATACTTTTTTTACAATTTTTGGCCGAAAATTCACAAATGGAAAAGTGGATAAAAAAATAAGAAATCTTAATTTTGTGAATTTTGTTTACACAGGATAAAATTTTGGTAGTAGTTTTATGTCTACACCGCTTTTAAAGGTTACTCGATTTTAACAGGACTCGTGTCACGTTTTATCGATATTTTTGTGAACCAGTCGGTTAGTGAAACGTGCTCATCGGGGTCACTGTAAACGCTCATTGGGTTATAATCTGTATTGAATCATTCGTTTGAAGGATTTAAAGTGTAAACACTGCAGATTATTTTCTTGTTTTTTTTTTTAAGTAATCACAATGCATTTTTCACGAAACTCTCAGTACTATGTGAATTTTTTTTTATAAAAAGACAAGCTTATCTTACAGGAGTCATCATTTCAAACAGGCAATTTTAAGCGAGAAAATAGTAAGTGAAGCCCCTGAAGACAATTTGTGCTGCAGTTCAACAGTTTAATCTTTAGTGTCGTCACAAGTAGATTTACTGACAGTAACGAGTGCAAGTTAGTCAGATTCACATACTGATAGTGGTGACAAAAATGTTTTGCCCCTTAATGAGCCTCTTACATCTCAATCATGTGACATTTCTATTGACTCTTGTGTCTGACTCAAGTAATTGTCAATTATTCTTTAAATTGTTTCATGGTAAGGTTTCATGAATGTAAAGATCACACTTTAATATCATGTGTTTGTACTTTAAGTGTGATTAAATACAACAAAATCACTAGTGTTATTATTTGATACTACATGTAGTTTGTATTTCCCTCTTTTTACAATTTTGGCATTTTACGACGCATTTTTCACAATTTCACAGAAAAGGGCATATTCACAAATCACTGAAAAAAAACACTGAATCTTTTCTTATCTTTTTAAATTGATTTGGGATTTACATGCACCAGTGCATATTTAGGCTAACTTGGGCAAAACTTGCGTTATTTCTTGTTGGTGACTTGAAAAATACAGGTTTTGAAAAAACATCAACTGTAACGCTCCCGATATTGCAGCTCTACTTGTCACATGACTTGTGTTTACATTCTGCTGTTTGGAAAAATAGGACATGCACACACATTAAACTGCTATACAGGGCTCCCGCTGCCTATCGCAATTGTTGCCAAATGCGAAAGTTTTTGAAAAGTGGCGACAAGATGTTTCAATTTGCGAAAACTAGTGGCGAAAAAACGTATTTTTATTAATTTTTGGTAAACAAATGGCGTAAGCGACTCAACATAAATAGGCCGGAAACATGTGCCTCTGTGCGCGCATTACAGACATGTTACTAGCACATGCATTCCTTAGCTGCAGTCAGTCACAGTGTAGCTCCGCCCCCCTGGCGGAGTTTTATCGCTCAGAAAAATCTTCATTATCCAATTAAAACGCAGTGTTATTTACACTTGCCAATGATATGAACGATCGGCCAATCGGCGTGAAATACATGTATGCACACATTAGTAAGTGTAAACAGGCGTCCCTTGAAAGCGAGTGCGGCTTTTCCCGACCATAAAACGTAAACACAATTGACTTACACGTTTCATTGTTCATCATATCCAAATTTAGTTTAATTCCTAAACAAGGCACTGTTTTAAATTATTTTCCTGTAAAATTTGGTAGAATATGGTTCCAAATCCGATTACAACGACTTTGAAATTTCACATAACACATTCTTATATCCAAAATCCCTTAAACACATTTTTGTATGTCATGTGAAACCTTTGTTGTGCTAGAAAAGCGCGCGAAAGTTATGTTGACACAAACGACGTCACGTTCTACGCATGGAAAGCGTGCATGTATCGGCTACATGCTTGTACTTAATATAGACTTATGCTCTACGAATAAATACATTGTAGTGAATGAACGTTTAAATCGTTTGTTCATATTAGGTTACACGGCTTTATGGATCAGTATTGACTGTTGTAATAGATGGGAGTGTGCTTTGTGTCAACACTGTGTGATACTAGATAATTGATAAGGCGATTAACAAGTATGGCTTCAGTGGCAGATTTCACAGTTTGACATCGATGTTACAAACAACGTCGGTGGTGATTAAAGTAAGTTAATTAAGCAGCAATTTAATTAATTATCGGTATTGCCGAAAAAGAAATTAAAAATTATTAATAATTATAATTAATTGCAATTAAAATTACTGCCAAATAAAAAGTGTAATAAATTGTTACAAATACAATTTTATCTAAGGTATAAAATGGGATTATAAAGATAATGTGACCATTGTGGATGTATCCATAGCTAGATACAATCAATGTAAAAATGGCTTCAAAACGGCCATTAGAATCTGGATCTTCTCCAAATTCTAAAAACAAACTTTGTCTTAATTCTCCAGCCGAAAATTTCAAAGACTCTTGGAAAATTGGCAATCATTGGCTTCGCTATGATGCAAACACTACACATTTATGTACAGCACAATAAGATTCCTTACTGACTGAACAGCATATGGATTAAGAATGGCTGCAAATTGCTACAATTTGGCTATTATTTTCTGAAAATGGCAACAGATTTTTAAAAATGGCGAATATGGTTGCGAACGATTTTTTTTCCAGTGAGAGCCCTGGCTATATAATGTCTCAAAAGGGTTTATTTCGTATATTAATTAACTAATTTTAAGAATATCAATATAAGGTAAATATAAAAGTTAAGATCGCAATTAAACGATCTCAGTAATGGTGTATTTGTAGTTGATTCCCAGCCCGGTATCGCGAGTACCTGGATACTCGCAGCAGCCCTACCAGTGTAAGCAGCTGCATAGAAGTTAGAAGTATATTGCCAGGGCATAACAACATATATCCAATATGAGGTTCTACAACTTATGCCAAAGGACACCATACATGCCATTTTTATTCAATCTATGCTTGTACTTGTAGAGCTTTCCATTTTTCAAATAAGCTTCCATTAACAAGATGTCAGCAATGTTTTAATTTTGCACACCCGGATTTTAAAGCAGCAGTCCAGAACATTTTTGCAGAAATGGTTTCTAATGGACATGGTACCGATCAAAACAAAAAAACTACGCATTTAAATAAGTAAAATAATAACGTTTTGGTAACTTTATTTCGTATAGTTATGTGTATGCGATAGTTGGTGATGCCTCTGAAGTAAATCAGCATGTACATTAGTGTATATTCCATTCGTACCTAGCGTTTTCAAACATGGGCATGATAAAATGCCTTTCGTAAATAAGAAACAGTTTGTAGTCGAATAAACGTCATTAACGTTCATTAGAACTAATGCCAATTTAAGATGAATTATATTCTATGGACTGCGGTTTAAATTCTTTGTGTATCTGGGGATTTTCCATACGTAAATTGCATGTTTATGCACCTTAACTGGTTGTCTGGATTGTTACACGTTATTATACACTAGGCCAATCACATGATGACCATTACTGATAAAACCTACTGTAGACATAAAGTGGCTCAGTGGAGTGGGAAATGAGCATAGTGACATTCCAGTAATTGTATGTTGCTTAACTCATATTTTGTGTGTGTGTCTTTAAGGCATAACACAGACTAAGTATGGGTGATGACAGTGAATGGAATAAGCTGCCTACAGATGAGAAAGTCCAGCACAAGGTTTGTGTCTTTCAAGAGTACCAATTACAGAAGATAAATTATTTGCAGTTTGCATGCCGAACCTCTAAATAAACTGTCAGACACCTGTTTTTGTAATAATAGTAACAAACGTTCAAAAAAATGGAGCAGAACAATATATAGTTTTTTGTTTACAGTACATGATTATCAATTTATGACAATATATACGCAATGTTCAATCATGATCAACGTGTAGGCAGTTTTAGGCTGAAATTTGTTATTTTTAGTTCTTTTTTTCTTGCTTTTGCATACCTACTATGAATTTGTTTATATGTAAAGAATTAATCTATTTTGTAAGATTGCATTTTTTGTTTTAGGTGTGGAAAGCTAGATTTGCTGGCTACGAAGAATCTCTCAAGCTATTTCAGACAATTGATGATGAAAAGAGTCAGGAATTCTCCAAGTTTGCTCCATTGATCAGAAAATATGTGGTGGATAGCAACGCGGTGGCGCAGGAGAAAGCATTGGAAGCAGTTGTAGTGTTTGTTGAAAATGCAGCTGTTGCTACAAAGTAAGAACAAATCTAGGCTGGCGCTAAGTATTGAAAAGAAGTAGCAAAATTTTCCAAGTTTGTAAATACCTGGCATTTTAAAATATTTTCCCCAGGAAATGTAAAAATATACCTCATTTTCAAATATTTTCCACAATTTTAGTAGCCATTGTAAATTTTGGCAACTGGTAACTCTTGCGTAGCAATTGTAAATGTATGAAGCGTTGAAGAACATTAAGTTTGCTTATTAAAATTAACATTCACTTATATTATAAATTATTTTCACTGGTACCTGGTGGCTACTGTAATTTTCTTGACAGTTAATGTCAAACCCCCACTTGTATTGTGGTACCGAAACAGAGATACTGTCTTTTAAAAAAAAACAAAATGTTTGAATACTAATTTTAAAAAGATGCCATACAATACACAATGCTCCTGGTTTGCGGTGAGATTTATACATAAAAATAATTCCGATTATTTATTCGGCTGCCTAAACATTAAATATCAACAGACGCTCATTACACCTTGAACGGGGAGCGCGAGTTTCTGCGTGGTGTATTTTTCTCGATTAAAACAGTTAAGACGTTCACAAAATGGAATTGCTGTAAATCCCATAAAAATCAGTGGAAATCCCATAGATTTTTGAAAAAGCCCATAGATTTTTGTGGACATGAGAAATTATTTCCTATGGAAAAATCTTTCCCACTCACTGCATTACCCTCATTTTAAACTGTAAGAAATTTATACAATGATTGTAAACATCTTGTTTTTGAAATACCCCATTATTAGTATAAAATAGCTTGACAGAATATGGATTACCTTTAATGATAGCTTATACACACTCACAATGAGCAACCAGGTGTATCTGTAATCTTGAGTAGATGTGGTGTGCCAGATGTTACAGTATCAACATGCAACATATATAATAAACAGTGACCACTTTTAAGCCTTATACTTTATGCACATGTTATGCATACATTCTTACATTTTCTGTGCAATTACTAGGTTGGTGCTGAGAGGCATTAGTTGTCCAAACTTTTGATTTTGCAAAGATACCTGTTGTTTTAGTTTTTACTAGGTTGGTGCTGAGAGGCATTAGTTGTCCAAACTTTTGATTTTGCAAAGATACCTGTTGTTTTAGTTTTTACTAGGTTGGTGCTGAGAGGCATTAGTTGTCTACACTTTTGATTTTGCAAATATACCTGTTGTTTTATTTTATTTTTCTCAGAAAGTATGAAAATATGCTTAATTTTCAAATAGTTTAATAAATTTTAGTAGCCAAATAGGAATTTTAGTAACCAATGGCTGTTTTGGCCACTGGTAGTGCTAATATATTATAATTAATGTGTGTGAATATATAGCATTTGTGGCTATAAAAAAAGAAACTTGTAATTTATTAATTATGTTGAGAAAAAGCACAGAAGCATGTTAAAATACTCGTCGAAGAGCAAAAACTGGACTTGAAACCAAATCAGACTGTTAGTTCTCGCACTAGCAGCCATTTTCTGTTAATCTTTTTATTTTAAACTATTGAGAAAAGAACATAGTAAGCTGTAAAATAAGATTGTTAATAAATACTGGCCTACTGGCGCCTTACCAAACCAGACGAGGAAAAATCAAAGGAAAATAAACCTGACATTTTAACTAGTGCCACTCCTGGCTTATTCTGACTTGTAATTTGCTTCAGCCAATACCTTTTGTCCTTTAAATGTTCATATGCTTGTATGCGGAAATGCTATTCATTTTGGGTAATTAGAAGGAAACATTGTAGCCAAATTTATCCATATCTTCATATTTGGCAAATAGCGAAATTTGGCAGATGAGGGAGCTGCCCTATCACTGAGCATCTTACACATAAGGCGTAAAAAAAGAGGTTTGTTTCAGGTTACATGCTCAAAAATTTACGGGTAGGTAGGTTGGGATTTATTTATTTTATCTTATTTTTATTGGTAAATGGTCAACTTGAAGATCCTAAACCTGAATATATATTCGAAACATATCATTAATATCCTAAAACATTGTTTATACGTGGATGTTATCAAAACAACACAAAACATTTATTTATCCAAAAACCATTTAATTATTGAAAAAAGGTAAATAAAACAAAAAATTATCTGACGAACTCGATAAAATGTTCTAGGTTCGGGGCATTTTTTAGGATAGGTCGGGTAACGTGAAACAAGCATAATTTTTTTATGCCTAATAAGTGTAGTGAACAAAATACCTAGGAGTTTGGCCAAGCAAGACAGAATTTGTATATTATAGTAATAATGTACGAATTTTGACTATGGAGAGCAGGAAATTGTTACAAGCCAGCCTGTATAAAACTGAGAATCTGTGCGAGCACAGTTCAAAATTTACCAATGCAGGCGTGTGCTCATTTTGTCTACTGTTAACATGATATTACTTGGAAACCAATGTTTACCAAACGTCTGTTTCTTACAGAATCGCGCATGAGGTGATAACGGGTGTCGTGCAGAAGTGTCTGAGCGCCTCCAAACAGAAGACGAAGGATTATGGGAAGGAGATCATCATGTTGTACATCGAGGCCGAGAAACAGGACGTCGTGTCGGAGGACGTGATAGAGGGCTGGGCCAACAAGAACCCGAAGGTCGTGTCCGCCTGCGTGCAGGTCATGAGGGAGGCTCTAAGGTGAGGCTGTAGTTACTGGATGCAACAACAGGCACTTTTGTACAGACATTTCAAGAAGTGGTTTGGGACTACTTGACATTTGGTCCTGTGGTTGTGTCAGATTATCAGAATCGAATCCACTTTCATTGGCCATGAAATGGATCACATTTTGGCAAATTTTGAAGATTGATATGCTTGAAAGATCACTTGTTGTTGGCCTTGACGGTTAAATTCAGAAACTAAATTGGTTGTTCATATTTATGAATTCAAGAAAAAGTCAGCTTAATACATTGTTTGGAGTTAATCTTTCTAACTCCCAGTTTTAATTGTTTGGTAATGTTTACAAATGATTACAGGGACTTTGGGAACAAGATTGTAGCCATCAAACCAATGGTAAAATTACTGCCCAAGCTCCTGGAAGATCGTGATAAGGCAGTGCGTGAAGAAGCCAAGCTTTTGGTGATCGAGATGTACAGATGGGTAGGAGCAGCTATCAAGCCGAAACTGGTGGACTTTAAACCGGTCCAGGTGTGTGTTAGTGTGTTGAAGGAACGTAAGAATAATGCGCAAACATCTTAAGCTGCTTAGCTGTATTTGACTTAATTGTTAGAATATAAATTCTATACATGAAGTTTCTGTCATCTGATTGTATTCTGGCACGTCGTTAATGTAACAAGTTGAATCGATTTCTGGGTTCAAGATGGACCTGAGCCAGATATTTAATGATCAGACGTAAAAGACAAAGATATAATTATATATAATTATGAACCCGTCTATTTGTACCTTCAGCATTATGATATAATGATTTTAGCCAAACCCCTACTAAAATGCGTGTTATTTTAGCTAGACAAGAGTTATTTCAAATCAAAATAGTTTTTGAGATTCTGCTGAACTGAGCTAAAAAATCAAGATCAGCTAAGACGGATTGTGATCCATTAGACTGATCTTAATCCAGTAGACTGATCTTGATCCAGTAGTTGATCCTTCATTAACATGCAACAAGATGTTCTCATTTTCGTTGCAGGTAGCCGAGCTGGAGGTTGAGTTTGAGAAGCTGCAGGGAGAGAAGCCCCACCAGGTACGCTTCCTGCGCTCCCAGCAGGACCTCAAGGCCAAAATGGAGGAGAAGGCCGCCATGGCGGAGGCCGGGGAGGAACCGGAGGAGGAGGAAGGTAAACTACTTTGTTTCAGCGTGTGTGCCCTAGATAAGGCCTAAAAAAAAATCTGGCTTTAAGGCAACCCAACTCTGCCTTGCAAAAACCCGCGACCCTAAAGTTTTTAGCGACGCTTGCTTTCCGTGAAATCCGTATCTGTCAGATTTGAGATAATTTTCAATTTTTTTTTTACCGAAAAGTGTCTTTAAACACAAAGTAAAAACAACAACTCCATCACGACCCTACCTAACTTTTTGAGACCGTTGCCCAAAACACGTCATTTATTGTTTTTGGCCTAAGATGAGTATTGGAATAAATAATCATTTAAAGGGACTATGTTAACGAAAAATTGGCTTCCTATTGCACTATAAATAATATTATTTGATGGAATTGCGCTTTACTAAAACATGTGCATTAAATAAATAATAATAATATAATACATAAGATATTTGATAAAAAAAATTGCTGAAAAAGCCTGAAAATTAAAACACCAAGCGGGTATCGAACTCACGACTTAGGAGCCATACGAACAAACGACAGTAGACAGCGATTTAACCAACTTGCTTGGTAAGGAGTCATTTGTAAAATATGGTTATATAAAATGCTTACAATTCTGACGTCAAACTGTAAACAGGAAAAGGGCCAAACAACCACAACCCATATTTTTATTATTTATTTTGATATCATAATGCGTACACTCTTTTCCCATTATATATACCCAATTTTAACCGTTATTATATTCCAGTATTAGTATAAAATTTGCTCTATTTTTTTAAGAAATTGGCCCATTGAGGTCCTTTTCAATGACATAGTCCCTTTAAATTTTGGCAGAAAAGAAGGTAATTTTGACTTTGAAAGAGTCAACACCCATGTATATTTAAAGTACCAGTACCCTTTAACGGAAATTCCATAAATCTAATGCGCTGCTGTCTAGATTGTTTTCATATTATAGTATTGGTACCCAAAACAGGACTCATTCTGCTGTCAGCTTGATAAGAAAATCAGGGGTATAATAATATTATTGTTCCTCCGTTTAGCTGATTTTTTTCCCCTTTTGCATTAATAAATATGAATTGCATGTAGTAGCCAAAAATTTTGATTTTGTAAAGATACCTGTTATTTGGAAATGTTTGAAAATATGCTTTTTATTAGCTCACCTGAGCACGAAGTGCTCGGTTAGCTATTGGTATAGATGACCTCTCCGGCGGCGTCCGTATGACATCATCAATTTAGACCGTTGTTGCGATAAGACTACATTTTTTATTCAATCTTGACCTCACTTGCACAGTTTGTGTATGACCATAAAATCTCGGATGGGATTGTTATTGGGTCAGATCACATCAGTAACACCAGAGTTATTGCCCCTTTTTCATGCAAAAAATGTGCAAATATGCCCTTTCCCAACGTATAGACTATTTTCCATCCAATCTTAACCAAACTCACAGTTTGTGTATGACCATCAGATCTCAGCAGACGTCAAAAATGGGCCAGATCGTGTTTCAAACACCAGAGTTATTGCCCTTTTTTATAAAAATAATATACAAAAATGGACATTATTCAAGATAGAGACTTCATTTTTAGCTCGACTATTCGAAAAATAGGTGAGCTTTCCTACTACCCCTTGCATCAGCGTCCGCGTCCACGTCTGAATTTGGTTAAAGTTTTTATTCAAAAGTCTTATAACTTCAAAACTACATAAGTTATTCACTTTAAACTTGGAATATACCTTTTGTCATCAACTCCAGTGTCAGGGGCAACATTCCCCATAACTCTGTTTTGTATTTTGACAGAGTTATGCCCCTTTTTCACTTAGATTTTATAGTTAAAGTTTATATTCAGAAGTTTTGTTACTTCAAAACTACATAAGTTATTCACTTGAAACTTGGAACTAACCTTTGCCATCAACTCTAGTATCAGGGGCAACAATTTTTAAACTATACAAGGCTTCACTAAAAAATATTGTATCAAATTTATGTCCCTTTCACTATCCAAAATATGTACCAACTGAAATACTTCGAATAGTCGAGCGCGCTGTACTCTGATAGCTATTGTTCATCCAGTCTTCACCAATCTTGCATAGTTTGTCTATTACCGTGAGATTACAGTTGAAGTCGAATATAAGCAAGATCGGACCAGAAACACCTGAGTTATTGCCTTTTGTGAAAAAAAATTTGCAAAAATGGACTTTATTCAGGATAGGGACTTCATTTTTCATCCAATCTTCACCATTCTTGCACAGTTTGTATATGACCATAAGATTAAAGGTGGAGTTGAATATAAGCAATATCGGACCAGAAACACCAGAGTTATTGCCCTTTGTGAAAAAAAAATTGCAAAAATGGACATTATTCAGGATAGAGAATTCATTTTTCATCCAATCTTCACCAGTCGTGTACAGTTTGTCTAGGAACATAAGACTACAGGTTAAGTCGAATACAAGCGTGATCGGGCCAGAAACACCAGAGTTATTGCCCCTTGTGTTTGGAAAAAAAACATCAACAAGTTATCAATGATTTGCTTGCATACACGATTTTTGACTCAATGTTGACCAAACTTACACAGTTTGAGCATGACTTAAAAAAGCTTTACCTGAAACCGCAATGCCAGAGGTTTGTTAAGATTGTTGAAATTTATGCCCCTGGGATAAAAATAAGCCACACATCAGAGATGCAAATTCTAATTGGGTTACAAGGTCTCAGATGAGTGTCCTAGGGCCCTCTTGTTAAATAATTTCAACAAATTTTAGTAGCCATTTAGAAATGTTAGTACCTTATGGCTATATTGACTATTGGTAGCACTAACATAGATTTTATATCCATATTGTGTTAACAAAAAGTGCTTAAATTTGAGGGATTTCTTTTGAAATTATTTTTGAGATATTTTGGAGTCTGTTTCCTGGTTAGAACCAGTACTTTGTGTCCTTTGAGAAAGATCATTTGAACGGTACCTGAGTACAGAACGAACTCATGACCTCCCGATCAAAAGGCAGACACCATATCTACTACACAACTGCGAACTGCTATATAGTAAATTTGACTAATTAACTCTTTTTTTTTCAAAAAGTAAGATATTGTACCTGATAAAATAAAATTCATTGTTCTTATTCCATATAGCCAATGTAATACATAATAATATTATACAGTACAGTAAAACATGGCCGAAACATGTGTTTCCTGACATTGCGGACTTGTTCTGTGTACAGAAGCAGGTGAAGATGTGGACCCGTATGACTTACTGGAACCAGTCAACATCCTTGCCGCCCTACCGAAGGATTACTACGACAAAATTGTAAGTTAGCTGGTCATTTCTATTATTAAGTGGCATAATGCTTTCATTTTATTGGACGGAGATGAGTGTTTTGAGTGAAGAAGGTTTCGTAGTCAGCAGGTCATAGTGAACATTAAAAGTGGCATTTAGTTTTCAATGAAATGTTTGAAGTCATAGGAAACATTAAAAGTGGCATAAAGTTTTGTTTTCAATTCTTTGGACTGTTAACCCCTTGAGTTAAAATGTACACTGGAGCAGGGGACAATTGTCTCACATTGGAAGCATACACCAAGGGAACTGAATTATAAAGGAATTGTCTTGCAGGGGAACTTATATGCAACAGGGCGCTGCACCTGTAGCAGAAATCTCAGCAAAAATAGCAATTTTAGTTTAATTAAAAATTAAAATGAATTTACTGATTAGCGACCCATTTTCGCCCGGAAATTCAGATTTTTGTCGTCTTACCTGTGACTTGCTCATCCGTTTGTAATGAAACTTGGCACAAGCAATGTTAGAGCGATGAGACAAGGAACAATAGCACTTTTGTCAAGATTCATTCACACATACCGAATGATATCACTCGCGAAAAACAACTATAATTGAATGCATAAATTGTTAACGACTGTACCAATTATTGGCCCAGCTTAAAAACCGTGTTTCCTTCAAAATAAAATTCTGAAAATAATTGTCGTAATATTGTTTTATTTTAGCAAAGCACTTGTGAGAGAATTGCATGTTGAAATGAGAGAATTGCATGTTGAAATGAGAGAATTGCATGTTGAAATGAGAGAATTGCATGTTGAAATGAGAGAATTGCATGTTGAAATGAGAGAATTGCATGTTGAAATGAGAGAATTGCATGTTGAAATGAGAGAATTGCATGTTGAAATGAGAGAATTGCATGTTGAAATGAGAGAATTGCATGTTGAAATGAGAGAATTGCATGTTGAAATGAGAGAATTGCATGTTGAAATGAGAGAATTGCATGTTGAAATGAGAGAATTGCATGTTGAAATGAGAGAATTGCATGTTGAAATGATAGAATTGCATGTTGAAATGAGAGAATTGCATGTTGAAATGAGAGAATTGCATGTTGAAATGAGAGAATTGCATGTTGAAATTAGCTCACAGCCAATCCGTAACACACATGAAGGTTTCACAATTGCATGTTGAAATGAGCTCACAACCAATCCGTAACACACATGAAGGTTTCACAATTGCATGTTGAAATGAGCTCACAACCAATCCGTAACACACATGAAGGTTTCACAATGCTGACAATTGGCAGTTTAAAATTTTCTTGATAATGAATAAAATATGTATTTATTACAAACTACTTTTTTCTATTCTAAGGATCACATTGTCCATTATAAAACATGTTATTTATCGTGTTTACATTTAACTTGTATAGATAATTTCCGTTAGGCACACTTAGAACAGTTTAAATATCAGCAAATTGATGCCCGAACAGGGCTATTGCAGGATTTGTAAAAATATCATTTTTATTTTTACACTTTTAATATTTTAATTATGACTAGTAAAACTGGAATGGGTCTCTTACGTATCCAGATTCGTTCATGATTCACTCACAGAACAATCTGCTGTTAAGTAAAAACATTACGGAAACAATGACCCCCTTCCAGCACCTCAAACAAATGAGCTCGTGCGCAATGACATCATCCCTCGCATCAACCTTACAATGTCACTTATGCGTTGTTTGTTTACATGGGTATTATTTTATGGAGTTGATATTAATTTCTACAATAATCAGCTCAAGTTTAGGAAAATGACAAGGCAAATCAACCTCATACTTGTTAACAGTATTTGTTTGTTGTTTTTGCTGTTTTTTACTAGTGGGCGAATAATATATTGGTCGCTAACCAGTACACATGATTATCAATACTTCTGACAGGAAGCCAAGAAGTGGCAGGAGAGGAAGGAAGCCCTGGAGGCTGTGCACAAACTCTGTGAGAGCCCAAAAATAGAGCCCGGGGACCATGGGGCCCTTGTCAAGACCCTTATGAAGGTGGGGCTTGTGTATTTTGCTGAAACAAAAAAAGATGTTCAAAGGCTACTGGGTCATAATCTTTTATTTTTTGAAATTAAAGAGTAACCCAAGATTTTGAAAGGCACTTAGGTCATTTTCTATGCTTTCTCTTCTGCAATCTGAAATACTATGAAAAAAAGTACCATGTGTAGAAACAATTTTTATCGAATTTTTACAGTTTGATGCACTGTATTCCTGTGATGGGTAAATGCTCTCTGTTGCTATGGCAATTTTGCAGGTGGTTGCCAAGGATAGCAATGTGATGCTGGTGGCCCTGGGTGCCAAGTGTCTGGCAGCTCTGGCCATGGGACTGAGGAATAAGTTTAGCACCTATGCAGCACAGGTTCGTTACTTACTAGTCAGTCAAGATAAGTGTCAGAATCATTATGACTGTAGTTGTCAGTAGTGACTTCCTCTACAGACATTCGGAAAAGTTTTATGCCTATCTAGGTTGGTGCTAAGAAATAAAATGTAGCTGCCAAATCTTTCGCTTTTTCAAAAATACATGTCATTTTAAAATATTTTGTCCATGAAATGTGAAAATGTACCTCATTTCAAATAACTTTCGAACTTTTAGTAGCCATTGGCTATTTTGGCTACTGGTAACGCGAACAAAGATGCCTTTACTGGACATTTGGTCGTACGGTTGTATAGGAATTACAGGATTGAGTCTACTTTCACTGGTCCGAGAATGGATCACATTTTGGGAGCATATAATTTTTGCGTTGGATTCAAAGTATCTGTTATAACCTTCACAGTGAGTTTGGTGTTTGTAAATTGAAAGTTGATTGCATATTATAGGTTCCAGAAAGGATAAGAAAAGATAGAAATCAACAGTTTTTAATTTACTTGCATAAGTGCAAATTTTACAGGACATTCTGAGTAGCTAACTAACAGTTTTCACTGGACAGTTTGAAAATAACTGATCTAGTCCTTCAGATGGCGCTTCTTGGAAAGGATGCACTATCTGAGATGGCAGGGCATTGCACCCTGGGCCATAAATAAAATATTGTTTGTTTCCCCTCACATGACCCATGGATATTAAGTGTGGGTAAGTAAGAAGGAAAAAAGTTGTTTTGCTTGTTGCATTATAACCCATTAAAATTTTGACAAAACAACAACAGTATGCCACTTGTGTCCATTTAAGCATAGTTTACCACAATATTTTTTATTTGACAAGGAATAAAACCATAATTACCATTACTTTCAAACAGCATTGAACAAAAGGTTCTGTAAAATTCATACTGTAAAAATATTTTAGGTACGGGCAATTGTTACCGGTGGGAGGGGAAACAAACAATATTTTATTTTAGGCCTTGTCATTTAGACCTTGTGGGAGCACTGGCAACATTTTCTGCATACATTTTCAGAGCAAAAGATAAGGCGCGTATTTGCGTAAATACCCAATTCTTGACTCAAATAATTAAAAATGTTATGCGACACAAAACTCAATTCATATATATATATATATACACTGAATACAATAAAAAACGCCCAACAAATTGCGTAAAAATTGGTCAATATGTAATTTTTAGTCTCATAGTGAAAATTAATATGATTGTTCAAAGCAAGCTAAAAACGTGACACGTGACCTGTAGTGTTTTTATTGCATCATTCATGCATGGTTGTAAAATGTTGGGCATATTGATGGTATTTGGTGTTACAGTTTTAATCAATTTCGAACTATCAATTAACGTTAATGGCGTAAAGTAATTTTAAGTACTCAATTATATCACTTAGTACTCAATTATTTTTAAAATGATTGGGTAATACTCAATTCTGGCATATCCTTATCTGTTCAATGCTCTGCATGTTTTGCTATACACCATTTGTTGTTTAGTGTTTTGAGATGGACAGACAGGAACATACAATCTTTTTGCGGGGTGTATTATGATGAATAGACAACTACATAATGTAATCTATTTGTGTGGTATTTCAGTGTATTCAAGTGTACATCGAGAAGTTCAAAGAGAAGAAACCGATGGTTGTGACTGCCCTAAGGGAGGCAATTGATGCTGCTTACCTCTCAGTGAGTCATGTCCCTTTTTTCACTTACAAATATAACATTCTTTGGTCTCAAAAAGAAGCGACACCTACATTTTTGTTTACAATAACAGGACTAAGATAACTGCAATGCTATGGTAACAGTCTGCATTAAGTGACAGACAATCCCTCAAAAACATATGGGGCGTGTCGTGAGAAAACCCTTATCACCCTGTGCAATCCGCACAGGCCAATCCAGGACGGCACTTTCTGCCTACAGTGGATTTATGTTTACAAGAGACTTTCTTGAAACAGAAAATACCATAAAAGCGTAAAGTGACTTCCTGGGTCAGACTGTGCGGACTGCACCGGACGACCCTTTATGCATATGCATTAAGCCGGGTTTTCCCACGACATTAACTTAAATAGTAAACATATTAATGGGTAAAAGTATATGGTATAACTTCTGGGAGTTTCTTACACTATGTAATACTACAGTAGATTCCACTTAATTGAATATCGGATAATTGAATATTTCGCTTAATTGAATAAAGATTAAAAACACCAAACCGTTTGCATTCATTCCCATTGTAAAAACACCGCCTAATCTGATAGAAAATATGGTGTCCTCCGGTTAATATTGAATAGCCAATTATCAGTTGTAGGCGTATAGTCCGCTCGATAATCTCATAATCTCCGAGGATACGTATCATATCGCAAGTTTTGACAGTCACGCTTCTATGACTGCCTTTGTTATCATTTCACACCACGCATGAATGCAGCATCTGTTGAACGTCACGTGACTAATAGGTGTAATTTGCGGGTCAAGTACAGCGCATACACATCTAGAAAGCAATGTAGCCTGTTAGTGATTATTACAAATGAATTATTTTTCAAATGCACCGTATAATGGATAACAAACATCTATGAACGCTTTTCTGCATATTTATTAGCATTCTAAAGTATGAAACATTTTGTTACGTAACAGGTTTGACATTATATCATCAAAATGGATTAAATAAGATCATAACATATCTAACATTGAAATAATTGAAACATGACTGATTCCGCATACATGAATACTCCGGTTATTTGAATATTCGGACGTGACAAATGGGCTATTCAATTAAGCGGAATCTACTGTATTATTTATTGACAAGTAAGCATTTTCTTGTTCACACTATGTTTACAAAGACATAATATGTTAACTGCATACTACGAACATACAAATAAAGTAAATGCATACCGAGCAGAAGTGTAACGTTCACATTGATCAATGCTGGAGCTATATCTAGTTGTACACCTCTGTAGATAATTTTGTGGCTGCTAATATAATGAATAGACAGTTTGTAGGTAGAAAATACAATTACAATATATGCATGTCAAGATATACTTTCATGTGGTTCATTTCACATGTTGTTTTATTTGTAGATAAGTTTGGATCCACTGATAGAAGAAGTCACCGCATCTCTTGATAACAAGAACCCCCAGATCAAGGCGGAGACTGCA
This sequence comes from Congeria kusceri, assembly GCA_027627225.1. Taxonomy (NCBI): domain Eukaryota; kingdom Metazoa; phylum Mollusca; class Bivalvia; order Myida; family Dreissenidae; genus Congeria; species Congeria kusceri. Next base: position 54,507,391 of record CM051027.1, read on the forward strand.
GCATTCCTGGCGCGGGCATTTGCCAGGCTCACGCTGGCAACCCTTCCAAAGAAACAGCTGAAAGTGTTCTGTGGAGGGCTTCTGAAGGTATTCTGGTGTTTTCTATGTTGGCACTAAGAAAAATAATTCTAGCCAATTGTTTTGCAAAAATGTCTGTCATTTTGATTTTTGTTTGCCTAGAAAATGTGAAATTATGACTCATTTTAAAATTATCACGAAAATGTTATTAGCCATCAGCCCGACTACTGGTAATGCTAACCTAGGTTTGAATAAAAAAAAATTGAGTCTTTTTTTCATTATGTTTAAACTACATTTAATAGCTTAACTCATATTATTGCTAGACTCATTAACTTGCAGATTGAACTTGCCTGAAAGACAGTTTTCTTATCCTGGGCTACGGGCAATTTCCAAAGCTCAACTTAATAAAAACTTAAGACTGTGATGTAAATCGTAAACTTTATTTTCTCTTCTACAGAATAGTTTTTCCCTGATAGTTCCCCGATACCTGAAAGAAAATCAGACGTAACTCAGTATTTGTTGTTTACATTTTACATAGTTGAGTTCTTGACATGTGTGTTCATTCTGTTTCAGACTGTGAATGACACCACCGTAGAAGTTCGTGAAGCGTCTTTTGAAGCATTGGGCATGGCCATGAAAGTGGTCACCGAGAAAAACATCATGGCCTACATGACTGACGTTGATTCTATCAAAATGGCGAAGGTTGGTTTTACATGCTACTATTCAGGTTGTGTCTTTATAATTGGTAATTCTTTCAGTAAATTGCAGTAAATTCTTTCAGTAAATTGCTGTAAATTCTTTCAGTAAATTGCAGTAAATTCTTTCAGTAAATTGCAGTAAATTCTTTCAGTAAATTGCAGTCAAGAAGATTTATTTCAATAGTTGACATTCAAGCAGGGTAACTTACCTCTGTAGAAAACATTAAGAAGACAATCTGATGTTACCCATTTGTTATTGGGAATCTATGTGTTTGATGATGTCTTTTCAAATTACCTGTCTTTTCTAGTCTTAGGCATTTTTTGCAGCCACTATTTCATCCAAAAAGGTTTTTGCATGATAAAACGTTTTTAAAATGTTATATTTTTTCCTGTAAAAACTTGATTATTCTAATGAACAGAATTCAGATGTAAACTATAAAATTAAGATCATGTAATCTATAAAAAAAATAAAAAATTATTTTAATGTGGATTTTCAATGAGTGATGTCTTAAGTATTATCTAAGGAGTTTAAGTCACAAAAAAAAATATACAAACATACCTCTTATTTGCCAAAAGCTCTATAAGAATTATGTCCTTTGAATGGCTTAATTAGTTGTCCATGTGCTTATGTTAGATCAAGGAGTGCTGTGAGAAAGCAGTGCTGCTGAATGCCAAGGGAGAGCCCCGGTCAGGTGGCGGTGGCGCTGCCAAACCAGCCCCTGCCAAGGGAGGCTCAAACGAACCCAAACCTGTCAAACGACCCGGTGGACCTCCATCAGTAAGTTTGTCTTTTTTTGTGAACAGATTTAATTGTTATGCCCCTCCATTGTAGATGGTGGGTATATTGGTTTGCTAATGTTGGTCAGTCGGTCGGTAGACCAGTTTGTTTCCGCTCTCTAAATTCAACAGTTTTCATGCGATCTTCACCAAACTTCATGAAAATCTTTGTGGGCCTACTATCTTGGTCAAGTTTGATAATCAACCAAATTGCCCCAAGGAACTGTGGAGTTATGGCCCTTGAATTATCTAAAATGTGCCTTTTTAGCTGTTAAATTCACTTGATACCTTAAGTCCTACAGTTTTCATCCAATCTTCATCAAACTTGATATTTTAAAGATTGATTTTAACCTAGAGAGGGCATACCCGTTTTACAAACAGCTCTTAAGTTAATTAGTGGTGTGTTGTTTCCTCCTACTAGCTGATCTCCTTTTGAAAGCTAGATTTTATATAAACTTTATGCTTTCATTATCTGGTAATTAGTGTCCTGCCTTGAAAGTCCAGGCCCTATAACTACAAAAGTTCTCAATTTCAGTACTTAGTCTCAACAAAAATAATTTCACCAATCAAAACGTGCTTTAATTTTCATTGGCTAATATTTAAGTTTACAATGAACTTTAAGCTTTAGAATGTTCGTAGTTAATGGGCCAGACTTACAAAATACAAGTTAGAAAGTATCGATATACTACAGTGTTTGTATGATTTTTCAGGGATCTGAACGACCAAAGACTGCACCAGCAAAATCAAGTGATGGGGTATGAAAACATTTGGATATTTTTTTAACTTTTCTCGCAAAAAACCTCTTATTCTTTGACTGTGTGTCTACCTTAGTTGGTGTAAAATTGTTTTTTGATTTTAAATAACTGTTTCCTCTGACTTTCTGTAAACTGATGTAGAGGCTTTCCACTTGAAAACTTGACATATTTTTATGAATTGTCAGTTTTAAGCACTATTTCCACGTTCAAGTATCACATTGTAGGATATTAATAAAGTATATTTTAAAATCTTAAAAATATTGAAACTGAACTTTTTTTGTGATGTTCGTATACATTTTGTATACATTTGTATTTTTGTCATTTTTGCACATTTCTATATATCAATTTAAATGTTTCATCTGCACACATTCTTTGTTCCTTGATTTATCCCTGTGCAAATTTGTCTCGAGCACTGTGACAAGATGACATTGCAGATTGCAGATGACTTGAGACATAATTATGAGCTGCGTCGCGGGAAAACTGGACTGCATGTGCGTAAAGTGTCGTCCCGGATAAGCCTGTGCTGTCCAAACAGGCTAATCCAGGACGGCGCTTTCCGCCTACAGTGGATTTATGTTTAGAAGAGACTTCCTTGAAACAGAAAATATAATAAAGCGGAAAGTGCCGTCCTGGATTAGCCTGTGCGGACTGCACAGGCTAATCCGGGACGACACTTTACGCACATGCATTAAGACCGGTATTCTCACGATGCGCCACACATTTAGTTTTCCGAAGTGTTGTGTGTTGCCACTGTTACATCTGTCTGCTTTATCTGTTGTAGCCCCCAAAATCCTCCCGCCCTGCCACAGCAAAACCAGGTGGACCCCCAAAATCGGGGAAAAAAGGGGCTGCCAAAAAGGGTTCTGCCCCTCAAGCAGAAGAAAGGACCGAAAAGGTTCTGTCGGTAAGTTGCCTCCTTTGATATTGTATTCGTTTTTGCACATTTGTTGTTGAATACTCTGTTGCCAACTTGATTTTCCTCTAATCTACCTGAAATGCTACAAAATTAAATTCAAATGCAAAAGAATGGGTATGAGCTTTGATGTAGATATTATTAATGATGGTACTTCTGGGCTTTCATAGTAGTTAAGGGACAAACGTGCTTCATTTGTGTGACATCATTAAGTATATGATGTCACATTTCGTTCTCATCGTGTTCATGTTTTTGTGATGGAAGAGCAATGAATGTGTGAGAGATTGGCATACTTACTAGATTTATGAAAGTATATCAATATGTTTGTCCCTGAGACGTATATTTACCAAAATTTAAATCAAGGTATTCAAATATTATAAAATAACATGCTTTTACAAAATGTTCTATATTCTGTTGTTTTGTTGTTCTTATTGATAAAATTGGTGTTGTATAACCAGTTTTAGATCATTTTTCAAATAAGATTTTCAGAACTTTGTATGTAGCTTGTTTCTGATTTTGTCTAGGAAATATAAATGTTATGGAACTTAATTTTATGATAATGATTAAAGTCAAACAATTAGTTGCAAGTAAAATAAAGCAATAATTTCCTTCATGTTGGCATTTGCAAATCATTGTTTAATGTACATGTAACGTATTGTCACGTAAATTGATAGTTCGCTACTGGATTTATAATCACGCCTGCTTTGATTAACTCTGTTTACATCATACAAATTTGTTACAACACAACTCTGTCAATATACAATGAAGTGTCTGCTTTTTAAGTAATTATAAATAACACTGATGCCAGGTTCAATTCAGCATAAACAATTCAGTGTTGACCTTATTTGACTGAAGTGTGGCATCGTCAATCAAATCACACCAGTCGGTCAGTTCCTATACAAAAACTTGCGTTTTGTTTGGCAGGATGAAGCTGTGGTCGAGAAGGCAACAGAATTCCTGGGTGCTGACGTCTTGGCTCAACTAGAACAGGCCAACTGGAAGGAGCGGCTGGCGGGCATAGAAACCATGACAACCAACATCAAACGCATGACGAAAGACATGATCCCCTGTCAAGTGTGTGTGCGGACTATCATGCAAAAACCGGGTCTTAAGGATAATAACTTTCAGGTACTCCATGACTTAAAAAGTGATTGTGTGTGCATTTCTAAAGTTTCTTAACGTGTAGGTGGATGCATTTCTCAGTTTAATCTTTTACTCGAAATTGAGAATTTCATATAGCTGAGACACATTAATGTGACACTGACCTTTATGCATGAATACATTACAAATCTGTTATGATGAATATATCAGTTTCTGTACTGGAAACGAGTTCAATCAAAGTAAGAGCATGTCACTGAACAAACAGTTATGGTTTCAATAAACGTGAAACACTGACACGAACAAAGCCTAGTATAAATAGAGGAAATATTTCAATCGCATAATTATGCTAAACTATCTGTCTTGTTAGGTACTTCAATCGCATAATTATGCTAAACTATCTGTCTTGTTGTCGCCCAGACTCAATTAGCGTAATAGAATTAATTAGTGTCAGGTCAATGTGTTCCCACTATATTTCAACGAGCATTTCAAACCTGAAGTCGAGCTAAAAACCACAATATCACAGAATGAAAGTGAAGCCGAATAATGACAAAATCATATTACTGTATAGCTTGGACACATTAATGTGACACTGACCTTTATGCATGAATACATTACAAATCTGTTATGATGAATATATCTGTTTCTGTACTGGAAACGAGTTCAATCAATGTAAGAGCATGTCACTGAACATACAGTTATGGTATCGATAAACGTGAAACAAGGGCAAACAAAACCGAAGAAATAATTCAAGCAAGCAATATGTGCTATTAAAGTTCATGTCAGGTTAATGTGTCAGAGCTTTACATGGTTTAGTTTGGTTCATGAAGGTATCTAGGATTGATAGTATTAAAAATCAGTTAACTTTTTAGTATCAGTGATTTTTTTCCTTATATAACAGGGTCTTGTAAACGTACCCATTTTCAATGTCAAATATGGTTTATTTTTCCCGATTGGAAGAAAAAAATTCCCAAATCAGAAGTAACAAAATGCTAATACATTGGAAATGTGATTCTAAGTTGTAACTCATGAACTTACTTGTATGTGTATAGATAGTCACCATTAAAATACCAAATTCAAAGCATAAAACACCCGTTTAAGTTGTTTATTAAATGTCTTTCTTAAATTTTTCCCAATTGCAAGTTTTCATGTCGCGAAATTCCCAATTCGATGGGTACCCGGCCCTTTCCCAAAGCAGCGAAACAAATCGCTGAATAGGAACATCTGTAAATCTGATATGCATGTTGAACACAAATCTTGTATCTAAATTTCTGATGTTTTTCTTCAGAATCCATGTGAAATTTTCTGTCAGTTATGAACGTGTTGGACATTTTCTTCAGCCAAATTATCGTTACTCATCTGAAATTGCACCCAAATTGATTATCTTTGAAATTTATTTTCAGAAAAAGTTTTAGCCAAAACTTAATTAGGCAAATGTTCAACTCGCTACCCATTGTCTTATGTGGTCACTAGCAGTGCGAGCCCAGAAACATATAAATCCATTTTGAGTCTTTTCAGAATAGATATAGTTTCAACGATGATTTTAAACATATGACTCCATGTTTCAGGTATTGAAAGTGAAACTAGATCTCATAACCCATCTTGCCCTCAACGCAGACTTCACAAAAGTCTCTGCGGAATACTGTCTTCCCGATCTAGTGGAGAAGGTGGGAGATGTTAAGAACGGACCGGGGGCGCAGGACACCCTTAGCGCTATAGCCGAGGCTACGTCCCTGGACTACGTGGCTGGTATCATCATGAAGCTGGCTTTCGCGCAGAAAAATCCCAAGAACCAGTCAGAGGCGTTAAACTGGTTAACGAAGGGTGTCAAGGAATTTGGTTTGAAGTGAGTTTAGACCAGGCGAATTTATTAACAGACTGCTGATGAATCTAAATTTTATGAATGCATCTTTATTTCAAATGTTCAGTGTTTCAATAAAAATAAATCATAGTATTGCCTGGAAAAATCGACATGAAACTCTATTTATATTTATATATATATATATCCTCTTAGTTTATGGACATTGTTATGCCATGGCTTTTTACATAAGTCACACAATGACTGTTAACATCAAAGCAGTATTTCAAATGAAAACCGTTCACTTTGAACAGGGGTTTCGCTGGCTCAAAAAAAGTTGTTGCAACTAAAATTCACCACTTAAAAAGTTTCAGCCAATTTGTCAATTATATATTGACATGCTTCAGAATCTAATTAACAGTAACTGTCACCATTAAATAGCATTAATAACTACATTATCATAATTAAAACTTAGCAGTATGATCGTTAAGTAGGAAATTAAGATTTTACAACACTTTATTTGAACACATTTAGTAATGTTGATCATTTTGTAGGGTCGCGAAATTATATGACAATATCAAAATAACACTTCACTTGCAGATTGGTAAATCCTCCTTCTAATCAATATCTTCATTTGTTGATATAACAACTGTCTGTCCATAATTTATGTTAAAATTCACCATGACTGTGGACAAACAGTTTGTTAATGTTCAGAAATAAATCCAGACACAGAACTGTTTTCCTTTGTTTTAGGCTACTGAGTGTAGATCTTATATTTAAGTCAGCCTCGTTTTGGAATGAATGTTTACCACATATCCCAAGTTGCTCTTTTTCGCTACCTGCGTTATTTTGAACTGAAATTTCCCCTATTGCAGATAAAATCATTACACAATAATAACTAGTCAGAAGATTAAAAATCAATAGTGCTGATTTGGATTTCAACTGAGTGTGACTGTGCCTAACCAAGCGGAAAACTGATGTTGTGATGTCAGAGCTTTCACACCATGACACGCTCGCTGCAACAACAGGCTACTTAATGATCTGATAACAAACAATGCCCTAGGGTCATGTTTGGAGGCTCTGGTAACTTCATCTGCCCCAGTTGTGTTGCAATTGAGATTTCACATATTAGATTTAGCACTGTCTAAAATTATGTTGTCACCAATAAAATTCGTCACTTTGAAAAATTTGTCGCCACATTCGCAATTTTGTCGCATTTGGCGACAGTGGCGATCGACAGCGAAACCCCTGCTTTGAAACACATAGAACTTCTTCTTAATGACTGTAATGTATATTAATGTATACATATCAGTCCAGATAATACATTTTTAGCTCAAGTCACTGATCATTTTTAGTCTCCAAAAAGCTATGACAATGACATGAAATATTTGCCTATTTTTGGTCAATTTGTTGATACTGGATAAGTTTCTGCAGTTATTAATTTAATTTAAATGTTTGAACATTTTGTCATTATTAATCAACATAAATGTTGGAACATTTTGTCATTATTGATTAATATAAATGTTGGAACATTTTGTCATTATTAATTAATATAAATGTTGGAACATTTTGTCATTATTAATTAATATAAATGTTGGAACATTTTGTCATTATTAATTAATATAAATGTTGGAACATTTTGTCTTTATTAATTAATATAAATGTTGGAACATTTTGTCATTATTAATTAATATAAATGTTTGAACATTTTGTGATTGTACATGTAGGATACAGATCAAGCCTCATTTGGAGAACATCAAGAAAGCATTTGCAGCCACTAATCCTGTAAGTTGGTTTTTCCTAAGCGATAACATAAAAAAAGAGGTTACTTTAAAATTACGTTTTCTGGAACCTCTGCACCAATAAGAACTTTTATTTGGTAAAGATGACCAAAGTATCCAGGATAAGAAACTTCAGGAAAAAGAAAAAGAACTACAGACATTTTGCTGGGGAAAGACTTCCTGATAAGGCCTCTGTAATAATAGGAATGATATTAAATCCCTCGATGACGACAATGGTGACTATGATGGTGGTGGTGGTGGTGTAGGAGATGACGATGACGGCAACAACGACGATGGGGCTGTTTTGGTCAGTGATGATTTTGTTGATAAAATAGGTATAAGAAGAAAGATGAAATTGAGTTGCTTCATTTTGTAGTTATTGTAGTAATTTTTTGGCTTTCACAAGACTGCTGCTGCCCATTTTCAGGCGGTGCGCCAGTCTGCCCTCAGCCTGCTACCGGTGCTGTACATGCACATGGGCCCTCAGCTACGCATGTTCTTTGAGGACGAGAAGCCGGCCTTGCTGCAGCAGATAGATGCAGAGTTTGAGAAGGTACTCGTCTGTGAAAAAAAACTTGGGTTGGCAGGTTTCTGATATTAGTTATATAAAGAATACTAGGTTAGTGTTGAATACAAATAAGTTTATTTAGCAAGGCTTAGAAAACTTAACCCACGAGCCTTGGTGCGGAGCAAGTAAATGTATCGGTATTCAACACTTACTTCGTATACTATTCATCCCATCATTTTCTGTCTTTCTTTTGAAAATAAACAAAAGAAAATCAAAGAATAACCCGAAAAAACATCAAATCACGAAAATAAACAAAATGGTGTCATTATAATGCATGTGTTTGCTGTATTCAACAAGGTGAAATACAGCTAAGTTTATCCCATGGGGTGTTATTTCGTCAATGCAGGTGTAATGATGGGATAAAACACTTGTTCTCCACTTATTATACAGAATACAGATTTCTACCAGCAGACCTTTCCCCAGGCCCTTTAAGAACAGCGGTACTGCTGTGCCTTAATTTCCAAATCCTTGTCAACGCAACGCTTATAATCCCAAAATCGGTCTACTGCAGCACTATACTTTCAATAAGTGTCTAACACTCAAAAATCAATAGCAGGCAACATTTCAGCCAGGTAGTTCTCACAGCACAGTGAGAGGTGTATACAGTGTGCTATATTTAGATCTTATCAAACCAGCTTGCCAGTTACACAGTGTTGTGACCTATGTGTCAGAGTGTTTAAGGTGATAAACAACATGTGGTAATTTTCGGCTTCTGTGTGTTTTGATTAGTCAGTTAAGGGCCCTCTTCACGGTAAACCTTGGTGTATATTTATCTACTACACTGGATTAAAAGTTTTCTGGAGGTGTACCACACATTTTCGGGATAGAGCATGCTCTATTTCTGTAAACCTTGGAGTACAGCCCCATAGCCTCACCTGAATAAAATTCCATTGCAATTTGATATTGTTAGATTATATTTTAAGCATTATTCTTTAAACTATTCAAAGGCTGTTTATTTTTGTGCTTGTGTTAGCTCTGAAGTACTGTAGATTTTGATTTAGTACACTTAAAAAGTAAAAAAAATCAAACATTGAAGTGGGTTAACCCACACCCACCCCCAACAGCTGTTATTTGCCCCTGTGCCTTAGCAAAATCCTGGGGAAAGGCCTGTACCAGTACAATTTTAAATGTATGCTTGAATGTTTACTCTATGTGCATTTAATGATGTTGCTTCTGGCAATTCTACTTGGGGGCCCTTTCAGGTTTGAGGGGTGGGGGTTTCTATTGTAGGGTTAATACAAATGAACGAGTGAACAGTCATGTGTAACTGATATTTAATTGGTACTTTATTCCAAATAAGAATTTTCTGAATGATTAAAAAACAGAATAGGCTTTTGAAGGTGTTGACATAAGGGATTATTATCTGTACTTTGTACACGCTTGACATAACTAACTTGTCAATTACATTGTGCTGTTATTCTTAAGGTAAAAGGCCAGAAGCCACCGGCTCCTGTGCGTGGACTCAAGGCTGCTGATAACGGGGATGATGGTGATGATGATGATGACGAAGGTGGCGGCGATGATGACGACGCAGCTGCCGACCTGGTGCCAAGAAATGATGTTGGGTAAATACTTACTATGTAGTATGTTAGTCAAAGATCTGTGGACAATGTATGATGGAAATGAGTGTAGTTTGAATATTGCGTAACTGCACAGAAAACATGTTTAATTAACATGTACACCTGATAAACATGAGAATAGGTCATTTCCGCAGATAATATTGTGTTGTGTTAATAATATTGAATTTTGGACAATCTGCCCAGTCATAAAAAAAAAGTAAACTGGATACAATAAGCATGTTAACAATTTTGACGAAGTTAGATACAATTTGTAATCAGGACTACAGGCTTTCATTGAAGAGATATGATTTGTTTTAACATTTATGTTGTTAACATGGACTTTACTGGAGTTCAGTTGCATTGTTCCTGAAGGAGGCTAAGCCACACCCTTGCTAATAAATATCACCCCCCCCCCCCCAACCACCACATATTCACAAAAAGCAAAACTATTAATGCAATAAAAACAATTCAAAAACTGGATATCCTCAAATCTACTGGAGATAAGACCTAGGTCTTGTGTTATGGTGGAAAATATTGCAACAAACAGTTAAGGCCATTAACATGGTTAACTTAAGGCGAACAAATAATCCAGGTGTAAAGTCAACAGAAGGGCATGATTTTTAAACATACCTTGCATTTAGAAGATGCTTATATACAGCCCCTGCTATATAGGGTAAAAAAGGCTTTGTTCATGCATCAGTTTTGGGTTGATTGTTATGCCCCCAGCACCTTGATGCAGTAGGCATATAGTGATTGTCCTGTCCGTCCGTCTTTCCGTCTGTCCGTGACAAGGTTAAGTAGATTTTACCGTTTCGTCTAGCACCAACACCGCTTACTACAACACTTCGATACTTACACAGTTGTTGCTTATGACCATTCCCTACCCACCCATATCACCCAACCTCACTTTGACCTTGACCTAATTTGGACTTATAATAATTCAAAAGTGCCATTTCTTGGTTAACTACATTTTACCGTTTCGCCTAGCACCAACACCACTTACTACAACACTTGGATATTTACACAGTTGTTACTTATGACAGTTCCCAATCCACCCATATCACCCAACCTCACTTTGACCTTGACCTTGAGCTAATTTGGACTAAGAAATGGGCTATCCAGCACCAACTGGGGGCATGTGTGTTTATCAAACACAGAATCTTGTTTTCAGTGATAAGTTTTCACAAGATCTGATTGAGTCCCTTTCGGACAAGAACTGGAAAGTTCGAGGAGAAGGGCTGCAGAAGATAACGACCATCTTGAACGAGGCCAAGTTCATCACCGGAAACCTCGGCCCATTGCCTGAAGCCATTAAGGCCAGACTGGGGGACAATAATAAAATTTTGGTATGTTGTTGGTATTGCACATTTTGTGTATAGTCCAGGGCTTTTTTCACCATTTTGGGAATATTACCTATATCCATGACTTCGGGAATTTATCGTCAATTCACCTAAAACTGGGAAAAATTATAAAATGTTTAATAAAATTTTAATAATTATAGATGAACTGCATAAAGTAGAATGTTCTGAACTTTTTACATATCAGTAAAACAGTTATAACAACAGTCTTGATTTCTACACTGAACACCTCTTATTTCCAAACATCTGAAAGTCAAACCATCACTTGGGAATTTTGGGACTGGATTTGGGGAAAAAGATACCTTTTTGCCATTGGGAATATGACCCAGTACTGGTTGGTGAGTAGTATCCATGATTTTTTAGTAGTTTTTCTTTATTTTCAATCGCGTAAGTAATACTTTTAAAGAAACGCTTGTTGCAGTACACAAAGTTTGGCTCCGTCTGTTTACGAGGATGTAAATATCTTGTCATGACGGCATATGTTTTTTTCCATATAAGGGGCTCCAAAGGAGTAATCAATGAGCATTACTTGAAGCAATAAGACTAGTAGTATCCGTGATCTTTCCTTTCAGTTGAAAATGCAAATTTTGTGGTACACCTCAAGATTTTAATTGCTCTATACTGTTCCACATTATATTACCTACATCATAATGATGTAATATTATTAAATTCTATGCCAGATTAGCGGTGATAATGCGATTACTAACATAAGTGGATGCCAGAAAATGGTCTTTTGATGACCCCTTTGGCACCCTTGAAAAATTGGCTGATGGTAAATGGGAGATAACCATGTTATTATCGAAGTAGACATCCCTCCTGCATTGAAATTTTATCAAAATCGTCCCAAAACTAGACGTATAATTGAGTAAACATTTTAAAATTGCAATTCTTTGTTAATATTTGCTTTGAGTAAACATTTTGCATTTGCAATTCATCTTTTTTTTTCGAAAATATATTTCATGAAAAATGCGTGTTGAATATATGGATGGTGTTGTTTGAATACTAAAATTGCTGCTTTATGTGAATAACCAAGCTATCACCTTGGTAAACCGAAAACAGGGAAGTACAAGATAAAAATAGGGGTTCAATTATATATTTATGTGCATGCGCAAAGATGTGCGCGTGAATGCCCCGCAAGGAGTTAAGTTGTTTTGAGATTTTTTTTTAAGAAAAATGTAAATAACTTTAAAAATATGAAGTTTTGGAGACTTCAACTTATTCTGGGGTTGGAACATTTGCTACGTGATGTGTGTAAACTCAACATTCAATGCTGGAGAGCTTTTACACCTTTTAATATACAAATCACGGATACTGCTAGTTCACTGATACTACCCGCCAACCAGTAAGGGCTATAAAATAGGCCAAAAAAGGCCTATAGTTGGTTAAACTTTTGTTGATAATGAGGGTATAAACCATTAACTGAAAATAGGGGGAAACATGATTAACTGTTTATTTATACGCTGCAATTGTCTGTATTTATAACTTATCAAGTTTACCTGAATCGATTCTCATCCATGTTTATATCAGTTCTCATCGGAATTTTACCGACTGTATCTTGAGGTTCATTGCGTACATTCTTGTTCTTCTGCAAGCTCGCAATATTCAGTTGTACGTTGTAATTTTTCCTGAAGTAATTAAAACCAGTCTGGGGGGACAAAAAACAAATTTGGTAAGATGCACTTGTAAATGATCTGAAGCTTACAGTTTATTTGTAGATATGTGGCGCTTTGTGGGAAAACCGGACTTAACGCATGTGCGTAAAGTGTCGTCCCAGATTAGCCTGTGCAGTCCGCACAGGCTAATCCGGGACGGCACTTTCCGCCTACAGTGGATTTATGTTTAGAAGAGACTTCCTTGAAACAGAAAATACCATACAAGCGGAAATGCCGTCCTGGATTAGCCTGTGCGGACTGCACAGGCTAATCCGGGACGACACTTTACGCTCATGCATTATGTCCGGTTTTCCCACGACACGGCTCATATGTTTTCTGCCATCTTGTGTTATTCAGTTGTACATTGTCATTCTTAAGAAATGCACATTTACACGTGTGATTTTTCAACCTTTCAGTTGATTTCCTCGTTTTAAAAGATTTTACAAATTATGCTTAAGACTACTTTATATTTGTTTAAAATGTTGAGTTTTTGTGAACCCTTTGAAGTGTTAAGAGTTTTTTTTAGCTCCCCTGAAATGTTCTAAAATCACTCCACTTACATTCTGACAGGTGACTACAACAATCAGCATCTGCGCAACTCTGGCCGTAAACATGGGCCCACACTGTAAGGCCCACGTGAAAACTATCGGACCGGCCCTCGTCAGTTGCCTAGGTGACAGCAAACCGGCGCTGCGCAGTGCCGCCGTGGGGGCCCTCAATGCATGGGTGGACAACACGACCTTGACTCCGCTGGTGGAGTGCGAGGCTTTCAGTGACGCTCTTAAGTTGGAAAATCCCAACTTGAGGCAAGAGGTGTGTTGACTTCTGGATGTATTTAATTCTGGGCTCATGCTGCCGTTTGGTTGCATATTTATTAATTTTGAACATTTGCTGAAACATGTTTTTCTATGAAAACAGACAAATAATTCAAAATTAGGGTGTTTTTTTGCCAGAGTAATGTACATTTTACTAAAGAAATTTTCACTCGATATCCTGTAACTGAAGTATGGTGCAATACCTTGGATCCTTTATCATTTAATGATTTATATCTTAGAAAATCAGATAACTGAGAATAATTTCATAATAAAATTAAGTTAAATTAATAATTGCAGCTTTCCTGTTTCAAGTTTAATTGATTCCTCATAAAATAGTGAAATGTTCATTGAGTTGTTGAGTTAGCTACTGTTTATTGTTGTATTAAGCATTAACAATTGATGTACAATTTATCTTGCACTTTGTCAATAGTAGAAGTGAGTGCTTAATGCCGGGGTTAACTAATCTCAAAGAATGAGAACTGGGCCAATATTCACATACAAATTCTTGGACTTACGAATAAACAATAGACTTAGACTCAAGATTACGAATAAACAATAGACTTAGACTAAAGAAAAATACTTATTTGCAAATATGCCTTTTACAAATGTTTATGTAAATAAAAATATCATTTTAAGGGCCTGGGCCCATATTTGTAAAGATTCTTAAGCCATTCTTAACTTCATTTGAACTTAAGTCAAAATTTGAATTTGTGTTGAAAACACTCTGCTTTGGAACATTTGCATGACTAATGCTAGATATTAATACACTTTGTATTATATTGCAAATTCTGTGTCCAAATCTTCCAGAAATGCATTACATTGTCAGAAAATCCAATTATTAAATTTGAAAATTTCAAGATTTATCTTAATTTTCGACTAAGATTCTTTATAAATACCAGCCCAGTATTCCCTCAGCTCCTTGTGGAAAAATTAAGTAAATTTCTTAAATCCATACAGTTCCTGAAGTGTCTGGCTGTTTCCTTTGTAAGTCGTCTTACATTTAAATGTTTTAAAGTAGTAAACATTGCTATGATGATGTTTCTTATTTTACCCTTTTGTCAACAGAAATTATTTGATTTCACATAGAATAGTTAAGATTTCCCTTAGGAGCTTTGTGAATACCTGCCCTGTTCTATACTGCAGCTGCTGGGCTGGCTCACAGAGAAGCTTCCCAGCCACAAGCCCCTGCCGAGAGATGAGATCCGACTGTGTATCCCCCACCTGCTGACGTGCCTCGAGGATCGTAATGGGGACGTGAGGAAGAAGGCTCAGGAGGCACTGGTGCCGTTCATGATTCACACGGGGTACGAGGCAGTGTTCAAGGCCACCAACAAACTCAAGGTGATTGGAGTGCTTGTGTCTGTTTGTGTTCATTAAATAGTTTGTTTTTCTTGGCAAATTTTAGGAATTTCTTGTTTACATCTAATACTTAGTAACCTAACAAACTGCTGAAAGAAATAAGCCATATTATTTTGTGAATTATTTTAAACTTATGAAGTTATTAATATGTTATGTTATATTATTTCATTTAAAAGTCCTAATTCAGTCCTTTGTACACAGATGTAGTATCTATATTGCGATTTGGTGGTTGTCAATTCAGCCCTAGCACAAATGAAGTGATAACCTGAAATTTACTGGTTCTAAACAGAAAACTGATCCAAGACTCACTTTAATCATCAGGCTTTGGATACAATCAAGCCAAAATAGATGAATGGTGCACTAATGTGTAAATTTGTGTTTCCAGCCGGCCTCCAAAGACCAGATCATGCAGATAATCGAGAAAGCTAAAGAGAATCTTCCGGCCAAGGAGCCGAAGAAGAAAGCCGCCCCGGCCGCGTCGAGCAAGTCTGCCCCACTCCCTGCGGCAGATGATAATGATGAGCCATCCCCAAGGGCCAAGGCCAACGCTCCCAAGGAGAAATCCCCCACCGCGGAACCCCCGGAAAAAGCACCTGCAAAGGGTCCTGGGAAGACGAAGGCTAAAACTGTAAGTGGTATTGATTAAAATAAACACTTAATTTGCAGATTAATGTGTAGATATGCAGTACAATGTTGATGTTAACATACAAGAAATTTGAAGTATGATTTATTTATATAAGATACGAAAAAGGCAAACTTTTCAAGGTTACCATCCAAGCTCTCCACACTGCTGAAGTTAAAATACAGTAAGTAAATAACTTGGAGCAAGAGGAATCATCATTTGAAAGAAGAGACAGTCCCTGTAGTAGCTGAATCTTGCGAGCCTGTCTTATTCCAGTCTGTTTTGTGAATTTGCATTAATTATACCGCTACAAACGAAGTTTAGGGGGGAGTATATAGGAGTGAGCTCTTCGGTCTGTTGGTTTTTGGTTTCCAGATGATAACTCGAGAAAGGCTTGACATATTCAAATAATTTTTGGTACACATGTGTAACATCATAGAATACAGATCAAGTTCAATGTTGGTTACAAACCACTAAATTTTGACAGAGTTATGGACCCTTTTCGAATTAAAATTGCCTTAAAACTATTTGTCAGGATTAAAACTCAAGAAAGGCTTGACATATTCAAATAATTTTTGGTACACATGTGTAACATCATAAAATACAGGTCAAGTTCAATGTTGGTTACAAACCACTAAATTTTGACAGAGTTATGGACCCTTTTCGAATTAAAAGTGCCTTAAAACAATTTGTCAGGATTAAAACTCAAGAAAGGCTTGACATATTCAAATAATTTTTGGTACACATGTGTAACATCATAGAATACAGGTCAAGTTCAATGTTGGTTACAAACCACTAAATTTTGACAGAGTTATGGACCCTTTTCGAATTAAAATTGCCTTAAAACAATTTGTCAGGATTAAAACTCAAGAAAGGCTTGACATATTCAAATAATTTTTGGTACACATGTGTAACATCATAGAATACAGGTCAAGTTCGATGTTGGGTACAAACCACTAAATTTTGACATAGTTTGGCCCCTTTTCGACTTAAACTTCCCTAAAAACATGATTTCCGGACAATAACTCAAGTATGGCTTGACATATTCAAATATTAACATGATTTCCGGACAATAACTCAAGAATGGCTTGACATATTCAAATATTAACATGATTTCTGGACAATAACTCAAGAATGGCTTGACATATTCAAATAATTCTTGGTATCCATGTGTAGCATCATTAAATACAGGTCTAGTTCGACTTTGGTTACAAACCACAATTTTGACAGAGTTATGGCCCTTTATTTGACTTAAACTCCCTAAAAACATGGTTTCCAGACGATAACTCAACAATGGCTTGACATATGTAAATAATTATTGGTACACATGTGTAGCATCATAAAATACAGGTCAAGTTCGACTTTAGTTACAAACCACTAAATTTTGACACAGTAATGGCCCCTTTCTGACTTAAATTCCCCCAAAACATGAACAAAAACTCATGAAAGGCTTCACATATTTAAATTATATTTAGTATGTAGGTGTAACATCATAAAATACAGATCAAGTTCAACTTTGGTTACAAACCATTAAATGTTGACAGAGTTATGGCTCCTATTGAAATTAAATTTTTACAAATACACTGTTGACCATTCACAAATTAAAGCATTCTCTCTGTCCATTTCTTTCAAATGGATGTCATAGTTTTGTGACAAAGTCATACATGTATTGTGGGGGTATATCCGTCATTCATGTGACAATTCTAGTTTTTACAGAAACATGACAACAAAAAACTGACGTCTGTAAAATTCAGTTTTTAATGACAGACTAGTCAGAGCTAGCACATAAAGCAATGTTAACACAGTTTCCCATGGCGTAGTTTTATTTTTTTCCAAGCTATACCTTTAGGGTATCTGACATCAGTCTTCACCCTAATTTTTTCAAAGCACTTGCCAGTTCGGGCAAGCTTGTTAGCAAAACCTCTTGCCCATAATCTGATTAACTTGTCCGAACTTTAAATGGTACTTTACAGCAATATAATAAAATGACGTGTTCTATAATTGTATTTATTCAATTTTATTCCCATAGTCTGCTCAAAAGGAGAGGAGTGGAAAGCTGGACCAATTTGTTGATATTCTCTTGATAACTCACTTAAATGCTTCTAAAGAAGGTTTTTATACAAAGTATATTTATTTGATAATCATATTTCCACAAAAGATATTTAAAACGATATATATTCAACATTTCTGTGAACCAACCCAGAGGGGCAGCAGAGCAAAGCTAAACAAGGAGCAGGGTCAGCTACCCGCTATTTCGCTCTTATTAAACTGCAAGCTACATTTGACGAAATTAGTTCCAAAATAGTTCCTACCAAAGACAAGTATTTCAATGCAGTTTTACTTTAAAACAACATGCATTTTATGCAATTAGTGTCATATTCAAAATAAAATACTTATATATAATTTATATATTTGTTAATTATCGCAAACAATGCAAGTACGTGCATACTTCAATTTCAGCCAAACTAGCATGTACTCTAACTCATCTAAGGTAGTCTGCATCTTAAGCTTTTAACAGAGAAGCGTTTACTTGACTACAATCAATTGTCTATATATTTCAATAAGCGTCTACTCAATAATGAGGACCGCACAGCATAACGACGTCATATGTTTATGTGTAAATACTTTATGTGCCAATAAAACAATGGGTTTTGTATATATTTGTTTCGATGAAACAATCTTAAATGTAATTTTTAATGCATTTCTGTTTCCACATAATATATAAAGCCTCTGAAAACACTTGCCCGATGGACAAGCATCTGGCATTTTCTGCTAGCCCGAAATCAAATCTACTTGTCCCGGGCATCGGGCAACCCAGTTACGACGAAGACTGTCTGACGTGTATCTGTTCCAGTTGGCAGCCCCGAGCAAGAAAAAGAAGGTAGACGAGGACACAGGGCCGCCCATCTCTCTCACAGAGAGCAAGGAGAAGAGGTTCAAGGACGAGAAGAACATGAAGGTAATCACGAATCGGTCTTGTATTCCATTAACTGGTGTATGTTTGTGCCTTGATGTCTACAACTCTAGAGGTGTAAATGGTGTGCTTTGTGTCTGTTTCAAATACTTTCCATCATGGTGGTATTTTTTCATCTATTCAGTCCTCTCATGTTAAACAGGGGACCATAGACTGAGTCCACCCAATTTTTTTCTTTGTCTAGCAAAATGTGTAACGACTGTATTGGTGGTCCATCAATTGAAGGTCCATCATTATTAGTTTAAACCTGTTTATTTTAGCTGAATTGCATCGAAAGGCTTAGGCCATTCTGTTTTTTTATTTTGTTAAGCGTCAACCTTCTTTCGCAAAACCTACCTATCTATTCACAAAAACACACAAACTCATTTCGAAAAAACAAATTGATTTTACAGACTTACAATAAAAATATGAATCGTTTTTGATGTTTTTAATAAGAGAAAGAAACAACAATAACAAACACATTAAATCAAACATATGAACAAACAGCTGACTAGTTTAAACTCTATTAATGATGGACTCTGTTAATGACCACATCTTTACAAAAACACTATTACAAATAGTTTTATACTAGGCATACATGTATGTAATACAAAATCATACAAGTATTGTCAATATATGACATCTTTAATAATAAATTTATACAGAGGCACGTTCAGAGTACTCAAATTTACATGAACATGTTTGCCAAAATTTAGTGTCACATGCAGAAGTCAATATTAAAAGGGACTACCTAGTAGTTAGTTACTTTGCTGTGATTGTATGCTTTGTAGGGCGGTATTCACAAAGCTCCTAATGAAATCTTAATTAATGTGTACTTAATTGAAACTTTCAGATCAAATTTTATATGTGAAATCAAATGCTCAATGTTCACAAAATGGTAAAATATAAAAGACCTAACCAACATTTACTAGTTTAGACCATTCAGATGTAAAATGACCAATAGATGAAACAGTGACAGACTTAGAGAGTTTTATGAATTCAAGAAATTTACTTTACTGTAGTTTTCCCAAAGGAGCTTTGTGAATACGCACCTAGGAAATATGTATACCAAGTTTCATTGAAATATCTTACAATTGAAACAATGTACAATATAAACATTTTGTTGTAAACTCAACAAATATAACAATAATACAGAAGATATGACAAACTGTCATATTGCAAAATGTCACATTTATATCTAAATATCTACACATATTTCTTGAAAACAAAAAATACAAGATTTAGAATTATACATTAAGTTTTCTTAATGTGTTTTAAATCTCAAAAATGCCTGGTGTCATTGATACCAAGTTTCATTAACAAAGGGCAATATAAACCTTTTGTAGCTAAAGAAACAAGTACAACAACAAGACAAAAGATACGAAGAAATGTCATATTTATACAAAATGTCATATTACAATCTAAACTTTTTTTTTCAAAACAAACTGCAAGTTTTGAATCAAACAATAACATTGCTAAATGGATTTCAAATCTCCAAAATGTATATTGGTATACATGTATACCAAGTTTCATTGAAATATCT
The DNA here is from genome assembly GCA_027627225.1 of Congeria kusceri. Classification (NCBI taxonomy): domain Eukaryota; kingdom Metazoa; phylum Mollusca; class Bivalvia; order Myida; family Dreissenidae; genus Congeria; species Congeria kusceri. The sequence continues at coordinate 54,527,658 of CM051027.1, forward strand.
TATAATTCTTAGCAACGGACAATATTAATCTTATCTAGCTAAAGCAAAAATACAACAACATAACAGAAGTTTTAATAAAATGTAATAATAAAATGTTAAGTATTGCTTAAAAACCAGATTTTGAATTACACAGTAAAATTGCTTAATGTGTTTTAAATCTCCAAAAATGTTGCGTATTAATGATAGATATAATGTTAATATTTACCCCAAAAAGCTATTAAATTAATATGGAATGCTAAGTATTAAATACAAATTTCGGATTTATACTGAGCTAGCCAAAATGTGAATACTAATACCTATTAGTAATCCTGATTCCTGCGAGTCATTGTATCTTACCCTGTAAATCATAAACAACAATTTACATGTAATAGTTAAAAAGAGATCACAATTTAAAGTAAAAATCTACTCAAAACATAATTTGCAAACACAGTAATTAAATCTTGGTATCACGCCGATTTTCCTTTCCTTTTTTTGGCAAATTTACATGAATATCATGGTCAAACTTAATTGTTTATCGTCTTTTCATTATCTTTTCACCCCTTGTTCTTTCTTTCACCAACTTTGTTCAACAGTCTTGGCAGACAGGATGAACAGTCTGAAACGCCGCTTTCAATTCCATGGAAATGTCTGCAATATCACTGGACCCACAATTAAAACATACCGCTGGAAAACTACAACGGCTACTATAGTAGTGGGGGGCCAAGCGGGTAACATTCGGCTGGACAGCAATGGATCCATCAAGTGGATGAGTTGTGGGCACAAGCACACCACCACAGGTGTAGATTGCCTCTTCCTTCAGTACATCCAGATCTGCCCTTTCCTCCTTCGATAGCTTCTTCGCCGAGTAGATGCATCTGGAATATTTAACATATTCACTTTATTTAAGAAAACAATATAAAAATATTGACTGAAAAAAAACTGTCAACAAATGTGTGGCACATATGATTTTATACACTTAAAAATCCTCACACTGAATATAAGGTACATGTAATGTATATGTAAGAATTAGACAACACTTTTAAAGAACTCCTGTTGCAATTTACATAAAGAACTGATAAATAATATCAATATTAAAAAAGCATAACTACACTTATCCACCTATTTACGAATTAAACTGTGTGTATATATGCTAAAACCATGCTTTGTTGACAATACCTGGGTTTTCCACAGTCCACGCACAGTACATAGTCACGCACTGTTTCTGCTGACATTTTCACTGAGCAGCTTTCTCATATAGGTGCAAGCATCTGGGTCTCAGATGGACCGAAGCGCTCAGATGTTATCTGGCCATAGACATCATCAAACTCCCTGTATTTTGAAGGATCATCCGCTCTGGGTTCTGGATCTCTGGAAAAAAACAACATTTATACTAATTTACAATTCTTACTTATGTTTAATACTCTAGCATTAAATGTAAAAATATTATAATTACGAAAATAGCATGCATTCAAGATTGTTATTTTCTGAAAAAGTTAGAACAGAGTAGCATGTACTTAATATTTAAACAATAAACATTTTAATTATTTTATTTAGATACTTAAATGAATATGCTTAAAAAGTCTCTACTATAGAACAGACCTGGAAACAACTTCAGCGTATTAAATACATCAAGATCTAAGCGAGGTGGTCTGCAGATTACACAGTCTGGTGCTCCACATTTCTTGGATCATGAAGAAGTATTTTCTTGAAATTGTGCAATGCTCCAAGAACCGCTGCAGCTTTGCTTTGGACTTCAACTGCTTGGCCTGCGTATCACTTCTCAATACTGGAAATAGAAAATAGAGTTTAATACATTAACAAACATGCAGTGTCTTTCTATTAGCTTTATATTCTAGTAAGTACATGTAAATAGTAAATACAACCATCTACGAGGTAATCAAAACTACTCAATATATATAAAAAGTTTTACTTGTGGTAATAAATTGTGAAATATTTATTTTTAACTGTGGGGAGCACATAAAAGAAGTTAAGGTATGAAATAGCCATACTTTATGTGCAATATAAATCTTAACCTGGGAACATATTAAAGTTTGGCTTTGAATATTAACTTTGTTTAAACACATCACTGCCATCATCAAACATTTTCGTATGGTAGAAAATAACCAACACATTATACCATCAGGATCTACTGTATGTAGGGAATTCCACAATTCCTCCATCTGGGTCTCGCTGGCCACTTCACCGATCAATTCCACAATTCCTCCATCTGGGTCTCGCTGGCCACTTCACCGATCAATTCCACAATTCCTCCATCTGGGTCTCGCTGGCTACTTCACCGATCAATTCCACAATTCCTCCATCTGGGTCTCGCTGGCCACTTCACCGATCAATTCCACAATTCCTCCATCTGGGTCTCGCTGGCCACTTCACCGATCAATTCCACAATTCCTCCATCTGGGTCTCGCTGGCCACTTCACCGATCATGAAATCTGGGTCTCGCTGGCCACTTCACCGATCATGAAATCTGGGTCTCGCTGGCCACTTCGCCGATCATGAAATCTGGGTCTCGCTGGCCACTTCACCGATCATGAAATCTGGGTCTCGCTGGCCACTTCACCGATCATGAACGGTTTATCCTTGAGCTGTAGTCTACTGAACAAGCCATTCATGGTGTTCAAAACTGGTTCTAGACTTGACTGCAAAGCTACTTTCAATGCTTCATTTTTTTCTGACTTGCCGAATACTGTTCATGGTACCAAGATTCTTAAGTACTTTTTAGCTTGACTATTCGAAGAATAGGTGAGCTTACTACCCCCGGCGTCCGCGTCCACGTCTGAATTTGGTTAAAGTTTTTATTCAAAAGTCTTGTAACTTCAAAACTACATAAGTTATTCACTTGAAACTTGGAATATACCTTTGTCATCAACTCCAGTGTCAGGGGCAACATTCCCCATAACTCCGTTTTGAGAGAGTTATGCCCCTTTTTCACTTAGATTTTCTGGTTAAAGTTTATATTCAAAAGTTTTGTAACTTCAACACTATATAAGTTCAAATCTACATAAGTTGATCACTTGAAACTTGGAACTAAACTTTGTCATCAACTCCAGTATCTAGGGCAACATTGCCTATAACTCTGTTTTGTATTTTGACAGAGTTATGCCCCTTTTTCACATAGATTTTCTGGTTAAAGTTTATATTCAGAAGTTTTGTAACTTCAAAACTACATAAGTTATTCGTTTGAAACTTGGAACTAACCTTTGTCATCAACTCCAGTATCAGGGTGAACATTCCCCATAACTCTATTTTGTATTTTGACAGAGTTAGCCAACTTTTTGCTTAGACTTTTTTGTTCAAGTTTTTGTTCCAAACATTTATAAACTATTCAAGGCCTCACTTAAAAGCTTTGTAATTTAACAAATGTATGTCCCTTCTACTATCCAAAATATGTACCAACTGAAATACTTTGAATAGTCGAGCGCGCTGTCCTCTGACAGCTCTTGTTCATTTTCATCTGACATGTTTGTTCGTTCAATGGCTCTAGTTTGCAAAGCTAAATTTAACACAGACATAATTCTACCCAATTTCAGTAGCTTTGGCGAGGTGCAGTCCTCATGGCAAGCAAATAGTTCAAGTCGTCATGTACAAACATTGCAATTAAGGACAGTTTGACAGAAGGATAGGTAATGCGGTGATCTGGACCACCATCAGAATAAATCAGTCTGATTGGCTTACAAGTATCCTCAGTTTCTTTTTAAAAAAGTAGTCATTTCCGTAACATGACGAAGGGGAGTTGATGGCTGAAATATGGTGTCCTTTAAAGTAACATCTACCTGCCCATTGTAAAAACCACCCTGAGTGCTGTCTGGAATTTCAACTTTAAGAGCTCCTGATGGCGTAAGTTTGAGTTTGGCTGATGTGTCACGATCTGCAGCCAAATTCTGAATGCCGGTTTGTGCAAGAGATTTTTTCCCCCTGAAAATTGTGGCAATAGGTACACCTGGATCGCCAACAGGAATATGGTTCTTATCATCCACAGACAGAAGTGTACAGTGATCTTTGTACTTAACAGCAAAGTGTTTAACATACATTTGTTAGGCTGAAGCATAGTGTGCATCAATATGATACATGTTGAACTGTCTTGACTGAATCTTAAATTTCAATGGAAATCTACCTGTGTAGCGAACAGCAGTTGCCAGTTGTTCATTTTTTGGCATGAACTGTAGGCTCAGATAATTTTCAGAGGGAATAGGGGTTCCTAGTGGGAGGCAACCACAAATTTGCTGATGCAAGTCTCTTACAGACATGGCAGCTGCCATATGACTAATAAGGCCATGACGCCGGTTATCTACTGCATTGAGCTCATATTCCTGTATGAACTTGTCAACCTCTGAGAAGAACGCATCAAATTGTTTCATGCAAAGTTCTCATGTCAAAGACTATATCTGGGTTCTCAGTGTCAAGCAATACTAAACGGCGTTGTCGAACATCTTTCGAGAGTTTGGCAGACGGGGTGGAAGAGTCATTTGTTAAATGACGATTCATTTCATTTAATACAGCTGGGGAGACCTTTGCGACCAAGCTAAAACATTCCCGGAACTCCCTGCGCATGGCCCTACTATGGTAAACAGGAATACTCTGTTCAATTTCATGTATGACCTTATTTGTTCTTTGCAAATCTAACATTCCAGGAGACTTCCAAATAAAAAAGAGGCCTTCATTTGGGCCACCACTTGAGTAATGGTAAAATGTAATGTTGAAACACATCTGTATATTTGAACATAGTGATACCTCTTTTTCCTTTCAATAGGATACACATCTGAAAGAGAAATAGGCTGATAATCGTCTTTTTAAGATTCTCAAGACTTTTGTATCTATCTGTTATGGTTGCAGACCTAGCCAGACCAGGGATATGTTTAATTCTTGTATGAATCCCATCATCTGCAGTTCTAGCAGGGTGGGGCAAATTATGTATGTCAAAACCCCTTTTTTTCTGATCACCCATGTATTGTGAATACTTAAATAAGGAATTTGCTAGACTTAAAACAGAATCTTTCAAGGGTTTCATGACAAAATACGGAAACTAGATTGACAATGCTCACTCAGCTTTTCTAGCTCTACAGTCTTGACCATGTGCTTATATTTGGATGGATCATTGTAATCCTGCTCAAACGTTTTGCCATCATAGAAACGGTTAAAAAGAGGGGGCACTGTGATGGAACGCTCGGAAAGCCTTGACAGATGAGGAAGAATGTAAAATATGGTATCGGCAATGCCATTTACGATCACCTTACCAATGGTGTCTTCTCCACTTGCAAATCCCATTTTATTTTCTTTCAGCAAATCAATAAAATCATTCTTTAATCGCCAATCACCACGTTTTACAGTTTCTACATTTTCCCCAAATGTTGTCGGGTATTTAAGGGCTTCTGGAGTTTTCTTTTGTGCAGCAAAAAGCTCTGTAAATGCATTTTTATCATTAGCAGGTTCATGGTTTTGCTTAATTTGAAATGAAATTCTGCTAGAATTAAAGCATTCCATGGTATCTTTCACTGAAAGACCCAACCCAACTTCGACATTATCATGGTCAGTAACAATTTCGCATTTTGTCAATTTAGTTTCATGTACTTTTAAAACATGGACCTGTTGACAATGTTTCGCAAGCGTGGACAACTTTTTCAAACAAAGAAGTAAATGTTCTTTCCAATCAACCTGTAAGGCGTACCAATCAAGAATACATTTATCACCCGCTAGGACCCTTACCACAATTATTTTGCTCGCCATGAGGACCGCTCCTGGCCAACAAACACTTACAATACTTTAACTGTGCCCTTTCTTCTTATAAAATGGTAAAATTGCCAAAAAATAAATAAAAGGAAAATCGGCGTGATACCAAAAGTAAATGGTTTTATGGTCAGTGTGATTTGACGCTTGTTTTTGGTGCTTTTTAATAGGTATCAAGCGCCTGTCCAACGTTAGTATTTATAATAATTATGCACAAATACTTTTGTCGACATCATCTTGTAAAATGTCGTTGTCGTCTTGCACGAAAATATTGGAAACGGACGATTTTCCCTACCTTATTTTATCTGGTCAAAATGTTTGTTTTTTCGGATAATGGATCTCTAAACCTAGGAGCACACGGACGCTTAACAAAATAATAAAACAGAATGGCCTTATGGAGAAGTCTGTTTCCTGGGAAGACCCACAGTAGTTGGTGTCTTTGGAAAGATCCTGAGAACGCTCCACGAGTGGGGATCGAACCCGGGACACCCTACCCACCACTGAGAACACTCCACGAGTGGGGATCGAACCCGGGACACCCTACCCACCACTGAGAACACTCCACGAGTGGGGATCGAACCCGGGACACCCTACCCACCACTGAGAACACTCCACGAGTGGGCATCTAACCCGGGACACCGTACCCACCACTGAGAACACTCCACGAGTGGGGATCGAACCTGGGACACCCTACCCACCACTGAGAACACTCCACGAGTGGGGATCGAACCCGGGACACCCTGCCGACCACTGACAACACTCCACGAGTGGGGATCGAACCCGGGACACCCTACCCACCACTGAGAACACTCCATGAGTGGGGATCGAACCCGGGACACCCTGCCTACCACAATTTTACGACCTTAAGTTCTCTGTCATGATGAAAACGGCATTCCCTTATAAAAAACAAAAACAAATAGTTTTCAGCCATCAAACCACCATTGGTTTTGACTGCTCAATACAGCTGTCAGCCTACTGCGCACAAGGTCTGCGCATGTTTATTCTAGTTTGTGATATTACCGCAGTGTGTAGTGTTAAATACGACTCTTGCCTAATTCACATCCTTGTGATCTTGTGACTAGAAATCATTGAAGTTATTATTTAATGTAACTCAGAAATATATGAATATATGAAAAACATGATTGTATTTAATAATTTATAAGAGATTGAATATACAAAAGAGTGAACAAAAACCTATAAAATTTAATAGTGGTCCACTCAATTGTAGTCTGGTCCAGTCCATTTAGCTGGCATGTTGGACCACTGATTTATTCATGAAGACTGATTTATGTACCTGCCTGTACTATTTCAGTACCTGAAGTGGAACTTCATGGACCCGAAGCCCGAGTATGTGGAGCAGCTCCGTATGCAGATGGAGAAGAACTTTAGCAAAACCATGATGGACCAGCTCTTCCATACAGACTTCAAGTTACACACAAAGGCCATTGAAACCCTCATTGGTGTAAGAGGCTGACATGGCCGTCTTTCTTTTTGGGGGGAAACAACAGCCCTCCGATAGGTCAATTTTCACAATGTTTTCTTCTGGGTGGGTTGGGGGATAACAAAAAAAGCCAAAAAATGACATGTTGAAGCTTTTCTAAATCTTGACGATTTTATATTGAAAACTGGTATTCCAAGATTTAAAATACACTGCAGATCTGTTGTATCGCGATTCACGGGGTCCATTGATCGCGATCGCGATATAGCTGGATCGCGATATAACTTGTCAGGTCATTCATGCACATATAAATATACATGTATACACTAGCCTATTTTCACGATCTCAAAACATAAAAGTAGTTAACTCGACTTTTTTTATCCACGTGTTATATCCATATGTAAAATATTCCATTTGTATATAAAAATATAATATTATGCTTTGTAATTAATTTCAAATTGCATATAATCAAATCCAAATCTGAAATGCCTATCCGAATTTTACTGTTCACATGACGTTAACACGATTTCTATTTACAATTAAACTGCACATGTATTTCGGGTACATCCTTTGTTCTGCTAGAAAAGCACGCAAAAATTATGCTGCATGTACAAACGTCACATCCACATGGAAAGCGTGCGTGTATTGATTGTCGTATAAAAACTTGGTTGTGCAGAGAACATTGAAATCTTTACTTTTGTATAAAAGTTCCGTAGCGCATAACAAAAAAATCTGGCATCTATATCGCGAACTGCAGTTAGCATTTCCTCTTAAACAAAAAAGAAATAGTTACGCCTTATCTATAACGTTATTGTCGTTCAAATAGGTCAGCTATGATCTATGACATACAGTTACTGTATACACCCTCCACGTGGACGGCGCGTAATTCAGCTGCTAATTAGTCACAGCAGTGGAAGGACGTTGTCATGGGTGGCACGCACGATGTAAGTTGATGACGTCAAACTGTTACACTTTGATGTTGAGGGGATTGGGTTATTGTTTTTTGCACCACAAAGGTGTGAATGAAAGAGAAGCGATGTAGGCGTGAAAATCCAGACCAAACTGGATTTATTTATGAACGTCGTGTAATAGTAAAATATTGAAGTACATGGGAAATAAAAGGGGATCCACGGCTGATTCGCGATATATTGGATATCGTGATATAACTGATCGCAATATAACGGATCTGCAGTGTATATCTGTACACTGATTAAGTCACACTATAACGGATCTGCAGTGTATATCTGTACATTGATTAAGTCACACTATAACGGATCTGCAGTTTATATCTGTACACTGATATATTGGATATCGTGATATAACTGATCGCGATATAACGGATCTGCAGTGTATATCTGTACACTGATTAAGTCACACAAACGGATCGCGATATAACGGATCTGCAGTGTACATCTGTGCACTGATTAAGTCACACAAACTGATCTCGATATAACGGATCTGCAGTGTATGTCTGTACACTGATTAAGTCACACAAATGGATCGCGATATAACGGATCTGCAGTGTATATCTGTACACTGATTAAGTCACACTATAACGGATCTGCAGTGTATATCTGTACACTGATTAAGTCACACTATAACGGATCTGCAGTGTATATCTGTACACTGAATAAGTCACACTATAACGGATCTGCAGTGTATATGATTAAGTCACACAAACTGATTGCGATATAACGGATCTGCAGTGTATATCTGTACACTGATTAAGTCACACAAACGGATCGCGATATAACGGATCTGCAGTGTATATCTGTACACTGATTAAGTCACACTATAACAGATATGCAGTGTATATCTGTTCTCTGATTAAGTCACACTACTTGATCGCGATATAACGGATCTGCAGTATATATCTGTACACTGATTAAGTCACACAAACGGATCGCGATATAACGGATCTACAGTGTATATCTGTACACTGATTAAGTCACACAAACTGATCGCGATATAACAGATCTGCAGTGTATATCTGTACACTGATTAAGTCACACAACTTGTTTTTTGTTCATAGTAAATCACAAGTGGACATTTTGAAATATTACAGTGGAAAATGTCACAGCGTTTATAAGGGGAAAGCCGCCTAATTTTGTCTGCAAAATCGACAGATCAAGGGCCCTATCTGATGATTGCAGATTATTAAATTATGTTTGTATTATCATCAAGAACTTCGCTCAGTACTTGTGTGCATTTTGAAATATTACATCAAAGAAATGTTGGTTTTACATATGAAACATAAAATTAACAATCCACAGTCATAGGCAAAAAACCTTCTGTTTTACATGTTAAACTGTTGACCCATTTAAAAAAAAAAACAACATGGTCAAGCTAGTGAAGTGTTTGTGATTATCGATAAATGGAAATGATCTGCGTCGTGGGAAAACCGGACTTAATGCATGTGCGTAAAGTGTCGTCCCGGATTAGCCTCTGTAGTCCGCACAGGCAAATCCAGGACGGCACTTTCCACCTACAGTGGATTTATCTTTAGAAGAGACTTCCTTGAAACAGAAAATACCATAAAAGCGGAAAGTGCCGTCCTGGATTAGCCTGTGTGGAATGCACAGGCTAATCCGGGACGACACTACACACATGCATTAAGACCGGTTTTCTCACGACGCGCCACAAATTAACCCTTTAATAAATGAGGGGGAGGAGTGGTAGTGTTTGTGCCCTGCTTTGGAAAGGTCTTTTATGCCTCAGTATGCCTTGCATATGCATTGTAAATTGAAATGATATTCCTGCATATTAAAATGATTTTTTTAACCCATTTCAATTTCTTTCAGTGCATGGAAAGTAGCCAAACTGAACAACTAGGCAATCTAGATCTGATATTAAAATGGTTCACACTTCGTTTCTTCGACACCAATCCGAGCATGTTGAACAAGGGTCTCGAGTACCTGCAGAAGCTGTTAACCACGCTGATAGAACTCGACTACACTCTACACGAGTACGAGGCTACCTCATTTGTACCTTACCTAGTGATCAAGGTAATGCGTTTTGTGTTAGTTAAGTCAGTTATTTTGTCCTGTTAAGAAATGTGATGCTGTAAAGATCGTTAGATTTCTTGTTTGGCTCTTTTATTTCCAGGGCCTGTATTCACCAACCCATTCTGAGACTTAAGAATAAAGAATAGACTTAGACTCAAGAAAATGTACTTAGCATTTGCAAATATTCTGGGATCCATCTTATTAAACATCTTCGGGCATATTTACATTACGAAACAATTTTCGAAGAAGCTTAAATGCGAAGCACCATCATTTTTGATTACTTTATTGCAGTAATTCTTTTCATTTCCTTGTATCTTTCACGTCTTTTATTTCAGGAACATACATGTACTGATCATAAATGTCTATTTTTTTAAACTACAAAATTCAGTCATAACTTAAACTGTCGTAAGATCTTTGATAAGACAGGGCCCTGGGTATGAATGTTGCAAGTGTCATTAACAAATTGTTGTAAACAAAGAATACTTTAATTGTGGCGCGTCGTGAGAAAACCGGTCTTAATGCATGTGCGTAAAGTATCGTCCCTGATTAGTCTGTGCAATCTGCACAGGCTAATCCAGGACGGCACTTTCCGCCTACAGTGGATTTATGTTTAGAAGAAACTTTCATGAAACAGAAAATACCATAAAAGCGGAAAATGCCGTCCCGGATCAGCCTGTGCGGACTGCACAGGCTAATCCGGGACAACACTTTACGAACATGCATTATGACCGGTTTTCTCATGGCGCGCCACAATTAAGAGTGGGTGAATACCATGTAAGTTTCAAATTTACAGCGCTCTTAAAACAATACAGTTTCAAGAATATTCTTTATTCTGAGACTCAAGTCTGAACATTTTTTGGGTGAATATGGGCCCTGATTTTTCTTCCAAGTTTCCTTTAAATTAAATTCCTTGGATGTATGCTTTTCTATGGGTTGTGAGGTAAAATAACTTAATGGAAGCATCAAGATTTACAATACTCGTGGAATTATATGTTGGTCATACATCCGTATGGAAATTGCCTTTTTTGGTTGATTTGTACTCAAAATATTCAGTTTATACAATGCTTGATTTCAAAGGTATTGAGCCAGATCTAAGGCTTGCTTTTTTCCCAGTTTGCAAACATTCACCACTGAAATGTCGCAAATCTTAGAGCTACGAATCTTAAGTTATGGCTACTGCACAGGTTTCTTAACAAATGGGTAAAAATCAGTTGTCTATGTTCAAATAGGTTGGGGAGAACAAGGACAATGTTCGCAGAGACGTGCGGGGCTTGTTTAAGCTCCTCTATAAGATCTACCCGGCCAGCAAGATGTACGAGTTCATATGCAACGGAATCAAGTCCAAAAACTCAAAGACACGAACAGGTTTGGTCGATTTACTTAAAGGCCTAGTTTAAGGAATGCCTGACCTTTCCATAGGAGTATTCCACTCTGTGTATAAAATCTCTTATCATTATTTGCAATCTTTCTCAGCTGACTGAGCCATGGCTGACTGCACTGTTTTCATTGCAGAGGTGTATTGAGACAGCTGATATTGGATGCCACACTGTGACCACAGCAGGCCACAAATACACAGGAGAACAATACCCCAGATTTTTGTTTGGGGGGGTGGGGGGGAGAATCAAATAAAGAAGGATTAAACCAGGCCTTTAACTGGTATTGTTGTTACTGGGTTGGAGTTGTTGTTACTGTCATTGTGCCCAAAAAAAAATCATCATTAAAAGTCTATGTGAAACCAAAGAATCAGCTGTCACACAATTTACCGCAATATTTACCACTAAGTAAAAAAAAAAAAAAGATCAAATACGAATATATTATTACAATTTAGATGTACAATAGTAACTAGAAGTAAAAATACTACAGTAATACTGCAATTTACTTACTGTAAAAATAGAAAAGTAACACAAAAGGTGTTAAAGCTTTCTTAAAATATTGTCAGCCACCCTAATTCTTTGTCAGACATTGTCGGACTGCCAAACAGGGTTCACATTGCCTGCATCATGGTAAAATATTTTATTTTAAGCCTTATCAAGGTTTAGTGATGAGCCATAAGCATATTGCAGGTATGTCATATTCCACCGTAAAGCTTAATGTCTCTGTTTAATTGGCAGATAGTTTGTACAAGTAGTGCTTGCGTTTGCTGGATCTGCTTGGAGGGTGTAGAGTAGTTTCCTCTCCTGATGCTTTTGGAAGTCACCATCTGATATTGTGTTACTTTCATATTGTGTAATTAATAAACATTTTTCTTATTTAGCTTTGTTTATCTTCAAAAATACAAGGATTAAGAATTAAACGCGCATCAGAATGACAAATTGTTGTTTATCAAGAGATAAACAATGCTAAATCCAAAATCATTTTGATTCTACCATGTTCTCACACATAATTTTTTGCTATTGCCTTATGAACTACATTTAACCAAGCTATCTTAATTCAGAGAAACATCGTGTGTTCTTTAGAGTGTCTAGAGGAGCTAGGCTACCTGATTGAGACGTACGGCATCTCGATCTGCCAGCCGACCCCGCAGGTGGCGCTGAAGCAGATTGCGACTCAGATCAGTGACCAGGATAACAAGGTGCGCAATGCCGCCCTCAACACCACCGTCGTGGCCTTCAACATCCTCGGAGAGGGGCTGTACAAGTACATTGGCACCGTGAGTATAGTTCTATAGATCTGGCTTTACACTGACAATCTGGTAAAGCACAGCAGAGCAACAGATAAGGCTCGTATTAAGCATAAATGCCCTATTCTGAAACACTATTTACTCAATTTATTTAAACATTTCATGAGCGACAAAACTATATACTTAATACTAAAAAAAACTAACAGATTGCGTGAATATTGGTAATGTTTAACTGATAGTTGTGGGGCCCGGCTAGCTCAGTTGGTAAAGCGCTGGAGTTCGAGCCCCAGCCCTGCCACATAATTTGTGTGGGGATTGGTCATGAAATGATTTCTACGGCCATTTTCCCCTTACCTCAGATTCAAGTAGGGCAGTTGTCAGTTACTAGCACAGGTATGTGCACTTAGTACTGGTAAACCGCTTAGAGCGGCTAAGCTTGCCCAGGAAAAGTGTGAGCAGGTTAACTGATCGCCGTGATATGACTGAAATACTGGTAAAAACGGCGAGAAACCCCTCCCCCCCAAAAAAAAAACCAAAAAAACAACTGTCATATAGAGAAAGTGTAAGTGTTCAATGCAAGCTTAATATGACAGGTGACAAGTAGTATTTTGATCACATCACTTATGCATGGTTGTAAAATGGTAAGCATATTGTTGTTATTGGTGTGTTACACTTCTACTCAATTTGGGTATTTCCAATGTTGATTGCGTAACAAAATTTCTAGTACTCAATTTAATAACTGTGTACTTATTTTTTTTTAATGATGGGCTAATACTTATTTCTTGAAAAAATATTTATGTTGCTCTGGTACAAACAAATTGACTTGACGCTCATGAACTTCATTACCATTATTTCACTCGTGAATTACACGCCATATTTATTTACTAGTTCACAGGCATGTGTTAAATGTTGAATTGTTTGTTTGTTTGTTTGTTTTTTTCGCCACTTTTAACAGTATTTCAGTCATATCACGGCGGTCAGTTAACCTACTTACATTTTTGTTGGGCAAACTTTGCGAATCTAAGCGGTTTACCAGTACTAAGTGCACATACCTATGCCAGTAACTGACAACTGCCCTACTTGAATCAGAGGTAGGGGGAGAATGGCTGTAGAAATAATTTCATGACCAATCCCCACACAAGTTATGTGGCCGGGCTGGGGTTCGAACTCTCGATCCCCGAATTGTCAGTCTATCGCTGTACCAACTGAGCTAGCAGGGCCTGACTACATGTTGAAATACATGTATTACTGAAAATTTGTGTCAGGTATATGTATGTGCTCATTCAGATATGAACCCTCCTTGTTAAAACTGGTATTAAGTACTGCATTATAAACATTACTGCAGTCTTCACAATAATGTTTTGGAAGGAACCGCCGTTAGGTTAACTAATTTATATGAAAGCAAAATAAGATGATGATATATTATGAGCAAAATGTCCAACATATTTTCTTTGGTAAATGAATTTTCGATTCCTAATTTTCATCCTTGTGCTTGCTCTTTTGAACAGACAGGTCATAATTTAACTTGCCCGGACTGATTTTTACTTTTTCAATTGTTCATCTCCCTTCATATGCTTGTGCATTTGAAAATGGTGAATAATGGGTGGAATATAAAGTAAACAAAACATACTGACAACCTTATTGTTATTTATGAACAACTCAACTGTTGATAGCTCCGAGAGAAGGACCAGAGCTATCTTGATGAACGTATCAAGCGGACCAAGAGCAAGCCAGCGGCAGCGCCACCCGCACCAAAGCAGGAGAGACCCAAGTCAGCACCCCAGCCCGCCGCGCAGGCCCAGAGATCCAATACTCAGTGAGTAGTGCACATTGTTTGTCTGTTACCAAGTCAGCGCCCCAGCCGCCCGTGCAGACCCAGAGATTCAACACTCAGTGAGTACCTTGTAGTGTTAGTCTGTTACCAAGTCAGCACCCCAGCCCGCCGTGCAGACCCAGAGAGTCAACACTCAGTGAGTACCTTGTAGTGTTAGTCTGTTACCAAGTCAGCATCCCAGCCCGCCATGCAGACCCAGAGATTCAAACAGTCAGTGAGTACCTTGTAGTGTTAGTCTGTTACCAAGTCAGCACCCCAGCCCGCCGTGCAGACCCAGAGAGTCAACACTCAGTGAATACCTTGTAGTGTTAGTCTGTTACCAAGTCAGCACCCCAGCCCGCCGTGCAGACCCAGAGATTCAACACTCAGTGAGTACCTTGTAGTGTTAGTCTGTTACCAAGTCAGCACCCCAGCCCGCCGTTCAGACCCAGAGATTCAACACTCAGTGAGTACCTTGTAGTGTTAGTCTGTTACCTAGTCAGCACCCCAGCCCCCCGTGCAGACCCAGAGATTCAACACTCAGTGAGTACCTTGTAGTGTTCAGTGTTAATTCTGGGCCGCGCCTTTGCGGGATTTCCGCTAAAGAAAATTAAATGGGCGCAACAAAAATACTGTCCGTGCGCCATTTGGGCGCATGATAAATATAACAGGCGCACAGAAAATTCCATCTGCAGGCAATTATTTTCGAATGAAAATCATAGTAAATCGTATTGCAAATTGTAAACATCGCATAGCCTGTTTGTTGGTGGAAATTAACCGTTGCCAGGCTACCGCGCGCGCACTGTTTTGTAACTAGCGATTTCGTTGGCAGATAAGGTCACACGCCGTTTGACCTCGCTTACATCATCACACATTGATAACAGTGCTGTCTGAAATTTACATGCGGTTTAAGTTGATTTTAATAAGAAAATAAAGATGTCAAAGCGGAAAGCAGATACAGTGAGCATCGAGGGAAAAACTCTTGCATTTTCCACCAAAATTCCTAGGCAAAATGAGAACATTGTTGAAAATGAGGCGAGAAAACATTCGTTGATTCGGCCGTACCCGTAATTCATCTGCAAGTTAAGTTGAAAAAAACTGATAAATCTTCCAAAAACGTTGACGTTCACAAATCTCAGAAAGGTTGGTTAGAGAATTTTTTGTGGTTATTGTACAATGAAAGGAGTAATTTGATGTTTTTTTACATTTGTAAAAACCCGAGAAAATCCTTCAATGGCGCACTGACTTTGTGGCTGATGGGCCATTGGCCCGCCTGCAACTCACCCCAGAATGAACACTGAGTGTTAGTATGTTACCAAGTCAGCACCCCAGCCCGCCGTGCAGACCCAGAGATTCAACACTCAGTGAGTACCTTGTAGTGTTAGTCTGTTACCAAGTCAGCACCCCAGCCCCCCGTGCAGACCCAGAGATTCAACACTCAGTGAATACCTTGTAGTGTTAGTCTGTTACCAAGTCAGCACCCCAGCCCACCGTGCAGACCCAGAGAGTCAACACTCAGTGAGTACCTTGTAGTGTTAGTCTGTTACCAAGTCAGCACCCCAGCCCACCGTGCAGACCCAGAGAGTCAACACTCAGTGAGTACCTTGTAGTGTTAGTCTGTTCAGCACCCCAGCCCCCCGTGCAGACCCAGAGATTCAACACTCAGTGAGTACCTTGTAGTGTTAGTCTGTTACCAAGTCAGCACACCCCAGCCCCCCGTGCAGACCCAGAGAGTCAACACTCAGTGAGTATTGCACACTGTAAGTCTCTGGATTCAAGTACTGCACTGCAGTCTTTACATCCTGCACTCGGTGCACTGCCAGTCTGTTAGACCCTATGCTGCCTCTTCTGATGATAAAAATAGGGTGTGGTATTTCCTTTACGTCTTCCCTTTGAATGCTAGATTGTGTACACAAATCCGTTGCATTGTCAGGGGAGTGCTGAATCTGTTTGATATTTGTTTTGAAAACTTGGAGGGTAGTTTCTTTTCCTGGAATGTTTCTAAAATTACAGCCCTATATAATATTAGCTATCTGTGTATATTGGGTTTTTCTTCAATTCTTCGAGGCTTGGGATCTTTTTCACAACTTTGGGAATGGGTCCGGTACCCATCTGATTGGGAATGGGTCCGGTACCCATCTGATTGGGAATGGGTCCGGTACCCATCTGATTGGGAATGGGTCGGTACCCATCTGATTGGGAATGGGTCCGTTACCCATCTGATTGGGAATGGGTCCGGTACCCATCTGATTGGGAATGGGTCCGGTACCCATCTGATTGGGAATGGGTCCGGTACCCATCTGATTGGGAATTTCCCCTCATAAAAATCTTGCTTATTGGGAAAAACTGAAGAAGGTAATTCAGTTGATTAATTGCTCAAACTAGTGGTATGCTGGTTGATATCAGTATTTTAATGGTGTTTTCCCATTGACATATACACATCATTTCATGATCTACAACTTAAAAAACAAATTTCCTATCTATTTAGGATTCTGTCACTTCAGATTTGGAAATTTGTCATTTCCATTGGGGAAAAAGAAACCATTTCTTGGGATTGGGAATAGGTAATTTTACCAGATCCTGTCAAATAAGTGTAACACCTCCCTGACAACTCAAGATCGTATAGTGGTTTACATTTTATTGTCTAATAGCTACAGAGGCTAGGAAGGAACTCTCTTTTCAGAAATGCTACTCCTAGCTACAGGCATGCAGCGACTACGTCATATACACGTGGTTCCTTTGCTCCAATCCCGTGCTACCTATAGCACACCCATCACCTGTATATGCAAAACCGTATTGTGTTACATAAGGAAAAAAATCACTTGTACATATTTGTGATACTGCTATTGCTGATTGTTCATTGATTGTTTTGTAGACCACAAATCCAGAGGCCAGGTACGGCCGTTCCCAAGTCCCAGTCGAGCAACTCTGTCAGAAAGGAGTTCCAACTCGAGATCAGTGATGATTCTAACAAGGAGAACTGTCAGATCCCGCAGCTCTATCAGTTTGAAGGGCTGGACGATCTTTTGCAACCGGTTTCCCTGCCGAAAGTCAAGTGAGTAGTGGGTAACTTTGGGTGGGTTTAACAATGGTCCGTGTGTGTCTTAACATTTTGCTTTTACGATATAATATTAATAAATTACTTCATTGACTTTGCTTAACTTTAATAATCAATACATGACATTAACACTAATTCCAAGGTCAATTTCCAGACTTTTTTTCGGACATGGTCAAAGTAGTTCACAATAGAGTTTAAAGTTAACATTATATGCCTAAATTAGCACCTTTTTTTCAGAAAATTACTGTGTTTTGAAGACTGCTTCAAATTCTTGAGTGCCATTTCAGGGCCCGACCCCCTTCACCGAGTCCGAAGTTCCGAAATGATCCTGACACCTCGAGCACAATCAGTTTCGTCATCTCACAGATCACTAACAGAGAGACCTCCAAGTGTATCCAGGCTTTGGCACAGGTGAGGGGTGGTGTCTTGTCTCCATGGCTAGGAAAGTTGTCAGTCCCCAATTTGGTTTAAACCTTGTAATTTTCACTAAGGGAAATGGTTGTTATACTTTAGCTTTGAGTTATTTTCTGAACATTTTTTGTTCTCTTCCCAGAATAGTTTATTTTTGAGAGTTTTAGGCCTTAATCTTGAATTCCTGCAGATATTGTGTTATACTTCCAGAGTTTTTCCCTTGAAAATCTTATTTCTGCAGAACTTGTGTACCAGTACTCCAGAGTTTTTGGCCTTGGAGATTGTTTTCTCATAGATTTCTTATACTCTTTCCAAAGTTACTGCCCTTGAGTTATTCCTTTAAAGTTCTTGTTCTTGCTTAGAGTGATTGCCCTTGGCAATATTATTCCTGCAGTTTTCTTTTACTCCTCCGAGAGTTATTGCCAGTGGAAATGTTATTCCTTCAGATTTCCAGTTCTTGCTTAAGAGTTATTGCCCTTGAAAATATCGTTCCTTCATATTCTTGTTATCACTTCAGAGTAATTGCTCTTGTGGAAATTTGATTCCTGCAGATTTTTTGTTATCAGATTCCTGCAGATTTCTTGTTATCACTTCTGAATAATTGCCCTTTGGGAAGTTCCTGCAGATCTGTTGTACTACTCTTTGAGTTATTTCCCTTTGAGGTTGCAGATTTCTTTTTGCAAAGGTGTATTGTATGTTGTTGTGTTTTGTTTAAATTGACAAGACGCTGAAGGATGCAGAGAAGTTGGCCTTGCATATTATATTTAGACAATTGTAGTAAATACAACAGGATTTTTTTCAGTTTATACTTCAGGATACAAGGTTATTTTAGCAGATTTCATGATTGCACTGCTTTCAGTGTTATAGATCTTGGAAATACTATCCCTTACCTTTCTGCAGATTTCTTGTACTGGTACTCCCAGAGTTATTGCCCGTGGAAATAGTATTCATTGTACAAGTTTATTAAATGAGGCGTGTTGTGAGAAAACTGGGCTTAATGCATGTGCGTAAAGTGTCGTCCCGGATCAGACTGTGCATTCTGCACAGGCAAATCCAGGATGACACTTTCAGCCTACAGCTGGTTTATGTTTAGAAGATACTTCCTTGAAACAGAAAATACCATAAAAGCAGAAAGGCTGATCCGGGATGATACTTTACGCACGTGAATTAAGCCCGGGTTTCCCACGATACGCCTCAGATGTTTCTGTTGTGTTTAGATTGACGAGGTTCTGAAGGATTCAGACAAGGTAGCCTTGATGGGCAACCACGTGGAGCAGCTACTTGTGGCCATATCCATGCAGTTCAAGATGGCGTACTCTACGCACATGGGTGACGTTGACACATCGAAAGATGAAGTGATGCGCCTGTATAGGTGTTTGCTGGCAACACTCGTAACAGTAAGTGCATCCTATAGTTTCTTGTGAAGGCCAAGTTTTACAGGAAAAAAAAACTTACAATTGGTCTTGGACTTGATTTTTAATAAGTGCCAAAACAATTTTTGGTTGTTATGTTACAGCGGTCGTTTGTTAGCCAACTATTTCACAATGGAATGAAACCTGCAGTCTTTCTTTTACATATTAGTGTTAATCATTTTAAAGTTTTATTTAATTGCTTTTCTTATAATGAAACAGTGCAAAATTCACATTTGGCTCGTTATTGGTTCAAACAAACAAAAACTAATGGGTTCCAACCCATTATACACACACTGTGTAAAAAATTTGCTTTGCATAATGATATATATCATGTTCCCAGTATCCAACCTGTCACATTGACAAAGTGTACACCAGTCATCGAAATTCCCAGTTTTGTCAAGCAAGCCCTTAATTATTATATGATTAAGAAGGTTTTAATGAGGTGGCTCATGATTTCAATGCTGAGCTCGTGGGTATTTAGGGTACATGCCCAGTTGGTTCCTAACTCCTGATTGTAAGTTGTTATCACTGTTATCATGTTTGCTATATCCCTGTTGTCATGTTTTCTATATCCCTGTTATCATGTTCTCTATATCCCTGTTATCATGTTCACTATATTCCTGCTATCATATCCCGATTGCTATATGCCGGTTATCATGTTCTCAATATCCCTGTTATCATGTTCACTATATCCCTGTTATCTTGTTCATGATATCCTTATTATCATGTTCACTATATCCCTGTTATGTTCACGACATCCTTTTTATCATGTTCACTATATCCCTGTTATCATGCTCACTATAACCCTGTTATCATGTTCACGATATTCTTGTTATCATGTTCACTATATCCCTGTTATCATGTTCACTATATCCCTGTTATCTTGTTAGCTATATCCCTGTTATCATTTTAGCAATGTTGTTACAGCTGTTCCAGAACGGCCAGCTGGCAGGCAATGCCTCGAGGGACACACTGAAGGAGCTGCTGTACAACCTGGTCACCCTGCTGCTTGACAGCCGCCTTAATGACCTGGAGGAAGGGCCGCAGATCGTCCGCTCCGTGAACGTGCTCGTCGTGAAGATTGTCGAGAAGTCCCATCAGACCAACGTGTTGTGGTGGGTAGTTAGGATTCCCGAATACTAGTATTCCATTTTTATATTTTACTGGGGTTATGAAATACGGCCAGTTAAGGTGTGCACGATGTATGCACGAAAAGTCACTTTGTTTTCTGTCACCAATTGAAAATAAATGATATCTGACTGTCGGATTTGTAGAAAATCATTATTTAAAAGACTTAATTTTCATATTATTTTGCACTCTAAAATTAAACAGTCAATTACCAACTGAAAGTGCATTTACCGTTTACTTATCTGGTATGATATGATTCTTTTGTACTCGCACATGTGTTATGTAATTGTAAATTTTATGAGTATTCATGTAGCAGTATGTCAGTATTACAGCATTCAGGCTGTAGTTCCAAGGTTTTCTGCTATAATGATTTTAGCTTGAAAAAAAACAAACAACAGTTCCTTAAAACTGATCTTAATATTGTTATTTATGTTTACGCTTTAAAGATGTATAAATACAGAATCAGCAATTGCTATTCAATACTATATGCACTATATTTCCATCAGTATATAGTGAGAAAGTCGTTATCAGATTAAATAGGTGCAGTTTCAAAATCAATCACAAATTCTGGCATGATTTTTTTATGAGTACTAGTACTCCGACTTAATGAGTATTTTCCAAATTTTTAATGAGTATTTTCCAAATTTTTAATGACTATTTACTCCAAAACTCCTCTTATCTAGAGCCATTGGAAATGATGAATTTTGTGAATCGTTTTTGGTGGTATGGTAGTTACCTCCCCTGCAGTGTTTCTGAAATAAAATCCCTGAAGTTAAATCGTGAATGTATGATTCCAGTGCGTTGATCCGGCTGTTCCAGGAGTGCGTGGACAGCCAGACCTGCAGCAACAAGTTCCTTGAGATTATCATGAAGGTAGGCTATGTTGTCCACCCTTAAAGGTACTTGGTCTATTTTGAATAAAGTATCTCCAAAATAATGGAGGCGTGTCTTGGGAAACCCTTGCTTAATGTATGTGCGTAGTGTCATACTGGCTCAGCCTGTGCAGTCCGCAAAGCTAATCCGGGATGACACTTTACGCTTTTAGGGTATTTTTGAGGTCTCTTCTAAACAAATCCACTGCGTAAAGTGCTGTCCCAGATTACCTTGTGCAGGCTGCACAGGCTAATCCGGGACAACACTTTTCGCACATTTAGATCGGTTTTCTCACGACACGCCTTATATGATCTTAATTGTATTCAAACTGTAAAAATTGAAAAGAAAAACAATATTGTATTCTATGCCCTCTCATACTGTAAATGATTTGTGGAGTACATTTTTCGCTAGAAATTTCAACGAAAAATAATGCCTTATAGATTGGCGAAAACCGGTCGGGCGGTCAGATGTTGTTAACAATTTGCGTTAAAGTTTTGTATTCCTGTCATATTTTCAAAAGTTTTGGTCGATCTTGTAAAAACATAACACAAATGTTCCTTGGACAGTCTTCATTGAATTAGATAATAGTGTGTTTTTACACACAAAAATGGATTGTTTCAAAAAGTCAATAAATACCAGTGATTTTTTTCCTTATATAAGAGGGTCCCAATGCCAAATATGGTTTATTTTTCCCGATTGGAAGAAACAAATTCCCAAATCAGAAGTTACAAAATGCTAAATACATAGGAAATGTGATTCTAAGTTGTAACTCATGAACTTACTTGTTTGTGTATAGATATACATGTAACACCAGTTTAAGTTGTTTATTAATTAAATGTCTTTCTTAAGTTTTTCCAAATTGCAATTATCACGTTGCAAAATTCCATTTGGATGGGTACTGGACTCATTCCCAAAGCAGTGATAAAAAAACACTGAATATATACATTTGAGGCACGGCGTTGGAAAACCAGACTTAAGGCATGTGCGTAAAGTGTCAGAAAGTGCCGTCCTGGATTAGCCTGTGCGGACTGCACAGGCTAATCCGGGACGACACTTTACGCACATGCATTAGGTCCGGACTTCCCACGACGCGCCTCATTTGTAAATCTTTAAAATTCTATTTGAATGTGACTTTTACACATTTTATATCTTTCATTATTTTGCCTATTGTTAATTGATAAATTACTTTACAAGGGTAATTCACAAGGGTGGTTTTAACAGCTGTCATACATGTATGTTTCATTACTATGTGCTCTTCAGTGCCTCTGGAAGATGGTGAAGATGTTACCAGACATCATCAAGGATCTGAACCTGGACCGGGTGCTCTATGACATTCACATGTTCCTCAAGGCCTTCCCGTCCAACACGTGGAAGGATCGGCCCAATGATCTCCCCCTGAGGACCATCAAAACCGTGCTGCATTCCCTAGTGAAATTGAAAGGCTCAAAGGTAAGAACTGTGCTGCATTCCCTAGTGAAATTGAAAGGCTCAAAGATATGAACTGTGCTGCATTCCCTAGTGAAATTGAAAGGCTCAAAGGTAAGAACTGTGCTGCATTCCCTAGTGAAATTGAAGGCTCAAAGATATGAACTGTGCTGCATTCCCTAGTGAAATTGAAAGGCTCAAAGATATGAACTGTGCTGCATTCCCTAGTGAAATTGAAAGGCTCAAAGATATGAACTGTGCTGCATTCCCTAGTGAAATTGAAAGGCTCAAAGGTAAGAACCGTGCTGCATTCCCTCGTGAAATTGAAGGCTCAAAGGTAAGAACTGTGCTGCATTCCCTAGTGAAATTGAAAGGCTCAAAGATATGAACTGTGCTGCATTCCCTAGTGAAATTGAAAGGCTCAAAGATATGAACTGTGCTGCATTCCCTAGTGAAATTGAAAGGCTCAAAGGTAAGAACCGTGCTGCATTCCCTAGTGAAATTGAATACTCAAAGGTAAGAACTGTGCTGCATTCCCTAGTGAAATTGAAAGGCTCAAAGGAAAGAACTGTGCTGCATTCCTTAGTGAAATTGAAGGCTCAAAGGTAAGAACCGTGCTGCATTCCCTAGTGAAATTGAAAGGCTCAAAGATAAGAACTGTGCTGCATTCCTTAGTGAAATTAAAAGGCTCAAAGGTAAGAACTGTGCTGCATTCCCTAGTGAAATTGAACGGCTCAAAGGTAAGAACCGTGCTGCATTCCCTCTTGAAATTGAAAGGCACAAAGGAAAGAACTGTGCTGCATTTCTTAGTGAAATTGAACGGCTCAAAGGTAAGAACTGTGCTGCATTCCCTAGTGAAATTGAAAGGCTCAGTGGTAAGAACTGTGCTGCATTCCCTCTTGAAATTGAAAGCCTCAAAGGAAAGAACTGTGCTGCATTCCCTAGTGAAATTGAAAGGCTCAAAGGTAAGAACTGTGCTGCATTGAAAAACTACATTTTCACTGGAATTTTCAAGAACCTTTAAACAAAAATAACAATGCCAAATCTTACCAATAGAATAATTTTGTATTTAATTATAGGAACTTGACCTGCACAATAACACTAAGTAGTTGGGGAAAAAAATATAGAATTTTGTATTAATTTGTATAACCATATTTTAATTAAAAGTTTGTCAAAGGAAACTTGAGGTGATATTATATTTTGATGTGTATTTGAGTAAATTAGGTACCAGGCATCTCTTCTAACTATTCAGATCTACTAACTGTTGTTTATATTGCTGCAAAAATTACATGCATCTTAAGCAATGGAAGACTCATTTGAAATAATGCAGTCACCTTATGAATTCTTATGTTGCTGAACATGTGTTGAAATGCATTCACACTTTTTTTCCAGATTTTACAGCATCTGGGTCAGATCGACGCCAGCGAGAAGTCCGAGATGAAGCAGTACATACAGATGGTCTTACAGAAAGATGGCCTAAGTACCGAGGTGGAGGTCAATGGCACCATCGCTGAGAACAGAACACCAAGGGTATGATAGAGCTTTCATACGTTTTTGATAGATGATTGGAATTGATTATAACGTAAATAGGTGATCTTTTTACTTGCTTAGCCAGGGTAGATCTGGAAAACAGGATAAGTGTGACACATTTTCCGTCCGAGAAAAATCTGGGAATTTTAAAATAAAAAAATCCTGGAAGTCAGGGATTTAGCCAAAGGACAGGGAACTATCAGGGAACTTCACTTAAGAATTTCAGTGGTCGGAATAAAGAACATTGTGTGAAATTCTAACATCCTAAGTACTGCTTTATCTCGCAATGCTCTATACTGAGGTAAAAAAATTCATCCTGTCGGAAATTTCAGAGTACCACAAAGTCGAGGCGGTTGTCAAACGTGACGCACGACCAGCTTACGAAGATATTCCAGAAGGTGGGATCCAAAGAGAGCTCCAAAGAAGGGCTTCGAGAACTGTTTGAGTTCAAGAAGAACTGCCCAGAGGCGAACATTGAACCTTTCCTCAAGAAGACCAGCCACTACTTCCAGAATTATGTTGAACGAGGTCTGAAAGCGCTAGAACAAGAGGAGATGCAAGGTATTGTATTTTTCCCTACTGCTGTTCTGTTTGTATCAAGGATTAGACTGCTCCTGATTTAAAAAATGGCCTATGGATTTAGTTGGGATGATATGCATTGGTTTTAAGGCTGCAGTGGTGTATTGGATATGGTGTCCACCTTGCGATCTGGTGTTTGTGTGATCATGAGTTTGATCCCTTCTAAGTGAGTGTTTGAGTGGTCTTTCTGAGACAAGTTCTGGTTCTACCCAGGAAACAGACTCAAAAGTGTCTCAGTAAGCCTTTAAATTTCACCACTAACAAGCTAAAAAAAATTAGCTTTTATCTAAAATATATTTGTTCAGTTAGTAAGTGGACGCTGAAAATGTAATGAATAGTAAAAATGTAATACACTATTTTATGTAGCTGAAAGATGGAAAGTTTCTGATGAAAAAATGCATTTTGCTTGATCAAGTTTTTCATCAGGCCTCAAACTTTTGTTATGTGACTAGGTGACAACAAAGGCAGTTCAGACCAGTATTTACAGAGGACAGCACAGCTGAAGGAAGTTCTTGGGGTCTCGTCTGGAAAAGACGGCTTTTCTGAGGTAGACTGGAAGTCTCTAGCATTTATTTGTATTATTTATAAAACTGAATGACTTACTATTTTTTGAGGGGCTATGATTAGAGAATTACAAAAAAAATTATCAAATGATAAAAAGGTCGATTAGCGATTAGGGAGAAATCATGTCATTGGAGGAAATTATTAAAACTTACCAATTACAGATGTTACTAAGATTTATTTTATAGTATTTTTGTCTCCTGTTATACTGTTTATAACAAACCATCTATGAAGCTTTTCCCCTCAATTGTAACTACTGAATTTATTGCTGATAAATTTTGAGATTTTTTAGGCATAATAGGGGAAATGGGGACCTATTTTGGCTCCAAATTGGTCTGAAAAAAACAACAAAAAAACTTGTGTATCTGTATTCCATGGCAATGTGGTCGTATGTTGCTCCAAATTGGGCGGAAATAAAAACAACACTGACACATCTACAACTATCAGGGTTTTCCCTGACGCACAAATCCTGCATCACTGTCACATGTTTTCATCAAATGACTCCCAACAAAAATTTCTTTGCGTCCTTATGGACGCAATTTCTTTAGAAATGCATTAATTTCCAAGGAATTAAATTGACCCATTCATTGTATATATGGGATTTGATGCTCAGAAAATTGGGTTGACATGATTTTGAATCCCAAAAATCCACATTGCAAACGTTATGTTGACTCGCGAAAATATGGTACATAGCATCAGCCAAAGTTCATGACTTATTAATATTTACACATGATGTCAGATCAACCAATCATAATTCAGTTAACATCTCCATTTAGATTGTTTCTCACTGTATCCAATAAACAAGGTGGAGCTGTAGTTATATTTACGTCTGCATTATACAAACAATTATTTTTACTGACTAATTACGTAATAATGCGCAGTTACTGACTAAGTAATTGTGCAACTTTATATAACTTTATGAAAGTGAAAGTAGAAAATCAGTGACCTGCATGTAAGAGAAATGTCCTGAGTGAATATGAGTGGATTCTCATATATTATTATAACTGATTCAGATAACTTCAGGGTTTTCTGCTGTTTGTTTTATGATGCTACAAATAAAATATTTTTATTTACAAGCTGAAAGTCAAAAATCTGAAAGGACAGTAAAATATTAATGATATTTGGCAATGTGTATTAAATGTAGTTTGATAATTGACCCCCAAAATTTTCAAATGTCCCCCAAAATCCCAAACATGGGGGTCATTGTGACCCCCATTTTTTAGAATTCAAGGGAAAAGCCAGAACTATGTTCTGAAGTCTTGCACATTCCTTATGCGGTTGTATTTTCTGTATTATCGCAGACTGTAGGTGTCCCGACCAGTGAAGCCAACTCAGCCCCCTATTTCCGTGAGAAACTACGCATGCTCAGAGCCCAGTGTGGCCTCGATCCCAACGCAGCCGTTAGTGAGGTAGGGTATTCTGGTTGGCTTATAGTAGTTGCTGTTTTGGTTGTATTTGTACGCATTCCATGGGTAGTGGGCCAACACCAATAATAATTGGTAATAATTGCACTAATTGTACCAGTAATTTGACAATAAATGTCGGGGAAAATCGCATTCCAGTCCGGGAAACATCAGGGAATTATTTTGATTCTAACATGACCTTACAACATATTCTGCAATTACAATGCAAACTAGTTGTTTATTGGCAATTTAAGAACGGAAATGTACCGAGAGTCATGTTAGAACATTAAATACTTCTTGTTACAGCTGAATTAATAATCATGAGACATTTTCTTACTAGTGGCAATACACCCTGCCGTTTCCTGTTTATATGAGGCGTGTCGTGGGAAAACTGGACTTAATGCATGTGCGTAAAGTGTCATCCCGGATTAGCCTGTGCAGTCTGCACAGGCTAATCCGGGACGACACTTTCCGCCTAAACAGAAACTTGAAACAGAAAATACCATAAAAGCGTAAAGTGCTGTCACAGATTAGCCTGTGTGGACTGAAAAGGCTAATCCGGGATGACACTGAACGCACATGCATTAAGTCCGGTTTTCCCACGACGCGCCTCATATGTACAAACACTGCTTAATTGCCAACAGCTTTGGCCCTGATCAGATTTGCAATGGATGTACAGATGTTTTCTAGATTAATCCTTGTTTCAAACAACACCATTGTATCATTCGGCAGTTTAAAGGCTAACATATATACTATGTCTTACAGGTGGAAGCAAAAGACAGGGTACCCACTTTACGAAGAGAGCCTGATAGTAACATTATGGACTCCCAAGCAGGGGTAGGAATTCATTTTCACATCTCTTCATTGTTGTTGAGCATGTGGAAAATGGGATGAAAGTGACATAGACTTCACATTATGATTGTTTGCAGTTTACTGCTACATTGGTTTTTGTTGTGTTTGTTAATCTCAGGTATAGTGTTGCTTAGAATACTATGGTGGGAAAATAATTATTGTGTTTGCGTACAGGTATGGATTATTGTTATAATTCTAAAAAAAAAAAAAAAAACAACTACAAAATTTGACTATTAAGACGAATAACAAGTATTCTTTTCTTACATATATCTTTATCTAATAATAACTGATTGCTTTAATACCGGTAATCGTGGAGCAGTTTTTAACCTAATTGTTAACCTGTTAACCCACTAGGTTATTTAGTAGAATAACTTGTCAGCACTTATGTCCTGCGATAACTTACGTGCCAGTATGTGCTTGTTATGAAAATAACGTTTGTGTTTTTTCTAACGTCTTTAGGATGAGATATCGCCTTCTGCATCTCAAGAAAATTCAGCTGACCGCAGTGAAGATTCAGAAGAAAATCAACCTCCATCTCAGTCGAAATTCTCCGATGTTTCCTCGCTGAAGGCTCGGTTAGAAAAAATTAAGAAAATGGCCAACAGTTGAAACCTCCATGAAATTCCTCTCGTGGAAATGTGGTTCTCGCAGAGTTCTGACTTCCAGTTAAAATGACATCCCCATTAAAACTGTGCCAAGAAGAGATTTATGAAGGATTTCGTGCAACGTACTGCACCATTGCTGCCAAGACTTCAGTTATTCGAGGCTGTAACCATGATAGGATCTAGTCCTCAGTTATTTGCAGGTTGGGTAATGTCTCTGCTCTGTCTTATTTTCGCTGAAATTGCTTTTTGGTTTTGAATGAAATTTGCTTTAAACTATTGAAGTTGAAAATGACATTATAAAGGTTTATGGGTCATCCTGTGCACATAAAAATGCTCACTAACACATGATGTATGTATTCATTATCACCCATTAGTATCCAGGAACAATTATCAGTGTAACATAATAGTGTATATAATATTTAGTATATTACTTACTACTTAGTGGTATATACATTTCATTACTGCATGTTATTTAAAGTATAACAATCATAGTGTTAATTAAAAATGAGGCATGTTGTGGGAAAACCAGTCTTAATGCATGTGCGTAAAGTGTCGTCCCGGATTAGCCTGTGCAGTCCGCAGAGGCTAATCCAGGACGGCACTTTCCGCCTACAGTGGATTTATGTTTAGAAGAGACTTCCTTGAAACAGAAAATACCATAAAAGCGGAAAGTGCCGTCCTGGATTAGCCGTGCGGACTGCACAGGCTAATCTGGGACGACACTTTACGCACATGCATTAAGAACGGTTTTCTCACGACGCGCCACAAATGAATTCAGAGAATTTGACCACTGACATAAAGGATGTCTTGACCCTACGCAACCTATACCTTTCAGAGTGATACCAAAAATCATTATTCTGTTCGTATCTTTAACAAGCATGGAGCAGTTGTTAATATTATTGTTAGCTTGCTCATTGAGTTGACATATGAAACAGTTTGTGACCAAATGGGAACTGGACCCGTATTCACAAAGCTCCCTAGGGAAAACTTAAGGTAGAAAGCCCCTAATGGGACTCTTTTCAGACCTTGACTTTCTTATTATATTTGATCTTTAAATGTATTATGAGACTTAACTGTGAAATATAAACAAAATCTAACCACACGTTTTGACAAAAATGCGATTTTTGTTATAACCCTTCATTTTTCTACTTCAACCTAAAATGTTGATCGGGTACACTTACAAAAATGACTGACATATTGTCAAAATGTATTTTATTTATTCCTTAATAGCTTTAATTTATACGTTAAAGATGTATCTTATGAAAAAGTATAACAAACATAAGTACTAAAGTTGACCAACAATACTTATTACATTAAATTTGGCTAAGCATAAGGTAAAAAACACCAGATTTCATTACAGTAAAAATATGCCGAACACCAATTTTTGTATTTTTTTAAACTTTTATTTCATAGTATGTCAAAATCAGTAATACCAAAATATAATATAAAACCTTATCTGAGAGGGAAAAGGTATAAATTAACATAGGTTCACCACAAAAATCTCAAGGTATAACATTTGGAGTGAAGCAACCCTATGTTATAAAAAAAATGAAAATTATGAAAATAAGACAAGTAAAAAAGCAAATATTTTCCTTCTATGTTAAAATATTTTTTTCTCTTCTAATTATAATCTAATAGCAGTATCGATATTTAATGAATTATTTTTGCATTAATGTTAAAGGAATAGTGTTTTGTGTAAACATTTTAAATACAAATGTAACTAGCTGAGGTTCACATGTCCTTGGTTACCAAATTCAGAAAAATAATAAACATTTTTTATAAGTGTGTGTTTCAAAAAATTCAATTTACATTTTCATTACATTGGTTTAACAAAAGCTTAAAAAAACTGGCAAATATTTGTGATAACTTCATCAAGACTCTTCTTGGAGCTTGTGACTATTGGTAAAATTTCACAGTTTTTGGATAAAAAGGTGTCTTTTAGACCATTCTCATCATTTTGCCGATACATAATTTTCACATGTTTTTTACAGCGGTAGATCTCGTCAAAATTTCTCAGTGGAACAGGTCCAAGTTTACACAATGAACTGTATTTTTAATTATCCAGCATAACGACAAACTCGATCATCCGACGTCCCGCTCTCCACCCATCTCGACTGACTATTTTTTCAAGCTTTTGGTGTGAATGAATGTCATTTCACAGCAAGGAGCATGTATCTCCTTCACGCAGATATGTTTTTATATACGAATAATTATGTTCAATAATACTAATACGCCTTGGACGTTTATTTATAACTATTTTAACTTTAGTGTAATGAAATGCACCAGACGTATCGCGAAAATGTCATGATTAAATGTAAACAGAAATTCCCAACAATTACGTCATTTGAAGGTATTTCCATTGCCAGAGTACCTTGTTTTTCTTCAAACTACATTTTTACTTTCATCTTTGAACACAAATAAGCATTATTTTCACACATTTAATTGAAAATGACTCAACATTCGAAAAGTTATGTTTATTTCGCGAAAATAATTTCTGTTTCGGATCAGATCGATTAGATTTACGGTTAGTGGCGAATGGGCCGAAGTTAACCGATATTTCCCGAGTATTTCCGAAGTCATTAGGATCTTTCTACCTTAAGTAAATTCCTTAAATTCATACAATTCCTTAAGTCTCTGGCTGTTTCATGTAAAGTTTGTTTTACATTAGAATGTGTTAAACTACCTGTAGTAAGTATTGCTTAGATCTTTAGTATTTTACCCTTTTGGAAACATTATACAGATATTTCATTGGCATTTGGGAACAGTCAAATTGTTTTCCTGAAGTAGAGGGGGCATATTTTGAACTGTTGCCCAGAGGCTGTTAGGTTGAGGGCAACAGTTCAAAATGTTGCCCCCGATACTGAAGGAAACAATTTGACTGTTCCAAAATGACAATGAAATGTCTGTTTTATTACCTACTTCTAATAATAAATAAAAACAATATTGAATTGTTTTATTTTCCATGAAGACTAATATAATGATAGTTGTGAATCACACAACTCAAAATAGAACAATAATTATCCTGAGTCCTAGCTGCTCGTAACAGTCGGTAGCAATCGGTGTTACTTTAAAGTTACATTGCGAAACGTCCTGCACAGGTTGCTCCCTTTGAATAATAATGAGGGCAACATAACGAAACAAAACCATGAAACATCAAAAAATGTTGCCTGTTGGCAGAAACTTGTTTTAGCAAAGTGGTAAACAGTTAAAAACGCTTAATTATCATATATATAGTAAAGTAGGTTATACAAATTGTTGAAGTTCGCATAGACAAATTGATCTGAAATTTTTACTTAAGTACAACTTAAGTTAAGATTTCCCTTAGGAGCTTTGTGAATACCAGCCCAGAACTTATCATTCCCGTTTGTTATTTGTGTTAATGTGTTTGCCAGGTCAAAATGTTCAGTTATTAAACAGTAGCTTGATGACTTTCAAGCTTATTGCTAATGGTCGTCGGAAACCAAGGGTAGAAGTGTACACCTAGTGCTTCATGTAATTTATGTGTTGTACATATTTCATTCCAGTAGGAGGTGTCCTGCATTTGTGGCGCGTCGTGAGAAAACCGATCTTAATGCATGTGCGTAAAGTGTTGTCCCGGATTAGCCTGTGCAGTCCGCACAGGCTAATTCGGGACGGCACTTTCCGCTTTTATGGTATTTTCTGTTTCATGGAAGTCTCTTCTAAACATAAATCCACTGTAGGCGGAAAGTGCCATCCTGGATTAGCCTGTGCGGACTGCACAGGCTCATCCGGAAGACACTTTACGCACATGCATTAAGACCGGTTTTCCCACGACGCAACACATTTGTATTTATTCAACATACGGAGTCATAGATGCTCATGGTTTTCCATTAGTTGTCTTTGTAGACAATATTTTGTTCAATAAGTAACCATATCTTTCAATCTGGACACTGTATTAACAACTTATTTATTATAATACATTGTGTAACATTTTATTGCGCAAGTATGTACATTATGTATAATAATATTCCAAAATTTTGTTCATAAGTGTATTTGCAGTGTATATGAACTTTTAAGATCACTTACCAGAATCCAAACTACGAAATAAAATGTGATGCACTAAATGTTGACAACTGTATTTGGCCTCGGAATTGTACTTGGTTGTCCTCCATTCTTGTCCGATATGTTGAGCGCTCTGTTTGACCTTTGCTTACTTCTGTTTGACCTCTATGTTGACCTCTCCATTTGACCTTTATGTTGAACTTTCTGTTTGACCTCTATATATATTAGGGATGTCAAGGGCTACCAAAATTGGTATCCGGTTATTCGTATGCAATATCTGGATACTATCCGGATAACTGTATAGATCGGCATGGTGGCCGGAATCTGGCACATGTTAAAGTTGCAAAATTAAGTTCACATCTAAACGATACTTCTATTTTGAAAACACAATACTATTTCATTATTGAAAAAAAGTACATGTAACAAACTACATTGATTTCTGTTCGTAAATTGTGCGTTTTGTTTGTTTTGTTTAGCGTGCAATGTTGTTATGCCCTTCAATTAAAGTACCCCAATTAAACATTTGATTTGCATAAAGGTAAGAAGGTGTTAAGGCTGACTGGATGGATCAATGTTTCTATATATTTTATTTTAATTGGCATCTTTAACTGGTAGAGAACCATCTCTTAGGACGCACCTAATAGGCATAATCGATTGTGGCATCTTTTTGTTTAATAGACCTGTCAAAGTTAGTGTGGTGTGAAAGCACCACCTGTTGTTTTATGATAATCGTATTCCGACCGAGGGGTGTGTTTATGACACGTCCGCTGTACGAGCTGGAGACCTGTAGAGGCCTATAGCTGTGTTGTGATGATAATATACATGCAAGAGGGGCGTTTGTATGCCTTGAAAACACGAGAAAAATCAGATTTTCAATTTTTATATGAATATTCGGTTACTAACTTGGTAACTGGATATTAACATAGTAACCGGATAACCTGTTATCCGGATATTCGTTGACATCCCTAATATATATATATGATGCTCTCCCAATTTAACCTCATTTTTAATCTAAGCCCCCCAAAAACATTGATCTGCATGTACAAATTATGTTGATCTATGTAATTTAGAAATGTTAAATATTCAATGTCTTGAAAATAGTCATATTAGTTAATTAATGAATCACTGAATCTGACCATTTACTCTACCATTACCAGACGGGCCCGGCTAGCTCAGTTGGTATAGCACTGGACTGTCACTCCGGGGATTGTGAGTTAAAACCCCAGCCTGGCCACATTACTTGTGTGGGGATTGGTCATAAAAATATTTCTACGGCCATTCTCTCTCTACCTGTGATTCAAGTAGGGCATTTGTCAGTTACTGGCATAAGTATGTGCACTTAGTACTGGTAAACTGCTTAGATCGGCTAAGCTTGCCCAGGAAAAGTGTGCGTAGGTTAACTGACCACCGTCATATGACGGAAATACTGTTAAAAAACGGCGAGAAATCCAACCAAACAAAAAAACTTATAAACTCGACCATGACCAAGATTTGTTTTTCTCAAATGAATCACCACATCATTGGACAGGCAGTTTCAGACATAGGTGTATGATAATCACAGAACCGTGCAATGATGTAATTATGTACCATGGTGTTGATATTATCATTTAATCATCCATCCATTAACAATGATTCATATAGATGCATTTCTATGTTTGTAGGTGTTTTACTTATTTGAACGCATTTTGCTGATAGAAACAGCACATGCTTTTGAAGGCAATTTATTTTATGTTACTTAAACAACTCCAACCAGAAGGAACCATACAGACCATAGTATACAGGGTGATTACATATTGACCTTTGAAACAATTATGTAAAAATATGCCTTCTACTTGTGCCCTGATTACATAATCTGTGTCAACAGATGGGGGATGAGGGTGTACAATTTAAATTTAACTAAAGATACCATATATTCCCGAATAAGAGTCCAGTTCTTATCATTCTGTCATATTTAAGGTTTAGGTATTAATAAAACTGGGGGGGGGGGGTGGCAGATTAAAGCATCGAACGAAAAAGCTCAAGTATAATATCAAGAGAAGTATTTAGAAAAAATTAAGAATAAATAAACAAACTTGGTCCCACCGGGGTTTGAACCCGGGACCTCCGGATTAAAAGGCTATCGCCTTAACCACTCAGCTATTCCGACTTCTATATTCCATGCTGCATTATATACTTTATGTAAGTGTTCCACATGATGTCAACAGTTTCAAAGAAAACAACAGAACACTCCAAAGTATTCCATTGTTTAGCGTTACAAAGGCTTTATAATTGTATCAATTTCAACTGATGATTACTCGTAAACTAAAAGCTTTTTACTTTATATTTCTAGGTCTGTTGTGTTATTTTGCTCCATTGTATACACTGTTCTTTTATTTTTGAAATCGGTGTCAAAAAGTTGAAAAATTGTCAGTTCGTCTATCTGTGAACAGGTCCCTTTTAATTAGAGTGGGGCCATTTATTAGGAAATATACTGTAAGTCCGAGTGCAGTTGCTCATTGTTAAAAAAACAGAATGTTTTAAGTATCTCAATTATGACTTTTTCATCCATCATCATGAAAACCAGTAGGAAACAGTTTTTGGGGTGATAAAAATGACATTTCATGTTTTTCATTTCCAGTCATGATTACCAGTCCATTTGAAAACATTAGTTCTTAGGGAAAAAATGTATTGATGCATTCTTATTAGAGAACTCAGAACCTTTAAATGCAGCAAAAATGGGAAACTTCTTATTTTTGTAATCTAGATCTCTATCAGCGGTTTATCGAAGACCTGTTCTAGAATATATATATTGCTAGCATTTGACACAAAGTTGGCATTCAGTGAACATAATAAATAATTGCTAAGTCTGCAAAATCCTGGGAGTACAGCTGCAAATACCACAATGTCTGCTTCATAGCATGAAAATGTCCTCAGTATAATAAACTTCTTAACGAAATCACTTGGCCTACTTTATAAGGCCATTGAGTAGTGTCTGCATCGAAACTTTGGAAGTGATTCTGTCATAGTTTTTTTTCTGGCATAAGGTAAAATGGGGAAATAGAGAACCATCGTTTATCTGCTCGAACCAAAAAGCACTGATTTAAAAATATAGTGTGAAACTTCGGAGGTCCTCTGTTCAGACCATTAAATTATTATATTTATTAACCAATACTACTATACCCTAGTATATTGAATATATGTGACTGATTATTTGAACAGCTTAACATAATTGTAATTACATTCCATGCATACTAGGCTACTCCGGGAGCAATCCGGGACGGCACTTTCCGCTTTTATGGTATTTTCTGTTTCAATAAAGTCTCTTCTAAACATATATCCACTGCAGGCGGAAAGTGCCGTCCTGGATTAGCCTGTGCGGACTGCACAGGCTAATCTGGGACGACACTTAACGCAAATGCATTAAGACTGTTATTCCCACGACGCGCCTCTATGCTACTTTTCTCTTTAGTTTACATCATCTTGTTATGAACAAGTCATTGACCCGGCCACTTAAGACCTCAGCTAGGGATATAAGCGGAAACAATACATTAATGTGACCTTATGTCGGTTTGTTTCTCAATAACAGTTTCATGTTTAAGTACTTAACAACAATGTCTTCATCGTTTTGATTACAATCTTTGACCAGTATTTATTTATAAGTTTATATATGGAAATATGTTTTTTCCAAAACGTGGCATTCATATATGTTAGTCATTTGCGTAACCGGGCAATTTAGGGGGGATTTTATTGATATTCTGATGTAATTATAGATTTCATATTAAATATGTGTAGTCCATAATTAAACTTTTCCAGCCTAACACCATTAATAAAACCATGTCATTATTAACTATGTTTGCAATAATAATATTTCTAGGGTTGAAAACCAGAAGGTACGTAGTGCCATTGAAACCAATAACAGTTGGTACCTTCTAGTTTTCAACCCTTGATTTGCAATTCATAGGAAATGCATGTTTTATTGAATTATTACCTATTATTAGCTCTACTAGTGGATACAATAGTTGACTCCTTGATATAAGCTTATTCTTATATGCCGTGGTGCAATGCAGAAGTATATATATAATTCATATTTAAGTATGAAATTAAGGAGATTAATTAGTTTTGCGCAATATTACTTTGCAAAAAGAGACAGAATATTATTACAAGATAGTTTGCATTAATTTAATCATTAGATAACGGTTGCTTCACTGTGCCATTGGTGTACAGATTTATTTCTTCATTTTGACCATAACCTATTAACTATACCTTCATTTTTCAACTGTCTAAATGCTCAACCATACAACCATAACCTCCACCCCCCCACCCCACCCCCCCCCCGGCCAGTCATATCTAAAAGCAGGTGACAGTGATTCAGGAGAAAGGTGACAAGCAGCTGTGATTTATCATTAATTCAGTTTAGTCAACATCCTTGAAAAATTACAGAATTAATATTTTGAAGCAATGGACAGTTTGGTGTTTCTAATTTGTTAAATGTAATTTAGTATAGAGATGTTAGGTTTTATGTGGAGTATGCTAAAAGTTTGACCACTCAACTTATCATAACTGTCAGATAGCACTCAAATAATAATGTCAAATAGTTTAGTATTCAAGTAATTAAAAAATAAAGTTAAAAACATCTCTTAAACAAACAAATTGTATGTTTTTCACCCGTTCGTTTTCACACAGATGCATCAAGTTTTGTTACAGATACAAATAGCTGTCTTTCGTTATTAATTTAAAGATGTATGCAAACGAAAGAGCTGAAAGACTTAAATGTTAATTTACTTTTATCAATTGATCATTACAAAGTAATGATGAATGTTGGGTTCCATAAACCCGTGTCAAGAAATGAACCAGAACACTTGATATCATCATACGTGATCATTTAAAATTCATGATTATTAAAGATGTATTTATTGGGAATGTCGCTCAAAAATGACCCCAAAACAATAAAGATTTATAGTTTGTATCGCTATTAAAGTACTTGATACGGGAATAAATGACTAATGCATCATATGATCCTGTGTCACTTCAACAAATACATGCTATTTAAACCTATAAACATGTAGTGCATATATATGTACAGTGAGGTAATACAAGGAAACAGATCTACTGCTTGCGCTTCTACTTTAACTCTCTGTGTCTATGCGGCTTATGCGTGGTAAACTACTTTTGAAGTTGGTTTCCCAGACTTCATATATAAGCACCTGGATTCTGATGTAATTGTGAACAGTTTATAAATAATTCAACAACCAGTGACTCGTTGCCATCGTCAGCTATGGTGACTTCTTTTTGGCGTTCATAGCTAATTATAGTGCTCCCCATGTCATCACCCAAAATTAGGAACTGTCCTACAAAATGTATCTAAATAATAACATAAAACGTAAAGGGACTTTCAAGAATCTTCATATAAGAGCTACTGTTTTTGGTTATTGTTTTAATTCAGAAAAGCACTTAACAAAAGCTCTTGTAAACTTGGAAATTCCAACAGATTTGTATGTATTGTTTTCCATTGTTCATTTATACACATATCCTCGTTTACCTATTCTTTATTTTTATGCTGTAAATTAACTTCATCCTCTGCTAAATCATTTTCTTCTTGAAATTGCTTTCTTCATGTTAGTTGTTCATAGTTTTTGCCTGTGATATACATTGTATAAATGTTTGAAGTACAAACTTGTTAGGCTAGGTTTTCTTGTTTCAGAAAATGTGTGCACATAGTTTTCGAATGGGATTTAAATAACACTGGACTGTGAACAAAACTTGTTGATATGCATATTCTATTAGCAACTTCTTTCACACTGCTATGTCTACTTAATATCCCGGATTTCTCTGCTATGATATACAAGTATTGTAATGTGTAAATAAGCTTGATTGGATGAAATTTGTATCATTAACTTAAAATATGTTCTTATTGGAACAAATGAAAATAAGTTTGGGGATGTATACATTTTAAACAGTCACATGCTTCTGTTCATTCTTGGGTCAAGGTGTTGTACTATAAACTAAACTTACCCGTTTGTTGTTTGACTTTTCATTGCTCCATGCATTTTAACAAGTATTTCGAACATTGTACTAAATTCCAGTGGCCTACACATGGCATATAGTGTGGTGCATCGGCATTAAAATAATAATTGTCATGTTCGACTCTATCATAAATATGGCTTATTTGTGGCAAACAGTTTGAATTTCAATTGGAAGCCAATGAATGTTTGTATGTTTACATGACCCCTGATTGTGTGATAATGCAAAAGGTTTGGCTGTTGTAAATAGTGTGTGTAGAATAACCTGTAGATTGTGTCCTGTTCATGTACAACGTTGATATTCAGCGATTATAGGATGCAATTGATGTGTACTTATCATTTCAAAAATAAACAAAATATGCTTTGAAAATGGTTTCGTTTGTTCGTGTCTTGGTAACACTTCGGCAGGGGTTATAATATCATCTTAATAAGTGCATATTCCGGATGTCAGATTTAGGCACAATGGAGGCAGTGGTATTACAGCGAGATTTTTTGTGGTTAGATTTAGTTACCTTGTAAACAGTTGAAACTCGATGGTATAGACCCTATCAGCAAAGAAAGTCAAGTGATCTTATCTAGGTAAACACACTGCCTAAGAAACTCTTGTTGGTTTATTTACAATTGAAATACACAGTCTGTAGTTGTTATGATAACAGGGTAGTTATGGTGTTTAATTGATGTGTGCTGCATTGTAATGGGTCTGGTTAGGAAGATGGTGTTTAATTGATGTGTGCCGCATTGTAAGGGGTCTGGTTATAAAGATGGTGTATCAATGCATCAATTTACAAGTGTTTTTAAACAATGGAAGGTAACAATAGTCTAAATCGGGACTTCGACAGAATATTCCGCCAGTTTTGGGAAAACAAAAGCTTTTTTCTGCAGCTTATGTTCAAGATACACATATCATTGCGAAACACCGCATACACGTCAAAAGAGCGAATGTGCATATTTTCGACAAAAATTATCCAATAAAAATAGTTGGTGTTGCAAACCAAATTTGGACTATGTGCTGTCTTCTTTCCAACATTCACGATCCAATTACTACTGCTGCATCGGAAGGACCTGATTAGTGTTGTCAGTACCTTTCACACATATACTGCAACATTTATGTAAAATTGTACCAATATTTCAAAGATGTTTTACTATAAAACTTTATAAAATAAAAGTGTTCCACAAATAGCCCTATTTGTAAATACCACAAAGTCACATCAATTCGCCCCAGCTAGTGCCCTTTGACCAGTTATCTGGTAATAATAATTATTACTTTTTATTGTAACTGTCCGTCTATGATAACATTAATTATTAATGTTATTACATAACAGGCAATACTGCTGCATTGTCCACTGATGACTGCCCGTCTGACAAATAAATTGCGGTTGACAATTCATGTGATTTCCTCAATTTTCTTTGACTTCCCCAACACTGTGCTTTAATGTGAAACTGGTCAACTGTCTTACAAACAAATGCTTCGTGTCTGTAACTTTTCACAAAGAAATTATACCCTTTATTGAACGCTCTATTTTTTCCATTTTGTTTAATATAGCCAACAATTTAATTTGAAATATAGAGAATATTTTGAGAATCCCATTTGGTTTTTTAGTACATTCTGTAGAACTTAAAGATGCCATTTTGACTTTAGTTTAAGACCGAATTGCAGAGCATTAATGCACAGAGAACTGAATAGTAAATATGTGTTACAAATTCATTTTTGGTGTGCAAATTGTTTTATTTATTAGGATCTTTATCAGAGTCTATCAGTGCTAATTACCAGCAAACCTTTCCACCAAAGCTGGCCAGTGTATTGCTATTGTGAACACAGAGTTCAGCTGCAAGATAACATGTTTACCTAGAACAGACCATGTGACCGCTTATCGATATGGTCTATTACAGCAAGTTGTATACTCACAAATAGGCACATAATAAGCAGTTGTAACTCATGGTGTTATAATTACGCTTAGATTAAGGCCCATTTTAAGCAGTTGTAACACGGTGGTACCAAAGGGAGCAACGTTTAGGCACATTATAAGCAGTTGTAACACGGTGGTACCAAAGGGAGCAACGTTTAGGCACATTATAAGCAGTTGTAACACGGTGGTACCAAAGGGAGCAACGTTTAGGCACATTATAAGCAGTTGTAACACGGTGGTACCAAAGGGAGCAACGTTTAGGCACATTATAAGCAGTTGTAACACGGTGGTACCAAAGGGAGCAACGTTTAGGCACATTATAAGCAGTTGTAACACGGTGGTACCAAAGGGAGCAACGTTTAGGCACATTATAAGCAGTTGTAACACGGTGGTACCAAAGGGAGCAACGTTTAGGCACATCATAAGCAGTTGTAACACGGTGGTACCAACGCGAGCAACGTTTAGGCACATTATAAGCAGTTGTAACACGGTGGTACCAAATCGAGCAACGTTTAGGCACATTATAAGCAGTTGTAACACGGTGGTATCAACGCGAGCAACGTTTAGGCACATTATAAGCAGTTGTAACACGGTGGTACCAAATCGAGCAACATTTAGGCACATTATAAGCAGTTGTAACACGGTGGTACCAAATCGAGCAACATTTAGGCACATTATAAGCAGTTGTAACACGGTGGTACCAACGCGAGCAACATTTAGGCACATTATAAGCAGTTGTAACACGGTGGTACCAAAGGGAGCAACGTTTAGGCACATTTTAAGCAGTTGTAACACGGTGGTACCAACGCGAGCAACATTTAGGCACATTATAGGCAGTTGTAACACGGTGGTACCAAAGCGAGCAACATTTAGGCACATTATAAGCAGTTGTAGCACGGTGGTACTAAAGCTAGATTTATACTTGGATTTAGGAACATATAAGCGGTTGTAACTCGGAGGTATTACAGCCAGAGTTATGCTCAAATTTAGGCAAATTATAAGCTGCTTATAACACGGTAGTATTAAAGCTAGATTTATACTCAGATTTAGGCAAATTATAAGCAGTTCTAACACGGTGGTATTGCAACAAGAATTATGCTCATATTTAGACACATTATAAACAGCTGTAACTCGGTGGTATTGCAACGAGAATTATGCTCAGATTTAGGCACATTTGAAGCAGTTGTAACTCGGTGGTATTGCAACGAGAATTATGCTCAGATTTAGGCACATTATAAACAGATGTAACTCAGTGATATTGCAACGAGAATTATGCTCAGCTTTAGGCACATTTGAATCAGTTGTAACTGTGTGGTATTGCAACGAGAATTATGCTCAGATTTAGGCACATTTGAAGCAGTTGTAACTCGGTTGTATTGCAACGAGAATTATGCTCAGATTTAGGCACATTATAAACAGTTGTAACTCGGTCGTATTGCAACGAGAATTATGCTCATATTTAGGCACATTATAAACAGTTGTAACTCGGTAGTATTGCAACGAGAATTATGCTCATAATTAGGCACATTTGAAGCAGTTGTAACTCGGTGGTATTGCAACGAGAGTTATGCTCAGATTTAGGCACATTATAAACAGTTGTAACTCAGTGGTATTGCAACGAGAATTATGCTCAGATTTAGGCACATTTGAAGCAGTTGTAACTGGGTGGTATTGCAACGAGAATTATGCTCATATTTAGGCACATTTGAAGCAGTTGTAACTCGGTGGTATTGCAACGAGAATTATGTCAGATTTAGGCACATTATAAACAGTTGTAACTCGGTGGTATTGCAACGAGAATTATTCTCAGAATAAGGCAAATTTGAAGCAGTTGTAACTCGGTGGTATTGCAATGAGAATGATGCTCAGATTTAGGCGAATTGTAAACAGTTGTAACTCGGTGGTATTACAGAGAGTTATGCTCAGATTAAGGCACATTTTACGCAGTTGCAACACGGTGGTATTGCAACGAGAATTATGCTCAAATGTAGGCACATTTGAAGCAGTTCTAACACGGTGGTATTGCAACGAGAATTATGCTCAGATTTAGGCACATTATAAACAGTTGTAACTCGGTAGTATTGCAACGAGAATTATGCTAGAAATAAGGAACATTTGAAGCAGTTATAACTCGGTCGTGTTGCAATGAGAATTATGTCAGATTCAGGCACATTATAAACAGTTGTAACCCGGTGGTATTGCAACGAGAATTATGCTCAGATTTAGGCACATTATAAACAGTTGTAACTCGGTGGTATTGCAACGAGAATTATGCTCAGATTTAGGCACATTTGAAGCAGTTGTAACTGGGTGGTGTTGCAGCGAGAGTAATGCTCAGATTTAGGCACATTTGAAGCAGTTGTAACTCGATGGTATTACAGAAAGTTATGCTCAGATTTAGGCAGATTTGAAGCAGTTGTAACTCGATGGTATTACAGAGAGTTATACTCAGATTTAGGCACATTTACAGAAGTTGCCACTCGATGGTATTACAGAGAGTTATGCTCATATTTAGCTGCATTATATAACTATGTGGTATTGCAATGAGAGTTATATATGCTTTGAGTTAGACACATTAAAAGCAGTTGTAACACAGTGGTACTAAGCTAGATTTATATTCAGATGTAGGCACATTTACAGAAGTTGCCACTCGATGGTATTACAGAGAGTTATGCTCATATTTAGCTGGATTACAGAACTATGTGGTATTGCAATGAGAATTATATGTGCTTTGAGTTAGACACATTAAAAGCAGTTGTAACACAGTGGTACTAAGCTAGATTTATACTCAGATGTAGGCATATTTACAAAAGTTGTAACTCGATGGTATTACAGAGAGCCACGCATGTCGGAACATTTCCCTTCCCATCGCTTTGTGGTCTTCAAATGATCAGTTTATTTTCCGGATAAATCATAAACATTCGTCAAAGATAACTACATTAAAGATGCCAGTGTACCAACATTAATGTCCTGAACAACAATCGGCGTATTCTCAACCTGTTGGCATGGAACGTCGGAATTATCGAATTACTAATTCATATTTACGCATTTTGTCGTAGAACATATTTTCCCACGGTAAATAGCATCGGTGGGGAAATCCACATTAACTTACGTTGCTTCTATTGCTTCACATTTACGCAATAGCGGAAAACGGTTGTTCTCGCAACATGTTGCAATCCTTAGTGAAACAGAAAGTAAGAGGTTCGGAGAAGGTTGCTTTCCTATAAACAGAATTGGGTCGCCCTGTAGTGCTGCCATGAGTGTATATCCGCGACAAGATAGATATTAAAATTATATTTCGTCAGCAATTATTCTTAAATTCGCATATGGTAATAGGGATTTGTGTATAAAGACAATGCTGAAATTTAAATTAAGTACATGTATACATGATTCTGCAAGTGGTCACTTTTAAAAATTATTAAAATTAATTTTGACCTTTGTACAGGTACAATTGCTATCATGCATCTATCAATATTTTCCCAAAGGAAAATGAGGGGGCGGCGGGCTGACCTAGGGGAATTTGACTACGATTTTATTTGGTGGGGGTCTAATTTCCCACACTAGAGCCAAGCACCTTATTTTATTTGTTTAAAAACTACAATTTTGACTAATCATTGTATGTATAGATTATATTTGTTTACATAACTCTATGATGACGTCATTAAAAAATAGTCCGGCTAGTATGGTAATACGGGATCAGAAAAATAGCGAGTAGCATAATACGGGATTTTTTCCTGTCGACATGTATTTCACCGATTAATAAAGCATGTATTTTGTTAAGATTTTAAACAGGTATATAATAAATATATATATATTTATAGTATGGCCA
Source organism: Congeria kusceri (assembly GCA_027627225.1). Taxonomy (NCBI): domain Eukaryota; kingdom Metazoa; phylum Mollusca; class Bivalvia; order Myida; family Dreissenidae; genus Congeria; species Congeria kusceri. The sequence goes on from CM051027.1 coordinate 54,571,850, forward strand.
CTTAGAAAAGCGGTTTAGAGAAGTGTTATATACATGTATATAGACTTTAACAGGCAAAATTCCGACTTCGCAAATTTAAAGCTGAAAGTGATATAAAATTATGTAAAAATAATATGACAACTTTATTAATTGCTTAAGGACGTTCGCAACAAAAAGAAAATAATTGGGTTAATTTCTCCTTTTGCTTCATTTTTTTTTTACTGTATATAGGTTACAATATACTAATTTCAATCAATAAATATAAATCTGTGTAAGTCATTAAGTTCCAGTCAATGGTTAAAAGTTAACAAAGCATTAAAATAATCAAAACCACACGTATACAATGTATTGCCAAACAAATTAGTTAAAAAAAGATCCATAAAAATATCTATATTATATTTTGGCAATTGATACATTGTTTACGGAAACACGAAACATGAAAAAGGCTACACAGGTACCCTATTTAAAGTCCAATATTTCCCGAACAAATATCGGTGACCCATTCTTTTTATTAATGTTTTGGTGCAAGTATACATTGGTGCATGTATGTGCGAACATTTAAGAAAATCTGTCGTTTGGAACAAAATATATTGCATATTGCTAGGACCTGTAATACCATGACAAGGTATTACAGGTCCTAGCAGACGTGCTGGAGAGGGAACGAAGAACCCAGAGACCGAGGTTAACAAGTGGTTCTAGCAAGATCCAGTTTGTAAAACCAGGAGAGAAGAAACCATCGTCACCAACAAGTCAGCATGGTCTCCTATAAGAAGCAGCATCATGGGAGATGAGAGTAGATCTCGAGCAGAAACTTGTCTTCCCAGATGTTGTGCAGACCAACCTGAGGCCAGACATTGTGATATGGTCTACACAGAGTAGGAAAATCATCCTGGTGGAACTAACTGTGCCATGGGACGAAGGCTGTGAAGAAGCTCATGAAAGGAAAAAAGCCAAATATGATGAGTTGGTGGAAGCCTGCAGACAGAGAGGATGGACTGCGTGGCTATTTCCAGTGGAGATGGTGCCAGAGGCTTCCCTGCCCAGTCAACTTGGAGGCTACTCCAGAAGATTGGTGTTACGGGAGCCAAGAGGAAGAGTGCAGTCAAACGCCTAGCAGAGGCGACAGAACAGGCCTCCTGCTGGCTTTGGTGCAGGAGAGAGGAGCCCGCCTGGGACCTAGGGGTCGAAACGTCTGATGACGGTTGGAGTCCACCTGATGACGCTCATTGGTCTCCAGGTCTCTCATTTTATCATCTGCGCAACAAGACTGAAACAGCAGTCTGATGTTGATCAACAGTAGTACGAACACTGTATTTCTACATTGTTAAACTGGACTACCAGTGAATTCCAGGAAAGGCTGGATGGCAACAGGGGAAGACCTGTGACGCTGGAAAGACAGATGGCAGCCAGGAGCAGACTGGAGCCTGGGCATGATGGGCCAGCACCCCTTCATGCTGTCCTCTTGAGGGGACACCTTCAATCGCTACAGAACGAACAGATGAAAAACACCCCCAGAGTCTCCCGAGAGGGGGGGGGGGGGAGGATGAGAGACTTTTGAAGATCAAGACTTTGTCGACTTTTGCTTACGGTTTGGGGAAGGAACGGTTCGGAGTAAGAGAGGCCAGAGTAAGATCTACACATCCCACTGAGAACAGAAGAGAAAGACAGATAGCCAGTATCAGAAGAGAGTTAAACATCTTGAAAAGACAGTATAGGAAAGCCTCAGAGGTGGAGAAAATAGGGCTACTTGAGCTAAGAGAGACGTTAAGGGTCAAATTGAAAGGTCTGGTTCAGCACCTGGGCCAAGTGGGACAACCTACAGCGTTTATAAGAATTGCCCGCAGCTGTCAAGACGCTTGTGGGGGCTGATGAGAACACTGCGGAAGAAGGGAACAATCCCTGTTAGCTGGAAGAGAGCGGAAGGCTGCTTCGTCCCGAAAGAGAAAGACTCCACGACTGTTGAACAGTTTAGGACCATTTCCTTGCTCAGTGTGGAGTGTAAGATCTTCTTCTCTATCGTGGCTAGGAGACTGACTTCATACCTTATCAGCAACCAGTACATTGATACATTTCCAGTGGAGATTGGTGCCAGAGGCTTCCCTGCCCAGTCAACTTGGAGGCTACTCCAGAAGATTGGTGTTACGGGAGCCAAGAGGAAGAGTGCAGTCAAACGCCTAGCAGAGGCGGCAGAACAGGCCTCCTGCTGGCTTTGGTGCAGGAGAGAGGAGCCCGCCTGGGGACCGAACAATAGCCGTCAGTGACTGTTTATGACAGGTCACTGCTGACCCCGCCAACCTGAGGACGTAGTGGACATAGGGGTCAAAACGTCTGATCACGGTTGGAGTCCACCTCATTGGTCTCCAGATCTCTCATTTTATCATCTGCGCAACAAGACTGAAACAGCAGTCTGATGTTGATCAACAGCAGTACGAACACTGTATTTCTACATTGATGCATAATAAATGACGTTTCAGAAGGTATTATTAGTACCCATTTGACCTACTTCAATGTCCAGTCAAATTCATTATTTTAACAGTAATTGTAGATAACGCGTTTTTTATTACCAAAATACACTTGTGTATTGCCAAACAAGACATGTAAAACATCAGTTGAAAGAAACATAACCTTGTTTGAAAAAAAGCTCTCTTATATACTTTAAACATTGATAAAAAATCCTAACTGAAAAAAAGAGACTTCGACAGGTACCGTATTCAAATCCCAAAATTTCCGGAAGGCCGGTGACCCCTATTTTTAAGACTGTTTTAGTTTCAGTATACAATGATGCGTGTGTATGGGAAGTTTCAACAAAATCTGTCGTTTGGAACCAAAGATATTCGCATATTTGATAAATTATTGATATTTTTTCAGGCATATTTAATGCATAATTAACCTCGTTAAGCGTCCATTAAAAGTCATTTATTAAATGATAACTGTAGATAAAGCACGTTTTATCATTAAACTGCACTTATATTACCAAACGAAACATTAAAAAAAAGATCCATTTAAAAATCTCAATCTTTGTTTGAATATGAACGGTTGATATTACTCAACATTCTTAGTAACACACACTAAAAAAGGGTCTTCGACAGGTACCGTATTCAAAATTCAATATTTCCGGAAAAAGGCCGGTGACCCCTATTTTTGAAGACTGTTTTAGTTTTAGGATACATTGATGCATGTTTGTGCCAATTTTGAAGAAAATCTGTCGTTGGAAAAAAAAATTAAGGAAAATGTTGCGAACGTCTTTAACTAGTATGTTAGAATTCTAATTTCATAACATATTGCATATTTTAGATTTCGAGAAAAAACTGTATGCATCCTTCTAAGAATCGCTTCCGTACGCTTTCTTTCGCTTGCGTTATGTTAAGTACAGTTATATCATTTATCAAACGCAAAAATAATGTTGGTGACCTAATTTTATTCTGGAAATTCCAATATCCCACATGACAACAGAACTTCTATTTTTAGAGGCAAATCTAACCAGGGAACCAATCAGATTTCACGTAAGTCAGCCGCTAAATAATACAAACACGGCGTGTTTAATGTATGGCAGACACTGTGCAGTGAACGCTTGATCCAGACGTGTTGAAATATTGTAAACAGTTTATCATTTATTAAAACCATGACAGCTAACGTTACTGACTTAAAACGTGGTCGAATTATTTGTAAAGTCTGTGTGTCGCTGTGATGTTAAAGTGAAACAGAGAGTAACAAGTAGCAGAGATCTAATATAAATACTCATGTTAATAGATCTCCGTTAGAACATGTAGACTTTGCAAAGTGAATTTAGTGAATGCAGAGAACTAATATTATTAAATTGGATTTAAAATAGATCTCGCCATGCAGCACGAAGAACTACATCCCCTTCGGAACGGTTTATCACCGGCAGATAGTTCAAGGTAAGATTTGCATTGCACATGTTATGGTCGCAATGATTCCACATGGTGCTAGAGGGAAAATATTGATAGGTGCATTATTTGTTCAAAGTTTGGAGTTAATAGTATTTGTAGTAGAATATAGTATGAGTAGAAGTTGTAGTTGTAGTAGTAGTAGTAGTAGTTGTAGATCTAGTAGTAGTAGCAGTAGTAGTAGTAGTAGTAGTATATCTAGTAGTAGTAGTAGTAGTAGATCTAGTAGTAGTAGTAGTAGTAGTAGTAGTAGTAGAAGTAGATGTTTACCTAGATCTAGCCTACTGCATGGATCATTTAACATAATGACTGGAGTGTTTAATGCTAGCTGGTCGCACACATACCGTGAATTCATCCATTAGGTCTACCATACTGATAACTAAAGGAAAGTATTAATAACACCATTGACATTTGAAGACGACAGACACAAGTTGATTTTACCGTATTTTCTTGCTTGATCATGTTTATGCACCTATCAATATTTTCCCCCATGGGGGAGCGGCGTTCATATACGGGACTTTAGACTGAAAGCAATTCCCGATAGGCGTGAATTTGACACGCCGAATGATTCCGGGTCCCGGGAAATAGACTGTTCGGATTTAAGATGCCGGTAATATTGGTCCCCGGGCCATTTGATGCACCCTCCCATTGAGGGGATTTAGACAAAAAGGCTTGGCTCTAGTGTGGCGAATTAGATCCCCCAAAATACAATTAGTAAAATTCCCCTGGGATTGCCCTTTAGGCACCCCGTGGAATCATTGCGTCCATTTATTGATACTGACATACACAACGGAAGCTGCATTGCGACATTTTCTACACATAACGCTAGTGTTATGGTCGCAATGATTCCACATGGTGCTAGAGGGAAAATATTGATAGGTGCATTATTTGTTCAAAGTTTGGAGTTAATAGTATTTGTAGTAGAATATAGTATGAGTAGAAGTTGTAGTTGTAGTAGTAGTAGTAGTTGTTGTTGTAGATCTAGTAGTAGTAGCAGTAGTAGTAGTAGTAGTATATCTAGTAGTAGTAGTAGTAGTAGATCTAGTAGTAGTAGTAGTAGTAGTAGTAGTAGTAGTAGAAGTAAATCTAGTAGTAGTAGTAGTAGATCTAGTAGTAGTAGTAGTAGTAGTAGTAGTAGTAGTAGTAGTAGATCTAGTAGTAGTAGTAGTAGTAGTAGTAGTAGATCTAGTAGTAGTAGTAGTAGTAGTAGATCTAGTAGTAGTGGTAGTAGTAGTAGTAGTAGATCTAGTAGTAGTAGTAGTAGTAGTAGTAGTAGTAGTAGTAGTAGTAGTGGTGGTGGTGGTACGTAGTAGTAGTTTCAGCAGTGGCAATATCAGCAGCATTAATGGTTGTAGTAGTGTTGGTTGTTGTTGTAACCTCCATTTAACAATAATATTAAATCATACATGTGTCTTATATTATGTAATGCGCAGCACGATTGACAACCCAAATACATGGAACGTTCAAAATTACTGTTAAGGCAGAGCGTTTAAGTTAACCAAGACATGATTTGTGGTGTTTTATAAAGGCCTACGTGTTAAACTAAAACAAATATCATCAAGTGTTCTATCTACAGGGCTGTCCTAACCATAACCCTAGAATTTATGAACAAATATAGCGTTCGCTTTGTTTCCGTGTTTAACGCGTTGTTATTGTGCTATTTGACCTGATTTGGCCATCAAGAGGTCGATATATTTCGTGGAAGAGAACACGGATTCAGAAGATGTTTCAGCAGAATCACGTCGCTTATTTTGAAATGACGATTTGGCTCAATCTCGGAAAGAAACAACATCAAAAGAATGCGCATACAGTCAGTTTTTGCAAGTGTCCGTGTTTGAACGATCACACTGTGCATGCAACAAATCGTCAACAAACCAAAAGTTTCGTATACACTGTGAATCAAGGCTCGTTATTTGCTTTAATGCATGTTTCAAGGCAGAATGCAATATTTTCGAGTAAAAAATTAGGCCAGACCATTGATATACCCTAATTCATGTAACAGATGTGCAGTAATTTGAACCAATATAGTTTACTGTCAAATCACATCCATCACATCCATCCCATAACTTTTTCCCCTTAACTGAAAGAAAACCTAAACAGCTACTTGTTCGTAACAATGATAAACTTATCACTGGTAATATGCCCTGTGTAGGCTCTCCAGTGGTGATGAGCACCGCCCGCGTCACTTAAAGACTATAGCACCTAAATGACCTGTTCGAAGTAGTTCTTATAATTCTTTTATTAAAATTAATACTACGGAAGAGACGGAGATTTTCAAAATCATCAATAAGGCGTGTCGTAAGTAAAACCGCGCTTAATGCACGTTCGGAAAGTGTCGTCCCGGATCAGCATGTGCAGTCCGCACAGGCTAATCCAAGACGCCACGTTCCGCTTATGTACAATGGATTTATGTTTTGAAGAGATTTCATTGAAACAGAAAATACCATAAAAGCGGGAAGTGTATTCCCGGATCTGCAGGTGCGGACTGCACAGGCTGATCCGGGACGACACTTTCCGCACGTGCATTAAGCCTGGTTTTCCCACGACACGCCTCCTTAAATTTCGGACGAGACATATGATATGACAGAAGAACATTCGTACAACACCCGTTTACATTTAATCGCTATCGTTTGTCCGTATTCTATCTTAAGAATTAAGCCCGGTCAAATGTCCTTTAATACATGTACAGTGACATCAGCATCAGGCAGCGACAACAACGTCTGAAGTCAGTCTAGCCCAGGAATCTGCATGATTACGTAATCGTTTATTCACTGTTGCGTGACAAATGAAGATAAATATAAGTAAAAATGTGAAACAAGTAAACCTTATACACTGTATTTGGTATTTGATAAGATCTTATATAAAGGGCCGGAGATACCATCAATAGGGAATGTGGCGGATCCGTGGTCTTTGTGTGGTAACGCACTGGCTTTACAAATTACAATCGAGGGGTCGCAGGTTCGAGCCCCCGCTACACCCTAACCTACTAACTCGTCTTTCCAGGGTTGGCACGAATCACCCACCCCCGGTTTTTCCCGGCGGTTTTTACCGGTTTTTTCCGCCCCGGGCAATACTCTGAAAGTGAGCAATACTGGTCAATACTGGGCAATACTATTTTTTCTTCAGTTAATATGCAGTTTTAATTGTTTTTATAAATCTAAATGCTCTGTTAACTTATGTCATTAAGAAAATGACTTGTTTAGTTTTGTGTATTTTCTTTATTAAATAGTTTGTATCAAATATATTTAGTTTGAATAAGGAATAAGGAACTGTTCCTTGTTCCTTGTTCGAATACGGAACAAGGAACAAGGAACCAACTTACTCTCCATAATATATGCATATATAGTTACAGTATTTTTTAAGTGCCGGCACATATCCACTTGTTTATTCATTCATTTTTCGATGGCAACGCTTATCATTAAGTATTTTCTGTTTTGTTTGTGAAATGATTCCGCTTGATATTGAAATATGTCTACACTTATTCATCCTTCTTTATTTCTTGCATTGAACTGTTCTTTTTTGGTTAACAATAAAAGTTAGGGAGGCCGTCTCTGGATAATAATGCAAGCCTTTCAGTATTATTATAATCTGATATTGGGCAATACCGGGGATTACTGGACAATTCACTTTGTATCTTCTATTTTCATTACTTACTTTCATTTTTTCACTTTAAAAGCAGGATTGTTAATGATGAAGCAATAAAGAATAATTATTTTTTTACTGATGCACAATCAACAGCTGGAATCAGTCACTAAAAGGTGCCAATCAATGCATGTTTTCATGGTTTGGAAAAGGCCCCTTATTGACATGGGCCTTTGCCTGGCCCCACTTGCATAGGTCTGTCAATTCAATCAATGTTTGTGTTTGGTAAAGAAGGTGCACATATTGTGAATGGGTCATAAATTATATCACAATGTGTCATTAATTTGATGTACAGCATGGGGCAGCAAGTGTGTCTTTATGCAACATGACTTCAACTAACATATTTTATAACACAAGAATATGTTAGAATTGTCAATTTTCTCTTATACATTCATTTCCTCTTTTTCTTCCATAAAAATAATTCTGTTACATTATACAACTGTATACTGAGAAAAATATGAGGAAAGTGACCAAAACATCCAACTTAAATTTTGTGAAATAGAAAAGAAATTATCGATACGTTTCCACATGAAATAGAAATAAACAATGTAACTTACATTATATAATTGTTATTAGATATGTGTTTATATGTAGAAATTCATTATTCGTATGTAATGTAAACATGATTGTACAATTTCCCCAGTATTGCCCACTATTGCCCAGTAAAACCCTGTAAAACCTTGTTTTTCCCAGTATTACCCGCCCGGGCCGGTCAATACTATAAAGCCCGGGTTTTATGCCAACCCTGCGTCTTTCGCATGAGTCGTTAAGCCGAGGTGCAGTGTACTAGGTGCTTCACACGGGGCACTAAAAGACCCAGGGTTGCCTCTGGAACGGGCGTCTCCTGTATCTTGCACTATCCCCCGTAACCCAACTAGCAAGTCTTCTGAGGCGATGGTCATATGGGAGAGAATCCCGATTCGCTTAATAAAAATGCAACTGTAGGAAACTATCAAGGGCAAAATAGCAGCGTGCTGCACCCGGCTCCTTTTTGCCCCCTCCCCCTCTGCTGGCCCTCAGGGCTTGTCAACACAGAAATGTTGAACATCTTTTGAAATTCAACATATTTTTGTAAATATTTAATGACAATGAATATACTATGCTTAAAAACCTTGATCAGATGCAGTAGACTCATGAAAACCCTGGATTTAGGAAATAAATGGAAAAAGTCAACAAACTGGCCCGGTTTTCCACCCTGCTTATTTTTAGCAGCACCCTGTACCTTTTTTGATTCTACATCTTTCCCTACCATCAATTCGATTTAAGTTACCATTCTTTCTAAGAGTCGCGTTATTGCGCAGTTTCGTAGTGTCAACGAACATTAAACGCTAAAAATGTTATAACTGTTCATTTGTTAGAATCTCCTAATCTGTAAAACTAAATTCCCAGGTGTTCAAAGAAAAAATATAACCCAGTGTTGTAACAAACAAGTGTTTTTGTCCCACATGAAAAGCATTACCACCAAGCTACACCTGTAAAACAAGGTGTTAACAACCATGAATGATTTATGCAACTAGCATTTTCGCTAAAGTGTCGGCTAATCTTTTCTGACATTTACATATAATTTTCCCTATGAACAATGTTCTGTTAGGAGAGTTAGGTTGTTTTGTCATGAAGTGGTGAAATAACGCGAAACATGTCAATATTTGCCAAGCATATATAGATGGTTATACTTTGACATGCAACTAATAAAGCAAATTGTGTGTGTTGTTTCACACATGATTGTTGTTGTTTTTTTTTGCCAAATCCATTTTGTTAAGGTAGATACTGATACTGACGCTTCAGTTGTTCATAAGTTGGTTGATAGGTCAGTGTTCGTTGGTTAGTTACACAGTTGGTTGGCAACACGGTTGGTTGACCTGGTTGATCGGTCAGATGGTTAGCCTGGTCAGTTTTTGGTCAGTTAGTTTGTTAGTTGGTTTGTCAGTTACCTGGTTGTTTGGTTAGTTGTTGCCAGGTTGATTGGTCAGTTGGTTGATCAGTTACATGGTTGGTTGGTCAGTTGGTTGGTTAGTTACACGGTTGATCGGTCAGTTGGTTGAATGAATGGTACGTTGGTCAGAGGGTTAATCGTTCGGTTGATTGGTTGTTTTGTTACGAGATGTTAAGTCGCTTAACGGTTTTGCTGACTTGAATGCTGTCTTTTTGTAGGGTGCTTAGATGTTTTCGCAGTTGGTCGGTCTGTCAGTCGATTGGTTGCTGACATGACTGTATTTCATTTTATCAACATATATTACCGGTACCAGTAATGTTGAAGTGCACATTATCTTATCAAGACAAGACAAGACAATAGTTTTATTCAAGATTAGTACAAAGTACATGATCTAGAAAAAAAAAAACGAACATATATACATTCTATACGCGGTCAATGCATTCGGAATTTGTTCTAAAAATCGTGAAATATATGCAAATTCAAAACGAAACGAATTAATTGCAGTATAACATAACATAAGTTGCAAACGTATGGAGAGTGATGTACATGTATATTATACATGAATAGATTGTCTAATTTCTAATGCATATTTAATATAGTTGGCAACACTTTTAACAACATCAGAGTTAACTGATCCCATTAATGAATTGAACTTATACACAGATGGTCTATCGTAAAATCGTTTATCAAGAAATCGTCGCCTTACTGTTGAGTAACATGGACAAATGCATATAAAATGGTACACATCTTCTAAATCACGCCTTCCACAGTAGAGACAGTGCCTTTCATTTCTTGGTATATTATTTGAGCCATAGCGGCCTGTATGAATTCTTAACGAATGAGCACAAATTCTAAAACGTGTAAAAAATTTCCTGAGACTAGCAGGCAATATATCAAGATAACATTCGTACATAAAATTATTTTTGTAATAAACGTAATCCAACAGAATTGAACTACGTTGTAATGAACCATGCCATTCTTGGATAAAGTTATCAATTACACGTTGTTTGAAAATTAATGGAAAAGAACCATGGATACTTTCGGGATACAAAAATACATCCGAAAAACCAAAATCATCTAAAGGTTTCTTCACAGAGGACACCCAGTTCGAGTGGCCTAATTTACAATCGTCTAAACCTCGACGATACAATGATGAAATAATAACATTATCACTTTGCAATACCTTACACCAGTAAGAAATGATGCGTGTATATCTTGATATATATAAGGGATAACGTCCAAGTTCGCCGTATACACCAATGGATGATGTAGACTTTCTTACATTCAAAATAGATTTGCAAAATTTTAAATGTACCCGTTTCAGGGTTGTCAGGTTTTTGCCATGAGTGGAAAAAACCATGGTAAAAACCGGAAAAAACCGGCAAGGAAAAAACTGGGTGGCAAAAACTGGCAAAAATCAAAATAATTTATGTATAAAATTAATATAAAAAAACACAACAACAAACAAATACAGTTTAAATTTAATGAGATAGGGTTCAATGTGTTTATATATGCACCTGGTGTTCATATTAAGTGGGGGAAAGGAGAAGACAGACATTTGACTTGAATGCCATGTCTGAGTCAAGACACCTGTTATGCAGCAAAAAACAGGAGAACAAAATCCAACTCAGGTGATAATGGCCTCTTTATTATTGAACTGGGGATACTGGGGCTAGCTAATGGGGCTGCTAATCACTGGAATGTTCCTCAGGGGAACAATTAATGGGTTCCAGAACAAACAGGTACTGAAATTTCAGAGCATGCACCACATTGGATTGTAGTTGTGTGTTAGGCATTCATATGGCACTTAACATTAATGGGCATGTCCTTTTGGCCTATCATAGAGTTGCTTGTGTCATTTTCATGGGTTTAAATTCTTCTAAGCCATTGTAAGACAACCATTCCATTTCTGAATTCACTCACTATAACTACATGTACCTTCATCACTTGCATACAGATCTACAATAATTATGTCAACAAGAGGAGGAAGAAATAAAGACCCAGTATGGGACTTTTTCAACAAGGTAGAAAAAGATGGAAAGACTCTTGCCTGTTGCAAGAAGTGTGGTCATGAGCAAAGCAACAAAGCAGAGCGTATGAGAAAACACCAGAAGACAAGCAGTGAGGTAGTTTCATTTGAATTAAAACGCTCTGCAGAAGAAAATCATGGCCTGGAAACTGAGACAAGCAGTGCTCCAGCTCCAAAGAAAAGAATTCAAACCGACTTGAATAACCAAGTGTTTGTCACATCGGAAGAAACCAAATTACAGCTGGACTTACTTTTAGCCAAGTTCTTCTTTGCATGTAACATACCATTCTCAGTGAGTGAGCATGATTCATTTAAAACTTTTGTGTCCACTCTGCGACCTGGATACAAGCCACCAACAAGAAAGAAACTGTCGGGACCACTACTTGATTCTGTTACAGAAGAGCTACAGTTGCAGGTAAAGGCACAAATTGAAGGCAAAGACTGTACTCTTATTGAAGATGGCTGGAGTGACTGCCATAATGAGCCTGTGACGGCTACGTGTGTCCATGTTGATAAGAAAGCATTCTTCATTGATGCCAAGTCAACAGGAGCAACAAGCAAAACAGGGGAAAACCTCCGGGATATGTGTAAAGAATCCATCAAAAAGGCATCGTCTTTATATGGATGTACAGTAAAGAATATTGTGACAGATAACGCCAAGAACATGGAAAAAATGCGACGGCTTCTTCATGAGGAAGACAATGACTTGCTTGTGTATGGATGTAATGCCCATTTACTGAATTTGCTAGGACAAGATATTACACCATCATCTGTAATGAAACTTGTTGTTGAAGTGCAAAAATACTTCAGAAATCACCACCAGCCCAGCTCATGGCTGGGTGAATGTGAAGGGAGTGTAAAGCCCCAGCTGCCTGGGGACACAAGGTGGAACAGTCAGCTGACCTGTCTTGATACATTTCTAAGAAACAGAGAGTTCATGATAAGAATTACTCAGGAACATGGTGACTCTACTGACTCCAACATAGCAAGGAAAGTTAATGATTTCAATTTGTACCAGCAGGCAAAAGATCTCCACAAACAAATGCGACCAATATCTGAAATGTTAGATCGCATTCAGGGTGACTCTGCCAATGCTGCTGATGCCTGCGATGCTTGGTTCACTCTACTTCACCACCCAGATCTGACTGAGCACAAAGATGTCATTAATAGTAGAATGAATCAAGCCCTTCAGCCGTTCCATTTGGCAGCATATCTTCTTCATCCAAAATACAAAGGTGCACATCTTAGTGATAAACAAAAAAAATTGCAAGAAATTGGATCACACAGAAAAACGAGTGTTACATCTCCTCAGTCATCAGCTTTGAGGCCCAGGCTGAACCATATCCATCCTCTTTCTGGACGACTTCGGCAACAAGCATGGATAGCTGTGTTTGGTGGAAGGCTGTGAACAATTCAAACTTTCTGCCAGGATTTGTTGATCTAATGATTAGACTACAAAAACTGCCCGCAAGTTCTGCTTCAGTTGAAAGAGTGTTTTCAAACTTCAGCCATATACAGTCCAATCTAAGCAACCGGCTTGGGATCGAAAAGGCAGGAAAACTTGTTTTCTGCTACCGAATGCTGAGAGGTTCACAGGAGCTGGAGTACTGATTTTCGTATCATAATCACACAATGTGCAAAGTTGAAGGGAGTAGATGGTGTACATGGAATAATTATTCCAATAATAAGTTTGTAAAGTTTCACTTTTTATTGAAAATATGCATATATTCAATGGTAAAAAGTGCATGTATTTGTTAATTGAATTTGAATAAAGCAGTTTAAACGTATTGTTTTCAATGTCTATAGATTTTGCCATTTTTGCCGGTTTTTTCCAGTTTTTGCCGGTTTTTTCCAATTTTTGCCATCGGCAAGGAAAAAATAAGTTTTTTCCGGAAAAAACCCAACCCTGACCCGTTCAATATCTTTAGACTTCGTAAAACCCCAAACTTCTGATGCATAATTAAGTGTTGATCCTACCAAAGCATCAAATAATTCACAGTAACTTTTTGGAGTAAGTGGGACCTTCTTAAAATTGAATAATAAAGTATTTAGAGCTTTCAGAGATTTACCAATGATGAACTCATTATTTGCAGAGAAATTGCCATTATATTTAAAAACACAACCAAGATAATTAAAATTATCTACTATTTGTATTGGTTCATTTTTATAGAACCACTGTTCATCATCTTTTCAAGCACCACGTTTTCTGAACACCATAATTTTAGTTTTGGAACTATTAACTTCTAAACTCCAGGTATTACAATAATCCGCTAATTTATCCATGTGAGTCTGTAATTCTTCGGGGGACTTACCCAAAATTACCATATCGTCTGCGAACAATAATACTAGTAAAACAATATCATACAATTCAATTCCAGCACTTACATTACTTTGTAAAAACATTTCTAAATCTTCTAAAAAAAGGGAGACTAGCAAGGGGGAGATAACTTCGCCTTGCCTTAAACCCACAGAATATTCGAAAAATTCAGAAAAACTAGTACAATGTTTAACGCAGGATTTCACATGCATGTACATATTCTTTAGAATTCGTAATACTCTACCACGTAAATCAGCATTAAACAGTTTAAACCAAAGTGCATTTCTATAAATACTGTCAAAGCATTTCTTGAGATCTATAAATGCCACATACAACCTTTTATTGGTATTCAAATAATGTTGAACAACAGATAATAATGAAAATATAGCATCCGTATTGGACACGCCTTTGCGGAAGCCGAATTGTGCATCACTAAAAAGGTTGTATTTTTCACAGAAAGACACAATTCTGTCGTTTAACACAGTGGTAAATAATTTAGAAAAACAACTTAATAGTGTTATACCTCTGTAATTAGCGACAGAGCTGCGATCACCTTTTTTAAACAATGGTATTATAATCCCCTCCGCCCATGTGTCTGGAAAAACACCCGAAGCTAAAATAGCGTTGAAAATGTTACAAATATACGGAGACAGAATATCACTACATTCAATAAAATATTCGTTTAATAAACAGTCAATACCATGTGCTTTATTACGTTTCAATTTTTTAATAGCGTTGTTAACTTCATCAATAGAAATAGGAAAATCTAATTCGTCATTGTAATCGTCATCTCCATCAAAATTGTGGTTATTACAAAAATCTTCCACATTATTGTTAGATGACTGAAAAATATCTTGCTCCAAGTTTGAAAAGAAGTGGTAAAACTCGTCAAGAGAAATTGAGTTCTCATTTTCAGTGTTTTTCTTTTTACTAAAGTACTTCCAGATATCCCTGGGTTTACTCCTTTTCAAACCTTCAATATCTCGCAATTTTTTAGACTGAAAATTTTTCTTTTTCTTTGATAATAATTTTTTATAGCGACTTTTACAATCACAATAATTTTCGCGAGAAGTAGACGTCATGCGCTGATTAAATATACGCAAGGATTCTTCGTAAATTCTTCTGGCTTGCATACATTCGCTATCAAACCATTCAGCATGTTTAAGAACTGAAGAAGGAGCAAAAAAACTTTTATTATTATGGTTAATGGACTTTTGAAATAATGGATCAGCAACGCTTTTCACAAGCGCTGAAAATTTATTTACAACATCATTTATGCATGTTGGATCAATACTAGCTGTCAACTGATCAAATTGATCGCAACATGTCAACAACCCATTTTTAAAATCATCTTTCAAATTTGCATTCCATCTGTACTTATTTTCAACATAATCCTGTTTAGGCAATAAATTATTATTACAAATCACAGAAAAATACAATGGTGCGTGATCACTCCATTGATTAAAATTCAGTACGGAGAAGTCCGTTATTTGTGAAAAGTGAGATTCACGTGTTAATACATAGTCAATAGTGGAAGTACCGTTTCGAGATACAAATGTGAATGCACCTTTGTTAAAATCATCAAATAATCGGCCGTTCACAATTCGCATTCCCGAGGATTTACATAGGTCAATCAATTTACACCCAAACGAATTGCATTTTTTTTCAATTGAGGCCCTGCTTAAACAATTATCAGGAATATAATTTTCACAATCAATAAAATCGACACACTGGTCAAATAAGATAAAATCATGTTTTTGTCCAATTCTGGCATTAAAATCACCAGTGATAAAAACCGAACCCAGGATACTAAAATCATTGATATCGTTTTCTAACGCATCAAAAAAATCAAAATCCACAATATTATATGCTGGTGACTCCTCGGGCCAAATGTATACACCACACAAATAAATATTATTTTCTAGATTGAAGAAATATTTACATAGTTTTAACCAAATGATGGAATCGTGTTGATGACTTATTATTTCTACACCCACTTTAATACGTTCATGTATAAATAAAGCGACTCCTCCACTATTACGCCGTGCATTTCTGTGTTGGAATTTTCGGAAATAATTAAAGCTACTGAAAGAAGATAGATTGATATCACTAGCTTCTGAAGCCCATGTCTCATACATAATTATGATGTCATATTTTGATATAAGTTCCACGAAGTCAGGATCATCCCTTTTCTGTTCTGTTAGTCCATTAACATTCCAGCTGAGGACCTTCACATCACCCCCCTGGAACACCTATTCCTTCATTGGACGGCCATCAATGTAGAGGGTATCGTACGAAATCCACGCATTCTTCCCCTGCTGTTTTGCCTCTTTCATCCGGGGAACGAGCTTCCTCCTTTTGTCTGCTACTTCCTTGGGGAATTGCTAGTTTACATAGAAACGGGTTCGTTTTAAAGTTTTGGCCTGCTTACGGACATATTCCCTATCTTTAAACTCATGGAACTTCGCCACTATACTTCTAGGGTTTCCCCGACGCCTGGCACCCATTCTATGCACTCTCTCAAGCACTAGTTTATCAACATAATCCTGTGCAATACGCATCTTCTCAACAAAAAATGTTCTCAGTTTAGTTTCAGTTTCAGCATTGGTTTCTCGATCAGACTCTTCAATATTAGCAAAAACTAGATTGTTTCTCATTGACTGTGCTTGCAAATATACAACTTCCTCTTTTAATGATTTCTTTTCGGCTTCGAGTGAGGTTACTTTATCATAGAGTTTATCTTGTGAAAATTCAAAACTATCTACCTTTTCCTCAACTGATTTGAGCCTTTCATCTGTCAGGGTACTGCGATCATCGACAATAGTCCACAGTCGCTTCAGATCCTTTTCAAATGTACTTAATTTCAGTTTCAGCTCGTCTAGAGTCTCTAATTTCTGTTCTATTTTGTCAAGCCTACATTCGATCTTTTGCAGGCATAACAACAAGTCTTTATTTGTAAGTTCATTCATGGTCGAGCGACTACCGGTAGCTTGAGCTGAGCCTTTCTCCATGATTCCCGAATCAGCATCGGCAAGAGTTTCAGGTGCAAAAACACAGTCGCTCACATTATTATCTGGAAATAACACAGAGTTTGCTTGACTTAAAACTTCACTTATCCACGTGCCTCCGGCCGGGCCTCTGTTCAACGCTGACCGTTTTCTGCTAATAACTTCGCTGTCACTAAAACTATCGCTGTTTCCTTTCTTTCTTTTACTCTTTCCGATAACACTGCATTTACTCCAATTAATCCAACAAATCCAATAACTTTTAATATCAAGCACGATATTTATTTTGCTTTATTTTTTAATAAACCCAAAATCATCAAGAGCACTGAAAAACACAACCGACCATCTTGACCACGTGACAGACGTTTTTTATCAAGGCGTAGGTGTGCGTTTTAAAAGACATGTACACCATTATGCATATGACTTTATATGTTGATATCAATTATTTGGTCTGGGGTCGTATTCCAGAAACATCTTATGTGAAATCTTATGCTTAGCCTTATAATCGTCATTTTTCTGAAGCATTTTATTCCATGTAAACATAAAATTCTGCTCAATGTTCGTTTAATATAACCTTAATATTAGCTAATATTTACCTAACTGTTATTGGATTCATTAATTTATGGGTATTTTTATCTCACCTGAGTACAACGTGCTCATGGTGAGCTTTTAGGTCGCTTTTTGTCCGTCGTTCGTCGTCCGTCGTGCGTCGAGTGTCGTGTGTCAACATTTTCATTCAAAGAACATCTCCTCCTAAACCGCTGGACAGATTTTTACCAAACTTCACAGGAATGATCCTTGAGTGACCCTCTTTCAGAATTGTTCAAATCGTTCCGGTCCGCTGCATATGTAGGTCACAAGAGCTAAACATAGATTTAAGAACTGAAAACTTTAAAAATCTTCTTCTCTGAAACCACAAGGCTTGGAGCTTTCATATTTGATATCTTACATCCTCTAGTGGTCCTCTACAAAGATTGTTCAAACTATGCCCCTGGGGTCAAAACTGGTCACGCCCCGGGGGTCACATGGTTTATATAGACTTCAATAGCAAAATGACTTTACAAATCTTCTCTGAAACCGCAAGGCCCAGAGGTTTCATATTTGGTATGTAACATTGTATAGTGGTTCTCTACAAAGATTGTTCAAATGATGCCCCTGGGGTCAAAACTGGCCACACCCCGGGGGTCACATGGTTTATATAGACTTGAATAGCAGAATGACCTTAAAAATCTTCTCCTCTAAAACCGCAAGGCCCAGAGGTTTCATATTTGGTATGTAACATAGTAAAGTGGTCCTCTACAAAGATTGTTCAAATGATGTCCCTGGGGTCAAAACCGGCCACACCCCGGGGTCACATGGTTTATATAGATTTGAATAGCAAAATGACTTTAAAAATCTTTTTCAGTGAAACTGCAAGGCCTAGAGGTTTCATATTTGGTATGTAACATTGTATAGTGGTCCTCTACAAAGATTGTTCAAATGATGCCCCTGGGGTCAAAACTGGCCACGCCCCGGGGGTCACATGGTTTATATAGACTTCAATAGCAAAATGACTTTAAAAATCTTCTCCTCTGAAACCGCAAGGCCCAGAGGTTTCATATTTGGTATGTAACATTGTATAGTGGTCCTCTACAAAGATTGTTCAAATGATGCCCCAGGGGTCAAAACTGGCCACAACCCGGGGGTCACATGTTTTATATAGACTTAAATAGCAAAATGACTTTAAAAATTCTTCCCTGAAACCACAAGGCCCAGCGGTTTCATATTTGATTAAAATATTATATCGATACCTCGATTGGGATTGCTTTGGGGTGGGTGGGGTCAAGGTCATGGTCACTGTTACTAAAAATAGAAAACCGGTTTCCGCTATGTATCTTGAGAACGCATTGAGATATTTTAATGAAACTTAATACATAAATACATTATTTTGAGACATCGATTAGGATTGCATATGGGTAGGGTGGGGTCAAGGTCAAGGTCACTGTTATTAAATATAGAAAAATGGTTTCCGCTAAATATTTTGAGAACACATTGAGCTATTTTAATGAACCTAAATACATAAGTACCTTATATCAAGACATTGCTTGGAATTGCATATGGGGTGGGTGGGGTCAAGGTCACTGTTACTGAAAATAGAAACATGGTTTCTGCTTAATCACGTGAGAAAGCATTGCGATATTTTAATGAAACTTAATACACATATCTTATATCGACTTATATCGAGACCTCACTTGGGTTTGCTTATGAGGTGGGTGGGGTCAAGGTCACTGTAAAGTAGAAAAACGGTTTACGCTCAATAACTTAAGAACGCATGGAGCTATTTTAATGAAACTTCATACGTATATACCTTATATCGAGACCTTGATTTACATTTGTGGTGGGTGGGGTCAAGGTCAAGGTCACTGTTACTAAAAATAGAAAAACAGTTCAATAACTTGAAAACGTATTGAGATATTTTAATGAAACTTCATACATAGCTATCAGGTGAGCGACCTAGGGCCATAGTGGCCCTCTTTTTTTTACATTACCATACAAAAATCGGAACTAGAGTGAAAATATTTTAAGATGGAATATAGCCCCTGGTGGGTAATTTACATTTAAAACCGACATAAAAAAACATCATCACCAACCGCAGGGCAAACATTGAAGTGTTTAAGAGCGTGTGCGAGTGCACTAACCTTTAATGTACGAATTAATTCATTGAAGTAAATACAGAGATAGACCTATACGTTAAAAACGACTGTGACGCCTTTGATGAACGCCGTAGGGAATAAACTCACCTTTAGCAAGCAATTACTGAGGACATTTTGGGATGTATAGGCGTGTATCGACATTTTAATACGCATGTATTGACAACATGTGCATTTGGATGGTAGATATCTACTACATAATAAGTAATGAATTCAGTTACCTTATGTGCATAAAGCGGTACTTAAGTTAGCATATACAGAATTGTATATATCCTGCACATCCGGGTTTACTTAACGCGTTTTTAAACTCTTGTATATATAGAGCGTATGTTTATAAATTAAATGAGGTATAGCATAATATATTGGAGTACAAAATAATACAACACGCGGTGTTTAAATCAGCGTGAATAACGATGATTATAGAATATTATATTGATTAATACGAACTCGTACTGCATACAAAGTCATGGCGAAGGATCAAGATTTTTAAGTCGCTCTTAAATTGTTTTGACTCAACCCTACAGTTACTGTGCATACAAAGTCAAGATTTTTAAATCGCTCTTAAATTGTTTTGACTCAACCCTACAGTTACTAAAACCTTCTGATGTTAGCGATTGCTGTTTTTGTGCACAACGCCCAGATATATTGGCAAAATAAGCAAAACACAGTGTTCACATAACGATAGGCGACATGACTCATTTTTGTGCACAACGCCCAGATATATTGGCAAAATAAGCAAAACATAGTGTTGACATAACGATAGGCGACATGACTCATTTTTGTGCAAAACGCCCAGATATATTGGCAAAATAAGCAAAACATAGTGTTCACATAACGATAGGCGACATGACTCATTTTTGTGCAAAACGCCCCGATATATTTGCAAAATAAGCAAAACACAGTGTTCACATAACGATAGGCGACATGACTCATTTTTTTGCAAAACGCCCAGATATATTTGCAAAATAAGCAAAACATAGTATTGACATAACGATAGGCGACATGACTCATTTTTGTGCAAAACGCCCAGATATATTTGCAAAATAAGCAAAACATAGTGTTCACATAACGATAGGCGACATGACTCATTTTTGTGCAAAACGCCCATTTATTGGCAAAATAAGCAAAACATAGTGTTGACATAACGATAGGCGACATGACTCATTTTTGTGCAAAACGCTCAGATATATTTGCAAAATAAGCAAAACATAGTGTTCACATAACGATAGGCGACGTGACTCATTTTTGTGCAAAACGCCCCGATATATTTGCAAAATAAGCAAAACACAGTGTTCACATAACGATAGGCGACATGACTCATTTTTGTGCAAAACGCTCAGATATATTTGCAAAATAAGCAAAACATAGTGTTCACATAACGATAGGCGACATAACTCATTTTTGTGCAAAACGCCGAGATATATTTGCAAAATAAGCAAAACACAGTGTTCACATAACGATAGGCGACATGACTCATTTTTGTGCAAAACGCCCCGATATATTTGCAAAATAAGCAAAACACAGTGTTCACATAACGATAGGCGACATGACTCATTTTTGTGCAAAACGCACAGATATATTTGCAAAATAAGCAAAACATAGTGTTGACATAACGATAGGCGACATGACTCATTTTTGTGCAAAACACCCAGATATATTTGCAAAATAAGCAAAACATAGTGTTCACATAACGATAGGCGACGTGACTCATTTTTGTGCAAAACGCCCAGATATATTGGCAAAATAAGCAAAACATAGTGTTCACATAACGATAGGCGACATGACTCATTTTTGTGCACAACGCTCAGATATATTTGCAAAATAAGCAAAACATAGTGTTCACATAACGATAGGCGACATGACTAATTTTTGTGCACAACGCCCAGATAATATTATATTGGCAAAATAAGCAAAACATAGTGTTCACATAACGATAGGCGACATGACTCATTAAAGACGTTCGCAACAATTTCGTCCATTTTTTTTCCAACGACAGATTAGATTATCTTAAAAATTTGCGCAAACATGTGTCACTGTATCCTAAAGTAAAACAGTCTTAAAAAATAGGGGTCACCGGCCTTGTTCCGGAAATATTGGGGTTTAAATACGATACCTGTCGAAGCCCTTTTTTCAGTTTGTGTGATTAGCAATGTTCAATTATATAAAGCGTTCATTTTCAAACAAGGACGGAGATTTTTAAATGCATCTTTGTTTGAATCTTTCGTTTGGCAATATCCAAGTGCAGTTTAATGATAAAACGCCCTTTATCTATAGTAACCATAAAAAAAATCACTTTTAATGGACACTTAATGAGGTTAATATTATGCATTTAATATGCCTTTGAAAACATCAAGTAATAATCAAATGATCGAATATCTGTTGTTCCATACGACAGATTTTGTTAAAAAATTCCATATACATGTGTTATTGTATACTGAAACTAAAACAGTGTTAAAAAATAGGGGTCGCCGTCCTTTGTCAGGAAATATTAGGTTTTGAATACGGTACCTGTCGAAGCAACGTTTTCAGTTTGGATTGTGTTATCAATGTTTTAAGCATATATAGGAGAGCTTTTTTCAAACAAGGTTATGGTTCTTTCAACTGATATGTTTTCACATGTATTATTTGGCAATAGACAAGTGTATTTTGATAATAAAAAACGATTTGCTTATATTTACTGTTAAAGTAATGAATTTGGCTGGACATTTAAGTAGGTCAAATGGGTATTAATAATACCTTTTGAAACGTCATTTATTATGCATCAATATATTTTGTTCCAAACGACAGATTTTCTTTAATTTTCGCACACACATGCACCAATGTACACTTACATCAAAACATTAATTTAAAAAATGGGTAACAGAATTTGTTTGGGAAATATTGGACTTTAAATAGGGTACCTGTGTAGCCTTTTTCGTGTTTCGTGTTTACGTAAACAACCTATCAATTGCCAAAATAGAATGATGATATTTAATGGATCTTTCTTTTTAACGAATTTGTTTGGCAATACATTGTATACGTGTGGTTTTGATAATTATAATGCTTTATGAACTTTTAGCCATTGACTGGAACTTAATGACTTACACAGATTTATATTTATTTATTGAAATTAGTATATTGTAACCTATAAACAATAAAGAAATAATGAAGCAAAGGGAGAAATTAACCCAAATATTTTCTTTTTGTTGCGAACGCCTTTAAAGGGATAACAGCGTTTTGTACAGATAAGGGTTAAATTAATGGTACATTAATAAAGAAAGCGGGGCCATACCTGGTTCACTACGCAAGTATGCGTGGGCGAGGAGAATATTAATTGTTTCTTGATGTAGAATACTAGGCTTACATGTCACTTATTACTTTCTGAATTATAACAAAGCAATACAATCTCAGATATGTATTATCGTTTGGTGATATAATACTTGACTTTCTGTATCCGGATTATCATTTTTAAAACCGCTGAATAACTCTGTCGTTAATCTCCTTTCAACTCATGGACGAATGATATTTAAGCATTTTGGTCATTCAGTTAAACATGTCCGTTTGTTGTCTTTTTGCTTCGGAAGTTATGCACCTATCAATATTTTCCCCCCGGGAGGGGGGAGCAGCGGGCATATAATGGACTTTAGACAGGCGGGAAATTGACATGCCGAATGATTCCGGGTCCAGGGAAATAGACATTGTTCCGATTTTAGATCCCGGTATTACTGGCACGCCGGACCATTTGATACACCAATTAAGCATCCCCCATTGCGAGGATTTAGACAAAAATGCTTGGCTCTAGTGTGGGGAATTAGATCCCCCAAAATACAATTTGTCAAATTCCCCTGGGATTGCCCGCCGCACCCCCCTCCCCCCCCCCCTGGGCTTGCATTAAGGGAAGTTTGGGAGTAATTTACTTCCAGTTTTTGTCACAGGACTTCCAAAATTGCAGCAATGGAAGTTGCAGAACTTCCAAAGTTGCTGCCATGGAAGTTCCATCATGTAAGGATGAACAAGTTAGAAGAAAAATAAAGTAATTTATCGCAATGTAAACCTCTTTCACTGAATAAATTGGCATAGAAACCCTTGATGAAAAAGAACTACCTTAAAAAAAACTTGAATTTTATACTTAATTTCATTTCTGAAATTCTCAGGACTTATGTTGCGCGATACTGTCAAAACTTCCAAATATTATGAGCAAAACTTCCCAAATCACAGGCCAGGAAGTTCCAGTTTTCAAAAGTTAATGAAAACCCTGCTCCCCCCCCCCCCCCCCGGGGGAAATATTGATAGGTGCATTACTCTTATAAGTAATCGCGCTGTTGTCGTGAGATCACTTGAAATTTTGATAAAAATTTTACCTGTAGGTATTTTTTTTAAGGCCTATAGGCATAAATTAGGCCTGTAGGCACAAACTTGTATCTCTTGGCATATTTTGTACCTGTTGGTACACCTATTTACTTGTGACCCAAACGGTACGTCATAATTTACTGGCTGAAACTGACACGTTATGCTCGAAGACATTGTTCAAGTACACGAACTCTTGTTTTCAGCATTTAATTAGTGATTGCCATTGCCTTTATGTACCAAATAAACTTCGTGCGTTCATAAAAAAGGGAACCGAACGTACAGATAGTCACCTCATGCATGTGTTCATTTTAAGCGCTATCCTATTTGTTTAAGTGATTTTACCCCTATATATGTCGTGTCATTGGAGACAATTTGTGAAACGTAACCTGTTTTGCCTCAAGAATGATTTATTGGTAACATATAGCAACATACTTATGTAACATTATATCGTCCTTTGAAAGCCAGAAGGTGCTATCAGCCATCTTTGCACATAAGCTGATGACCCCTTCTGGCTTTCAATGGCCGATATTAGGTCATGTGGATCGTTAATCAGAAACCTGGGAAGATAGAAGTCGTTTTCAATTGCAGCAGTTATTGAAAGCTGATATTTTAATGTAAATTTCTAAAAAAGTGCACTGTGCCATGTCTGTCCGGTCACAGTGGGTATAAAATAAAGTGTTTATCAAAATACGTAAGTCATTTGAATGTTTCTTTGTTGATACTGCGGATTACTAGTAATTACCGGTAGTCTGTACGGCGGGGTGTCCGAATTAATGTGATTTGAATAACCAGGTATCTTAAAAGTATTATTTTATGTACCAAGTGTGATAACTACTTTTAAATATAAAAAGATAATTAATACAAACATGCTTACGGTGGCATAATACAATGATGTTAAAAATGAGGAATATCAGCTCGCCAATTAAAGCGAAATACTTCAAATACGTGGTACGATAATGTAATTGTTTAAAAGTATGTATTCGGAGAAAACAGAAACATTGAAGACAAGTTTGGCACACTAAAAGTAGATCAAATATATATTGTGTTGGGGACATCAAGGTTGGAATACGTTCCAATGTTCCTTAAAAAACAAAACAAACAAAGTTCCGTGCACTCAAATGCACTAGATTTTTCAAACAGTCTGTGTCAACGCGCAGAGCTTTCTATAGACAAAGAAGATACACATCCGTTCTTAAACTGCCAATAAACCATAAGAAAAAGTAGTTCCGAAACTGTAAAATATAGTTCGCATTGTAATTGCAGAATATGAAGTCAGATCATGATAGAATCGAAATAATTTTCGCTTTATCGTTGTTTATCTGTAAATTTATAACGATTGTTCGTTCTGATGATGCGCTAACGCCCTCGTGGTTTAATTCCTACGCATCAGAACTCTAAGTCTTTGTTTTTGTTGTTTTTTTTTTTTTTAAAGATAATTTGTTAAATAGACACGGTTTTAAGAAGAAATTGTTATATATGCCTATATATACTTTTATTATCTTATTTACTTCAACGAAACTCATCTTCACCGTTTGATATTCACAATCGTGCATTTTTGTCATGATCATTAGATATGTCCGGTTTAAACGGACGTGATACTTATATAAATAAGGATCAGTTTTAATTCCGTCACCTCGTCACGTGAACCACAGTGATGTCAAACTTAAGGCGCTTTGAATTATTCATAAACTCGTTTGAATCGATCAATAGACGTATCATTGTCATTATCGTCACCACCACCATCACCACAAACAATACCATCATCATCATCAACAACAACATCCCACGCATCATCATCATCAATAGAAAGCACACAGAGATAGCAAACATTGGCCAGTGATAGTTTACCTCCGTTGTCCGATTTCTCAGTAAAAAAGAACACTTTAAAACATCCTGGTCCCGACGGTGATCCGGATTACCTATAAACAAACCAAACCAACGGTAAAAAAAGAAGCTCCTTAGCGGAGGTCAATATAGTTTGGGCTTCCGAAATACCCATTGTCACTATTAAGTGGCACAGTAGCTGCACCCTGTGATTGATCTGTATGAAAATTACGCGTTTTACATCCTTGAGTGTACATTAAGGCCTATCGAAAATTTTAAGTAGATGGAATCTGTTACCTTCTGAATTCTGCAAACTGCTCTCGCAATAGCATTTCCCGGTACGATAAATCGACGTTTGGTTGGGTCTCGTTTGACACGAACCAGTCGACTAACATTTACGATCATCTCCTAATTAACTCGTCTGATGTCAGCAGAATGATCGCCGCGGGTCGTTAAACGGGTTCCCGAACAAAGAACTTCTGACTGTACGTGACGGTAACCTTTGTTGCACGGGTAAGATCAGATTGTGTAGGGAATAGCGGTCGAAATTTCTAAGTTGCTTTCAAATTATGGAATTAATGACAAATGTCACTCTATTGTTAAAAACACTGTGTTGATTTTCTCATGTTTCATGCTTTCCGTGAGTTATTGTACTTTTTACAGAAACGTATTTGGACAAGTTATTTTGAGGGTCGTATATAAAACATGCTGTACAGTATTTGAAGTTTGAAATATTTAATACATTTAACTATTTTACGTTTTAAAAATCAGTTTGTAAGTTTCAGACCACTTATAAGTAAAATTGCATTGAAAACCTATGCCTCTTTGTTTAAAATTACCTATGTTTTATCAATTTATTGTATCAATATTTATATTGAAATTTTCAAACTAGTATTGGCTTTTTAGAAGACCCTCAATATTGAAACACTTCACTGACCATAATAACGGTACTTCTGCATGAAAAAAAGCATGCAGGGGATTAACATTCCAATCACCGCAAACTAGGGCACCAAATGTCTTTAATGACTTACCTAAAGGGGAGCTACTCTTGTACCACTTTTGTCAAAACTAATCGCAGCGGTTACTTCCTATGGTAAACAGTCGAATCTATGCGCGCATGTTGCACAACCAATACACAGTTGTCGTGCACTAGCAGGGGAGATCATTGCTCCGGGTTTGGTGACAATGTTCTAAGAGTTGTTGCTCTTTACAAGTACATTTACAATCAATTTGATTTAATAACCCATATCTCGGCGTATAGACTGAATCTATACATATTATTTCATTTTAAGGGTCAATCATTCAAGATTCGCTAAAAAATGAACTCATAAAAAGATATAATTTTTTAGCCAAAATATAACAATAACCAAATTATATACATATATAAATATGGCAGACTCCAGTTTTTAGCTCACCTGAGCACAAAGGGCTCATGGTGAGCTTTTGTGATCGCCCGTTCTCCGTCGTGCGTGCGTGCGTCCCGGCAACTTTTCATTCAAACAACATCTCCTCCTAAACCACTTGGCAGATTTTCATCAAACGTCACAGGAATGATCATTGGGTGACCCTCTTTCAGAGTTGTTCAAATCGTTACGGTCCGCTGCATATGTAGGTCACCAGAGCTAAAAATAGATTTAAAAAATGTAAATTTTAAAAGTCTTTTTTTCTGAAACCGCAGGGCCCAGAGGTTTCATATTTGGTATGTAGCATCCTATAGTGGTCCTCTACAAAGGTTGTTCAAATTATCCCCATGGGGTCAAAACGGGCCACGCCCCGGGGGTCACATGGTTTATATAGAATATATAGCAAAATGGCTTTAAAAATCTTCTCCTCTGAAACCACAAGGCCCAGAGGTTTCATAATTTATATGTAACATCCTATAGTGGTCCTTTACTTGAAGTGTTCAAATTATGCCCCTGGGGTCAAAACTGGCCACGCCCCGGGGGTCACATGGTTAATTTAGAATATATAGCAAAATGACTTTAAAAATCTTCTCCTCTGAAACCACAAGGCCCAGAGATTTCTTATTTGGTATGTAACATCCTATAGTGGTCCTCTACACAGATTGTTCAAATTATGCCCCCGGGGTCAAAACTGGCCACGCCCCGGGGGTCACATGGTTTATATAGAATATATAGCAAAATGACCTTAAAATCTTCTCTGAAACCGCAAGGCCAAGACTTTCATGTTTGGTATTTAACATCCTTTAGTGGTCCTTTACAAGGATTCTTCAAATTATGCCCCTGGGGTCAAAACGGGCCACGCTCCGGGGGTCACATGGTTTATATAGAATATATAGCAAAATGACTTTTAAAATCTCCTCTTCTGAAACCACAAGGCCCAGAAGTTTCATAATTTATATGTAACATTCTATAGTGGTCCTCTACAAATAATGTTCAAATTATGCACCTGGGGTTAAAACTGGCCACGCCCCGAAGGTCACATGGTTTATATAAACTTAAATAGCAAAATGGTTTATATATATACATGGTTTATTTAAACTTATAACGCAAAATGTCTTAAAATCTTCTCTGAAACCGCAAGGCCAGAGGTTTTGTATTTGGTATTTAACATCCTATAGTGGTACTCTACAAAGATTTTTCAAATTATGCCCCATGGGTCAAAACAGACCACACCCCATTGGTCACGTGGTTAATATAGCAAACTGACTTTTAAATTCTTCTCCTCTGAAACCGCAAGGCCTAGAGGTTTCATATTTGGTATGTAACATTGTATAGTGGTCCTCTACAAAGATTGTTCAAATTATGCCCCTGGGGTCAAAACTCGTCAGGCCCGGGGGGTCAAATGGTTTATTTAGACTTAAATAGCAAAATGACTTAAACAATCTTTACCTGAAACCGCAAGGTCCACAGCTTTCCTTTATATGGTACGTAACATTGCATAGTGGTCCTCTCCAAAGATTGTTCACATTATGCCCCTGGGTCAAATCTGCCCCCCCCCCTCCCCGAGGGGTCACGTGGTTTATATAGACTTAAATAGCAAAATGACCTAAAAAATCTTTACCTGAAACCGCAAGGCCCAGAGGTTTGTTCAAGGTTGTTCAAATTATGCCCCTGTGACAAAAATAAGCCACGCCTCGGGGATGCAAATTCCAATTGGGTTACAAGGTCTCAGGTGAGCGTCCTAGAGCCCTCATGGCCCTCTTGTTCATGTTTTTATTTCATAACTTCAAAATCGTTCCAGCTATTAAATTGAAACTTCATGGGTGGATAGCTCTCATTAAGGAGAACTGCAGTGTACAAGAACCATTACTCTGCACTTCATGGTTCTGGAGTTATTGCCCTTTGTTAATTTTTATACTTTGTTTTTGCCTGGAGCATAACTCTTAGACTATAAGGGATATTAACCTGAAACTTCATAGGTGGATAGATCTCATTGAGGAGAAGTGCAGTGCACAAGAACCGTTACTCTGCACGTCATAATTCTGGAGTTATTGCCCTTTGTTAATTTTTCATTTTCAGGCGGAGTCAACATTTGGTTTCAGCTCCCTAACTTGAGAACGAATTGAAATAGTTTAATGAAACTTCATCCATAGATACTTTATATGGAGACCTGGCTTGGGATGGGGTCACTGTCAAGGTCACCGTTAAAAAAAATAGAAAAACGGTTTCCGCTCAATTACTCGAGAACGAATTGAGCTGTTGGAATTCAACTTCATACATAGATACCTTTTATCAAGACATCGCTTGGGATTGCATTGGGGGTGGGTGGGATCAAGGTCAAGGTCACCGTTACTAAAAATAGAAAAACGGTTCCTCACCTTCAAACATGCTATCATTCGGGGCCCGCTGCCACTCCTGTGACAAAGCTGTAGTTACAATTACAGTTTGTAAAAAGGCCAATTTATAAAAAAATTACTTTAAACTATTTACTTGTATGTAACCGAAATATTTACCGGAGTGTCCTGGAATAAGGCCACCAAATAATGCGCTACATCGGTTATTTTTTACTCGTTGCGAAAGTGTTTTTGCTTGTTACCAATTCTTATTCTGAATATTTTGACAACAAATTACTGCAATTTATCAATTTTAAACTGTACTTTGGACAATCGAGAACTTGCATCGTAAAATCTATTTTGACTCAGTAGGCTACGAACAATGATCTATAAATAAACATGTATATTTATAGTTCTTTGGCTAAGAAGCACTAACAATCGGTTGGACTAACTACTACGCTTCATCGGTTATTCTGGCCCTTGCAGATTTACTTGTTGACTGTCATGTATATAATTCCGTTTGCATAAGACAATTAGCTCGAACAAAATATTTTGTCGTTACTTACAAATTTGTTTTTATTATGATGTTGTATACAATTAAATAAGGAGCCAAATTATAAAGTTTGAAGGTGGGAAATTGACCTTAATTCAAACAAATGTTTCGTTTTAGCAAAACTAAATGCACTCATTATGTATGCGTTACGTTTCTTTTGTCGTCAACAGTCTTTCTACGCTGTCAGCGTTTTGATTTATCCAATGTAAGAATGCAATTTTATTCAATTTGCATAAGGAAAAGTTTGGAATCCAATTGCAGGGTGCGTAAGAAGATAGGTTTTATTCAATTTTGAACGGTATTTTCTATTGATGTGTCCGCTTGTGACTTGAACACGGGCTCTTGGGTGTTCGTTTTAGTGATACTAGTAATCTTAATTCACTCTGAATGGTTTTAAGACGTTTGTCTTTCTACTTTGCATAATTAAATTGACGAATTATAGAATAATTCAGTGTCAACTATTAACTTAGTAGAGAAAAACTGTTTACTCAGTACACGTATCTGCAATGGGCATTATGTTATTCCGCCCTGTTTTTTTTTTCACTGTATTTAATTAGGCTCGCGAAAACGTCAAAATATTTACCCTGTCCGGAATGTTAATTCCTTTATTCTGAGTGCGTAGTCAAAATATTGTCTACAAATGTTGTGATAATAACGTAAGCGTTATTTTGTGTCGCTTAAATAGCGGAAAATAGCGAAAGACCATAGCCCAATAGTTTGAAAAATAATTATACCAAAGGCAAAAGGATAATGCAGTTCATTCATTGCTCGTGATTTGTTAATTAATTCTAACAACAGCAAGAGCTCTTTATGAACAAAGGACGGCGTGTTATAATCCGTAAATTGGAATTCGGTTGAGTCAAATAAATTATATGGAATATACTCGTGTACGCGCCGCTGAGATTACTTTGAGGTATTTTGATTTATTCTGGTTGAAAGCACAGCATATGGGGATTATACACTATAAATGTTTGGTGATCGGTTACATGCGAGCCCAGAGGTTCAACCGGACCACGTGTCTATCGGAGTCTGCTGCAGCAACAACAGGTGGGTGACAATTTCAGGCCTATATTTATAAATAGGCTTAAGTTATTCTTAACTTAAATTGAAAATAAGCCAAACTTAAAAATTGTGTTGGAAATATAATGCTAAAGATGGAATTTGAATATGACAAGTGACAATTATTAATACATAATAATATATGGGAGAAACTGGGATACTAATAATAATAATCATAATAATAATCATAATAATAGTCATGATAATAATAATTTCAGAATGTTAAGATATGTTTTCTTAGCTTTTGACTAATTGTCTTTATCAGTACAGGCCCTGAGAAGTATTTATATTTTTAAGTCGGCGTACAGATTAAATGTCGCTTAAGTTTTGAAAACAAATCGTACCCCGGACTTTTTGTTCATGTGAGTGTGTGTGCAATTTTACCATCAGATCTGTACATAACGGTTATTTCAATGTTTCATCTGTATATTTTTGTCGATGCAAGTAAAAATTGTGTGATTTTATTATATGGCGCTTGTATTTAAATAATAATTATTAAACTAATTTATTCGTTTGTATCTAAGTGGCATTAAATACGATTTTATAATGACCATAAAATATTCGATGCCAGTATGATGTCAGACTTGAACGTAGCGGCACCTCATAATTTCACAAAAATAAAGCAGCTGTATTCGAAGTCTCTGTAATCCATCTCGTGCACTTTATAAAATTAATAAAGCTGTTGCGTTATATTCGGGGGCTGTCCGGTTAGCGCTGTGGTTGTTACACTCGCTTCTCACCTAGGCTGCCCGGGTTCGCTCCCCACTAGGCGCAAGTGATTGGTGGTCATCATACTAGACAGGCAGGGTTCCTCCGGTTACTCCGGCTTCTCCTCACAGCACCCGACCTCAACAAAATTAAACATATTTTAGTAAAAGATAAATAGCTGCAAATTGCAGCTATGATTCACAATGTCCCAACTTTCGAGGAGTCTAAAAGTAAATTGGGCAGTGGTGCTGAAGGACCTCATAAACTTCGAAATACACACACGCGCGCGTTATATACGAGGTGTCAACAGACACCTGTTGCAATAATTCTGATACATTTGACCTGGTCAGATGGACGATCCAAATGAAATATATATATATATAAATGTTGGGTCAGTCACTTTGTATTTCGCTCATTTGCTATTCCTTCGAGTCAAGTCAAGCCTATCGCTCGCTCAATTTCGTGAAAGGTGAAAAGCTCTGAAAACAACATATAGCTATATATAAGTTTATGAACCTAGCGGATAATATATGAACAAATATTAAATGTTTTTACATAATTATGAAATAAATGTATCTAAATTTTTAATTAATACAATGTTTAAATTTTAGATGCAATAGTGTAACACAGTTCGAACTACTGCTGGCCGATATATGTTAAAATATGCATAAATACTCATACATTTGTATTTACCATTTGAAATCATGTACAGCCGGCGGTTGCATTTTCAGCTTCGAATAAAATACTGGTACAAAATACCAAAAACTTTTGCAACAAGTCTAGTTCGTTTTCTTCCTTAAAACATGAAACAAAAAAATGATCGTTGTTTAAGTCAGTTAATGAAGCATTAGTATTGCCTTTTATTTCGTAGAGTTACGGGCTAATTGACTGATTAAAATGAATGCGACAGTGGACGAATCTATTTTATATACCATCCCTGCGAGGCAATTAAAGCAGCAGTCAAGAAGTATGTTACTGAAATAAAACTTTGCAGAAATCGTTTCTGAAGGACATCGTACCGATCAAAATTCAAAAAAACGCATTGAAATAAAAACGTTTAAAAACGGTAAAATAATAACGTTTTGGTAACTTTTTATCGTATAATTATATGTACGCGATAGCTGGTGATGCCTCTGGAGTTCATCAGCATGTATATTAGTGTATAATCCGTTCGTACCAAGCGTTTTCGAACATAGACATTATAAAATGTCTAAATCAGAATAAATAAGAAACAGTTTTCAAAGGAATAAACGTCATTAACTTTCATTAAAACTAATGCCAATTTAAGATGTATTGAATTATATTCCATGGACAGCGGCTTTAAGTTTCATAATTGTCAGTTAGCGAACAGCTATCACAAAACGATACGAGTCCGCTTTAACTACTTAAGAGTACACACGCGCAATCAAATATTAATGTAATTCATTATTTGAATTTTACTTTGAACAATAGTCTTGATTAAATTAATTCATTTAAGCATTGTATATCAACAGCCGTACGTTATTCAAAGGCAACATACAGAAATCGAAATCTCGTCACGACTATGAATCAATCAGTTGGTGTTGTGGGTGGATTGATTGATGAGTTGATAGGATGATGGAGTGATGGATAAATGAACAGGACCTCGAGGGAGAGGCGAAGTGATGACACAATAATATGTGGTTGTCATGAACTTTAAATCAAAATGACAGCGGTTGATTTTGGTTGAAATTGAAACTCAACGACTGGTTACTACAGTAGTACAGTTACTAAAGTATTTTACTGGTCAGGAAAATAGGGGAGAGTGTGGTTGGTATGGTTGGGGCGACTAGAGGGTGTTACATGTGCGCTTTTTATGACTTTTTGGGCGCTGGCTGGTAGATGAATTCACTTTCTGTCTTGCGTCTTAAACGAGACAGACTGACTGAAAAAATCTGAATTGACTGCATACGACATTGTTATTGAAACTGTCCTTGGCAACAATTGGGTCGTTTGATACTCATAGCTATCGATCTGTGTTTCTTAAATTGTGACTGAAGCCAATTTCGGTTTGAGTGTGAACTAACTGTAGAAAACATGGTTGTAGAAGCTATCCGATGCGTTTGGGTCTTTATAGCTATCATAGTCTGTGTCTTTACACTTGGCTGAAACAGCATTCCTTTGAATCTTGAACCTACTGTAGACAAACTGTCAGGTGCATTGGGGTCTTAGGCGAGAGATTTTTTTTATTTCTTGGTTCTCGGATCCGCCAACCCGATTTTGTCCACACACAAAAATAAAAAAATTGTAGAATGTACCAGATATCGTAAACATTATCGTGTGAAAGGGTTTCAACATGTTACACGGAATGCAAAAAAAGAACGCACATGAAATGATTAAATTTTATTTAACATGCATTGTGTCTGTATATCCCTGTATGATTCATATGATATGCTTTCTGTTATTTTATAAAGCATGCAACACTTAAAGTCAGAAGAAATACTCAGTAAAAACAAATTAAGATCTTAGAATCATTGTATTATACATATAATATGGCCACTGTCCAGCTTGATCTGACGCACTGTGTTTAAGTGTTAGCGTATTTGAACAGTAGTTTTTATATGATAAACACTGCCTTTTACTGTTACTATTATTGGCATTAGTGTCATGTTGTTCATGCAGTGATTAAGTTAATGTTGTGTAATATGATGTTTATAAGTAATAATGCATAAAGATTTTAATTTCACTGCCCATGTGAAATTCTAGTCATTATTTATCTCAACTCTGTAGTGTTTTTTGTGTGTTTTTTTTTCTCCTCCTCCAACCGGACACTTTGCCAAAAATGTCCGAGAAGCAAGAAATAAAAAACTCTGGCCTTATGCTTGCTATAATTCTATGTTACTTTACTTGCGCCTTGCGTGTCCGTGGTCGATTGATGCAGTCCGCGCAGGCTAATCCAGGACGACACTTTGCGCTTTTATGGTATTTTCTGGTTCAAGGAAGGCACTACTAAACATAAATCTTCTGTAGGCGGAAAGTGTCGTCCCGGATTAGCCTGTGCCTGCACAGGCTAATCCGGGACGACACTTAACGCAGATGCATTAAGCCCGATTTCCCCACGACACGCCACAAATATATTCGTTTTAAATCTTGACTGTCCCGACCAATTAGATCAGTATGTGATGTGTTGTGAAGCCTGACAAGCTCTCGTGTCCAGTCCCCAGTCTCAAATGTTACAGGTTTATTGCTCGAGAGTGTCATTAATGTATCGCCTGAAACGATTAACGATAGTATATTGTCACCTATGCGCCATTGACTCGTCTTGCCGGACAGTCTTGATCTTTTGGCTCATTTAAATAATTTGGTCGCATTTGTGGTAAGGGGTTACGGTATACAATGAACTCTCAGCTGCAAGTGTTGATCTTACGTTCACAAGTGAGTACGTGTATTATGTGTGTTTAACTGAAGTTGTTTTTGATGTATGACAATTCGAATTGCAATTTCATTTGTTTGGTGTATAGTATTCACACTTATTTAAATCTAAATACATTACTAAAAAGAGTATTCGCGATATTGTAAGTTAACACATTCTTTACATAATACTGCCGCAGTATGCTATGTTATGTTATTATACCGCACCCCTCTGTCTTCCTTCTTTGTTCATATAAAAACGGAACAGTCAATAACTGGAAATATAACATAGAAGTGTCACCTGCTATGACGTCGTGGCGGTTGACAACTGCTTTGGTATAACGTCATGTCGGTAGACATTTGTTTCGGTATAATAAAATAAATATTGCATTCTTTAATGGCGATAGTGCATTTTGTCAACCCTCGAAAAATAATGGGCAATATTCCCTCGGGTTGACAAAATGCACTATCGCCCTCAAAGAATGCAAATATATATATATATATGATATGACACGAGTTGTCATTTCATACCATATTTTACTAAACGATTTCAGGAATTTTGTTAGTAAACGAGTCTTTGGCGAGCTTACTAACGAATTTCCTGGACGAGTTTAATACAATAAATACAATAAATCATGTCATGTCATGTCATTTAACCGGAAGCATTTCGTTGTCATAATTACTGTGAACATACGCGGGTTTTTGAGGGAGGGGCGGTAGCGGTATACGCTCCCCCCCCCCCCCCCCCCCCCACCGCCCAATTGTCAAAACTTCGATTTTAATAACTGAAAAGTACTTTCTAATGGACGAATGAAATGAGTTTATCAGCTTTCTTTATGTTTCACAGAAGGTTAGTACACGTACATGTCTAAATTTTCTACAGTAAGCTAAACTATGATATCTTGCATATTAACTCATTGTTTTGTACAACATAATGTATGGGTGTATAATTATGCAGAAAGGTCAAATATTTCCGCTCCCTCTAACTCCACATCTTGTAACCGCGTCTGGTGAAGCAGCCCCACCCCCTTCCTTTGATGTATTATTAATTTCCGCAATATCTCTGAATACTGTAAAATAATCAATTCATTTCGCGGTTGTCTCATTTTCGCGTATTTCGCGATTCAATCATAGCGCGAATTTAAAACGCCGCGTGAAATTATCTGCATGATTATTAAACAGATAGGCCTATAGATAAAAAAAATGAATAATGCGCGAATTTAAGACCGTACGAATTACCCGTTTCTTTTAATAATACGCGAAATTTAGACACCTCGAAATAAAATGATTTTTCAGTATACATGATTATTGATGCCATTGATAATTGTTTTTGCTTTGAATGTAAGTACTGACGTCGGTATTGCAACTGTCCGTAAAACGGGCCGCGTAGTGTGTTGCTCCACGTTTGAAACCGTTTCATGTGTGCAAGAGCGCAGTCATAATCATTCCAGAGCGGCTGCCGCTTCCGCTATCTCTAACCATATCTGTTTGTTTGACAAGTTTTTGTACGTATGGATGAGATAAAGCAGTAAGCAGCGGTGTGCAAAATTTCTAACATTCTCAAATTTGCGATGTTTGCCCTGACCTGGTTGGCACTGTTTGTTTTTTCCTAGGTTATGTTTTTGCAGTTGCTATTTTCTGTTTACTGGTGTTGTAGCTGTGTTCAGTACCGGTCTAAGTTACTGAATTTGTATCTGTTTTGTACGAATATGGTTTCGACGAAAGTGCATGAAAATGTCAGCTGGTCATTATTATCACGGCAATAGTTGCTAGGATAAAATGCGATAATGTTATCCCGTATTCTAATACAATGTTATAAATAATAAACGATAGAATCGGTGAGCAGGTAACAAATCATCACGGTACAATTTGTGAGCAGTGGAAACAAAATCACAAATACAATCAAAAAAGCAGTGAAAAATAATCGTACATAACAATCAATTAAAGAGCAGTGACAAAATTTTATCGCACAATCAATAGATCAGCAGTGTCTATATACATGTACATTAGCGTCGTTTTATTCTACTTTTCTACAGATATTTGTATTCAGTACCTTCTACTTGTCGATAATTGACGGGTATCTTATCTTCACTCTCATACCGGAACGTGATCGCCCGACGAGTCAGTTTTTGTTCTAATAACGTACCCCGGGTATCTGTCCCGTTGGTCTATAATTAACCTGACAAAGGTGTGAATTTTCTGTTTGCACTCTCATTATTTGGACCATTTTATAGTATATTCAACAATGTCTGGATACAGTACTTGTAGTTAATAGTCATTGAGATACATTTTATGCGTTTGCACCACATTAAAACTTTTGAAAAGCCTTTACCGGTGTTAAATATGTCTTTTATGATTGACCATGTATTTTATGGGTGGATACTCGTATATCCGTTGTTGGGCTTTTATTCATGGTGATTGACTCTGGTATTAATTTTGTTGGTTTTTGATACATTTTGGTATTATGTCCATGTTGATTCGGGAAGGTGAGAATGTTGTTGTAAAGTGCGTCATCGTTTGAACTACGGGGGATGGTCGTTTTTATTTCATTTGTTAGGCATTGTATTTCTTAGTGTACTGCATTCTTTGGTATACGCGTTTCAGTTGTTGTTTGAAAGGCTTGAATCGAATTACAGCCTATTATGCTATTTATATATTTATAATATGATGTGATTATTAAAGTATTTAAAGTAAAGTGGGTATCACGGTACTAACTTACGTCACGCAAAAGCGGATGTTTGGTCAGTCCTCTCCCCCCCCCCCCCCCCCCTCTGCAAGTTAGAGCCCGGGTTCACGCCCCCTATTGACTTGACGGTTCCGATATAAATATCAATAGGTTCACATGGCTTTACCCCAACAATTCTTCACGCGCAATATTTATATTACAAGAATGCTCGACCACTTTCATTTTGAGACAAGTATGCCATTTATGCTGTTGTGTTTGTTGTTGTTGTTATTGTTTTTTATGCCCCCGGCATCTTGATGCGGGAGGCATATAGTTATTGTCCTGTCTCTCCGTCCGTCCTTCCGTGCGTCCGTGACAAGGTAAATTAGATTTTACCGTTTCGTCTAGCTTCAACACCGCTTGCTACAACACTTAGATACTTACACAGCTGTTGCTTATGACCATCCACAATCCACCCATATTACCCAACCTCTTTTTGACCTTGACATTGACCTAAGTTGGACTTACAATAATTCGAAAGTGCCATTTATTGGTTAACTAGCACCAACACCGCTTACTACATCACTTGGATATTTACACAGTTATTACCTAAGACCGTTCCCAATCCACTCACCCAACCATACTTTGACCTTGACCTAACGTGGAATAATTTAAATTGGCTGTCCAGCACTAACCGGGGGCATATGTGTTTATCAAACACAATGTCTTGTTTTCCATTATTTTTAGATTTAAACAATTAAGTAAGTTGGTGATATTCTATCCACTATTGATACAGAGATTTTTCCGATCTTCATACAACTTTAAGCAAAAAAGGGAGCATTTTGAAATGCAAGGGTAATATTTTTTGGCGCTGGAAAGGGCACGTGAAGCAATTGAATTATCATCTTCACCATTGCAGTTGACTGCAACAACATGCGCGTGTTTATTTACGTTTTAATTCCATTACGATGATTTTCATTATGTGTTTGATGGTGTTGCGGAAGGCAAAAGTAGTTCACGTGACATCATGATTGACCAATCAGCGTCTTGATTCAGGCTGTCTATGTGTATGTAACTCACTGTCATACATGCTGTGTGGTATTATGATTTATGCCAGCTGACAGCTAGCAGATGGACGTTGAGTGAGGTTTTGAACCGACGGATTTTTGTGTGTGTGGAAACATGTTATCCGTATTTTGTATATATCTTCAAGTTGTCTAATGCATGTCTAGTATTCTTGATCGATGAAAAACACATAGGGAAATAGTGAAGACAAATTTTACTAACATATTCATGTGGTATTTAAAGAAAGGGACCCTGATTTCAAAATTGAAATTTGTCCACGCTTGTCAGTTTAATACGCTGCGAATTCGCATGACCAGACAATGTGACATTTGATACAAACACATCAGCAAAAATGTGTGGAAAATAAAAGTGTAAACTATGGTTGTAATAAATAAAATTATGACGTCAAAATGTAAACA
Source organism: Congeria kusceri (assembly GCA_027627225.1). Taxonomy (NCBI): domain Eukaryota; kingdom Metazoa; phylum Mollusca; class Bivalvia; order Myida; family Dreissenidae; genus Congeria; species Congeria kusceri. The sequence continues at coordinate 54,611,080 of CM051027.1, forward strand.
TGAAAACGGCCAAACATACAAGAACCATATTATAAATTGACTTTTTTCTCAGAATGCACTTTGTTTCATTATATATACCTGTGTTAACCATTATTATATGTCAGAATTAATATTTGAATTCCATATATTTTTTTTAAGAAATTGCCCCCTTGAGGCCCTTTTCAATGACAGAGTCCCTTTAAGCTTCTACACTTTATTACAAAATAAGCAAAACTAGGCATATCTTTGCAAGTATATTCGTATATAAACAGTAACTTGTGTTTGTATTAAAAGTATTGCAATAAAATCAAACCCGTACTGGTATCACACAAATGTCAGATTTCACAATATTTTCGCACATTAAATTTTAAATTTGCGTCATGCCAAAATATTTACCTATTCGTCACATACAGTGCGTGTACCATTGGGTCGGGTGAATCCGTGGTCTAGTGGTAACGCACTGGCTTCACAACCCAGGGGTCGCAAAAACCGAGGTGCAGTGTACTAGGTGCTTCACACCGGACGCTAAAATACCCACGGGGAGTCTCCTGTATCTTGCACTATCCCCCTTAACCCAACTAACAAGTCTTCTGGATGCGATGGCCATATGGGAGAGAATCCCGGTGCACTCGATAAAAATACACGTGTAATAAAAATGTACTACACACATCATTGGGTCGTTCCGTTCCGTTGCGACCCAATGACGGTGACGGTGGAATTCAACTAATGCGTGTTGAATTTCTTCATTTGCCACAAAAATCAGATAAAACGGTATCTTCATCAATATTAAGTCACGTCAGTCAAGCTTTATTTCCCGTGACCAATATAAATAATGAATTGCACTCATAAACAAATGGGCAGAAAATAAATTAATGCTAATTAGTGCGGGAAAATGTCATACCGCACACAACTGGCATTGTCCTCGTGGACACGCGATACTTGTCGCCAAGATGAATTTTAAAGCAACTACAGACCGTTTCATTTCACATGGTTTTGATAAATAAATGCCGTTAATTTTAGATATTCGGATCAGATATTTGAGAGTTCATTATTTTACGGTCAGTTTTACATTTGCTATTGCGTTGGTCGGTTTTGGAATCGTTATTTTACAAACTTCGTTGGTAACTTGAAAGAAAGTAAGAGATTTATTTTGTTCATCTTATGTACTAAAAAAACTATGTTTATTAGCGCTATTTAGGGATGTTTTTAAAAACATATTTTATAACAAAAGAATTACGTCGATTTATGCATTCTTTGTGGTACGTTGGAATCTATATTGATAAATTTGTTGGAAATTAAGAAAGAATCCCAATGACTATACTTAAAAAATAATTTTCGATTTATCGATGTTTACTCGGCCAATAAACAACGATTTTGAGTTCTGATGCGTAGGAATTAAACAACGAGGGCGTTAGCCCGAGTTTTTTAATAGCCACGCATCAGAACGACAAAGAGTTGTTTATTGGCCGATAAACAACGATAATGCGAAATTTATTTCGATTCTAACACGATTTGATGTACTATATTTAGCAATTGTAATTGGAACTACTTTTTACTATGCTCCGCTCAGAATCGGAACTTCTTTTCGCGTTGTTTATTGGGTAGTTTAACAACGATAATTTGTTCTTTGTCTTTAGAAAAATTAGCGAGTTTAATGTTAGAATTTAAAATGATCATCGAAACCTATGCATGTCACATTTTCAAACGTTGTTGATGGAGACAACTAATTGTGTACTCAGTCATTTTTATCGAAATTGCGAAACAAAAAAACCTGTTCAAAATATCGTTTTACCGACTTTTCCAGTTTGTTTCCAAAAAATATATATATTACATTTAAAGTACATAACAGATATGTCGTTCACAAACAATATTTCATGATTAAAATGATTAAGACGACATTAAATTTTGATGCATATAATGACATGATATGCGATAGTTGTTTCTCCAAAACACGATCATAGAATTTGTGAAAATACCTATATTAACATTTGTTCATTGAGAAGACAAAAAAAGAACGAGAATTGACAACGTAGAAACTGTGTGTAATTGATTTCGTATATAACCTTTATACAGTGTTACATGAATTTTCCGTCACACCATGAGCGATAAACGCATCATGAATCTGTCAACTGCGGTCAGCCATCCTGGGTTTGTATGGTGCTCCATCAGTGGCAGCATTGTGTGCAATTTTCGTTTCACTAACGTTTTAGATCGATATCACGATAAGAGGGAACAATGGCGATGTTACCGAGCCAAATAATGTTAATAGAAAGTATCTATTACAAGGGATGAAATCGATGCCCGCGCATCTTGAAGTTGGCATAATGATTTTCATTGATTATCTTGAAACAGAAGTCCGATATGTAAAATTTTAATTATAAATAGGGCAAAGTACGATGGGTTAAAATTACTCCCATGTTCTTCGACCTTTGCATCAACTGCAAAAGCGCCGTTGTTTTTGCTTGACAACGTGACATATCGATTTAAGTTGCCGTACTGCGAGGCCTAAATTTTGAGATCAATGTGTCCCATTTTCAGCAAAACATGCGGTAGCATCGCACATGTTATAACACACATTGGTCGAACAGAGGGGAGAAACATTCGTACTTTGCTCTATAAAGTCTCGTATTTCAAAATATTTCATGCAAATCATAGTTGACCGTCAGTTCGCAGTATGCCAACTTTGGAATCGCAGTATATTAACTTTAGAATGCGTGCGCATCGATTACCACCCTTGCATTATTATACGTAAGCAGAATTTGGGTTTCCGTTCTTTCTGTTCTTCACGTCGTACCTTGCGACTTCCTTGTTCACCAATCATGTGATTATTGTACGAGCAATTTATCAGGTTACTGACCACTGATATTGCTCGTGCAAATGAGAATGCAAATTAGTGTTAAAACGACGAGGTTTAGTACCAATCGTTAGTGATAATTTATGGACCATGCACACAACGTCATTATGTAATTATATATAGTATTAGCCCTTAACTACAGCAGTGAGAATTTATAATGCTCATCGATATAGTGTGGGAAGCCGGACTACTAGTTATATCAATTGCTCATTATTATGAAACATTCAAGTTAAAATAATAAATAGTCAGATCTCAAAGTGCGTCTTCACGTCTTAATGATGATGAACGTGACGACGATGACGGTGCTGCAGTCAGATCTCAAAGTGCGTCTTCACGTCTTAATGATGATGAACGTGACGACGATGACGGTGCTGCAGTCAGATCTCAAAGTGCGTCTTCACGTCTTACTGATGATGAACGTGACGACGATGACGGTGCTGCAGTCAGATCTCAAAGTGCGTCTTCAAGTCTTACTGATGATGAACGTGACGACGATGACGGTGCTGCAGTCAGATCTCAAAGTGCGTCTTCACGTCTTACTGATGATGAACGTGACGACGATGACGGTACTGCAGTCAGATCTCAAAGTGCGTCTTCACGTCTTACTGATGATGAACGTGACGACGATGACGGTGCTGCAGTCAGATCTCAAAGTGCGTCTTCACGTCTTACTGATGATGAACGTGACGACGATGACGGTGCTGCTTCTGATAATGATCCTAATGATGATGATGATGATTATAAATGAAGACGAGGACGACGATAATGATGATGATGTAGATTTTGCTGCTGCTGCTGCTGCTGCTGATGATGATGATACGGATGTTGTGTCATTGTGTTCATGAGTCGTATCTGTGGTGGCACGCGACATCTCTGATTATTATTACAAGGCTCGTGATAACGCATTCGGTGAAACCAATTGACCTTTATGAACCATTGAACTGTTACGCTAGTATCATAAATTGTAGTATAAAAAGAAGTAAATTTTTATAAAACCTACTTTTCAACAACTAACCACTGCATCATCGTCAGTCGATATTACTTTCGCTGACCGATTCAAAAGAGGTACGTGATGTCGATTAGTAAAGGAAATGGGTCACTAGGTCAATTACTGCCAATACGAATTAATTAGGCATTCGATCCACTGATGTTGAATGGCTATCGCTCAGCTTTATTGGTTGATCTTCGTGATTTACGTTTTTTTTTCGCAAGTTTGGTGTAAGTTAACTGATGGCTTTAGATTCTGTCTGTTTGCTTATATAAAGCATTTTATAACGTATAGGAAACGCTTTTAAAAGGAAACAGCTGAACGTGTGTCTCGGGACTTAATTATAATATCTGTATTTTACCTTTGTCCGTCTTGAATATATCAGAGCGTTCAAGGTATGGTACAATATTATTTTATTGGTAGTTTTATTATTAATTAATTGTTGTTGTTATCGTTATTACTGTCGTTGTCAACATCATCATCATCATCATAATGATCATATCAGCAGCAGCATCGTCATCATCATGACCATCTTCATCATCGTGGTTGTCGTCGTCATCTTCATCATCATAATTGTCATCACCATCCCCTTATTACGCACTAATTAGCACAATGGTCACTCAAATTTTATCTAGCAATTGACGTCAGATTGCATGACAAAATGTAGGCCTTAATAATAATACTACTACTACTACTAATAATAATAATAGTCTCTTTTTTTTCCGAAGGTATCTCATTAAGACTACACATTGATACAAAATAATGTGAACAGTGAAAATGGTATATAATCTTATTTACAATGACTCCTTTAAACAACATAATATGTATATATAATTAAATAACGTGTATTGACTGTACACATTTCAGTCAATAAATGTGACGAACATAACAACAATTTTAGAACAGAAACAGTACAAAACATATATTTAAATTACTCCCGTCTATACGTGTATATTGAATTACAAAAATAGCAAAATAGCAAGCTAATTATTAACATATCCACTATGAATTATGTAAGTTTAAATATATTTTAAATTATTAATGTAGTGTTTTTTTTCTACAAAATACTAATCTAGATGCGAACGTCTAGATTAATCGTTTACTTAAACTAAAATAACCAATTAATATGATTTAAACAAATAATAAAGTCTTGAGAGGTACCAATAAAGTACAACGATGTTACAATAATAAATTCTGTAGGTTCGTTAGGTTTCTCGTAAAGACTACTAAATGTAAACATTACAATTAATACCTATGACGGACATAACAAGCATTGATAGAACAATACAAATCTTATTAGCCCCCGCACATTTGTTGCGGGTGCCTTCTAGTAATCACCCTGTCTGTCCGTCTGTCCGTCCGTCCGTCTACAGTTTTCATGTTTTTATTTCATAACTTCAAAACCGTTTAAGCTATTAATTTGAAACTTTATGGGTGGATAGATCTCATTAAGGAAAAGTGCAGTGCACACGAACCATTACTCTGCACTTCATGGTTCTGGAGTTATTGCCCTTTGTTAATTTTTCATACTTCGTTTTTGCCTGGAGCATAATTCTTAGACTATGAGAGGTCTTAACTTGAAACTTCATAGATAGATAGATCTCATTGAGGAGAAGTGCAGTGCACAAGAACCGTTACTCTGCACTTCATAATTCTGGAGTTATTGTCCTTTGTTAATTTTTCTTTCCTGGAGCATAACTCTTAGACTATAAGAGGTATTAACTTGAAACTTCATAGGTGGATAGATCTCATTGAGGAGAAGTGCAGTGCACAAGAACCGTTACTATGGACTTCATAATTGCCCTTTGTTAATTTTTCGTTTTCAGACGGAGTCAACTTTTGGTTGCAGCTCTCTAACTTGAGAACGAATTGAAATATTTTAATGAAACTTCATCCATGGAGACCTTATATCGAGACCTGGCTTGGTTTTACATAGGGGGTAGATGGGGTCACTCTCAAGGTCGCCGTTACAAAACATAGGAAAACGGTTTCCGCTCACTTACTCGAGAACGAATTGAACTATTGTAATTCAACTTCATACATAGACACCTTTTATCAAGACATCGCTTGGGATTGCATAGGGGGAGGGTGGGATCAAGGTCAAGGTCACCGTTACTTAAAATAGAAAAAAAACGGTTCCTCACCTTCAAACATGCTATCATTCGGGGCCCGCTGCCACTCCTGTGACAATTTCTAGTTTTCTTTCCTTTCTATTTTATTCTATTATTAAGTGTGTTATCTAAAAATTGAATCATTTCATGACCACCATAAACATCGTATTCTTCGTCGCTATCAGCACCACGATTATCATCAGCGTGAAACATAATCGTAATATTAATTAATCGTCATTTCAAAATTACGGTCGTCTTAATTCTTCACCAAATTCACAATCATCGTCATCATCAGCATTATCGTCAGCATCAGCAACAGTAGAAGTAACCTTTATTCAATCAAATCCTGTCAAAAGATAAGTGTTTGCATTGACATCGTGTGCACGATAGGTCAATGTATATGCTTAAGTAACGAAATAAATATGTTGAATCTTGAATAACAAAAGCATTTAAGAAGTCACTGGCTCATTTATACAGGTGGATTTGATGAGCCACTTATATCGTACAGATGCGATTTTGGCAGTCCAAACATTTGTTCGTCTGCACTGCAACAATATACAACTGGCTTCTTTTGGTTTGGATAGACTGGTTAATCGCAGACGACACTGAGTATTGACCATTATAATGCGAAAGTCATAATTTTCATTGTCAATAAAAGCAACCCGTCCATTTCAGGAATTTTAGTTGCGGTCAAGAGTTCTTGTGCATGGCTTTGGTCGATATGTGTATTTGTTTTGCCAATTTAGTGAGTATTAGTGACGATAACAACATTGATTTATATATCGCTACATCTTAGTCGATAACAATGGTTTTATTCGATATCTGGAAAATAAAGTATGTTATAACAAGTTTATTTTTTCGAAACAAGTGTCAATGTTACATAAAGTACGGAATTGTCGAACTGTACTACTGAAATGCGTGATAAAATATTTATTTTAGGAATCTGACAGTTGTCAAAATTTGCACGAACGTGTATCGCTGTAACCGTTATCACTTTCGAGTAAGAATTGTCATGTCAGTGTCATTTCAAGAACTGTCGATTTTGAACAGTTTGATGTATAACCACTAAAGACAATGTGAAGGATCGATTTGTCATATCTTAAAAAGTATGTTTGAATTTTGATTTTCAAATGTGCTAAACAGTTATTTGCGATTAAACGGTTATAAAGTCAGCGTCACGGTATTGTAAATTTTCCTTATGTGCATGCAATAAGGATTTCTCAAACTATAAAGCCATGGATTTATGCGAAAAAATGAGCTATTGTATTACGAAAAAAAAACGTGTTATTTTCTGTTGCGTGAATTTGCATTGAGATTTTTGTGAACAAACGTTGAACTGGATATTTTTTATTTTTTAGTTAAGAAAAATGACGTAATTTCAAAAAAATTTGAGTTCTATCAACAAAACGTTTTGAGTATTGAATCTGACATTGAAAAGTTGAATATGTCGCAACGCGTAGTTGAAACGTCAGTTAACGTAACGTCAGATACTCAGGAAACGACTGCCGGTACCTCGCTCAACGCTGAGCAGCCGTTATTAGAATCGACAAGGTAAATCTGTTAATGTTTACATTGGGGAAGTAGAAGACCATTGCAATGCAGTCTGACGATAAATAATGTTGTTTTTTCTTGATTTAATTTTTATCATGCTCGTTGTCATCATCACATCATAATCGTCGTCATCGTCGTCCTTCTCCTCATCATCATCATTATGATCATCACTATAGCCATCATTAAATCATGATCATGATCTGCATCATCGCCGTAATCATTATTATCATCTGTATAGTGTAACTGTTCTTTTGCAAAGTAGACATCAGAATTATAAGCAATATTTAAATGTTATTACTACACATAGATAGCACACACAACGAACGTTTGTTTATCAGAGATGTTTATTCCATCAGTACATTCTATTAAGAAGTCACTCATCAGCAAACAATGATAATTAGATGTTACATAATATTTATTGATTTGCGGCTAATCCTATACTTCATTTATCTCATTGAATTCCTTAAACATTGAGACAGGCACGAACATCATACTGAAATCGTCAAGTCGGGACGAATCATTGAACCGTTTATTAAGTTAAATCTGGATCTGTTCTCCTACAGGGATATTCAACATTTGGTTTATCAATCCATGAAAGGTGGTGGTAAGCCAAGATGATTTAATCAGTCGAGGAAATAAAGCAATTAGAAAAAACAGATTGAATTGCTCACCGATTAGATTTACTGAGTAGTGTCAAAAGTCAGTAAAGCACTCGAGTTTGTAGCCTATCACCTTGGTAAGTAATCTCTTAATCTTCATTAACAACATTTGCAATAATAACTCTTTTATCTCAAGGTAAGGCGAGGTTAACAGCTTAACTATCATCATTCATAATCACCATCATGGCCATTGTTTTGGGATACATCCAGAGCAACATAGCGGGGTGCTGTACCTTGTGTGTTGGTTCCCCCATTCTGTCCGTTTGGAATGGTCAAAGCAGAAATGTTGAATATCTTTTAAAACTAATCTATGTTTGCAAATATTCTATGACAAATGAATATACTATGTTTAAAACCTTAATAAGAAGCATTAAATTAATTTAAAACTTTCAGCTCCCAATATCAAAGAACTGATCCAGCTTTCCCTCCTGTCACTTTTTAAGCAGCACAATCGCGATCTGCATCATGAACAACATCATTAGCATCTTCAGAGCAGCATACAACACCCCGTTGAACATTAACCTTCTTACCATTCGTGAATTTGTGTTCCTAAACGCCTTATGATGAATGCATTTATTCATGTTTGGACTTTTCACCTTTTCTCGTTTTCTCTGCGAGATAGGTTGTATGTCTGCTGATTCGCGTGTAGGTGCTGAAATTTTCGTGCGTTGTAACATTCGCCCTTCTGTCGCTCGCACACTTTTGAAGCCTTGCGAGTTGTGGGATAATTTTGTAAATCTTGATAATAATTATTTCTCTGAATGCAAAAGTAAGGTGAGTGCGTAATATTTTGGGCGAACAATATTCTTTGTAATCGTGGAATAGTTAATAATAGAAAATGAAGTTAAGAGCTATGCAAATTCGTTCGTGTTTTGTTTCATTTTTTTACAGTGTTTGAATCGGATTTGACTAAGGATTTGCATAACTGATTAATTGAAGTAAGTAATTAAGTAATTAACGGAGCTTTTATTGATGGTGGATACGTTGTCTAATAGGATTGACAATCATATATATTTTAGCAATATCTTTCTATCTATTTGATATTTCGGTGTATTAATTTCTATGAATCGATAAAGCATTGTCATCTGCTGGTGTGATAGGCTTTTGTAGATCTACTCGTCTTTCTTCTCCAAGTGCAGTTTTAAATGTCATATTTCGCGAAGGCGTCATTTGTGAGAGAATGCATGCGTGGATCAGTGCCTTATTTTGTTACAAAATATTAAATATTTTTGTACAAATTTCGGAGATTGATCACGTGCCTTACAGGCAAATATTTCTTCTCAAATCCCATACTACTTTAGTAGAAAAATGTTCATGTTACTGATGATGAAACAATCCGAGATGATTACAAAATAAAGGAATTTAGAGATTTAAGGATTTGTTTGATCTTTTTGTAAGGGTCTTTATTAATACCAGCCCAGGACCAGTTTTCAAAAACACTACTGAACAATTATAAAGTTGTACTTTGGTGAACACTTTGAAATCAAATACTTGATGTAAAACTTATGTTCACTAATGGATAAATAACGGAGCAACAGTGCAGTCTTGAACAGATTAACTTATTTCGATGTAAATTGCTATTTATATTTTGCCAACGCCGCCCGTACAAGGAACTGTGTTGATGTAAGAATCTGTCTTACGTGTTTAAGTAGCTTTTCAACTACGGGACCTGGTCAGGGCTGGTGTTTATAAAACTTATACGGAACAATAACTTAACATCCTAAAATGAAAATGTCGGATGTGATTTTCTATGTGAAACGCAATGATTTATGTTTAGAAAAAGGTAAAGTATGAATCGGTGCAATATTTTGTTGTTTAAAACATTTTAATTTGAATAGACATTTACATGAATTAGGCAAATAATTTGTATGAATTTAAGAGATTTTCGTCAGTTTTCCCAGAGTAGCTTTGTGAAAACGGCCGTGGGATTATATCCACAAAGCTCCTAAGGAAATTCTTACCTTAAGACTTATTAAGTGAAAATTTCAAATAAAAATTTAGTTGTGAAAATCAATAATTTCCATCTGAAAAATGGTCAAATAAGAAGCAGCTGTTGATATTTTATGAAATTAATACGGTTTTAAACAAAATAAACTTTAATGAACAAGCCACAGACTTAACGAATTTTACGATTTTAAGAAATTTACTTAAGTTTTCCATAAGGAGCATTGTGAATACGTGTCCAGGACACGTGCTTTCGTAAACCGCACTAAGGCGTTCGTGTGTTGATCTGGTCAGTGGACGTTGCATGTTGTTTGCGTTGCTGTGATATCTAGTATCTTGTGGTTATCTTGGATCACAGTGTCGACAAATATTTAACTTGTGATAATAGCAAATGGTGTTTTGCAGCGCGCATGTCAAATGCTTATTATAAGAGAATAAAAATATGATGAAGTGTGCATTGCCACAAAGATATAACACCTGTTCATTATTTTAAGAAATGTGCGGTATTTTTGACCGAAGTATTAACTTGGTTTTTGTATCGCCTAAGGAATCTGTTTCTTATTTTACATAGCAGTAATAATAATAATAATTATTATTATTATTTATTTATAATAATAAGAATAATACAATTAATATTCATCATCATCATCATCATAGTAAATGATAGTAAATCATAGTAAATCGTAGTAAAAATATTATTAATATTAATCGTCGTCGTCGTAGTAGTAGTGGTAGTAGTTGTTGTAGTTGTCGTTGTTGTTGTTGTTGTTGATTTTACCTTTCTGTTGAAAAATAAATTTTGTGGAAATGCTTTCACTAGACGAACACTTTCATTTTTCACGAATCCAAAGAACCCGTTTTACTTTTCTATGCGGCGAAATTGGAAATGATGTATTATCAAGCAAACATATGCTTGTTGTTTTAAGAGAATGAATGGAAAACGAAAAGGATGAGTTCTTAGAAAAAATAAATGGAATCGGTTATTAAATGATAAAAACATGCATGTGTATGTCACCAATGCTTGTTTTCCATGCATTTCTCTTGAAGTGTTCTTCATCAGCACTTCAGCCACAGCGTATTTGTACTTGTCAGCAGCAACATGGTCCTCAGCGTCCTTGTCGTTGAAACTTAAAGCCGCAGTCCATAGAATATAATTCAATACACATTGGCATTTAATAGTTCTAATGAATGTTAATAACGTTTATTCGACTGAAAACTGTAAAAAAAAATCTTATTCACGAAAGGTATTTTATAATGTCTAAAACGCTTGGTACGAACGGAATGTACACTAATGTACATGCTGATTTACTCGAGAGGCATAACCAGCTATCGCATACAGATAATTTTCTGATGTACCAAAACGTTATTATTTTACCGATTTCAATGCGTTGTTTTGTATTTTTATCGGTAAGATGTCCATTAAAAACGATTTCTGCAAAGTTTTCTTTGTATTAACATATTTCTGGACTGCTGCTTTAAAATGTTAAATATAGTGCCTGTATTGTATGTAACAGATGTTAATGATATTATCGCTGCTGCTGTTGCTGCTACTAGATAAGAAGAAGAATAAGTAATTCAAAGACGCAAATCGACGTGGGATACTAACTACAAGGCAAAAGTAAAGACAAATGATTACGAACTTGATGCTCAAACTGTACAAGACATTATATTTATAAAATGTCTCATCTATTTTCAGGACGGAGGAAGAAACGAACACGGAACCCACCGAGCCGCCCGGAGTAATGTCCATCCTGTGTCTCGTGGCGCTCAAGCGGCGCCTCTGGCTGCTGCCCATCCTCACTTCCGGTTGGCTGTTCTCATCCTTCTGGACCTCGTAAGTTGCACGTGCACGATTTGTTTTGTTGAATCAGATTCATTAGCCACCTGGGCCCATATTTATTAACTTCCTTAAGCAATTCTGAACTTAAGTTAAACGTACGTACAAATTAGAATTTGAGTTGGACACCCCATGCTTCGGAACATGTGCATGACAAATACTAAATATTAATACACCTGTAATTATATTGGACTTCCTGAGTCAAAATCTCAAGCAATGCATTTCTTTAGCATAAAACCAATTATTATTTTTTTTACAATAATATTTTCGACTTAGATTGTTTATAAGCATCCCAAGTGGCAGTGGTCACCCCTGTTGCGTCGGATTTATTTAAACTGGGATCAGTTCATCTTAGTAAGGGGAGATAACTGTTAAACTTTGATTTCAAAAAAGCTTAGCAGGGGGGGGGGTTACTATGTGTTTACCATATCATAATTGTAATGCAAGGGAGATTACTGTGTGTTTTCCATATCATAATTGTACTGCAGGGGATGTCAATGCGTGTTTTCGATATTATACTTGTACTGCAGAGGAGATCAGTCTGTGTTTTCGTATTATACTGTGTGTGTTTTAGATGTTATAATGGTACTCCAGGGGAGATCACACTGTGTTTTATATATTAAAATTGTACTACAGGGGATATCACTGTTTGTTTGGGATATTATAATGGTACTCCAGGGGAGATCACTCTGTGTTTTAGATATTATAATTGTACTACAGGGGAGATCACTGTTTGTTTGGGATATTATAATGGTACTCCAGGGGAGATCACTCTGTGTTTTAGATATTATAAGTGTACTCCAGGGGAGATCACTGTTTGTTTGGGATATTATAATGGTAATCCAGGGGAGATCACTCTGTGTTTTATATATTATGATTGTACTCCAGGGGAGATCACTGTTTGTTTGGGATATTATAATGGTACTCCAGGGGAGATCACTCTGTGTTTAAGATATTATAATTGTACTCCAGGGGAGATCACTCTGTGTTTTAGATATTATTGTAATCCAGGGGAGATCACTGTGTGTTTTAGATATTATAATTGTACTCCAGAGGATTTTCACTGAGTGTTTTAGATATTGTAAGTGTACCCCAGGGGAGATCACTGTGTGTTTTAGATATTATAATTGTACTCCAGGGGAGATCACTGTGTTTAAGATATTATATTTGTACTCCAGGGGAGATCACTGTGTGTTTTAGATATTATCATTTTTGTACTCCAGGGGAGATCACTGTGTGTTTTAGGTATTATATTTTTATTCCAGGGGAGATCACTGTGTGTTTTAGATATTATAATTTGTACTCCAGAGGATTTCACTGTGTGTTGTAGATATTATAATGGTATTGCAGGGGAGATCGCTGTGTGTTTTTGTATTTAATAAAATATCATATCAGAGGTGATCACTGTGTGTTTTATTTAATAAAATGCGTGACAGGCGACATCATTATGAGCTGTTTCTCAAACACATAAAGTGTACCAACGACGTTAGGTGTTGATAATTAAATTTTTGATCTCGTACAACTTAGCACGTCTGGTCACTGTGTTTTAGTGATAGTTACTATTATTCATAAGTAATAATTACTATTTTAAGTATACACACGCTAAAAAGAATCTCTGTGATTTTTGTCAACTAATCGTAGCATGGGCGACAACTGTGAGTTTTGATATTAATAAAGCATTGCAAGTGTGACCACTGTGGAATATTTAATCCAAAATGTTACGTCAGGTTACGTAAAACACTACCAGTATTACCAGTGTTGTTCCGCTGTACATGCAGTCATACTGATGAATTAATAACTGCGCTTCAATGTTTAATATGTCATGTTTAATATATACTACGGCGACACCAATCAGTTGGTGCGTTATTGTTTACGCTCCAATAGTCCGTTCAGTCAGATTAAGTAATGGACAGTGTCTAAGCCAATTTGGCAATAGATGTCATTAAATTGATAAATACCAGTAAATAATGAATATTCACACAATCATTCTTCTTCGTACATTATGATATTCTGAACAATATTAGTGATATTCCTATGGTATCGAGAACTACACAAAAGTATTGATTATATGCCAACTCTCGAATTTCTCGTGCATGCATGCACGATTAAAAATAATATTCCTCGAGCTATTACGTTCTCGTTGCTTCATTTTTTCTTCATTTTATTACTTCCTTTCGTTTTTTCTGGTAGGTCAACATAAATGTTCGCTTCCAGATTTACAGGTGGCATTCTCTGTGCGCTTCTCAATTCTGCTGATAAGTCTATTAAACAATTTACGCAATCTCTCTACGGATCAAGTGCCAGTTACGTATGTGAATCTCGAGTATTTTAATCGACTGTCAGATAATGTTTGTAGATGCCAACGGGTAGGTCAACAACGTATGTCGATGTATTAAGTGTTTTAAATTGTTGACAGCTGGTATCAAAGTATCGGAGCACATTGACGCAAATTCTTCGAATAACATCGCATAAATTCGTTGTTTGTGAATGCAGTGCATATGCGATACAAATAAGGTTTTTAACACACGCCTTTGTACATTACATCGTTTTCGTAGCCTGTGTGATATGATCTCACGACCACAAAATCTTACCAAAATTTCAAATAAATCACCTCTTTTAGACTGCAGATAGGCCCATATACCCCTTTACATAATCTTACAAATAAGAACTCATTCCCCGTGCTTCGACCATAGATATGCCCTGTAGGATAATATTTTTCACAAGTCATATGTTTCACACACATGTGAAGAATAGGATCTCATTTGTCACATTTTAGGGGTGAATAATGTGATTGGACTAAAACTGGGTATGCGTGAGGATCGCAGAAGAATATGATTTCATTGCATATTAAAACCTCGATGCGCTCTCAAACTTCGCAGAAAATGTTAAGAATAAGACTGTGGTGTTTGAAGAATAAGATTTCAATTTTCACATCAGTGAAGATTGAGGCCCTATTTTTCACAGATGTGAAAAATATGATTTGTGAAAAATATGGTCCTACAATGCCCCTTTCAAGGCCGCAGTGGTGTAACACGTACTTTTATAGTGCCGCCTTCTTTCGAAAGGTCGTAATGTTGCACGAGAGCTTCTACCGCTAATCGCACAAGTCTTCGTTACTTCGGAATCATGCTGTTATTATTCGATATTTATTGATCATAATATTTCATTGTGGCATATCACGAATATATTAGTCATTTCTGATTGTGCCAATATAACGAGTATGTGATGCATGGAACTGCACTTGAAATATAGAAGCGTGAAATGTCACTGTAACGCATCCTACAATTTATTCAGAATGCATTTATGATGGTGATGCTGCTGCTGTTGCTGCTGCTGCTGCTGATGATGATGATGACAAAAAAATACTTCACTTCACCCCAACCTACGAAGAAAGTTTTCTAGTCCAGTATTGTTTTCAATGGCGCCAATGAAACTTGGATAAGAGACATTCTTTCAATTCAGATGATTCCTCGAAACGAGATAGGAGCGCTTTTCATTATATTATTTTATGTAACAACCTTATCTTTGCCCCAGAAACTTAATCCGTAATGTTTTATATTTTCTCATTATTTTGAACAGATTTATGGTATTCAATGCGGCGGAAGTGATTTTTTTTTCATTATTCATATTGGATAGTCTTTATCGGTCGAATTAATTGTTTTATGGGACGTATTTAATATAAATGAGAAAAAAAGAAGTCGTTATGTAATTCCATAGAGGTCAAAATGGCTGCCTGCGTCTGTGGAAATACCGATTTTCACGCAGCCGTGAAATTGTGAGCTAGTTATGTTCACTGAAGGGAAAGTAAAACTGTCCAGTCGGGAGTGGCAGTGCGTAGCGTGAAGAGTTGAGTGGAAGTGCGGTCGCGGATGTGAAAGTTTGTCTGCTACATGCATTCGCTATATTGACACCGCCCCTGTAAAGTTATGGAAAATATTGAGCTGTTCCTGGCTTTTTATATCCGTTA
The DNA here is from genome assembly GCA_027627225.1 of Congeria kusceri. Lineage (NCBI taxonomy): Eukaryota > Metazoa > Mollusca > Bivalvia > Myida > Dreissenidae > Congeria > Congeria kusceri. The sequence goes on from CM051027.1 coordinate 54,626,970, forward strand.
CCTAGGTAACGACATCAGACTTTAGAGACCACTTCCGGCAGTGGACCGCTGTGGCCATTAACCGCTTTGCATAATGCGTTATCACATGCTCTCACTTTATTGTGCTGTTATAATGTGTGTAGTTGTACCAGTGAACCAGGGTTTATTGCAGATATTTTAACAGTAAAGTGGAGAAAATACGCGTACTGTTAGTATTTTAGGTTTATTTTCAATTCGTGGCTAGTGTTGGGTCCTCTTCAGCCACAACGCATGCGCAAACAACTAAACATGCGCGCCCGCTAAGATATGTTACAACTTTAAGACAAGTGTAAGTTTGTTTTTTTATAAATAAGATCTGCATGCGGTATTTAAAGGAGAATTAAGCGTTTTTGTGTGTGACCATTTCAGGTACGCGATCGCGGTGTCCTACAACCACACGGAGGCCAACTTCCCCTACATCAGCCACACCGCCATTGAGGCCCCTGAGCGCTGCGTGTTCGGACAGATGGTCAACATTGGAGCCGTCATGCGTACGTACACGCGCACCTAGTGTCGAATTGCTTCTGTTGTTGTTTATTTACTGCATAGCTTATCTGCATCAGCATGCCTTCGTATTAGGGATTAAAGGGGTATATCGACGGCGTAATGTTCAAATAATAAACTTAAAAATACACGAATTTATCGTCTGGCATGGTACGAAAAGTATAAATCTTAAAATTAGTCTCAACTTGAACTATTGACCAATGAACACACGTGAAACTATTGACCAATGAACGCACGTGTTATATATACGCTTTGGTTTTTATGGGCTACTCATGACTAATGATTTATAAGATTAAGTCTAAGATAAAGTGGAAGATTGTTCGTAGTCGTGGGCCAGGCCAGAATGTTAATGATCTCAAACTTAGTCTCAACTTGAAATATTGACCAATGAGAATGCTTGTAACATTTGAGTTGTGATTTTCATTGGTTGAACAATTAAGATGGGGCCAGGTCACTGGAAACAGGTTTGTAAAAAAAGATGGCAAAATGCTGAAATGTCCCTCTGTGATTCTGACTCGCGACCCCATAAATCGAACATGATGCCTTCAATCAATTAAAATTCCCGCATTTTTTCGTTTCAGCATTATAGCGCATGCGTAGATCTAAAGAAAACGTGACATACTCGTGCTCATATATAGTTACTAAGTATATTAAAATATTCCCGCGACCGCGAATGTGTCTACGTAATTTATTTAACGATGCTACGAAATATACAACTGACGAAATCATTCTATTATTGTATTATTTGTTTTCGGTATCAACTCAACATTGCGAGACGTCGTAAATGCAAAAAAAAGTTAATAATGATGACATAATACAGACGGCCTTGTGCTATACTCCAAGTTTTGCTTTCTTTATCTGGTCGATCTTGTTTTCTAGTCGTTCTGCCATATGGTGTGGGAATTTGGATGTCGAAGAGTTGTTTGTTCTTATCTTTTATTAATGCTTTCTTTCGTATTGCATAACTGCAGTAATATTTTGTGAACGGAAATAGTTGTTAACAGTAACCGCGTTTCTATTTCTTTCGTACTAATTAGTCAAAGACTAGCATAATTGGAACGGCGATTGTGTGCAAGAAGTTGAACATGAATTATGTTGTAATCAAACCAAACTCCTCGCAGCGGTTACCTCCCCTATCGGTTAACGGTAACGGTAATTTGATTAGAGCTATGCTCGGAACCAGTCAAATCTCTGCGCGGAGGTTGTAATCAAACATGCACTTGTACAGTCACAATACTGGAGATATGATGTATTACGATAATCATACATCTTGCTTATTAATTTTCATGGATTTTAGATTTGCCAACTCGTAGTACATGGTTTTGTAAAAGCATAAAACCGTGGGAAATGTTCGCTTTTATATAGATTGGGTTCTATCACGCAAACAATTCTAAATTTTAGATGTGGAAAGTACTTGTTGTGTTAAATTATACATGATATAATACCGGGTATATACTATTTTTTATAATTGTATGGGGAATGTTCGCATTTATTCAGATCGGTTTCTTGCACGCAAGCGTTGCCAATGGGCCACCCAGTCACTTATTTCTGGTCTGTATCTCAACAGGAGCACATCATTTTGTATTTACACGTCTCAGTTCACCACCACGAAACCGCGGTGTTACTGTTTATTACGACACCGGGTGCCGTGGCTGGGTAATTGGTAAACTGTCAGTCACATAAACTTGCATTGTTTCACCTCCCTCACGCCGGGTGGTCGGAAGTACCTTATATTTGTGTACGATTATATACGTATTTTATCAGTTGAAATATTTGATTGGTTTTCGAAAACAGTCTGGCAAATAACGTCGGTGAGATTTAAATGCAGTTAACCCTTCCTCAACGAACGCCTATATTCGAATTTGTATCGGAGACTGTAGGCAGTGCTCTTCAGTTATTACCCAAAAAACAACAACAACAACAAAACAACAACAGACAAAGTCTTCGTTGAACATTTTTAGCTCACTTGAGCACAAGGCTCGGTAAGCTATTGGTATAGGGGACCTCTCCTGCATCGTCCGTCGTATGTCGTCCCTGTGCCGTCAACAATTCGTTTCGATCTCACGCTGGAGACTTCACTTTCCATCCAATCGTAACCAAACTTGCACAGTTTGTGTATGACCATAAAATCTCTGACGGGATTGTTATTGCGGTAGATCACACCAGTAACACTGGAGTTATTGCCCCTTGTTCATGCAAAAAAAGTGCAAAAATGCCTTTTTCCAACATATAGACTTCATTTTCCATCCAATCATAACCAAACTTACACAGTTTGGGCATGACTATAAAAATTGATTGATAAATTGATTTCCAACAGTTGCAAACCTTGCATGCAGTTATTTGAACATGCAGCATTGACGGCTTCAGAGCCTGCATGAACATCATTTATCATCATTGGACAGAAAATTATAAAAGAAAAAGCAAAACTTGACCTTATAGCACAGCTATCGCAATTATCGCATAGCAACTAGTTCTCCAAAACTGTCTGCGAAAAAGACATTAAAATCTAGTGTTACTGCATTTTCCAGAATTGTCACTGACTTAATGAAAAAGGGTCAGGTAAGAGTATGGAGAAAAATGATTTGAGAACTATTAGCAAAAACACCGCACATCCACTACCCAACTCGTACTTTAGTTAGCCCATTGCACTAACCGATGTTTTAAATCAAGTCGATCCTATCCCCCTTTGCGTATTGTTCAGATACCTTAATTTGTAAACCTGTCACAACAGTATGGTCTTAATCTGTATCAGTTCTCAGGTGAGCGCTTTGGGCCATCGTTGGCCTCTTGTTATTGTCTTTATATGCTTGTCATTTTTATTGATTTAAATTGTTTGGCATAGAACTATGACCTGGGATTTCTGTGTGGAAAGCATCCAGTTTATTTTAGCGAAGTTAAGAGCTTTGAAATAGACAATAAGTATCATGAATATAAAATTTCAGTAACGAAAAAAGAACTATGATGGCCAATATAATTATATGAGCATTGTATGTGAATTTAAAACAGGAATGGGAAAATACGTGTCACGTGTTCCCGTTTCAGTGGGCTTAAACGTGATAGTGCGCTACATGTTCATCAAAAAGTACTTCCTGTGTAAGCACCTCAAGGTCACTGAACGGTGCTTCAAGGTCAACCTGGCCGGACTGGTCCTAGGGGCTGCTTCGGCGTTTGGACTGAGCATGGTGGCCAATTTCCAGGTACTTACGGGTTGCTTTCCATTTCTTTAATCTGGTACATGTACATTTATATGCTGGGCCAGGCTAGCTCAGTTGGAAGAGCACTAGACTGTCATTCCGGGGATCGTGAGTTCGAACCCCAGCGCGGCCACATAACTTGTGTGGGGATTGGTCATGAAGTTATTTCTACGGCCATTCTCCCCCTAACTCTGAATCAAGTAGGGCAGATGTCAGTCACTTGCATAAGTATGTGCACTTAGAACTGGTAAACCGCTTAGATCGGCTAAGCTAGCCCAGGAAAAGTGTGAGTAGGTTAACTGACCGCCGTGATATGACTGAAATACGGTTAAGAACGGCGAAGAGCCAAACAAACAAACACACATGTACATATGGAGATACTTGTGTGCTTTGGGTATAGATATTGGCTTGGACCTTTGAACATTATTATACCCCCACTAACGAAGTTTAGGGGGGGGGGGGGGTATATAGGAGTGAGCTTGTCGGTCCATCGGTCTGTTGGTTTTTGGTTTCCGGATGATAACTCAAGAAAGGCTTGACATATTCAAATAATTTTTGGTACATATGTGTAACATCATAGAATACAGGTCAAGTTCGATATTGGTTACAAACCACTAAATTATGACAGAGTTATGGCCCCTTTTCGACTTAAAATTCCCAGTTTTGTGACAAGGCCATATTGTGGGGGTATATCCGTCACTCATGTGACAATTCTAGTGTGTTTTTAGTTTACATTGGTCAACTCCTTGTATTTTTTTCCGGCGTGGAATGCACCTAAATTAAGGAGGCTACATTGGTCGCTACTTAAGAAATAATTTTCGATTTAGAGTCGTTTATCGGCTAATAAACAGCGATTTGGAGTTCTGCTGCGTAGGAATTAAAGCACGAGGGCGTTGGTCTGAGTGGTTTAATAACCGCGCATCAGAACGACAAATCGTTGTTTATTTACCGATAAACAACGATAATGCGAACATTAATTCTGCAATTGCAAGGCGTTCACTATATTTTACAGTTTCAGAACTATTTTGAGATGTATATTGGCAATTTAACAACGGAAAATTGTGTTCTTTGCCAATACAAAACTCCACGCGTGTCTTGTTAGAATACTGCATTTACCCGGAAATTGGACTGGTTAACTTGGTAATATTATGTAAATGAATATAGAAGCGACAGATATTTAAGGCTAACTCAGATAATGTACTAACGAATAAACTAAAACTCACCAAATGTTTTCATTGCTTTCTTTCAGACCGAAGTGCAAAGACTACCCCACTACATTGGCGCCTTTTTCAATAAAATCACCAAATGTTTTCATTTCTTGTTTCAGACGGAAGATCAAAGGGTACCCCACTACATTTGCGACTTTTTCGCTAAAATCACCAAATGTTTTCATTTATTTTTTCAGACTGACGTTCAAAGGGTACCCCACTACATTGGCGCCTTTTTCGCTAAAATCACCAAATGTTTTCATTTCTTTCTTTCAGACGGAAGTTCAAAGGATACCCCACTACATTGGCGCCTTTTTCGCCTTCGTCTTCGGCACCGTGTACTGCTGGGTGCAGACGACATTATCGTTCAAGGTTCGCCGCCTGAAGCTCCGCGACAACACAGCAGACGAGAAATCCCGCAAGGTGACGCTGGTGTTAATCCAGTTCATCAACAGCGTCCTCATGACAGTTCTTTTAGTGCTGTGTATCCTTTGATTACATGAGATCTTATAAACATTACACGTGATATAAATCAATAGCATAGTGCAGTTAGTACAAACAAATATAGTGCTGTTTTTGGTAAACTTTGTACTACGAACAAAATTAATGTGCTAAGTTATAATGTGTGTCTTTGAAAATTGCTTATTCATAAAGTTGCTGAGGCCTATTCAACTTGCAAGTAATTCGAAGAAGACACGGTTAATGTCACACAGTATGACGTTCGTTTATGCGCGCATGCGCGTTTTTATATAAAGTTGTTGGAAAGGTAATTTAAAAATTTAATAAATTGAGTAGCCGGTAAATGGTAGCTTAAGTATCCAAGATAAAGGTGGTTTCCTTGACGATATCTCAGTTATCACGTCGAAAGCCATATACAAAGTGCAGTCGTACAAAGGGTTAGGGACCAAGTGGGTAAGTAGTCACGTGATCTTGTTGTTGTTGGATATTTGTCGTATGGACTTTGACGTGATGACTTTACCTTTTATTGCTTGCGTTGTCGTCATTTTCATAATTACCATTGCTATCACCACCAACCACCGTTGTCGCGTAAATATACACAATCTTATGTAAATATACATAATCTAAGACATCATCGTTAAATCGGATACATGTACATGTAACATTTTCTTCATCGTCTGGTATTATCATTGTATTTGACATTACCATCATCCGGGAGAGAAGTACCGGCGTCAGCATTTGTGAACGATCAGAACGGCACATGCTTTAAACCATTTTGCCATGTTACCTGCTTGTTTCGTGTTTCTTCCTGTTATTCGTTTAGAAATGGGGAAGTATCACCTACGCAGCTAATTAATGACAATACAAAGCGCACCGTGATTTATACCCGCGTTTTAAACCACGACCTTTATTCGACTGCTTGCGAAAGACAGGCTCGATTGGACAACAAATATAGCTTCAACTGAGATGAATGGTTTCTATCAGAGATACAGCCCGTCTGGTATGCCTTTCTATAAACATTGGTCGGCCTGGCGTACATCATTAGCGCATTAAATCTCAACTGCACTGAGCTATGTTGCTCTGGGAGCACTTAACTGCCGGCTATATAGGTCGCTATATTGTGGGCTAAACTAGATGAATTGAATCTTTTCGCAGTTTTGCATTATTTATAAAAACACATAATTGGTACACGTTAATTACATTTAATGTATAAGAGAAGACATAAGTAATGGATATTGTATGTCTGTAGCAGATACAAATATATTGAAATAATCGTATCGGCTACATATAGGAGGAGACGCCGCTTACATCTGGTTTTATTGGACACAAAACGCGTTGTTACGGCATAAAAATTATAAATGCATTTCATTTAAACACGTTATACACCTACAGTTACCACAAAACACAAAACTGGGCATTTACGAAAGCACCGAGTCAGCGGACAAACTACTTTCAGCCCGTTTAGCCCGCTGTCGTAATGGGCACACTGACCCGCATTTAAATAGTTCCGATGTTGCTTCTACGGCGGCACTGCACATCGTTTACAGGGGAAGCTGAACTGTGGCAGCTGATAAAACGTTTCCGCGAATTATTCCGCCGTGTCTGTCATTTGTTCTGTGGAATGATCTTTCTTGTAGGAATGCCAAAGTTCATTGCTAAGAGCTTGCACACGTGCGTTAAACTGTCGGAACGTTTACTGTATGCTTTTTAAAGCAAATGATTGACACTTCATTATTCACCATGAGTGAATACACCATTACTCTCATTATTATTTCCGTCATCATAGCCTTTGGCATTCTCCTGTTTGTAATCATCGTCGTCGTCGCATCGTCAGTGTTGTCATCGTCGTTGTTGTCATTCTGACCGCTGCTTTTTACCTTATATTGGCCGCTGACCTTGACCTTGACCACTGCCCTCTAGCGTTTTACGGGAATTTATTAATGCGAGAATAACGAGCATAATGTAATACACGTTCATCATAAATGACGATCACTTCTGGTGAACATAAGTGATGGGAGATTAAGCTATCATCACCCCGCGACGTCGGACTTCCAAATGCATTTTTCATGGTTTTTTTTCTTGAGATGTATTTTACATTTACCACTCTGTCGTCTCTGCCTGTGAATTGACAAGGGGTGTTCCTTTCTTATCCGACATACATGCCACTGAATATAAACGTCATGGGAGGGGCTTCTCGGAAACGTTTTTAATTACAGTTCTTGCTTCATTGAAACGACCCCGTATGAAGCGTTCGCTTTGAATCCGCATACTGACGAAATAATCTTTTCAATCGACCTTGCTTGAAAAAATGACTGGTCTAGACGAGTATGATGGTGAAATGAAGCTGGTAATGTGACAGTCTGGTTATGAGGAATTTGAAGCTGATGATGATTGATAGTGATAATTATGATGGTGATGCTAGCTGATGATGATTGATAGTGATAATTATGATGGTGATGCTAGCTGATGATGATTGATAGTGATAATTATGATGGTGATGCTGATGATGATCTTGGTGGTGGTGGTGGTGGTGATGATGAGGATGAAATAATGAGGAGGAAAAGGACGACGATGACGATGATTGTGATGATGATGATAATGTGTACTAGGATAACGAATATGAAAATGTTGATGACGATGGTGATCTTGGAAATTGTGGTAGTCTTGGTGGTAGTACTGTAGTGGTGGAGTTGATAGTTCTGCTGCGACTAGTGATGTTGTGTACGTTGACGAAAAATGATTAATATTGTTTTTATTGTAACGCTGATGATTAGGCTTTTGACCACGGATAGTCATTACGACTTCCCCCATTTTCAGGACAAGTTACGTGAGATCTACCTGACGTCGACGGTGTCCGAGTGGCTGCTGGCGCTGTCCATTTTGACGTTTACGTTGACGTACGCGCCGGACTTCAAGAACGTCAGAGTTCACGACCCACACATCCATCTAGAGGAGGAGTACGAGGTAACACCGGCCAGGTCGTTTACCGGCTCTCTAGGTTATAAGGAATAGTGGAGAAAACTCTTTAACATTTGGCAAATACTCATTAAAATTACAAGGGGGGTAACTGTACGCATTAAAAATCTTGACAGAAAAAAATGATATGATTTTAAAGCAACACTTATTGAATTTGAAAATGTGTGTCTCACTATATATTGCTGAAAATATAAAAATACAATTATTTGTGTTTATTTGCCAATGCAGGAGTAAATATCCCTCTATTTATGAATTCAGGGAGTACCAGTACCCTTTAACTAAAATCGAATATAGGAAACGTGTGTAGTCTTATAGTAAAGTATATAGGAACGTGTGTAGTCTTATAGTAAAGTATATAGGAAACGAGTGTAGTCTTATAGTAAAGTATATAGGAAACGTGTGTAGTCTTATGTTAAAGTATATAGGAAACGTGTGTAGTCTTATAGTAAAGTGTATAGGAAAAGTGTGTAGTCTTATAGTAAAGTGTATAGGAAACGTGTGTAGTCTTATAGTAAAGTATATAGGAAACGTGTGTAGTCTTATAGTAAAGTATATAGGAAACGTGTGTAGTCTTATGGTAAAGTATATAGGAAACGTGTGTAGTCTTATAGTAAAGTAGATGTGGGATTCTTGATCCGTTCAGCTTTCAGTCGATTTCTTCTCGGCCGATTTCCTCCTATTTATGTACAAATATAGCTCACATTTGCTTAGTTATGGTCTGTGTAAAAATAAGGAGTGATGTTCTGTGTAAAAGTAAGGAGTTGTGGTCTTTTTAAAAATGAGGAGATATGCTCTGTGTAAAAATAAGGAGTTATGGTCTGTTTAAAAATGAGGAGATATGGTCTGTTATAATTAAGGAGTTATGATCTGTTATAAATAAGGAGTTATGGTCTGTTATAAATAAGGAGTTATGTTCTGTTTAAAAATAAGGCGTTATGGTCTGTTTAAAATTAAGGAGTTATTGTCTGTTTAAAAATAAAGAGTTATGGTCTGTTTAAAAATAAGGAGTTGTTGTATGTTTAAAAATAAAGAGTTATGGTATGTGTAAAAATAAGGAGTTATGGTATGTGTAAAAATAAGGAGTTATGGTCTGTTTAAAAATAAGGAGTTATGGTCTGTTTAAAAATAAGGAGTTATGGTCTGTGTAAAAATAAGGAGTTTTTGTCTGTGTTAAAATAAGGAGTTATGGTATGTTAAAAAATAAGGAGTTATGGTCTGTTTAAAAATAAGGAGTTATAGTACGTTTAAAAATAAGGAAGTTATGGTCTGTTTAAAAATAAGGCGTTATTGTCTGTGTAAAAATAAGGAATGATGGCCTGTTTAAAAATAAGGAGTTATGATCTGTGTAAAAATAAGGAGTTATGGTCTGTGTAAAAATAAGGATGTTTAAAAATAAGGAGTTAAGGTCTGTGTAAAAATAAGGAGTTATGGTCTGTTTTAAAATAAGGAGTTATATGAACCCTTTCAGTGGGTATGGCGTTTTCGTCCCCGGAAGTTTTTCGAAAATCACTTCCCTGTGACCTGGGTTTCAATTGTGATTGTTTTTTTCTAGGGCTAGGCCTTTGATTCAATTTTCAAAGGCTCATAATAATTATGTTTTATTACATCATAGGCCTATACAACTTAAACGTTATGCCAGTAGAGTATTCCAAGTGGTGAATTTAATTGTGTTAATTGTATTTACAATTAAATATAACACTTGCGATTTTATGACGACGATATTCTGCTTCAGTTATTTTAAAACATTAAAAAAATACAAGAGTGTGTAGGAGCTTACAACGAAGTGTTTTAGAGAACTTCATGAAGTGTGAAAACAGCTAAGCAATATATTTTGGCGCCATAAATAGAACTTCATATTTATTTCATAATGTTGGTGTGTCTGCGTTTTTCAGAAGAAACATTCTATATCCAGCCAGGCAAACAACAACAGCAACGGCGCCGTCCCCAATGGTATGGCAGAAAATGTGGTCTGAACAAAATGACGTCGAGCTGATAACGGAATGAATCAGGGCCTATGTACAAAGCATTTGTGATGGCAGCAAAGTGTCGGCAGATGTCGGTTTTTGACTTTCAGTGACGTCAGAAAGGTGTGGCGTAACGTTTGTGATTGCGTTCGTGGAAATTTTGCATGATGTGCGTGGAAATGAACTCCGTCTCGAACGTTTAACATTTGGTCTATCTATGGTGTTCCATATAAAATCTCAGGGCTATTTATTTCCGCTTTGGAATCGGTTGCCGTCTAAGTGACACGAATTTCGGACATATCTGTTTCGGACATATAAAAAGGATGTTTTCGGGTTAAATAGTAATCCGTTAAAGAGACGACTACATAAAAAGAACGCGTGTGTATCAGTTTGTAGTAATGACTTGCATACCTTATTGTTTTTAATATGTAAAACGTAGGCCTTTAAATGTGGAATTATGCTGCTTTGTCTATTTGTCATTGGAAATTTATTGTTGTCATGATCACATCAAATTTCCAATCAATACACGGTGCTAAATAAGTTTTCTGAAGCTATGGCTTGTTACAAGCTAGACATTATTTAAAAAAAAATAAACGTGTCATTTAAACAGGTGTAAAGTTTGTTCAGATAGTAAGTACAATGTTTGATAGATGGCTGCCCTCATTCACTTTGTTAAATTACATATTGTTCAAGTTACTTGTATTGTTTAAAACACTGGAACATCATAAAATTTAAAGAAATGTTGCTGAATACTAATTTTATTTGTTTTTACATGATTTGATATTATGGAGGCTTAATAGCTCCTTATATTGTATTTATTTTTTGGCAAAGACAACTTATCGTAAGTTCAAATTGTACATACCTCATTTTTATCATTTACAACTCCATGTGCAATATCTATAATACATATTTTGCATTTGTTAAGTGTAAGGAACGAAAACAGTGTAAAGAATGTGACAATGCATAACATGATTGCGTGTACGTTAATTGTATATACGTTTTTTTTTCGTGTCAAACATACGGAATAGAGTCTAGATATTAGGGAAAGACATAGTATCAAAAATGTACAGAGTGCTGCTAAAAGCAGCAGGGTGAAAATGATACAATACTTTATTAAAATGTATGGTTTTTACGAGTCTAATGCATTAATTAAGGTTTTTAAACATAGTCTGTTAATTTGTCATTGAATATTTGCAAAAATATATGAGGCGCGTCGTAAAAGCGGAAAGTGCCGTCCCGGATTAGCCTGTGCAGAGTGCACAGGCTAATCCGGGACGACACTTTACGCACATGCATTAAGCCCGGTTTTCCAACGAAGCGCCTCATATTGAGTTTCGAAAGATATTCAACATTTGTGTGTTGACCAGCCCAGAGAGGAAGCAGGAGGGAACCAAAAAGTAGCAGGGTGCAGCACCCTGCGATTTCGCCCGAGATCTTTCCCTAGACATGTAACAGTGTCCATGGTTATCGATATTTGTGAAACTATAGTGAAAATGCATGTACCATCTTTCTCCATTTTAAATATAACACTTAATCTTAAATACGTGCCAAATTTGATGACATTAGATGTAGGTGTTCATTAAAACGGCCTTGTTTTGTGGCACTTCCACTAACTTTTTGAACACAGATATTTGACAACTAAGAAACTCGAATGTCTAGACCAATAGTTATGATACTGATTCAGAGAGTAATCAAAACGGCACTTCTTACTTTCGCGTAGTGGAATCTGCCGAGCCTACAGCTGTTAGGATCATTGTTCTGTGACTTTTCGGCTTTGAAATAGCGGTACCTCTGAAAACCTGAATGGTTCATTTGTTGTATAATTGTGTTAGCCAAAACTGCAATTTCTTGATTATTAATTTGAATTGTTGTTGTCTTTGCCGAAAACGAGAAAGCTGCTTTGCCAATGTTGCCTTTTATGTTTTAGGTCAGCAATAAAATAATGCGCTCGGATGCAAATTACACATATTTAAAATGGGTTTCTAAATCAAATAAAAAACGAGAACTGCTGAAAGTTAAACAAATATGAATGCGTATGTCCTTTATTAAAGTAATTTTGTGTTCAGTTTTAAAGACGAACATAAAACATTATTGCTTGTATTTATGGCGAAAGAAAAAAAAGCTCCATTATACTAGAGCATTGCTTGCGTACAGCGAACGTTAAAAGTTGTCTCATTCATTTTTTGGCAATTCCTCCGTTTTAAATATTTTAATTAGTAGAATATTTTCTGGCATATGTAAATCAAGTAAAAGTCATTTTTCATGGTTTAATATTTCGGCTAAAATGACAAAAGTGAGAACGAATGTTCAGACATTTTGTTTAACAATAGCTTTATCTCGGACGTGTGCCTTACTTAAGATTTCAGCAGTCCAATACGGTAAACTAATTGACTTAAACAACTTGTAAATCTTTACTTTAATGTGATTGTTTAGAAGTGTTCTTACAGAAAATGCCTTACGTTTTTATCATTTCATTACATATTTAGTCCATTTGTCTTATCATTATGTATATTAATATGTAGATCTAGATTTTCATCATTATATTTTTCTTTATATTTTTCATTAAATTTCAAATTCGTTGTCTTGTTGGGAAATTCATCACCACCATGACGTCTGTTTCGCGGTTTGCTACACGATGTGTGTTGAATTTTATATCAAAATATTTTTTTCTATAATACATAGATGTACAATATTTGTTCAAAAGTGTATTAGAATTGTAAACCAGTCTGGGGTCGTATTCCAAAAACATCTTAAGTGAAATCTTATTCTTAGCCTTAAAATGGTCATTTTCTTAAACATTTCTTTCCATGTATGCATGAAATTTTGCTAAATATTCACTAAATATCAACTCATTATTAACGGTTATTTACTTAACGGTCATTGGAATCATTCATCTACATGTAGTTTTAAAAATATTGCCTTACACAAATTGGAACATAAGTGAACATATTTTAGATAAACTGAACATGTTTTTGGAATATGGCCCCAGTAATTTCGGTATAAGATCCGGTATCTTGGCCCATATCCCCAAAGCCCCTTAGTGAAAATTAAAGTAAATATAAGTTAATTTATTAAAGTCATAAAATCCATTTAGCATGTGGCTGGTTCCTTTAACGTTTGTTTTTGTCTTAAATGGTTTTCATCTGGTTTATATAAGTTTTATTTTTTACCATATTTCAAATATAATTTATTGATTTTCATAGGGAACATTTTAGTTGATGTTTGTTTTTCACTTAAGTATGACTTAAGTTAAGATTTTCCGTGGGAGCTTTGTGGATATGGCCCCTGAAATGATGTTTAATTGTAGTTCGTAGAACCTTTGCAGTCATTAATTTATTTATTAAAATTTAAATGTTTATGATACATGCATTTCAATTCAACTATATATAGTTCTTCAGTGAATTATTATTGAATTTCAAACTGATTTTATTTTAAAATCAGGTATTTTGTCCAATGATGAACGTTTTTGTATTCATACAAGTTTTCCTACTTGTACGCTGTTGTAGAGCATTTCAAGTCAGATGTTATTATTTGCAACGTGTTCGTTATAAAGAGGGTCACGTTTTTGTAGCAACCATGATACTAGTATTTGTATGGTAGGCATTAAGGGCTAGTGAAGTGTGTTCTGTTTTGTAGTAAATCACGGCATAATCATGTGCATTTGTCATTATCAAGATTCGTCATTTGTATATTAATAAATAACAATAAACACTTAAATTTGTTAGTTTGTCAGTTGTTTAATATACCCTCTAAAAGATGGAAAATGGATGTTATGTCAAATTCGTTATTATATTTACCTGTCAGACCATTAGAACATGTTCTTGTCTATAATATCTAATAATATGTTTTGAAATAAACTTTACTTGGTACATACATATAGACAACGATAAACTGTTATATTTCTTCTTTATAAGTATGTTATTCTTTTCTTTTTGGAATCCGTAACACAACATTTGGGAACAGTTAATTTCTAGTCTGTGATTATGTCCTATTAACCTTAACGAGCCATGTACGGACAGAAAGACAGGAAGTTGGTGACAAACGAGTTAATCAGTTCGCCCGTACCTTCGCACGTGCCAGTGATGGTGGTCATATTGACCGTCCACCTCTTCATGTAGGCCAGTTTGCACGTGCACTCGATCGGTGACCTTGAGAGGTCAAGGGTCACAATGGAGCGCGGAGCGGCTAGTGCGGTCGGAATCAGAACGAGTCGCGTACTGGATAGATCCAGATAGTCGAATGTCGCCTGCGAAGCGAAAGAGCCACCGGAGATGTACTCGAGTGGATTGTGGGATAGGTCCAACACCCGAAGATTCGCCAAGTGACCGAGGTCCGGGTCTTCAAGGGAAGTGATCATGTTGTTGTCCAGATAGAGAGATGCCACAAACGGGAACTTCGTTATTGCGCTTGGAACACGGCTGAATTCATTTCGGGAGAGGTTTAAATGCGTGACGCTCACGTTTTGTGGAATTAAACTGGAATCGATTACCCGGATGTTGTTGACGCTTACATCGAGAATTGCAAGGGAGGTAAAGCTGGTCAGCACATCTGGAAAGTCCTCGAGAGTGTTGTTCCTTAGATTGAGAAAGTGGATCTCAGTGATATCATGGTTACAAGGCTCGAAGATGGGCGATCGAGTTTCCCAGTTGGAGACGAAGCTAAAATGGCGCAGGTTCGGCAGATGGCATATTACGGACGGCATTCTGTCCAGCTTGGATTCTGATATCTGCAGCCACGTTAGCGTATTTTCTAAGCTGGATAGAGCGTCCAGTGGAAGGCGTGACTCCAGGTAGCCGTCTACAAAGAGTTTGTGTAAAAAGCGGAAGTAGTGGAGTTCGCGTGGCCATCGTGAGAAGTCGTTCAAGCTCAGAGACAGCTCCCTGACGCTCAGGCTTATACGGAAGAGAGCTTGAGAAGTTAGCGTCCGAAGAGGGTTCTTACTCAGCCACAGGGCGGCCAGATTTGGAAGTTTGCCAAGGGGGACTGGAAGTAAAGTCAGTCCATTGTTCGTCAAATCCAGTTCGGTAATCGCTGTTTCGATTCCGTTGAACGCGTTGTCGTCGATGTCGGAAATGCTGTTCTGTGCTAGCACGAGGGTGATATGGGTAGCATTGGTGGTGTCGATATTTTCGAAGGCATTTCCGGGAATCTGTCGGAAATTGTTGTTGGTCATACTTATACGCAAAAAGCTTGAACGGAAGTAATCCGCTACGGTGAAGTTAGGAAAGTAGTCCAAACTGGCGTCATCGCATGTTATGCTTGTGGCGTCACACACGCAGGGGGATGGGGCGATGCACGTGTTGGTTTTGACGTCAAGTAAGAACGCAGACACACCGGAAATGAAGGCAAAGCTGAGGGCAAGTTTCACCTGCGGTAAAAACACACCTAATTGTTAACCGATATAACTAAGAAGTACCTACATATTCGTTACTAAAATTGTAATTATAACATGGAAACAGATAAAATGGAAACGTGCATTTCTCAGTCATCAAACAACCCAGACACTCTACTATTGTGCCACACACCAATCAAATTAAAAGCCTAATTCCGGAAACTGAAGAGTTTCATATAGGAAAAGAATGTTGGAAACGGAAAACTACTACCTTATTATTAAGCCGCATCTTGAAATAACTACACCGCAATTGTTAAACTACTCAAAATTTATATGGTTTGAAGTACATGAACACGAAATCTGACAATGGTCGATAAAAATTCCAAGATAAACATGCACATAAATGAAATTTCACAATGATTGATATAGAAGGAATGTCAAATGTAGGTCAGACTATTGGCAGGATTGTTATCGCTATCAAAAGTCACACTACGTTTTTCATTTTAAATGGACTTTGTGCAGTTTATAGTTAAACAAGATATTCACAGTTCTCACGTGAAAATGAAAATATGAAAAAGGCGAAGCAAACACGATTTAAGTTATAAAATGATTTGGTTATCAAAATTCGTGTATATATGTGTGTGTGTGTGTGTGGTGAACATTTTTCGAGTACACCGGATTTCTCTCCCATATGGCCACCGCCCCCAGAAGACTTGTTAGTTGCGTTACTGTAAAATGGTTATACCAAAACTCCCCACAGTAATCGCGCCTTACAGGGATTAACAAGCAGCGAAGCAGGGGCGGGCCACTGTGAGGAGTTTGGGTAGAACCCAGTAAGCTGCCATGAGAACATGGCTCTTCATACCGGAAAATCAAAGAACCAAGAAAGCATAAGAATACAACCCAAAGCACTCGGATTCAATCCAGCGCCTCTATTTACGTTATCCTTCAGCAGAAACAAGCGGATATTTTAACGAAAATGTGTGCTCGCGCTTTCATGTGCCACCTCTTATAGCTTTCAACTGTCACTGCTTGTGAGTAAAAGGAACGACAACTCTGCGCATGTCGCAATTTTCAAGCTCCTCACTGTGATCTCCCATGCTTCGTTCCTCACCCCTCCACCACCTGACAGCTGGGAATATCACTGAGAGGGGTTTGGGCTAATACTGTAAAGTATACGTATAATACCTGCATGCACAAACGCATACAAGTTGTTTGGCATGTATACTTCATATATGATTGCATGTTTGAAATGCTTGTTTTGAGGCTTCAGAGTTATCTATGTAACCAAATGTATGATGCTTTCGATTCTGTAGCAGCTCTATCAAGTATACGCCTATCGTTTTTGCACCAGTAATTGGCATGAAGCTGATTAAAATGGACCTTTTCGCAGATGTGCAGATCGCCAATTTTCAATTCAGAGGTTTCGATCCCGGTAAAAACCCGTTATTTACACAAATTTCGGACAATTATTTTGTGTGTGACCAAATACTCGGATATTGAAAAAAAACTAGTTTTAAGTGTCCAAAAACAAAGATTAAATACGGCACTTTCTTTTTAATTTGACTTATTTGCATTCGAAAGTATCAGTCCGTAAACAAATGGCATTGACCCTAAAGCAAGGCTTTGTAAGATGTGCATGTAGGCCTACGTCTTCCTTTTGCTACCATATTGTTGCTGTTGATTCTGAATTTAACGCCACCAAATCCGAAATGGGCAGGACATATAATTCTTTGCGCAAAGAAAATATTACATCAAGAAAATCATTTAAATTAAATATAGAATTAAAGCGTTACAAACGCTATATAATTTTTTATAATTTCATTTGATGCTTATTAATAAACGACACATTTATTTTAAATATATTAAGTGCAAGGAGTGTAATTTCACTCATATATATATATATATAGTAAACATAATCAGATTTTGGGGGGAAATATGCGACAAAACATTGTAAACTGCAAATTTGTCAATCTGTGAACATGGCCCTTAAAGGTTACGGTTAACTCAAATATTCTGTGTTTGATAAACACACATGCCCCCCCCCCCCGGTTGGTGCTGGATAGCCCATTTCTTAGTTCAAATAAGGTCAAGGTCAAAGTGAGGTTGGGTGATATGGGTAGATGGGAACGGTCATAAGTAACAACCAATCTCCAATTGTTGTAGTAAGCGGTGTTGGTGCTAGACGAAACGGTAAAATCTAGGTGACCAAGAAATGGCACTTTTTAATTATTATAAGTCCAAAGTATGCCAAGGTCAAAGTGAGATTGGGTGATATGGGTGGATTGGAGATGGTCATAAGCAACAACTATGTAAGTATCCAAGTGTTGTAGTAAATGGTGTTGGTGCTAGACGAACGGTAAAATCTCCTTAACCTTGTCACGGACGGACGGACGGACAATGACTATATGCCACCCGCATCAAGATGCCGGGGACATAAAAACAAACACCATTCACAACATTTAACGCTAAGACACGTGTTAATCTACAATCTTTTATTAGTAAATAAATATAGTTTCTTGTAAATACATAATAATCACATCATGTTTTGGAAGAAAGTAATTTTAATACAAAATGAAATCACTTATCAGTTGTGTAACGAAGAGCAATGCAATCAGTACATCACTAGCAAATAAACAAGCAACAAAATAGACATAAAAATGTAAATTTTTGAAGCAAACGCAAACATTAAAGAAATATAAATCGGTCATTGTTGTATATTTAATTTTGTTTGACACATTAAATGCACTTCGTTACACATACGTTGTTTTTTTTATCTCATGTTCATGCTGATTACAAGTTTATCTACGACGATAAAAAGAATAGTCGCGTATTTTCGGAACGCTTAAGGCTACGAATATAAGCCATTTTATTTCAGAAATTCAACTGGGTGACACGAGTAATGAATATGCACATCTACACTGGTGATACTACATTTAATAAGTGTTTTTTTTACATTTTAGATTACTACCATATGGACGTATAAATCGGACACATTAACCCGACTCTATTGCACTCTACTGGCATATATTATACCTTACATAAAGATCTTTCTTCTTTGCGTATATAAAAGTCCACGGTCCGTTATTTAAGTTAAGTTCAAAATGCCAGTTTAGCGGGCGGATAAAATAGTATAGTGCCCGGAGCAAGCGGGCACTATTTTGTGTGGGTGTCCGCTCAGCTCTAGTTGTGTGTAACCTCAGTTCTGGGAGGCGTTTCATGAATATTTATGCTTGTTCTACGATCGTAATTTACGTTTTGAGATTTATGTAGTTGTTTACGATTATTCAACGAAATCTTCATAAATGCACCTTAAATATGCGACTACATAAATTATGGTGGTTGTTTACTGGTCGGTCGAACTGATCGGTCACTATAATGCGAGGAGGCCCTCAGTGGTCTGTACTATGTATTATATATTACGCGATTAAATAATTTCCCATAATTATACTCGGTTTTGTTCGTGCACTTGTTTCACATGTTTACTAATACCATAAATAACTTTATTTCCAGTGAAATACGTTTACATCGATTCTTCCCCGATTCCAGTATGGAAACTAAAGTATTCATCGCAATGGATTTGTAATGTATTCATGCATAAAGGTCAGTGCCAGGTTAATATGTCCGAGCTATACATGTATTATCAGATACCATTTTGATACGATTTATAAACTATGACAAACAGCAAAATATATCACAATAAAAATATAGTTATTATAAAATCTATGTACAAACACACGTGGAATGTTCAACATAGTCCATGCATTGACCTCCATTCCATAAATACACCTGTACCGACGGTCATTTTTTTTTCATTCTAACAGCTATTAATAAACATGTAAAAAAAAAAATGTCCGTTTGCATGTATTTGAAATATGACTCATTAGAAACTTTCAAAGCGATTTTTAATAGAATATTCATGGAGAAAGTAAGCTGCTCCCTTAACATAAAACAATACATGCTACGGTCTATTTTTCATATTATCAACCTATTGTAAATTTGGGGCTTTGACAATTTACTTTTCCGTCAGTGAAAAGTCATTGCATATAGATAGAATGTAAAACTATTTAATTTATAACTATTTTATGCAATACGTTAACAATGTTCAATATCGATGTTATATTTAATGACATGAACGGCAAATATTTTTGAAGGCAAAGATATTATTTAATGAAAACACTGGGAGAGTTGAGCGTGAAACTACATGTATTGTTTCTGATATAGAAATGTTAAGAAGATACAACAGTTTTACGATTAATACTGTAACCCACTTTAAACAATAAATTCACTGCGCATTGTGAATTAATTCACAGATTCATTGTACTAGTTGCAACAAAAGCAAATTTCATCGCAACCAAATAACCAAGGTTCAATTAAAATACACTGACAAAAAGAGCTCGTCTGGGAAATAAATGATTTCTTGAATTACAATTTCTAATTATTTTTCGAGACTCATAAAATGTATTGCTGGAAAGAAATAACACAACAAGAAAGGAAATGAACGCTTAAATTACATTGCTTTAGAAACAAATGGAATCATGTTTAAATGAAAACTCATTATACAAGGCTAATTAAAACTACAGTTTTGGCATCTAAAAGAAATGATGAAATTGAAAAAAAGAACAGTGGAAGTATTCCAGAAACATCTTAAGTGATACCTTATATTTAACCTTAAAATCAACATTTTATGTAACTTTTTATTTCGTTTGTGCAATGCATCGTGGTTAGTGTTAATTTATTATCACCTAAAGTATTACTGTTTGTTCATTTATACATAAAAAAATCACAAATTTATACATAGTTTTAAAAATATAACATTATCAATATTTTAACTTAAGTGAAAAATTAAAATAGACTTCATATGTTTCTGGCACTTAAGATGTTTCTGGAATACGTCTCCAGAAGAAATAGAAGCCCAATTTAAATCAAACTGACGGTTGTTTTCATTGAATCATGTCATTAATTTAGGTTTGAATGCAATGTCGTTTTGTATTTTCCTGTACGAGTACTGGTATTCTAGTACACAACTTGGACACCAGCAATATTAAAGGCAAAAGTCGATGCATATAGCATTAGGCCTTTGAGGAAAAACACACTACAACTGCTAAATATAGTAACACTTGTACCTGTTTAGAAATATAAATGCGAATTTATTCATAACAAAATGTCGAAATTTAATCTTTTTCTAAAACAAATTTAATTTGTATCCATTAAATAAATGAAGAACCACAAATGACAAAACGCATGTAAGTTTTGTGCTATTTTCGCTACTGAAAGGTTTGCATCCGATATAAAAACTGTTGAAGGTACAGAAAGCAACGGACGAAAGGACGGAGAAAGGATCATAACGTCAATCTTCAAGTTGTTAAGGCACTGCCAATTTTAGGTTCGCTTAAGATGTTCGTCACTTCTTTTCGTCCCCACCTGGTTAACTGGTGTTAACTTAGCATCCGTTTCCTTGATGACGTCTCGACCGTTCTGCTGAAACCCTTTCGATGGCGATTTCCCCTTTATAATCAATTTGCCTTCTGCACTCTCGGGGGACTTCGCGGCCTTGGCGTTATTGGACGTGTTTTCGTGGCTCGGCGAGTCTTCCCGCACCGTCGGCAGGTGTAGATGATAGTGCTCGTGGCGGGAACCCTCGGGGCTCGGCAACCGTAAGGAGTGTTCGGATCGCAAGATTTCGCCACATTCGATGTACTCAAGATCATCAGGAAGAATTTCCGTCGAGTCGAAACGCTGCGGCGACTTCTGGTCATTTACGCCAGCATCCGTGCTCAGTCGGCGCTTCATGCGTTCCCAACGTGACGGCGATTTCGGTGCCGCGTCTGGTGCCGACGCCGTCTTGTGGAGGCCAATATCTACCCTGAATTCCTTAGGCGACCGTCTGGACTCACCCGACGCCGACGAGCCCGATGCACCGGCACCACCGGAAGTAGAATTATGTACTGCATCTAACGGGGAAGACGCCCTCTGGTGTAGACCAATACCGGAACTGAAGTAACAAGACCACAAATCAATGAAGGTTTTAATATTTTCCTTTTCAATACGCCAGACCACGACTGATTCCAATAGTATACTATACTTGAACAAATTAAAGATATATATTATCAACGGAAAAATACTTAACACATTTATGGGCTAATAAACCAGTGACACATTTATTAATTAAGGTGAATACCGACTTTTAAGCATATAAGAACACATGTACTACCTACACCTCTTAACAGAAAATCCATACAGACGCTCAAAAGTATAAATATATACATAGACACATGTAAATAAATAATAGTTATTGAATATTAATATGTTCGTAATAAACAAAAACAAAACATTTCACATTTTAGAAATGTGTTACATTTTTTGTTCACATGTAATTTTCAAAATAATCGTTTGTCATTAATTCGAGCTAGCAAATTCAAATCAGATTGGTAATTAACAGATCAGCAAACATATCTTATTATATCATAAAACAAGGAAACATGATAAAAAGTAAAGATCACAGCGGGATAAAAAATACTTTTGTTTTACAAGGCAGTCCAACGGACAGCTATATCCCCCGCCGTGATCCTTCATTAGATTTTAAAGGTGACCTTTGAAGTATCACACTGACATTAATCAGTTTCATGCAAATTCTTAAAGGGCATCGGAGATATGGAGCTGACACGAAAATGGAGGCTCAAACATTTGACATTTAAGTGTGACCTTGACCTTGAGGTGGCAATACTGCTCCGTGCATTCTTCACATTGACTCAATGTGATAAACATTTAAGCCAAGTTTTATTAAAATCCTTCAAAGGGCATACTAAATATGGAGCAGACATAAAAATGGAGGCTCAAACATTTGACCTTTAAGTGTGACCTTGACCTTGAGGTGGCGTTACTGCCTCATGCCTTCTGCACATTGTCTCAATGTGATAAACATTTGAGGCAAGTTTCATGAAAATCATTTAAAGGGCACAGGATATATAGAACGGACATGATAATACAGGCTCAAACATCCAACCTTCAAGTGTGACCGTGACCTTGAGTTGGCGTGACTGGCTTCTGCATATGGTCTCAATGAGCAAAACATTTGAGCCAAATTTCATGAAAATCCTTCAAAGGGTACAGGGGATATGGAGCGGACACGAAAAATTTAACCTTCAAGAGTGACCTTGACCTTGACCTGGCGTGAAAGGCCCATGCCTTCTGCACATCGTCTCAATGAACTAAACATTTGAGCCAAGTTTCATGAAAATCCTTCAAAGGCATAGGAGATATGGAGCGGACACGAAATGGAGGCTCAAATATTTGACCTTCAAGTGTGACATTGACCTTGAGCCGGTGTGACTGACTCATGCCTTCTGCACATCGTCTCAATGACCTAAACATTTGAGCCAAGTTTCATGAAAATCCTTCAAAGGGTATAGGAGATATGGAGCGGACACGAAAATGTTACGGACGGACGGACGGACGGACGAAGGGCATTCCTATAACCCCCCTCCCGCTTCGCGGCGGGGGAATAAAAAGATATATCTATTTGCGAATGTAACAGATGCATAATCCATCATAGTTTTGTGAAATACACTTAGTAGTGACATTTGACAATATAATGGAGAGAACACAAGTGTTGTTCTGTTGTCCTTTGGTGTGTTAGTATTACTTGCATTGTTTTCCCCGAAAGAAACAAAAGACTTGCCCGAACGCACAATCCGTGCGTAAAAAAAATCATGTAAAACAATTTCTACAAATATCTAAAATAAAGGACCAGTCACTCACGTCATTTCTTGGAATTTACTAGTATATAAAAACATAACAATATTAAATTATGAATAATCCATAAATTATGAATAATGACTTAAACAGGCAATCAATTTGAATGTTCATAATTAACATAAGTGCCTTCAAGTTGATTTACCATCAGCATTAAAGTACTTCTTTCTATAGAATTTAACTTTTTTTTTTTGTAATTCTTATTTTTTATAACTGTCAAAAATAGGAATTATATTTTCAATAAATCACCAATAACTTTTGGAAAGGAAAATCAACACTTGTAAATGCAGCTGGCATTTTCGTTTGTTTCCATAGGACTTATATTGACACAGATTTTCTTTAAAAAATATGCAATTCTATTACACAAGCAAAAGCATCTACGAAACAAAAGTTTAAATCAACAGATAGACGATATTTATAAAGGTTCCCAATCGAATATGACATTTTGTTTTCAAAATGTACACAGTATTTCACAATTTGTGTATATCCGATTTATATAATTAAATCAGACAGGAAGAAAGTTACTGGAAATATCGAAATCTCTACCGGGTTACTTCTTATTCCGCTATGTTAAAATGCGGATTCGTTTAATTTTAAGCCGCTGTCCATGGGATCTAATTCAGTACATCGTAAATTTATAAATAGTTCTTATGAACGTTTATGGTGTTTATTCGTCCGAAATCTGTTTCTTATTTACGAAAGGCATTGTTCAAAAGCGCTTGGTACGAACGGAATATACTATAAATGTACATGCTGGTTTACTCCAGAGTCATCACCAGTTATCGCATACAGAAAATATACGATAGCAAGTTACCAAAATTTTAATAATTCACATATTTCAATGCGTAGTTTTTGTATTTTGTTCGGTAACATGCCCATTAGAAACACTTTCCGCAAAGTTTTATTTTTATTAACATATTTCTGGACTGCTCCTTTAAAACCCGGGCGCGATCGTCAAAAATAGTAAATAATTTTATTTATTTATTTATATATTTTTTTTTTGGGGGGGGGGGGGCATTAAATCAAATTCGTGGCGGGCCATAAAAAAACGTTGCGGCGCTGCCTGAGAAAGTTCAAACAAATCATTATTTTATTTTTTTTAGCCTAAAGTATTAACAATATCCGATGCTGCGATACATATTAATGTTTTTGATGTTAGTTCTTATGTTTGCGTCACTTACCTGCATCATTATCAACATCTCATGGACATTTTTTCAATAAATTAATTATCTTAAATCAATTTATTTATGTCGACGAATGTGGTTAAAATGATGTCATTTTGACAAAGTACATTTTACATTGCGTCAAATTAAGTAATTATTATGTCTGTCAACTAAATTATTGCAATTAATCGATTTTCATCAAGCTAGAATTAAATATATTTAAACCATTCGTTAATTTTTTAAGTACACGATTATCTGAAAGAACAGCAAAAAGATTCACAAGTCATTATGTTTTACCAAAAAAAAAAAAAAAAAAAAAAAAACGTAACAATTTCCGATTTGTTATACTGCAGTATACAAGTAACTGAAGTTTTCAGGCCCTTTTAATATTGAATAACCATGAAATGTTTTTAATAAGCATTGACTGCACAAAAACATAAATTTATAATAGGCCTTTCGATGAGTTAAACTACATTGAAAAAACAACAGCAACAACAACAACACTACGTTAAATAATTATAAACAATAAATAGCATTTAGTTAAAAACAATAATTTACCTAAATCACACACAGATCATGTAAAACGTTATTTTATAGTTTATTTTATAAACATTTTTATAGAAAAACATAATTTATGTTCAACACAGTTAAACGAACTTATTAAATGTAACAAATTGATTCAGGCGTCCTCCTTTCCAACAACGAGTACAAGTCATTAACGACGTGATCGTGGCACTGAAAACCACTTAGCTACACATATTATGCAAGCGGTTCAGAGAGTGCTTCAAATTACGTGACACGTTACGCACGCACAGACGTTAGCTCCAACAACGTAACTTTATAAACACATACGTGCTTAACTTTCACTTTTAAGAAACTTTCTCACTTATTACGAAACTTATAAACTGAGCAAAAAAACAACAACACGACTGTTAAAAATAAAAGGCAAAGATTCCAAACACATAACATCAACCAACCAACCATGCAACCAATCAACCGACCAGCCAGCCAACCAACAAAATATTAAATACATATAACTACTACTACTTCTAACAACACCATTCATATTTCAACGTGTACAAAGACCACAACCATCATAACAAAACAGCCAAATGAAACAAATGCTGCAACGTAAAAAGTCATACTACGGCTGCTTTCTATAAATAGCCACAACAGCAACAGCAACAACTCGATCAATAACAACAATAATTTGAGCGAGTCTTATGAATATTCATACTACCGCTCATAATTCTACTTCAATAACTACGACTTTTACAACAGCAACAACAACAATTACTACCACTACTATTACTTCGACTACTTATTATATTGTTATTACCGCTGCTGTTGTTGCTGGTTCTCCTCCCCATACTGCTGCTGCTACAACTGATATTACTACTACTGGTGCTGCGGATACTACTACTACTACTACTACTACTACAGCAACTACTACTGTGGCTTCTGCTGCTGCTACTACCACTACTTCTACTACTATACTACAACTACAACAACTATTACTACTACTGCAGCTTCCACTGCTGCTGCCGCTGCTAATAGTGATACTACTCCAACAACAACTACTTCTCCTACTACTACTGCTACTACTACTACTTCTATTATAACTACTACTACCGAGAACTACTACAACAACTACAGCAGCTTCTACCGCTTCAACATGTATTACCACTTTAACATAATTGTACAACTACTACTACTACTACTTCAACTAGTACTACTTCTGATGCTGCTGCAGCTACTACTACTCCTAATTCTGCTGCTACTAATAATACCTCTTCTCGAAATACTTTTATTATGGCTGCCGCCACCACCACCACCACTGCTGTTACTACTGCCACTACAACTACTACTAAAAAAATGTTAATTAAAGTCAATAAAAACTTGACGGACAATAACGCACGCTCATCATCTTGTAAGAAATGTGTACATGTACTTATAAACGGATCATTTTCCGCTAACGCAGTAATTAAATTACCAACAGTAATGATCAAACAAAAATAACTCGCGTTAACATCACATGTTGAATGCAGTTTTATTTTTACAATAACAATTACCTTTGTCCGAATCATCACTTAAAATAAATTTATTCCTAACACCGCATAATTAAATACAGTTCATATTTAATTTTACTAAAGCAAAGTTTCTTACATCAATCAAGGATCACTCTAAACAAAATATTCCCCAATGTTCAACATTTTTGTTATCCGGAAAAAAAACTCACTTTCCATCGCATTTGCAGTAAATTACTAATTTCTCCGTAACAGAGATCGATGTCGCATCAATCTTATAATTCGATACAACTTAGAGTCAGCGAACGCCGCAAACTTTGTGATTTTGTTGAACCCAATAACTCCCAGTCGCTCAACTTATAACCCAAACCGCACATTTATGTTCCGGTTCGGAGACATGTGAGCCCGTTCGAGGATACTGCCAATAGACATTGCTCCCGAATACTGACGAACTGACATTACAGCGCGTTGGTCTATTTAGCGACCACTGCGTTAAACGATATTTACCGATAATCGCTGAGCGGCGGACTCGGTGACGGCGGAAAATGGCGAAGAGTCGATTTGCGTTGTGGAAGGAAATTTACTCGCGACAACAAAACAAGGCTGAATTAAGGAGTGTGAAAATGGAATGTTCCGAAAAACACACGTGAACTTGAGTAACCCCGAGTTATCAATAGACACATTAATGAGTTAATCTAACTACAAAGAGCTACGAAAACTGGTTTATTGCAATTTACGCCTGAAGTTAAAACTATTAAACATAAATACGTTTCCGATGCGTCTAAAGTAAAATTAGAAAACATAATTAATACGTACGCTAAGCAACAAGTTAAACTTGATCAGATATCGGAGAAGCTTTTTTTTTTAAAAATATGTTTATATTTACTCAACATGCACGACTTTTACGATTATATGTAAAACTGAAATCTAGTAACAATAATGACATTTTGCGAACACAAAACGCAGCGAACTGCACGGTTGGTTGTTTCAATTTGATTAACTACCGGTACTGATTATTTACTCGACTGCACTTCCAACAATATTTTTAAAGCCAACAAAAGTTTCGGCTCATTGTTCGTACATTTTTATCGAGGTTCAGGCGAATCATATTGAAGTTTGATTAATTAACCAACCGGAAAACCTTGAAATTCGTATTCTTAATACGCGCGTTATATACGGTGACTATGTAAATTGCATCACGCTACTGATATTGGGGAAATGATATCATTCATTGCAATTCCTTTCAAAATAGCGTATTTCGAAAACAGTTTTGTAAGCTACAATGGAATTATAATTAGCAATCGTTAAACAATCGGTCGGTATTATGAAGTGTCAAAAGCGACGTTTTTATGAACTAAATATTCATTAACAAGACAGTGTTAATGTTGAAAAAACCCCAAAACACAAAGGTATATACGGGTTGCGATTACGTTATAACACATTGAAGTGTCAAAGCGAATTCTTCTTCTTCTGTTGATTATTAGTAGTAGTTTTAGTATCATTAGCAGTACGAGTATTATACGTAGCTTTATTATTAATAACATTTGGTACATTTAATTGTATACATATAATGTATTTCGTCAACATCATAATAAATAAAAGCCTATCTTATCATACTAATATTACGTTGTCGATGCAATTCCTAAGAATGCAACTTAGTACTCTCTGCCGCATGTACCTCGTTAAACAGACGACCGAACGGTCAAAAGCTGATACACGCGCTGCTCTTAATTTCCTCAACTGATGTTCACAGTTTCTTTTTCTGCATCCAGTTCAACCCGCCAGCGTACATGGATGCGTCCGTCCGAATTCAGTGACACTGACACTTGGACATGACATCTTAGCGTTGTTTGGTGTCACCTCAGGATGCTGTCGGAATTGGCGCCTTACATAACTATCCTCCAACATACATCAGATGCATTTGTATAGTATGGCACATGCACAGAGTATGATTACGGACTTTTCCCGACTAGATTTGGTGACAGTCCAAGTACATAAGACTTTGATAAGTGTTCCGTACTGAGGCAAAATGCTATAGTTAGGAAAGATGTCATTTACCGTCTGGCGTCTGCTTCCAAAGAAGGACGCCCGTCTAACCCGGTAATGTATTTTGCATACAGTAAAACCCGCTATACGACCACTTGGGGGTCTTAATAAAAGTGATCTTAATAGCGGGGTGGTCGTAGTATCGAGGTACGGCAGATCACCGAGTCAGTACATTAAAACATCTGTGTAATTAAAAGTTTTACTGAAATTAATGAATAATGGATAGAAAACGAAAATTCCAATTTGTTTTCAAAAATCTGTTTCATGAATACAGATTATGTAACGTATAGTTATGGACTTCACATTAAGTTGGAAATTAATTAAAACTTTGAAAACTAAGCCCATTTAAGGTTCAGCATTCATCAGTGTTACCTACTAACTGCCAGATAGTGTCAATTAAGGTAAAATGAAACACAGTCGATGGGCTAATCCGTTATCAAAACAGTTGTAACATTGTTTTTCACACGTTCCATTTATACCGCAAAGCATTATGTTATCTCCACAGCATATGTTGTTAATGGATGATGTTCAGTGTCAAAGACAAAATGACACTGGTCGCAATAACGGGTTATTTTCGAGCATTATTTGGTACTTTTGGTCAGTGGTCGTAATACGGAATAGCGGGGTGCCCGTATGATCGGGGTTTGCGACCATTTAAATATATAGAAAAACAAAAGGGTCTTTTAAAAAGTGTCCGCTTTAGCGAGGTGGTCTAAAATCGAGGTGGTCGCAAAGCGTGGTTTTAGTGTACATGTCCCTTGATAATTATGCTTAGTACTCATGGCCAAAAGACCAATTAGGTTTGCAAGTGAAACGGACAGTTTCAAGGTTTTGGCATGAACACAGTGGTTGATGTTTTAGAAACACCGATGGTCAATTAAACGTACGATGGGCATTAAAAGCTTCCGTCGCTTGTGTATATTACAGAAGGCGCTTATTAACAAGAGATGTTTGTGAATTTTTTTTAAGAGATTTGTTAATATTGTATGTGCACATTAACACATGGGGAGGAAATTAAACTTGATGCTTTAGAAAGTAAATATAAAGCTGAAAGAAAGATAGAGTATAAAAAACAATTTTCATGCTACAAGCCCCCGTGACCTTGACCTTGGACCTGTTGACCTCAAAATTGTTAGGCGTCTTCCTTTCCTCCCGATTAACCAGCATACCAACTTGGATGATCGCAGGTCGTAGCGTATTCTACATATCATGCGGAAACGAAATGGTCTACAGAGGAAACAGTTTTCATGTTACAAGCCTCTATCACCTTGACCTTTAACCTGTTGACCTCAAAATTGATAGGCATCTTCCTTTCCTCCCAAGTAACCAGCATACCAACTTAAATGATCGTAGGTCAAAGCGTTCTCTAGATATCGTGCGGAAACGAATTTCATGTAACAAGCCCCTGAGACCTTGACCTTTGACCAGTTGACCTCAAAAATCAATAGGCGTTTTCCTTTCCTCCCAAGTAACCAGCATACCAACTTAAATGATCGTAGGTCAAAGCCTTCTCTACATATCGTCCGGAAACGAAATGGTCTACGGACAGACCGACCGACCATCCGACCGACCGACGGACAGGTGCAAAGCAATATATCCCCACTTCTTCGAAGGGAGGCATAATTAAGATTAAGTGGTCATAAGAAAACGTTAGCCTGTGCCTGTTGCATTTAAATGCAACTTGATCGCTCGCAATGGGGGCTAACGGGCGTTTTAACTTATTTTTATTATGTTATATCTATTAGCTGAATTCACGACTAAAATATGCGTTAATACATAAACTTTACGACGCCAAAAAAATGGAATACAACATTAAGAAATCTCACAAATGAAGTAAATAAGAACTACGCCAAAAGTAGGTAAACAAACCTGAGACCAAAATATCAGGTAACAGAGTTCGACTTTATGTTATTCGAAGGAAAACCGATAAATGAAGTGTTTATAATAATACTAATAATAAGTGTCTTGATTAATTTCAACATTCCAATGCCTGCACCGGATCAAAATAGTTAGTAAATAGGGTAATGACAGAAGCAATCTGCATATAATTATCATGTTCATTATTTATTATTATGTACGCCTACTGCAGGGCAATGCACGAGTAATGCAGGGCAATGCCAACAGAAATCCATTCATCTCGAAAATAATGCGGAAATTTGCCATATTTACACAGACAATTGTTTAGTTTCGCCTGTATTTATTACTATTATTTAATTATCAATATTGCACACGCAAATACAAGTTACAATGAACATAATACATAAGACATTATGCTAGGTCTTTAAACGTAACTTGGCGCAAAACTTGTTTTAGCGGTTTTCGAAATATATTTATTGACATAATTTATTGCAGGTTCCGTGATAAAAAGTTGCGTTACTCATTATGTCATGTGTAACCAAACATTTGCTTAAAGTAAGCTTAGGCGTAAAAATAAATGTTTGTTTCAGGTTACATGCCCCCCAAAACAAGTGATGTTTGTAAAACATGTATGCCCCCCGATTTGCAGCCAATTTGTAAATATGTGCAATTGTTAAGATTTTTTTTTAAATATGCAATCCCAAGCGAGGTCTCGATATAATATATCTATGTATGAAGTTTCATTAAAATATCTCGATGCGTTGTCAAGTTATTGAGCGGAAACCGTTTTTCTATGTTTAGTAACGGTGACCTTGACCCCACCCACCCCATATGCAATCCCAAGCGAGGTCTCAATATAAGGTATCTATGTATGAAGTTTTATTAAAATATCTCTATGCTTTCTGAAGTCATTGAGCGGAAACCGTTTTTCTATTTTAAGTAACGGTGACCTTGACCCCACCCACCCCATATGCAATTCCAAGCGAGGTCTCAATATAAGGTATTTATGTGTAGTTTCAATAAAATACCTCGATGCGTTCTCAAGTTATTGAGCGGAAACCGTTTTTATATTTTTAGCAACGGTGACCTTGGCCTCAAACTGTATAGGCGTATTCCTTTCCTCCCAAGTAACCAGCATACCAACTTTCATGATCGTAGGCCAAAGCGTTCTCTAGATATCGTGCGGAAACGAAATGGTCTACGGACAGACCGACCATCCGACCGACTGACCGGTGCAAATCAAGATACCCCCACTTCTTCGAAGGGGGGCATAATTAGGGTAGGTTTATACTAAGCCTATCTCAACCGTTACCAAAAAAGTAGATCTATAATTTCTTGGAATATAAACCAGCCATTATTTAATTCCAAGAAATGCACTCGTCTCGTATATAATAGTTCTAGTTAAATTTATGTTGTTGTTTGAACATTATTTGAAGACAAATAATTTACGTCTGCATCATTATGACTTTTTGAGGATAACATGATGTATATTTCAGCCTGTACTCCCCCGTTTCTTGAAATAGACTGTCCGACTATCCATCGGTTGAGTTCACTTTAAGCACGGTGTGCGTTTCAGCATGTTGCCTGATATAATATAATTGCATCGAGAAATTTCCAGCTTGCGAAATAATAGCCCATTTAACTGCAAAATAATAGATGTCGTGCTGTACCTATCAATAAAAATTTCCCCAGCTTTAAAACTCAATTAAACCGAGCCATTCCTAGTCTTCTAAATTACTTTTTGGACACTCCTACTGCAATAGTATTAATTTTGGGGAAGAATCGAGTCCGTTACTGAAAATACGCGAGGTCGTACTCTCGCACTAGCTGGTGTGAAAATGATGGATTCAATACATTTATTGGACTTCAGGTCGCAGTCTCAATCAGTTCGCCCGTCGAGTGACGACACAAGGATTGGCGACCTTAAAAACGGACAGCCGACATATCGGGATTGGCAATCGGACAAACACGCAGACGAGAGTTTGGGGGAGAACTTCACCACGTGCTGACCAACATGGTTTCATGTTAATAATAATTCATTGAACTGGTCAGGTAAGCAATATAATTATGCTTTCAATAGCAGGTAATTCGGACCTCAGTCTATCGCACAAGAGCAGTGCGTATTTGTTGTAAACAGATAAACGTGCAATACTATATAATGTATAACAGTTTACGTGAAGGTTATGTAACTGATATAAAATAAATGAATACAAATTATGTTAACCATTTTTACAATATCACTACACAACGTAGAACACAAATGTGGTTTCTTTACCATTTTACCTTAAGACAATAAAAGTGGTCGCCGGAGTTTATTGGTTGTGAGATTGTTTGCGTGGTTACATACATACTTTTCTATATTATACATGCAGAGATTACCATTATTATATACGCATAACACTGAGCCAATGTAGACCTTCGGCAACTTTTAAAGGCGGGGGGGGGGGGGCGGGGGGGGAGGGAGGGATGTTCCAGATTTAGACTTTTTCTCTGCATTTAATTTAGTATATTATAATATTGCATTTTAGACTATTCCAGGGACTGTATTTAGGAATTAATTGGACACAATAACTTAATAAATATAATATCATCGAATTTATTATGTCACAATTATATAAATACAATCGAATTTATAAACTGGTTAACAATCTCAGGAATAGTCAGATGCACATAAAAATATTCTATGACAAAATATTAAATATCCACAAAATTGTAATACCAGTCAATGAAATATCAACATAGGTTTGTGAGTTGCAAACCACTGAGGGTTGAATGAGCATTTTTCTTGATGTTTCCTTCCTAACGAACGTTTGTGAAAGTTGAAATTAGCTGGCTAATTTGGTTCATTCATATTTAATGACAATAACAGAATGTAGTGGGTCAGCCAAGAAAAAAAATCTGTTTTCTTGACATTCGAAGTTACATTTGAGTTATAGCTATTTTAGAACTATTAATATCATTAGCGTGTTTTTAAAATCCTTGTTCAAAATTGCTGAAAATATGTTTACTGTATATTGTTTATAACACTCACCGTCCACCTAAATAAGTGGCCTCTAAAAGAAACGTAGAGGCGCTAATATGCACCAATCATTTTCAGAGTCTAAAAGAAACGTAGAGGCGCTAATCTGCACCAATCATTTTCAGTGTCTAAAAGAAACGTAGAGGCGCTAATATGCACCAATCATTTTCAGAGTCTAAAAGAAATGTAAAGGCGCTAATCTGCACCAATCATTTTCAGTGTCTAAAAGAAACGTAGAGGCTCTAATCTGCACCAATCATTTTCAGTATCATTATTTATGAGATTTATGACACATGGGCCGCTGATTGACACGGATTAGGGGCAAGCATGATGGATGGTCATTTAATTGACCGTGCGGAACATCAACCGACTTTTAACAATGGGGGAGGCGCGATTTTCCAATGTCCGAGTAGGGGCGGCCGAATTTATACATAGCAATCACTTGCCGAAATATTGGTGCAGCGGCCACCGCCCCTGCCGCCCCATTGCCTACGCCCTTGCATTGTGCAAGATTGATGTCGCGGGTAATGGCTTTACCAAGCACTCAACACGGTGTCGATATGGTCTCTATATAAGCCAAGATGCCTGGATTTGCATACATAACCGGGCTGTCCGGCTAGCGCAGTGGTTGGTACACTCGCTTATCACCTAGGCGTCCCGGGTACCCACTCCCGGCGCATGAGAGTTTGGTTGGTGGTCGCCATACCGGATAGGTGGGGTTTCCTCCGGGTACTCCGGTCCCCCCCCCCCCAGCACAAGACCACACCAACATTAAAAAATCTGTCAGTAAAAAATCAAAAGCTGAAAATTGCAGCTATGATTCAGAATTCGTTCCAACGTTCGTGGGTCTCTAGTAAGTTAAGGCAGGAGTGCTGGGACACACTCCGGGTCCTCACATAATGCAGCCTCAGGCGCGGAAAAGACCTCATAAACTTCGAAATACACACACACACACCATTTGCATATATAACCAATATTCGCAATAGTTTTTACTACACTTAATAATTATAGTTTACATCAGTTTACATTTCTTCTTTTTTTTATTTCATGAAATCCACAAATGGAACATGTTTAAAGTTAACAACATTACCCTATAGGTCAAATTACACCAAAACGGAAGTTAGATAATAAACACATAGGGTTCAGTGTATAATGCATATGATTTTTAAAATACAGTTTAAATGATATGTTTTGGTATCAATTTAAAGGTATATAGGTAAGAAATAAGAAGACAGTTTTAGGCACTACTTTATCTTAAATGGTTCCCAGCTTCATAACTTTTGGCCCATGTATTCATGCACAAATGGCAGCCCCCATGCCTGTCAAAACCGGTGTGTTTATTGTAAGGTAAATATTTTGAGTTACAACGTATAGAAATTTTTGCTGATTTTTCAAAAGGTTATGGCCTTATCTTTCCAACAATATATGGTGATATTTTGGGAAGTCGCTTGGTCATGGTGAAAATTGAGATCAAACATTGAATAGTTTATATGTAACAATGAAGGAAATTATTTGCGCATGCGTAACCTTTAAGAACTTTCGGTAAGATTTGTCGTCTGCAAAAATTTTGAAAATGGATGCCTACAAACGCACTGTAGTGAAGAGAATCACTGCCAGATGCCAACTTGACCCCATTAAAGGCTGTATTTTATATCATGGTTGCTCTAGTGGACATGAGAGGAGTAGATATGGGAAAGTTAAAGCAAAATGTTCACCAGAGTCACCATCCAAGACCCATTGTGTTCTCTGTGTTGTTTTTCAGTTTCATTTTGACAATTATTTGCACGAGCCTCAACAATTATCTCATTTATGTCATAATACTTTGTGTTGCAATCCGTATCATTTAGTTTTAGAACCTGTAACTGTTAATAATGACCGCAAAGTTCGTGTCCGCACTGGCCGATGCATTGGCCATGATGACCGTCCGACCTGCCTACTTTGAATAATACCAATTTTCCTAATTTGCAAAGTTTACAGATCCTATTTAGTTCATATTTTATTTTATAATTGTACTTAGATCAGGCTTTCAGCTGAAAAATACATGAAATACATGCATAAAACACTTTAGGGGCCCACGTAAACCCAGACCCCACCTAATGAAGTTAGCGGCATCAAAATTTAAATCACCATCACAGTTTGGTTTAATTTGAATATGTTTTTTAAATGCAGTGATGAAAAGAACCAGGACCTCAGCCGGAACCATCATCTCATTGGTATACTAGTCTGGGTGAAGTGACGAGTCATCAAAACTACTGAACTTTGCAACTACACTAGAGCCTTGGGGCGGGGCCGCAAAGCTGACACAGTCGTGTCCGTACCATCAGTATCTTGAAGGTTAGTACATTATTATTGTCATGTATTCTACTATCTAATGACTTCTTTTCCAGCCTGGCATACTTCTCATCAACACCAGTAGGAAAAGCAAGAGTTTAACCCTTGTTGGGACTCTCAAACCCGTTTTTGAACTGGACTGTTCGCACGTGAGCTCGACAATGTGAAGCCGGTATAGCGACTAGCCTTATCGCAAATACAAAAAAACTGTAAACTATTGTACATGTACACTTATTGTATCTAAGTTACACTAGTAATCACAATATTGAGTAAACATGCACAGAAAACCTTTTTATTTTCGCGATTACACAGCAGAGAGTACCTGAAACAGATTGAAGATTGCACGCGGCTGACCTCACCCACAGGTGTGACAGAAAACTGTTAATTAATATCTGGCATTTACATTTCGGGGTCAAAGTCTTTTTTTGTTGTGTGACAGGAGGTCAAATATGTTGATTGTTATGTAAACAAACACTTTTCTGGGGTCAAATGGCATCTGAAATGCTACATTTATTTGGATTTTACCCCCCAAAATGCAGAAACTTTAAAAAAAAATTGTTCAAAAGGGATTAAAAACCTATTCTATAAAATTTAGAATGCCAATGGAGATTGTTTTCACTTCTGATATTATATATTATGTCGTCCATGCCTATTAAAACTCAAAGTTGTACTTTATTCTGAGTTTAAATAATGTTTTCCAAGAAGTACCTAAGTACATGTTTTCTGTCGAAATTCCTGTCTCGCAACGCCTTTATATGTGGTATTTTCAACTTTACTTTTTTCCAATAAATCCTTATACCAGTGTGATAGGACTTCATGTTCTTTCTCGAAATAGATCAGACTTATAAAAAATGTGGTTTTTATTCAAATGTGAAAGGGTTGGCTTCTCTTAAAGGTCAAATTACACCAAAACGGAAGTTAGATAATAAACACATAGGGTTCAGTGTATAATGCATATGATTTTTAAAATACAGTTTAAATGATATGTTTTGGTATCAATTTAAAGGTATATATGTAAGAAATAAGAAAAAGAAGACAGTTTTAGGCACTACTTTATCTTAAATGGTTCCCAGCTTCATAACTTTTGGCCCATGTATTCATGCACAAAATGGCAGCGCCCATGCCTGTCAAAACCGGTGTGTTTATTATAAGGTAAATATTTTGAGTTACAACGTATAGAAATTTTTGACATGCTGTTTTTTTCAAAAGGTTATGGCCTTATCTTTCCAACAATGTATGGTGATATATTGGGATGTCGTTTGGTCAAGGTGAAAACTGAGATCAAACATTGAATATTTTATATGTAACAATGAAGGAATTTATTTGCGCATGCGTAACCTATACACGGTAATTATCTTTTTTTCCCAAAAATTTTGATTAAGTGTTAGTGTTTAAAATAATGATAAAATATCGGTTTGTTTACTGGAAAGCAACAACAAACAAAAACCTCGAAAATGGACTATTCCATTCTGGCGAATGGGTAAAAACCATTTAAGACGATCGAGACCGATAGACCAGAATGATCCGGAAATTCGAACCAAAACACGACAACATGCACTTCAAAGAGTCACGTGAGCACAAAGTGTTGGTGCAGAAGTGCATGCCGATCTTGACTGAACAGGACAACATATATCTACTGCTTTCAAGAGAAAACAAAGTACATGTATACGCATTTTGTTGTTTTGACCGTGTTTCGTCCCAGAATGTCCCATTAAAAGATCTTCGTGTATTTGTGTATGTTGCCAGAACATGTTTACTTGTCTGTTGTTCAATGTTGCAGAAATAAAGGCACACAGGCACGATGTTGTTGAACTTGTGTTGTTTTTTCAGTTAAAGTTTTTGGTAAAAAACAAGAAATGTCTTTTAAAAAAGACAATCGGCGTTGACATTAATAATGAGATATCATTTTACCCTAAACATAATACAAGAGGTCCAAGATGATCGGTTACGTGGCTTCTCGGACCCCAGATTTTTCGGTCCTCACCTAGACAAGGCGACTTCTCGGACCCCAGATTTTTTTTAGCACAATAAGAAAACTTCTAATATCCCAAAATTAATGTGTGATTAATTCAATAATTATTAATATTTGTACCGTGAATAAACCGATCATACCGCCCCATGTTTTCACCAGTGATACATGAATAACCTAACTAATTTACGTTAACATCATTATTTTATATATTTGTCAGCCAAATTTAAAAAATTAACAATGTACGAAAATAATTGCTGGAATGAATTAAAATTATTCTGTATCAGACGCGTATAGTTATTCTTAAGTAATATACGGTACCCTACCTTCATCGTGAAAGTTATCTATGCATAACACATACACATTTCTAAGTCAGTTAATCATTTTACTGTGTATCCTTATCAAAAGCAATCTTCAGGGAACATTCAGCGCATTAAAAATAATGATGACTTCCATTTTTGATAACACAAACATAAAATTTCATAAGACTGCCGATTAAAAATTATATTCGGTGGGAATATGATGTATCAAGGGTTTCTGTGTAAATTGATAATGCAAAACTGCTACGAAAATGAAGTAAAAGTAACATTTTAACGTATTCCGTTCCTTATTTCACCACATTATATTTTTTTGAAATATATCTTTCTTATAGGTTGTTTAACATCTACTGGAGAAGTTGATAGACATGTGCAATTCTATTTAATCCTTAATAGAACGCAACCGCCATTCAATTTCAAATTAACATGCACATTAAGTTTATAAACATAAATTCCCCATTTATTGAAATATATGATCCTCTGGACGCTAATTGATGCATGTATATTATAACAACTACACACCGGTAGCTAAACGCGCGCTATTTTTAGAATGATCGTGAGTGTGTTGAACTCGCTAGCATCAATTGTTATTTATAGAGCTAAACAAAACATGGAATAATTCTGAGAACGAATCTAATATTCTGATCTTGACATACAATGAGAAAATATGTTCATAATTATGTTCAGTTCTAGAGTGTATGTCGAAGATATGATTATAACTTTATTTTAACCGCTTATGTAAACAATCATGTACATTTTAATTTCGCGTTCATGATCGTACAGTTAAAACTTTTCAACAATATTATCCTTGTTGTTTTTTTCTCAGTGATCGTTTTCAGTAAAATGATTTTGCTTACATACATAGTTAAATCCATTCAACCCATATTAATAATATTATCAAATTAGGAAAAAAGCAAATACATGTAGTTAACACCTACTAGAACATTAAACATAACTTTACATTTGCTAAAAACGAAAAAAAAAAACGACAAAAAAACACACTCATTAAAAGGTTAAACGTACTTTTTGGCCACAGTATTTTAGGCTATTATGTACAAATGTCTTTGATAACTGACTTGCGGGCGTCTATAATTGTCAATGGTTTATCGGCACATTTGATCCTAAATAATTGTGTTTCGAGGACGCACGTGCATACCCCTAGTTAGGGGGAAAACAACGCACCAGATCGAAGATATAGGAACGTTGACGAGTGACGTAATGCGCACCTGCTATGTTCAGACTCCGTCCCCTGGTTGGCAAAAGGTGGTGGGCATAACATTGGCACATATAGATAGTGTTGAAAAAAACATTAGTTAATTTTCACCATAATTCAATGTTTTAAAACATGCTGGCACATAATAATGTTATAATAAGACATATTTCATTATGAAACGTTTGTTTTTATAATTATTGTTTACTTATGATGCATTTAAAAGTACTAAATTCATTGTGCCCAATATCCAAGTATGCAACACTTATACAAGACTTTGTTGTCGTTCGTGACAAAAGATATTTAAAAAAAATATGCATTTAAGTTAACTTGTTCCAGAATACAGGGCACTACAGCAAATAATGATGTAAAGCAATTATCATGGATCATGCCAAACAGGCTTTATGTAATATATTAATTAAACATTGAAACTTTACCAGGACCAACACAGGTCAGAAAAACCTTACCTGCTTATATATTTTAATCCATTTTCATAAAAATAAAATGGTATCTAACTTGATCCTAATTTGTATGTTTTTACCAGCTTGTGCATATTTCACACCCAACCCATCGTTTAATAATTTAATCCGGCGTTTAATTGCCCCTTTGTTTGAGCACAAACCCATTATCTCATTATGATCAGATACTGCCCAGAGAGTTACTAACTAACAACATGGTGTCAAGTTTGATTCTAAGTGCCCTAAAACCACAGGTGGCAGACGTATGTCTGGTCATTTAACAAAATGTATCATACATCCATGGTATTTAGCAGTCATTTTCATGGATAATATAAACGCCAAAAATACTGATTCTTGCTCTTTTATAATGTATTGTAAAAACGATGCCAATTAAATTTTGTAAATTGCTAAAAAGATGTTCTGAGACGAAAGATTTTTAATCCGGTTTAAGCATAACATGCTTTATTGCTATTGAAAACCCGATAAAAAATTTAACATTGTGCAAATTTTCTATAAAACATGTAATTTTTCAAACGTATTAAATACTACCATCTTATATCGCCCGTTTTAACAATATACACAATTATGAGCATCACTAAATAATTATAATATATAACCATAAGGGTGTTTTAAAATGATACAACATTGTTGCGCTACATAAAGGCAATGATTTAAAATGTAAGATATTTAAGAAGTTTAATTTACATTCCCAATATTTGCTAATTAACTACAGACGCCTTTGATATGTTTCTTTGTTTAGTTATAAGTAATGAGATCATCAAATTGTGTATTCCAATGTACTAGGAAAATCATAAATCATATTTAAATATTGTCGTTTAACAAGTATTACGCTAAGGGTTTGTTTTAAGGTTGATATTACATGGCTGATCAATACATTAGTTGTACGTACAATGCAGCTCCTGCCACTTTCTTTCATAAAAAAAAAAACACACACTAGCACACACAGTGCATTTATATGATAACTGTTCTGGTACAAATTATCATGATTCGTAACAAACATGATAATTTTTAACAATAAAAGTTATTTTATTCGTGTCTAAAAGAAATTTAACGGATGATTTATAGCTTCGTTCAAAACATTGAAACTTTTTGTTTAAGCTGAATGACCAGCCCATTTGATATATTAATTTATTTTATTATATACCAAAGTCGGTATGTGATGGGTGTTCTTTATTTTATTTGCAGTGTTTTAATATGTATTTCAGAAATTCTCATCGAATTATCGAGTAAACTCATGTATGTATGCATGTTTTCTGTATCTGTAACCAGCGCTTTTGCCAACCAGTCAGTGCGCATGCGCGGAAAATCCCGATTGTAAACAATAACAATCAACGTTCCTATACCCCAAGCACTACAGTAGCCCCACACGATGTATGGTTGACAATACGCTTTTAACAGATTTTAAAATCATTAAATTGAAATTTAAGATGGGTAAAAACGGAGTCTTTTGTCATTGGCTAAATAAGAACCAAAAACAGTGATCAAATTATATCTGAGTCCACGATTACGAAATGCACAGACATTGTAAAACGGGGATACTATTACAAAGTTCGCACTTCACCAGCGGTTCAATAATTAGTATAATAAGCGTTTATAGATAATAAATCACTTCGTTTAGTTTTCTAGCCGTACCGGAAGGGAAATGTTTCGACACTAAAAACTGCGCGTTTCAACACAGGATGCTACGTGGGTAAAGTAATGTAACACGCAGTAAATAGCAGAAACACGTCGTGACCCAACGCATAAAGGAACACCAGCATGGTGCATTTACTGCGAGATACTTGTTGTAAATAAGAAGACTGCTGTCAATTTCTAACAGAACACGGGCTAGCATATGCTGACATGATTGCTTGTGTAATTAGCAATAATAGGCGGTAATAAG
Organism: Congeria kusceri; assembly: GCA_027627225.1. Classification (NCBI taxonomy): domain Eukaryota; kingdom Metazoa; phylum Mollusca; class Bivalvia; order Myida; family Dreissenidae; genus Congeria; species Congeria kusceri. The sequence continues at coordinate 54,668,680 of CM051027.1, forward strand.
GGTTTACAAAATCGCATACTAATTTATAAACTAAAATTTTTTAACACGCAGACAACTCGCGCGTAATGATCGCGGCAATAGTAACATAAGTACAGCGCGGCAAGTGTAACCTTAGGACAGCAAGAGCGTATCCATCGCGTCTAATCTTACCTTAAAACAGCATGCGCGTATCTATCGCTCCAAATGTAACCTTAGGACAGCATGCGCATATTTATCGCGTCAATTGTAACCTTACGACAGTACGCGCGTATCTATCGCGGCAAATGTAACCGTAGGACAGCATGCGCGTATCTATAGCGGCAAATGTAACCTAAGGACAGCATGCCCGCATCTATCACGGCAAATGTAACCTTACGACAGAACGCGCTTATCCATCGCCAAAATTGTAACCAGGTCGCAAAGCGCACCTAAACACCATGAATAATGTAACCAGTGGAGTGAGCGCATGGAAGCATTACAAAAAAATCAACCAGATGACATAGCGCACTTATTCATTACGGAAAATGTAACGTCAGATGACACAACGCGTGTATCTGTTACCAGAGGACAGCACGTGCGGCAATTCAAACGGAGGACAGCACGTGAGTGTCCATCGCTGCAATGTTAGCTAGAGGACACCACACGTGCGTTAATATCCACACCGTAAAGGTTAACGGATGGCTGAACAGCAACGTGCAGCCAACACGTAAAATACAAACAGACAAACGTAATCGCTTCTAGACAGCAAAGGCAAATTCATCGCGGAAAATGTACACATACAAAGGCAGTCGCTAAGTCATCACAAAAATTTTCAAACAAAAATGTACGGTCGCAAAGCCACCGTGGCAAATCCATGGGAGTGACAGACAGGAAATCACTCGATTACGACGGATATAAATATATACAAAGGCAAACGACGCATCTATCGCGGCCAATATAATATGTACACAAGTTGACGAATCAATTATTCAAACGCGTGATCAGCGTAAACTGAGGTGCCTTCCGGAGGGGAAAGTGCAAAGTGTTTCCTTGACACCGCCACGCGACTCAGTTTTCTTCAAGGATCCTGCATTGACCTTATACCGGCGTTCCTCCTAAAGGCGTATGGGAAAGATATGCCATGGTTCCTGCGACGATAGCGTACTTAGGCTTGCTGGAGCAAATGTTCATGGTTCAATACCAAGAAAATTTATAAGATTTTCCAGGAACGAGGACAGACACAATGTAAACTGTACATGTACATAGCGACAACCGTGATATTACTATTCCGAGTTCGTATTAAATGTCGTGTCAGTGTACTAATTAGCAGTAAATCATATAGGCAATTATGAATCTGACTTATGTATGTTAATTTTTAAAACATTATTAAGTTAAGGTTATAAATATTAAAACACATTCGCCACAAAATGTGCAACTAAAGAAATCATACAAGAAAATACACACTTATGAAAAATTGATCTGTGGGAGTACAATGTAAGATTTTAAAACTGAGACACAAAATCATAAACTCTGCAAACATATCATATAATAATACCACGACGAAGTAGCACAGTTACTGACGCCATGTTTAATCATAAACTACTAGCATCTATTTGTTTCTATTAAAGTACAACTAAACTGAAATACTTCTGTATATGTAAAGGGCAGCCACCAACACCAAATAGATATGTACAGCTTTAGCCCAGCCAAAAAAGAAAGGTTGAAAAATTAAATCAAGACTATGTATAAATGGGCGATTTATACATACACTTGAAACTAGAATTGTCACATGAGTGACAGATTTACCCCCACAATATGGCCTTGTCACAAAACTATGGCATCCATTCGAAAGAAATGGACAGAGAGAGAATGCTTTAATTTGTGAATGGTCAACAATGTATTTGGAAGAATTTAATTTTAATAGGAGCCATAACTCTGTCAACATTTAGTGGTTTGAAACCAAAGTTGAACTTAATCTGTATTTTATGATGTTACACCTATGTACCAAAAATAACTTAAATATGTGAAGCCTTTCATGAGTTATTGTCCATGTTTTTCGGGAATTCAAGTAAAAAAGGGACCATAACTGTGTCAAAATTTAGTTGTTTGTAACCAAAGTCAAACTCGACCTGTATTTTATGATGTTACACATGTGTAGCAATAATTATTTAAATATGTCAAGCCATTGTTATCGTCAGGAAACCATGTTTTTAGGGAATTTAAGTCAAATTGAGGGCCATAACTCTGTCAAAATTTAGTGGTTTGTACTCAAAGTCAAACTTAACCCGTATTTTATAATGCTACACATGTATACCAGGAATTATATGAATATGTCAAGCCATTCTTGAGTTATTTGTCCGGAAATCATGTTTTTAGGGAATTTTAAGTCGAAAAGGGGCCATAATTATGTCAAAATTTAGTAGTTTGTAACCAACATCAAACAAGACCTGTATTCTATGATGTTACACATGTGTACCAAAAATTATTTGAATATGTCAAGCCTTTCTTGAGTTATCATCCGGAAACCATGTTTTTAGGGAATTTAAAGTCGAAAAGGGGCCATAACTCTGTCAAAATTTAGTGGTTTGTAACCAACATCGAACTTGACCTGTAATCTTGGATGTTTCACATGTGTACCAAAAATTATTTGAATATGTCAAGACTTTCTTGTGTTATCCGGAAACCAACAAGAGCGGTCAGAGGACAGCTCGCTCGACTATTCAAAGTATTTCAGTTGGTACATATTTTGGATAGTGAAAGGGGCATAAATTTGTTAAAATACAATATTTTTATGTGAAGCCTTGTATAGTTTATAAATTTTTGGATACTAGAGTTGATGATAAAGGTTAGTTCCAAGTTTCAAGTAAATAACTTATGTAGTTTGAAGTTGCAAAACTTTTGAATATAAACTTTAACAAGAAAGTCTATGTGAAAAAGGGACATAACTCTATCAAAATACAAAATAGAGTTATGGGTCATGTTCACCCTGATACTGGAGTTGATGACAAAGGTATTTTCCAAGTTTCAAGTGAATAGCTTTTGTAGCATTGAAGTTACAAAACTTTTAAATATTAACTTTAACCAGAAAATCTATGTGAAAAAGGGGCATAACTCTGTCAAATACAAAACAGAGTTATGGGGAATGTTGCCATTAATACTGGAGTTGATGACAAAGGTTAGTTCCAAGTTTCAAGTGAATAACTTATGTAGTTTTGAAGTTACAAAACTTTTGAATATAAACTTTAACCAGAAAATCTAAGTCAAAAAGGGGCATAAATCTGTCAAAATACAAAACAGAGTTATGGGGAATGTTGCTCCTGACACTGGAGTTGATCACAAAGCTTAGTTCCAAGTTTCAAGTGAATAACTTATGTAGTTTTGAAGTTACAAAACTTTTAAATATAAACTTTAACTAGAAAATCTATGTGAAAAAGGGGCATAAATCTGTCAAAATACAAAACAGAGTTATACGCAATGTTGCTCCTGACACTGGAGTTGATCACAAAGGTTAGTTCCAAGTTTCAAGTGAATAACTTATGTAGTTTGGAAGTTACAAAACTTTTGAATATAAACTTCAACCAGAAAATCTAAGTGAAAAAGGGGCATAACTCTGTCAAAATACAAAACAGAGTTATGAAAAATGTTGTCCCTAACACTGGAGTTGATGACAAAGGTATATTCCAAGCTTCAAGTGAATAACTTATGTAGTTTTGAAGTTACAAGACTTTTGAATAAAAACTTGAACCAACTTCAGACGCGGACGCCGACGCCGGGGGTAGTAGGAAAGCTCACCTATTCTTCGAATAGTCGCGCTAAAAACCAACAGACCGACAGACAGACCGACGGACCCACAAGCTCACTCCTATTTACCCCCCATTAAACTTCGTTTGTGCGGGTATAATGACCAATTTCTTAGTGAAAGACAAGATCTCTACCATAAATTATTTTGACATATTTCATAGCCACTATGCAAATAAAAACTTTTGTATTTAGTCTTCCTTAGAAAACACTGAGCTTTAAATTTAAATTTTATGTTTTTGAACAACAATTGATGTGAACTAATTTGAAATGACATTGTCATGTGATGGGAAAGTAACACAACATATGCAGTATAAGATAAATCATCACTGTTTAGTTATATCCCAATCTAAGTAGGTATATAACTGTTTATTACTGTCCCTAGATGTGTAGATATCTAACTGTTGAGTACAGGTTCTTGTTGAATAGGTATTTAACTAATACAGGTTCTTGTTGAATAGGTATTTAACTAATACAGGTTCTTGTTGAATAGGTATTTAACTAATACAGGTTCTTGTTGAATAGGTATCTAACTAATACAGGTTCTTGTTGAATAGGTATTTAACTATTACAGGTTCTTGTTGAATAGGTATCTAACTAATACAGGTTCTTGTTGAATAGGTATCTAACTATTACAGGTTCTTGTTGAATAGGTATTTAACTACTACAGGTTCTTGTTGAATAGGTATCTAACTATTACAGGTTCTTGTTAAATAGGTATCTAACTATTACAGGTTCTTGTTGAATAGGTATTTAACTATTACAGGTTCTTGTTGAATAGGTATCTAACTATAACAGGTTCTTGTTGAATAGGTATTTAACTATTACAGGTTCTTGTTGAATAGGTATCTAACTATTACAGGTTCTTGTTGAATAGGTATTGAACTATTACAGGTTCTTGTTGAATAGGTATCTAACTATTACAGGTTCTTGTTGAATAGGTATCTAACTAATTAGTGCTGTCCCTAGTTGAGTAGATTAGTCATGTCTCTAGTTCAGTAAATATTTAACTGTGAGTACTGTCCCTAGTAGAAAAGGCATTTAACTGTTAAGTACTGCCCCCAGATGAGAAGGTATTCAACTGTTTAGTAATGTCCGTAGTTGAGTAGGTATTTAAATGTTAAGTATTGCCCTAGTTGAGTGGGTATTTAACTGTTTAGTACTGCCACTAGTTGAGAAGGTATTACACTGCTTAGTACTGCCACTAGATTAGTTGGTATTAAATTTTTTAGTACTGCCACTAGATGAGTTGGTATTAAACTGTTTAGTACTGCCACTAGTTGAGTAGGTATTTAACTGTTTAGTACTGCCACTAGTTGAGTACGTATTTAACTGTTTAGTACTGCCACTAGTTGAGTAGGTATAAAACTGTTTAGTACTGCCACTAGGTCAGTAGGTATTTGAATGTTAAGTACTGTCCCTAGATGAGTAGGTATTTAAATTTTAAGTACTGTCCCTAATTGAGTAAGTATTTAACTGTTTAGTACTGTCCCTAGTTGTGTAGGTATTTACCCTGTCTAGTTTTGTCCCTAGTTGAGTATGTATTTAACTGTTAAGTACTGTCCCTAGTTGTGTAGGTATTTAACTGTTTAGTACTGTCCCTAGTTGTGTAGGTATTTAACTGTTAAGTACTGTCCCTAGTTGTGTAGGTATTTAACTGTTTAGTACTGTCCCTAGTTGTGTAGGTATTTAACTGTTTAGTACTGTTCCTTGTTGTGTAGGTATTTACCCTTTCTAGTACTGTCCCTACTTGTGTAGGTATTTACCCTTTCTAGTACTGTCCCTAGTTGTGAAGGTATTTAACCTTTCTAGTACTGTCCCTAGTTGCGTTGATATTTACGCTGTCTAGTACTGTCCCTGTTTGTAAAGATATTTACGCTGTCTAGTACTGTCCCTATTTGTGTAGATATTAACTGTCTAGAACTGTCCCTAGTTGTGTAGATATTTACCCTTTCTAGTACTGTCCATATTTCTGTAGATATTTAACTGTTTAGTACTGTCCCTAGTTGAGTAGATATTTGACTGTCTAGGACTTTCCCTAGTTGAGTAGGTTATTTACTGTTTAGTACTATCCCTAGTTGTGCATGTATTTTAATGGTTAAGTACTGTCCCTAGTTGAGTAGGTATTTACACTGTCTAGTACTGTCCCTAGTTTTGTAGATATTTATTTGTTTAGTACTGTTGTCCCTAGTTGTGTAGATATTTAACTGCTAAGTACTGTTCCTATTTGTGTAGGTATTTGCCCTGTCTAGTACTGTCCCTAGTTGAGTAGGTATTTAACTGTCTAGTACTGTCCCTAGTTGAGTAGGTATTTAAATGTTTGGTACTTCTTTAGTTCAGCAGATATTAAACTGTTAGGACTGTCCCAAGTAAAAAAAACGTATTTTACTGTTAAGTACTGTCCCTATTAGAAAAGGTATTTAACTGTTTAGTACTGTCCCTAGTAGAAAAGGTATTTAACTTTTAAGTACTGTCCCTAGATAAGTAGTCATTTGAATGTTAAGTACTGTCCCTAGTTGAGTAGGTATTAACACTGTCAAGTACTGTCCCTAATTTTGTAGATATTTATTTGTTTAGTACTGTTGTCCCTAGTTGAGTAGGTTTTAAGCTGTTTAGTACTGTTCCTAGTTGTTATGGTATTTGCCCTGTCTAGTACTGTCCCTAGTTGAGTAGGTATTTAACTGTTTAGTACTATCCCTTGTTTTGTAGATACAGTCGACTCCCGATGCCTTGAACTCGCTTGTCTCAAATTTCTCAATGGCTCGAAGTTTCCTCAAAGGACCGATATTTGATTGCTATATGTTCTTATAAATTTATTTTGTTTGGTTTGAATTTGAGAGGGTCGAAATTTTGGATGACTGGAAGTTTTTGTCAGTGTCCCAGTCACAGTTTTCACACATTTAATTTTTTGTTTTGGCTCAAACAGGCTTCGGTCGCATCAAGTTGTTTTCTGTCCTTTAATAGTCATTATAGATATCTGAATACACTTCAATTGAAGATTTGAAAATAAGGCAGACGGATTACTTTCCGTACGTGTTTAAGAGCACATTCTAGAAATCCGTTTCGCTGGAAGTTTTGATGGCTTGAAGTTTTCTTCCCGGTCCCTGAGCCTTTGGCAGTAGACTGTATTTATTTGTTTAGTACTGTCCCTAGTTGAGTAGGTATTTAACTGTTTATTAATGTCCCTAGTTGAGTAGGTATTTACACTGTCTAGTACTGTCCCTAGTTGTGTAGAAATGTATTTGTTTAGTACTGTCCCTAATTGAGTAAGTATTTAACTGTCTAGTAATGTCTGTAGTTGAGTAGGTAATTAACTGTTTAATACTGTCCCTAGTTTAGTAGTTATTTAATTGTTTAGTACTGCCGCTGGATGAGTAGGTATTTAACTGTTTAGTACTGACCCTAGTTGAGTAGGTATTTAACTGTTTAGAAATGTCAATAGATGAGTACGTATTTAAATGTTTAGTACTGCCCCTAGTTATTTAGGTATTTAAATGTTAAGTACTGTCCCTAGTTGTGTTTAGTACTGTTCCTAGTTGAGTAGGTATTTAACTGTTTAGTATTGCCCCTAGTTGAGTAGGTATTTAATTGTTAAGTACTACCCCTAGTTGAGTAGGTATTTAATTGTTTAGTACTGCCCCTAGTTGAGTAGGTATTTAACTGTTTAGTACTGCCACTAGTTGAGTAGGTATTTAAATGTTTAGTACTGCCCCTAGATGAGTAGGTATTTAACTGTTTATTACTGCCCCTAGATGAGTAGGTATTTAAATGTTAAGTACTGCCCCTAGTTGAGTAGGTATTTAACTGTTTAGTACTGCCCCTAGTTGAGTAGGTATTTAACTGTTTACTACTGCCCATAGATGAGTAGGTATTTAACTGTTTAGTACTGCCCCTAGATGAGTAGGTATTTAAATATTTAGTACGGTCCTAGATGAGCAGGTATTTGACTGTTTAGTATTGCCCCTCGCAGAGTAGGTATGTAACTGTTTAGTATTACCCCTTAATTGTTAAGTACTGCCCATAGTTGAGTAGGTATTTAACTGTTAGTACTGCCCTAGATGAGAAGGTATTTAACTGTTCAGTATTACCCCTAGTTGAGTAGGTATTTAACTGTTAACTACTACCCCTAGATGAGTAGGTATTTCACTGTTTAGTACTGCCCCTAGTTGAGTAGGTATTAAAATGTTTAGTATTGCCCCTAGATGACTAGGTATTTAAATGTTAAGTACTGCCCCTAGTTGAGAAGGTATTTAAATGTTAAGTACTGCCCCTAGATGAGTAGGTATTTAACTGACTAGTACTGCCCTAGATGAGTAGGTATTTAACTGTTAAGTACTGCCCCTAGATGAGTAGGTATTTAACTGTTAAGTACTGCCCTAGATGAGTAGGTATTTAACTGTTTAGTATTGCCCCTAGATGAGTACGTATTTAACTGTTAAGTACTGCCCTAGATGAGTAGGTATTTAACTGTTTAGTATTGTCCCTAGATGAGTAGGTATTTAACTGTTTAGTACTGCCCCTAGATGAGTAGTATTTAACTGTTTAGTATTGCCCCTAGATGAGTAGGTACTTAACTGTTAAGTACTGCCCTAGATGAGTAGGTATTTAACTGTTTAGCATTGTCCCTAGATGAGTAGGTATTTAACTGTTTAGTATTGCCCCTAGATGAGTAGGTATTTAACTGTTTAGTACTGCCCCTAGATGAGTAGGTATTTAACTGTTTAGTATTGCCCATAGATGAGTAGGTATTTAACTGTTTAGCACTGCCCCTAGGTGAGTAGTATTTAATTGTTAATTACTGCCCCTAGATGAGTAGGTATTTAACTGTTTAGTACTGCCCCTAGATGAGTAGGTATTTAAATGTTTAGTATTGCCCCTAGATGAGTAGGTATTTAACTGTTAAGTACTGCCCCTAGATCAGTAGGTATTTAACTCTTTAGTATTGCCCCTAGATGAGTAGGTATTTAAATGCTAAGTATTGCCCCTAGTTGAGTAGGTATTTATAACTGTTAATTACTGCCCCTAGATCAGTAGGTATTTAACTCTTCAGTATTGCCCCTAGTTGAGTAGGTATTTAAATGCTAAGTACTGCCCCTAGATAAGTAGGTATTTAACTGTTAAGTACTGCCCCTAGTTGAGTAGGTATTTAACTATTTAGTACCGTTCCTAGTTTAGTAGATATTTAACTGTTAAGTACTGTCCCTAGTTGAGAAGGTATTTAAATGTTTAGTACTGTCCCTAGTTGAGTAGGTATTTAAATGTTTAGTACTGTCCCGAGTTGAGTACGTATTTAACTGTTTAGTACTGCCCCTAGTTGAGTAGGTATTTAACTGTTAAGTACTCTCCCTAGTTGAGAAGGTATATAACTGTTTAATATTGTCCCTATTTGAGTAGATATTTAACTGTTAAGTACTGTCCCTAGTTGAGAAGGTATTTAAATGTTTAGTACTGTCCCTAGTTGAGTAGGTATTTAAATGTTTAGTACTGTCCCGAGTTGAGTACGTATTTAACTGTTTAGTACTGCCCCTAGTTGAGTAGGTATTTAACTGTTAAGTACTCTCCCTAGTTGAGAAGGTATATAACTGTTTAATATTGTCCCTATTTGAGTAGATATTTAACTGTTAAGTACTGTCCCTAGTTGAGAAGGTATTTAACTGTTTAGACTGTTCCTAGATGAGTAGGTATTTAACTGTTTAATACTGCCTCTCGATGAGCAGATATTTAACTGTTAAGTACTGTCCCTAGTTGAGAAGGTATTTAACTGTTAAGTACTGTCCCTAGTTGAGAAGGTATTTAACTGTAAAGTACTGTCCCTAGTTGAGTAGGTATTTAACTGTTTAGTACTGTCCCTAGTTGAGAAGGTATTTAACTGTTAAGTACTGTCCCTAGTTGAGAAGGTATTTAACTGTTAAGTACTGTCCCTAGTTGAGAAGGTATTTAACTGTTAAGTACTGTCCCTAGTTGAGTAGGTATTTAACTGTTTAGTACTGTCCCTAGTTGAGAAGGTATTTAACTGTTAAGTACTGTCCCTAGTTGAGAAGGTATTTAACTGTTAAGTACTGTCCCTAGTTGAGAAGGTATTTAACTGTTAAGTACTGTCCCTAGTTGAGAAGGTATTTAACTGTTTAGTACTGCCCCTAGTTGAGAAGGTATTTAACTGTTAAGTACTGTCCCTAGTTGAGAAGGTATTTAACTGTTTAGTACTGCCCCTAGTTGAGAAGGTATTTAACTGTTAAGTACTGTCCCTAGTTGAGAAGGTATTTAACTGTTAAGTACTGTCCCTAGTTGAGTAGGTATTTAACTGTTTAGTACTGTCCCTAGTTGAGAAGGTATTTAACTGTTAAGTACTGTCCCTAGTTGAGAAGGTATTTAACTGTTAAGTACTGTCCCTAGTTGAGAAGGTATTTAACTGTTAAGTACTGTCCCTAATTGAGTAGGTATTTAACTGTTTAGTACTGTCCCTAGTTGAGAAGGTATTTAACTGTTAAGTACTGTCCCTAGTTGAGAAGGTATTTAACTGTTAAGTACTGTCCCTAGTTGAGAAGGTATTTAACTGTTTAGTACTGCCCCTAGTTGAGAAGGTATTTAACTGTTAAGTACTGTCCCTAGTTGAGAAGGTATTTAACTGTTTAGTACTGTCCCTAGTTGAGAAGGTATTTAACTGTTAAGTACTGTCCCTAGTTGAGTAGGTATTTAACGGTTAAGTACTGCCCCTAGTTGAGTAGGTATTTAACTGTTAAGTACTGTCCCTAGTTGAGTAGATATTTAACTGTTTAGTACTGCCACTAGATGAGTAGGTATTTAACTGTTTAGTACTGTCCCTAGATGAGTAGGTATTTAACTGTTTAGTACTGTGCCTAGTTGAGTAAGTATTTAACTGTTTAGTACTGCCCCTAGATAAGTAGGTATTTAACTGTTTAGTACTGCCCCTAGTTGAGTAGGTATTAAACTGTTTAGTACTGCCACTAGATGAGTAGGTATTTAACTGTTTAGTACTGTGCCTAGATGAGTAGGTATTTAACTGTTTAGTACTGCCCCTAGATGAGTAGGTATTTAATTGTTAAGTACTGCCCCTAGTTGAGTACCTTGGCATGCCATTCTCAAACTTCGTACGCTCAACAGGATCCAACTTGGTACTGCTGAACAGCCTTCCCAGGTTCTGGGCCGTCTGCACTTTCTGAACGACAAGAAAACATTCAAAATGTGATCAGCATGAGAGTTTACCAGATTGGGTCCACATTATAAATGTCTCTTAAAGTCTTAAGTCTTATTGTAAGTCACACTTATGTTGAGACATATAATGTTTGGCACAGCTCTGAGCTAACATCAATACACATGGCATATGCTTTAGTATAAACGAACAAAAGATTAGATCTTACAAGCCAAATGATCTAGTTTTAATTTATAACAATTGGAATGAAACATATAGAAGATATTAAATCCCTCGTTGTTCCATTAAACAGAAAATAAAATGTTTCATAAATAAGAGAACAATTAATGACAAGGACAGGGAGAGAATTTATGATTTCCTCGTAACCCTTAAAGTGAATATAATAATATGTAGCAAATACACATTTTCTTTCTATTACCTTCCATTTGGACTCGATGCTCATGCGTCTCTTTGAGGCATGTCGCAGACACAGCTGACTCAGCGAGTTCACGAAAGCGCCGTGTCCCTTTTGGGAGTCGGCCATCTTGTCGTGCATCGGCTGCCCAATGTTGCTAGGGACAATGAGGATCACCACTGGCATGCCCACTACAGGCTGTAAAACAAATGTGCCACAAATCACTGTATTGGACAGGTGGCTTGTGACATCAGATGAATGTCATCACATACAAAATGACCCACATCAGACAGATATTTTAGTGTTGTTGACCTGGCAATTGACAGGTGCAATACAGATGCCTGTCCTGTCCGGCCTACTTCTTTAATTAACCTGGCAATCGACAGGCGCTATGCAATGCCTGTCCAGGCTACTTCTGTTACTCCCTTGGCAATCGACAGCACTTCGTGCTAATCAAAACGCTGACAGTGTAGAAAGACTGTTGGCGACAAAAGAAACTAAAAGCATGTGAATTTTGAGTGCATTTTTGCTAAAAGAAAACATCTGTTTGAATGACGTTTAATTTCCCACCCGTAAACTTTATAATTTGGCTTCTTATTTAATAGTATACGACAGCATAATGCAAACTAATTTGTAATTAACGAAAAAATATTTTGTTTGAGCTAATTATCTTATGCAAACGGAATTATATACATGCCACTTAACAAGTCAATCTGCAAGGGCCAGAATAACCGATGAAGCATGGTAGTTAGGCGCACCGATTGTAAGTGCTTTGTAGCCAATGATCTATAAATAAACATGTTTATTTATAGATCTTTGTTTGTAGCCTACTGAGTCAAAATAGATCATACGATGCAAGCTCTCGATTGTCCATAGTACAGTCAACAAAAGATGTTTGTAAAACATGTATGCCCCCCGACTTGCAGCCAAGTCGTCAATATGTGCAATTGTTAAGAGATTTTTTAAATATTGTATGTGCACATTAACACATGGGGAGGAAATTAAAGTTGATGCTTTAGAAAGTAAATATAAAGCTGAAAGAAAGATAGAGTATAATTATGGATTTATTTGTACAGTCTATTATATAAGGATACCTGTTTTCTGTTTGATTTAAACATCAAATAGGCCAAAACATCTCTAGATATCCTGCGGAAACAAAATGGTCTACGGAGAATACAGTTTTCATGTTACAAGCCCCTGTGAACTTGACCTTTGACCTGTTGACCTCAAAATTCATAGGCGACTTCCTTTCCTCCCGAGTAACCAGCATACCAACTTGGATGATCGTAGGTCAAAGCGTATTCTACATATCATGCGGAAACGAAATGGTCTACAGAAGAAACAGTTTTCATGCTACAAGCCTCTGTCACCTTGACCTTTGACCTGTTGACCTCAAAATTGATAGGTGTCTTCCTTTCCTCCCAAGTAACCAGCATACCAACTTAAATGATCGTAGGTCAAAGCGTTCTCTAGATATCATGCGGAAACGAATTTCATGTTACAAGCCCCTGTGACCTTGACCTTTGACCTCAAAATCGATAGGCGTCTTCCTTTCATCACAAGTAACCAGCATACCAACTTAAATGATCATAGGTCAAAGCGTTCTTTAGATATCGTGCGGAAACAAATGGTCTACGGACAGACCCACCGACCATCCGACCGACCGACGGACAAGTGCAAAGCAATACACCCCCACTTCTTCGAAGGGGGGCATAAAAATTGATAAATTGCAGTAATTTGTTGTCACAATATTCAGAATGAGAATTGGTAACCAGAAAAAACACTTTCGCAATTAGTCAAAAATAACCAATGTAGTGCATTAATTTGGTGGTCTCATTCCAGCACACTGGTAAATATTTTGGTTACATACAAGTAAATCGTAAAAGTAGGGGTGTCATTAGTTTAAAGTTATTTTTTTATTAATTGAGCTTTTTACAAACCGTAATTGTAATAAATCACATGATATACACATTATAATACATATTACACACATTATCTTAAAGAATTAAAATGTAAGAAAACGGGTGTCAAATTGTGCTGTTTTGAAGAAGGACCCTTTCTGGTTTCGATTTACTGACTAAAAGCCTGGAAAGAAAAGAAGTAGTTTTCCGCGATGCCTGTTTGGGAAATTACTCTCTCAAAAGACCGTTGGCTTCTGCCAACAGTCTAAAAACACACCAAAATTTAGAATCTTTCCAAAAATGTTCAATAACTTGAAATTGTTGGTATATGTCTGTAAGGATAATTAGGTTGGGATGAATGCAATGTTCATATACATATGGTGTATATTCTTATTATATATTTATGCAAGCCAGTGTTACTTTAAAAAATATTAATGCAAATTAATTAATGGCCGAGGTATACCATTAGTTCCAGCTTGAACACTGTCCAGGGGATGTAGCAGGGTCCCTCAAACAACTCGTCTGTGAACGGGTTCTTGGCCGATCCTGTGTGACAAATGAGGAAAATGCAATATTGTACTGAGAGAAAATGCGTAACACTGAATGACTGAATATTGATAAGTCAATAAATAACTAAGGGTAGTATTTTTTTTTACAAACGATAGCAAATACATGTGTTATATGCTACGAAAAAATTGACATTTCTATTAAAAGTTTTAATGCTAGCTTTGTGATAATATACGTACATAATGTATCAACCCTGTTGGGTTGACATCTAATTTAAAATGAACTGAACGTAACTTTAAAATAACAGTTTTAAACGTAAACTGATTGAAATTCTACTTTTGACCTTCAGTTATAAGACCATTTTGAAAGATGTTAATGATTTCAATAAATATCATCGATCATTCAGTCAGTAAAATATGTTTTTCTAAATATTATAAACATTATCAATTACAATTTTCCAAAGACTGAACACTCCTATATTCGCATTCCATACAATAATCGTTGTGGCTGGCTAGCTCAGTTGGTAGAGTGTTGGACTACAAATCCGAGGATCGCGGGTTCGATTCCCAGCCCGGCCACATAACTTGTGTGGGATTGATCATGAAATTATTTCTACAGCCATTCTCCCCCTATCTCTGATTCAAGTAGGGCAGCTGTCAGTTACTGGCATAAGTATGTGCACTTAGTACTGGTAAGCCAGCTTACCCAGGAAAAGTGTGAGTAGGTTAACAGACCGCCGTTATATGACTGAAATACTGTTGAATACGGCGAAAAATCCAAACAAACAAACAATAATCGTTGTGGTTGCATTGTCCTACTTACCATTAATGAGTACCACATCAGACATTGTCGAGTCCACTATGAATATCTGTCCAGTTGTATCAGCAAGATAGGAATTTTCAAGACGTAGCTTGATCTTCTCTTTAGTCCAGCCCTGAAGAAAGAAGACAGTCAAAACTAGAATTGTCACAACAGTGACTGATATACCCCCACAATATGGCCTTGTCACAAAACTATGGCATTCATTCTAAAGAAATGGACACAAAGAGAATGCTTTAATTTGTGAATTTTTAACAGTGTATTTGGAAAAGTTTTATTTCAATAGGAACCATAACTCTGTCAATATTTAGTGGTTTGTAACCGATGTCGAACTTGACCTGTTCATGTATCATATGTACCAACAATTATTTGAATATGTCAAGCTTTTCTTGAGTTATCATCCGGAAACCATAAAAACCAACAAACCGACAAGCTCACTCCTATATACCCCCCCCCCACCTAAACTTTGCTTGTGGGGGCATAAAAATTGAACAGCATTGATAATATAATCCGATATTTTAAATAGGAAACATGTTATTTTCACAAGGTTCAAAGTATACGAAAAGAAAACTGACAAAACTTGTATTTGCAATAATGAAAATTAATGTTACCAACCGTGTAACCTCTCAATTACTTGCTTTAATTAAAATGGCAAAAACAACAAAGCTTGTTAAATAAGCATTAAATTTTTATTGGCTAATATCAAGTTTAAGAATGTTCAAAGTCATAGCCTCTAGCATTTAGTCATATTGCCAAAAAACGTTTCCTCATCGCTAACCTGGAATGACGACTGCTTCATGAGAATATTTGCTGCGAGCCTGTTGGCGCAGACGTGCCAGAGGCGATATTCCAGGGGCTCCTCTCCTTCCTTAAAGGTGTTGATGGCGTATTCCATGTCCTCCAGGGTGATATACAGCATCTGCAGGTAACCATGGAAACCAGTAAGTGAATACCATGGCAACAACATGTTAAATGACTCTTTTTTGCCCATATGCACAAACCCATGCTAATACTTGAGAATAAAGAACAGACTTGAACTCAAATAAATATATACATCTGCACTTTCAAAAATTCCGGGTTCCAACGTTGCTTTTGTTATTAGCATTTTAAATAAAGAAAACTGTCATTATAGTGGGTGAATTCAAATTTAAAGCGCTCCTAGAACATAAAAGTTTCAAGGATATTATTTACTCTCAGTCTTAAGTCTAAGAACAGGTTGGTGAATAAGGCCCTGAAGAGAAGCTGATGGTAATAAATAACCAAATATATTTTTATAAATATTTAACACTAATTTTTAATAAAAGGTGCCACCTAGTACAAGTAGCAGTGACACCTTACCACTCCGCCTTCTAGGCTAGGAAATAGTTCTTCTGATTTTTGTATCATGGTGTTCTGTGACCAGTTGCTCATATATAGTCTTAGTTTAACCACTGAACATTACATATTGTTCATTACATATTTCACAGTTTTTAAAGCTTACACAAAATTTTAGACTTAGAACTAAAACTGTAAGAATCAAACATAGACCTAGCAACTTGTGTGCCATTGTGGTATTGACTATTTTCTCTGTTTTTTTTTAATTCCCAGCCAACAATGATTTTCAAAGGGGAGTCACAGTTTTGAAGGCATGCAGAAATTAATTCCACAAAATTATTATGGTACATCTCCTACCCATTAAAACAGTCCTAGTGCGTAACATACAGGACTTCTGACAAGATACAAATCTTTTTCTACTGAAATTATATGTCTTATCAAGAAACAAGGCAACAGTAATATTTCCTTTCACTTATACATTTTTATGTAGCAAGTAAATAACATAATGTCTATGTAACCATGGAAACCTGTTACAGCCATAACAAGAAAACAAGAGCTGTCAGAGGACGGCGCGCTTGACTATTCGGAGTATTTCAGTTGGTACATATTTTGGAAAGTAGAATAATCAAACATTTGTTGAAATACAAAACTGAGTTATGGCAATTATTTCATCAAATTATTTCAAGTTGGAATGTTGCCCCTGACACTGGAGTTGATGGCAAAGGTATATTCCAAGTTTCAAGTGAATAACTTGTGTAGTTTTGAAGTTACAAGACTTTTGAATAAAAACTTTAACCAAATTCAGACGTGGACGCGGACGCCGACGGTAGTGGGAAAGCACACATATTCTTGAATAGTCGAGCTGACAACTGATCCAGGACGACACTTTCCGCCTACAGTGGATTTATGTTTAGAAGAGATTTCCTTGAAACAGAAAATACCATAAAAGCGGAAAGTGTTGTCCCGGGATGACACTTTACGTATGTGCATTAAGCCCGGTTTTCCCACAACACGACTCATATGTATTTGTTCAATATACAGTATATTACCAAATAAATGCCATCACCCTTATTACCACCACCCCCCCATTTTAATAACATCTAAATCTCCATGCCTATTAAATCCCCTAATTTTGCTTTAAAAACTAAATGCAAAAGCATGCCAAACACCTTAAATCTTTGAAAGACAATTGAGCGGAATAAAACTCTGTCAAATTATGATGATTTCTGAATACTGATATTAATGACAGAACACCAAAAACTGGACTTACACATAACATCCCCCTTTGGGAAAATGTAAAGCCCCTGGGGCATTTATTAGGGAATATACGCTACATATGAGGCGCGTCGTGGGAAAACCGGACTTAATGCATGTGCGTAAAGTGTTGTCCCGGATTAGCCTGTGCAGTCTGCACAGGCTAATCCGAGACGGCACTTTCCGCTTTTATGGTATTTTCTGTTTCAAGGAAGTCTCTTCTAAACATAAATCCACTGTAGGCGGAAAGTGTCGTCCCGGATTAGCCTGTGTATACTGCACAGGCTAATCCGGGATGACACTTAACGCACATGCATTAAGTCCGGTTTTCCCACGACGTGCCACAGATAGAGGATATTTGTTGATTTTGATCTATTTTCTATGATCACGAGTGAAATAAAATACGATCTTACACCGAAATCAACAAATTTTCTTTTTATTTTATGCTTTTGGAAAATAAATAAATAACATTGCGCGAGATAAGCTTAAACGTCACAAGTTTGTGTATTCTGACGTCATAACCATGACGTCATAAATGATTCCAAAACTGTTTCCGGTTGGTATGGTGGGAAAAAAGTGCCACATTTTGTGAGTCATTGTCGCTAAATTATAATTTTGTTGAATTTTATAATGTGTTTTATGTTAACACATGCATGTACATACTGTACAAGTATATAAATTTGCCAAGGGTTGTAACTACTACTTGTAAATCGATGCTATTTATGGAAAAATAGTCAGTTTTATGTCATATTTTCACTGCAGTGAAAATATTAAATCTTTTATTTTCACTGCTCCAACAGTGAAAATATACAATTTTATTTCACCAATAAAATTCGATATTTGACTGAAAAGCATGTAATAAAACAGATGCTTTGTAATTTTTGAAGCCAATTTAGATAGTAGTTGGACAAAAAATATATTTTTCACAAAAAGCAAAATATTAAAGTAGATCAATAGCATTGTATGTATCATGCATCGGTAATGTGTTATTAAAACTCAAAATTCATAAAAGAGGTGGTCAAATCATTGATAGAATTCCATGCATCACTTTCTGTTAGAGGACTGATCGTTTGACGATGAATTACTTTGTAGAAAACGCAAGACATGTGCAGGAATTGTGACAATATTTGAATTATTACTTATGCAAACAAACAATGAATCTCACATGTTACTTCAGTTCAAGTTACATTCTACCGGTAAGTTGGTGCTAAACAAAACAAGAGTAAGATAGAATGTTGCATATTATTTGTTTCAAAAACTTAATTACCTGGACTGAAGTCTCGCAAATCACCGTCGCTGACCGATTCTTGTGTGTCAACAGACCCATCTCACCGATGATGTTCCCGGACGTCATGAAATCAAGCACGTATGTCTTGATGGTCAGTGACGTACCGGATGGTTTCTCTTGCAGAGACAGGATCGGCTTGCCGGACAGGTTGGAAGACTCCAGCTATGAGAAACAAGGATATCAGTAAACTGATGGATGCTCCCCAATGCACTTTGCCAAGTAATGGGAATACAATCAGAAGAGCAGCACTTTGCTAAGTAATGGGAATACAATCAGAAGAGCAGAGTCCAGACAATTGTGCTCTATAAAAATTTCAGGATTAACTGTAAGAACAAGGCTTATCACAGGATTTGACGTATGCCCCCAAAGCATATGCTTGTCAGAGGAAGGAAACACAATGTCAGTTACATGTTGGCAAAAATGATGCTTCCTACAAAAAGAGTTATGGTCCATGTACTCGGCACTTCCTCTCAACATCCTATATCAATATATTAGGTTTTATTTTATATCACTTCAATACTAATGAAGTTATGCACTGCACTAGAAAATTAACTAAAGGGACATGACTCCATAAATATTGAAGAAAGAGTTATGGTCCTTGCACTCTGCACTTCCTTTCGATGTTTTCTATGAATATATTTAGTTTTATTTAAAATCCCTTCAATACTAATGGAGTTATGCTCTGCACAAAAAATAAACAAAGGGCAATTACTCCATATATATTGAAGAAAGAGCTGTGGTCCTTGTGCTCTGTACTTCCTCTCATTGTCCTCTATCATTATATGAAGTTTCATTTGACTCCCTCAATACTAATGGAGATATGCTCTGCACAAGAAAATTAAACAAAGAGCAATAACTCTGTAAATATTAAAGAAATAGTTATGGTCCTTGTGCTCTGCACTTCCTCTCATTGTCCTCTATCATTATATGAAGTTTCATTTGGATCCCTTCAATACTAATGGAGCTATGCTCTGCACAAGAAAATTAATGCTTGACATAAGGAAATAAAACAAAGGGCAATAACTCTGTAAATATTCGAGAAAGAGTTGTGGTCCTTGTGCTCTCCAGTTCCTCATTGTCCTCTATCATTATATTAAGTTTCATTTGAATCCCTTCAATACTACTGGAGTTATGCTCCACAC
This sequence comes from Congeria kusceri, assembly GCA_027627225.1. Taxonomy (NCBI): domain Eukaryota; kingdom Metazoa; phylum Mollusca; class Bivalvia; order Myida; family Dreissenidae; genus Congeria; species Congeria kusceri. The sequence goes on from CM051027.1 coordinate 54,688,226, forward strand.
AAGAAGCATGTCGGACGGACGGACAGATGGCCAGTTGGACGGACGATGCGATTACTATATCCTTCAGGGGGCACAAAAATCATTGAAGTAGAGCATCTTGGTACAGTGAACACCTCCTCTTCGTAATGAAGCTTCCCATAAAGTTTTATTGAATATTGACTAGTACTTGCTGACAAACAGTCCAGACAAAAATTGTGCACTATACATTAATTTCAGCAACCTTCAATGTCCCATAACTCCAAGTAAAAACACTTGAAAGGTAACATCCTGTACTGTGTTAACCTCATTTTGATAATGAAGCATCACATACAGTTTAATTGCATTCTGGCCAGTAGTTGCGGAGAAATAGCCCAGACAAGAATTATGCACTTTATTATTCTACTTTCAGAAATCTTTGAAGTCCCACAACTCTTAGAACAAGAGCTGTCAGAGGACAGCCCGCTTGACTTTTCAAAGTATTTCAGTTGGTATATATTTTATAGTGAAAGGGGCATACATTTGTTAAAATACAATATTTTTAAGAGAAGCCTTGTATAGTTTATAAATTTTTGGAACAAAAACTTTAACCACAAAGTCTGTGTAAAAAGTGGGCTAACTCTGTCAAAATACAAAACAGAGTTATGGGTAATGTTGTCCCTGATACTAGAGTTGATGACAAAGGTTAGTTCCACGTTTCAGGTGAATAACTTATGTAATTTTGAAGTAACAAAACTTTTGAATATAAACTTTAACCAGAAAATATATGTGAAAAAGGGGCTTAACCCTGTCAAATCAAAACAGATTTATGGGATATGTTGCCCTTGATACTGGAGTTGATGACAAAGGTTAGTTCCAAGTTTCAAGTGAATAACTTCTGTAGTTTTGAAGTTACCAAACTTTTGGATATAAACTTTAACCAGAAAATATATGTGAAAAAGGGGCATAACTCTGTCAAAATACAAAACAGAGTTATGGGGAATGTTGCCCCTGACACTGGAGTTGATGACAAAGGTTAGTTCCAAGTTTCAAGTGAATAACTTATGTAGTTTTGAAGTTACAAAACTTTTGAATATAAACTTCAACCAGAAAATCTATGTGAAAAAGGAGCATAACTCTGTCAAAATACAAAACAGAGTAATACGCAATGTTGCCCTTGATACTGGAATTGATGACAAAGGTTAGTTACAAGTTTCAAGTTAATAACTTATGTAGTTTTCTTCAAGTTACAAAACTTTTGAATATAAACTTTAACCAGAAAATCTAAGTGAAAAAGGGGCATAACTCTGTCAAAATACAAAACAGAGTTATGGGGAAGGTTGCCCCTGACACTGGAGTTGATGACAAATGTGTATTCCAAGTTTCAAGTGAATAACTTATGTAGTTTTGAAGTCGCAAGACATTTGAATAAAAACTTTAACCAAATTCAGCAGCGGACAAAGACGCCTGGGGTAGTAGGAAAGCTCACCTATTCTTCGAATAGTCGAGCTAAAAATCATTGACGCAGAACATCCTGGTTCAGTGCACACCTCCATTTGGTAATAAAGCTTCCCATTAAGTTTAATTGCAATCTGGCCAGTAGTTGTGTAGAAATAGATTGGACAGAAAATGTGCACTAAATACTTATTTTAGAAATCTTCCCATAACTCTTTGAAAAATAATTGAAGCAGAACGTCCTGGTTCAGAGCACACCTCATCTGGATAATGAAGCCCACTAAGTTTAATTGAAATCTGGCCAGTAGATGTGTAGAAATAGATTGGACACAAAATGTACACTACTTATTTTAGAAATATTCCCATAACTCTTAGAAAAATAATTGAAGCAGAACGTCCTGGTTCAGTTCACGCCTCATCTGGATGATGAAGCTCCTCAAAAAGTTTCATTTAATTATGGCCAGTAGCTGCGTTTAAATAGAACGAACAAGAATTGTGCACTAAATGCGCAATGCTAATCCCATAACTATGTGAAAAATAATTGAAGCGGAACGCCCTGGTTCAGTGCACACCTCCTTTTGGTAATGAAGCTTTCCATGAAGTTTCATTGAATTCTGGTCAGTAGTTGCTGAGGAATACTCAGGACAAGAAAACGGGACGGACGGACGGACAAATGGAAGGACAAAGCGGCAACTAGATGCTCCCCCGAAAATGTTTAAAAGCATGAATGATTTTATATATGAATGAAGATCATTTATATACATGTCATCAACAATCATGGTTTATTACAATCACATAGCCAGACAATTCACATGACATCTTCATTGTGCAATAGAGTATAAAGTGCCAGTTGGAATATTGCATTATTTGCTATTCTGACATGATACTCGCTAAGTTTTCTATTGACTAAGAACAAAATTATCGTTGTTAAACTACCCAATAAACAATGCAAAAAGTAGTTCCGATTCTGAGCAGAGCACAGAAAAAAGTAGTTCCAATAAAAATTGCAAAAATGTATGTCAAATCATGTCAGAATCAAAATAATTTTAGCATTATCGTTGTTTATTGGCCAATACACAACTCTTTGTCATCCTGATGCGTACACAACTCCGGCTAACGCTCTCGTGGTTTAATTCCTACCCCTCAGAACTCCAAATTGTTGTTTATTTGCTGATAAACAAAGATAAGTCGAAAATTATTTCTTAATTCTTACACATTGCACAATCTAAGATATAACAAAAAGATGAAAGAATCATGGCCACAACTCACCCTAACCATGCCTGATATGATGATATAAATACCACCAGCAATGTCCCCTTCTCGTATAACCACATCGTTGTAATCAAAGTTCAAGAGCTTGGCTTTCTCCTGAAATAATGAGATACAATGTAATCAATACAATTAAAACCAATCATACAAATTCATATTTGTTATTTGTGGCATGTTGTGGGAAAAGCGGGTTTAATGAATGTGCGTAAAGTGTCGTCCCAGATCAGCCTGTGCAGTCCGCATAGGTTAATGCGGTACAACACTTTCCACCTACAGTGGATTTATGATTAGAAGAGACTTCCTTGAAACAGAAAATACCATAAGAGCGGAAAATTTAGTTTAGAATTTTCAACAATGCTTGCATAAGACAATGAGCGATAATGTGATTTAGGGTAAAACATTAACAAGAGGGCTATAAGGCCCTAGGTCGCTCACCTGAGGGGCTTAAGAACTAACCTTTTCTCCATGAAGATTTGGCTAAAAATGTGGCCTCAAGAGTGTTCACAAGCTTTTTTTTTCAATTTTGCCTGCTGACCTAGTTTGTGATCCCATGTGACCTAGTTACGAACTCGTCCGAGATATCATTGAAACAAATGTTCTGAGCAAGTTTCAAGAATAGTGGGCAAAAAATGTGATCTCTAGAGTATTCAAAAGCTTTTTCTTTAATTTGCCCTAGTGACCTAGTTTTTGACCCCACATGACCCAGTTTCGAATTCACTTGAGATATCACTCGGAAAAATGTTCTGAGGAAGTTTCATGATGATTGAGCTATAAATGTGGATTGTAGAGTGTTCACAAGCTTTTTCTACAATTTGGCCTGGTGACCTAGTTATTGACCGCACATGACCCAGTTTCAAAATCGTCTGAGATATTATCGAAACAAATGTTCTGAGCGAGCTTCAAGAAGACTGGGTAAAAAATATGACTTCTATAGTGTTCACAAGCTTTTTATTCAATTTGACCTAATGGCCTAGTTTTTGACCTCACATGACCTAGTTTCGATCTCACCCAAGATATCATTAGAACAAAAGTGTCATGAAGATTGGGCAGTAAATGTGGCCTCTAGAGTGTTCACAAGCATTTTAATGTTTTCAATATAGGTAGCCATATAACGAAAACTGCCCCGCCCCCTGGCGGTCAAGTTTTTCAACGAAGCGGAACCATTTTCGAACTCTGCCGAGACATCATAATGACAAATGTTCTGAGCAAGTTTCATCCTGATCGGGCAAAAATGTGACTTCTATAGTGTTCACAAGGTTTTTCTATAGCCGTATAAGGAAAACTGCCCCGCCCAATGGGGGCCATGTCATTCACCGGAGCAGAACCATTTTCGAACTTGGCCCAGATATCATAAGAACAAATGTTCTGAGCAAGTTTCATGTGGAATGGGCGAGAAATGTGACCTCTAGAGTGTTCACAAGCTTTTTCTTCAATTTGACCTGGTGACCTAGTTTTTTATCCCACATGACCCAGTTTCAAATTAGTCCGAGATATCATTGGGACAAATGTTCTGAGCAAGTTTTATGAAGATTAGGCAATAAATGTGGCCTCTAGAGTGTTCACAAGGTAAATGTTGACGACGGACGACGGACAAAAGGCGATCACACAAGTTCACCATGAGCATGTTGTGCTCAGGTGAGCTAACAATGATGTTAATGTGGATGTTGTAATGACATAATTTAAACAGGCGTGAGGAAATAAACCCATATGAGGCGCGTCGTGGGAAAACTGGACTTAATGCATGTGCGTAAAGTGTCGTCACGGATTAGCCTGTGCAGTCCGCACAGGCTAATCCAGGACGGCACTTTCTGCCTACATTGAATTTTTGTTTAGAAGAGACTTCCTTGAAACAGAAAATACCATAAAAGCAGAAAGTGCCGTCCTGGATTAACCTGTGCAGACTGCACAGGCTAATCCGGGATGACACTTTTACGCACATGCATTAAGACGGGTTTTCCCACGACGCGCCTCATTGCCCACGCTTGTCCCAATGCTTGTACAGACAAGTGAAACATTTTCCAAATTTGTATTATAAATATTCTACAGAAAAGTGGTAAATGTCATTTGTCAAAAATGGGCAAGTAAGGCAATCAGATTTTGCCACCTCGTTTTGTATGCTTGTCATTGGTACCTTAATGAACTCCATGAGGGCAAGGTCATTACGCAGCCAGGAAATGTTCTTGAGCATCTTGTCTGGTGGCGGGATCGGCAGACTGGGCGGGGCAGACTGCAGACGTTTCATCTGCTCTTCAACTTGCTGAAAATAAGAAAATATTAAACTTGAAAATATGAGGATCGGAGCAAAGATCACATTAATTTGTAACTATGACTATAACGTCATTCCACTGCCATATGGCAGTAAACCTGGTTTCAAACATGTTTGTGTTTGGAGCTTGTGTCATGTTGTTTGAACTGTGTTGTCATATAAAACTGGCAGTAGGAAACTTGCCTGAAATATAGGACCATATGATGTTAATTAAGAAATAATTTTAAATAAACAACAATTTTGAATTCTGATGCGCATGAATTAAATAATATACGCATATCAGTATGAAAAATCGCTGTTTATCTGTAAAGCAAAAATTATTTCGATTCTAACATGACCTCATGACCTGACAACATATTCTGCAATTACAATGCGAACTACATTTTACTGTTTTGGAACTACTTTTTCGAGTTATTTATTGGCAAATGGAAATGTTTCGCATGTCGTGTTAAAATACAGGTTTCTCTCCTGCTGAACCCAAAATGCTTAAATATAATAAAAATGTTTCCTATTTTTTGGTTCACAAAAATAAGCTTTTTAAATAAAGTTTTCAAAGAATGATAACGAACCTTTTCTAGTTTGCTTCCCTCGGCCTCCTCCAGTATTCCGTCTGCCAGGAGGTCGTGTATTCCGTCCCTCAGCTGGTTGAGAACGCTGCGGATCGCCTGCCGCGTCTTGATTGACAGGGCGATATCTGGGTGCTGCTTCGACAACATACCTGGAGAAATAAATGAATAAATACAAAATATTTGTCTTACTTCACTACTCTACATGTTGCCAGTGATTTTACTTCATTTTTGCTCTATATTAACATATCGCTCTTATAACAAAAGAAGGGAGACAACAAAATCAGCAAGCGATGAAGTTTAATTACTGGTTTTCTTCTCTTGTTAAACTGAAAATTCAATACATTTGCGAGCATATATTTGGCACAAAGTTTTGAGATCTTACTCAACATAAATGGCACTGAAAGAGCAATTGATTTTTTTGAAATTGCTTAAGATACTCCTTATTCTATTAATGGATATGAAAAAAAAAAAAAATTAAATAAATCATTACATCATCATCATATATAGTTTTAGCAGCAAAGGAATCCTAAACTTACTATTCAAAGAAACATTTTCAAGGCGATATTCAAAACAAACATAAACCACCTATCATACTGTAGAACTGGTTTTATTCGCAAGGGTTTTATTTTCCCTAATTTATTTCCTCGCGAACTCAAACCAGTGCGAATAAACGTGTGACAAACATGAAAATGTGTGAAAATAGTCTATTAAAACTGTGCATTGTTGTTTTCATGCTTAGCCATAACAAAAACACTTGTGACGCTAGATTAAAGAATTACATATAAATTTTTAATCAATAAATCATAGATAGGATAACTTGATGCAATAAATAATATTATTTTTAGACTGTTGGCAGAAGCCAATGGTCTTTTGAGTGGTAATTTCCAAAACAGGTAGTGCGGAAAACTACTTCTTTTCTTTGCAGGCTATTAGTCAGTAAATCAAAACCAGAAAGGGTCCTTCTTCAAAACAGCAAAATTCACCCCTGTATTCTTACATTTTGATTATTCATGATAATGTATGTAATATGATTGTATTATAATGTGTCTATCACGTGATTTATTACAATAACAGTTTCTAAACAAGAGGGCCAAATGGCCCTGGGTTGCTCACCTGAGTTTCATTAGTCAAACAATGTTTCATGTGTTAGATTTTTATACGGATATGGATATACTGATACGGACTAATGGAAATGCGGCCTAAAATTTCAGTGACAACAGACATTCAAATTTGGGATGTACATATTGAAATTGAAGCTTTTTCTTCAATTTGACCTAGTGACCTAGTTTCTGACCCCACATGACCCAGATTCAAACTCGGCCGAGATACCATTGGGACAAATGTTCTGACCAAGTTTCATAACGATTGGGCTAATAATGTAACTTCTAGAGTGTTAACAAGCGTTTTCTTCAATTTGACCTAGTGACCTAGTTTTTCACCCTACATGACCCAGATTTGAACTCAGTTGAGATATCATTTGTTCAAATGTTCTGACCAAGTTACATGAAGATTGGGAAAAAAAAAAGACTTCTAGAGTGTTAACAAGCTTTTTCTTCAATTTGACCTAGTCAACTAGTTTTTCACCCCACAATGACCCAGATTCAAACTCGGCCGAGATATCATAAAGAAAAATGTTCTGACCAAGTTTCATGAAGATTGGGAAAAAGATGTGACATCTAGAGCGTTTACAAGCTTTTTCTTCAATTTGACCTAGTGACCTAGTTTTTGACCCCACATGACCCAGATTCGAACTTGGCCAATATGTCATTAGGACAAATGTTCTGACCAAGTTTCATGAAGATTGGGCAAAACATGTGACTTCTAGAGTGTTAAAAAGCTTTTTCTTCAATATGACCTAGTGACCTAGTTTTTGACCCCACATGACCCAGATTTAAACTTGGCCGAGGTACTATTGGGACAAATGTTCTGACCAAGTTTCATGAAGATTGGGCTAAAAATGTTACTCTGAGAGTGTTAACAAGCTTTTTCTTCAATTTGACCCAGTGACCTAGCTTTTGACCCCACATGACCCACATTCAACCTCAGCTGAGATATCATTGAGACAAATGTTCTAACCAAGTTTCATGAAGATTGGGCAAAAAATGTGACTCTGAGAGTGTTAACAAGCTTTTTCTTCAATTTGCCCTAGTGACCTAGCTTTTGACCCTACATGACCCAGATTCAAAATCGGATGAGATATCATTGGGACAAATGTTCTGACCTAATTTCATAAAGATAGGGCAAAAAATAAAACTTTTAGAGTGTTAACAAGCTTTTTCTTCAATTTGACCTAGTCACCTAGTTTTGCATTGCACACGACCTAGATTCGAACTCAGCCGAGATATCATTGGGTCAAATGTTCTGGCCAAGTTCATGAATATTGGGCAAAAAATGTGACTTCTAGACTGTTAACAAGCTTTTTCTTCAATCTGACCTAGTGACCTAGTTTTTAACCCTACATGACCCAGATTCACTTGGCCGAGATATTATTGGGACACATGTTCTGACCAAGTTTCATGAAGATTGGGCAACAAATGTGACTTCTAGAGTGTTAACAAGCTTTATACAGTTTTCAATATAGCCATATAAGGGAAACTGCCCCGCCCCCTGGCGGCCATGTTTTTCAATGGAGGGCAACCATTTTCGAACTCGGCTGAGATGTCATTAAAACAAATGTTCAGACTAAGTTTCATGAAGATTGGGCAAAAAAAGTGACTTCTAGAGTGTTAACAAGCTTTTTCTTAAATTTGTCTTAGTTTTTCACCACACATGACACAGATCCGAACTCGGTGGAGATATCCTTAAGACAAATGTTCTGACCAAGTTTCATGAAGATTGGGCAAAAAATGTTACTTCAAGAGTGTTAACAAGTTTTTTCTTCAATTTGACCTAGTGACCTAGTTTTTGACCCCACATGATCTAGATTCGAACTCGACCGAGATATCATTGGGACAAATGTTCTGATCAAGTTCATGAAGATTGGGCAAAAAATGTGACTTCTAGACTGTTAACAAGCTTTTTCTTCAATATGAGCTTATGACCTAGTTTTTCATTGCACATGACCCACATTCGAACTTGGCCGAGATATCATTAAGACAAATATTCTGACAAAGTTTCATGAAGATTGGGCAAAAAATGTGACTTCTAGTGTTAACAAGCTTTTTCTTCAATTTGACCTAGTCACCTAAATTTTGACCCCACATGACCCAGATTCACTCGCCCGAGATATCATTGGGACACATGTTCTGACCAAGTTTCCTGAAGATTGGGCAAAAAATGTGACTTCTAGACTGTTAACAAGCATTATACAGTTTTCAATATAGCCATATAAGGGAAACTGCCCCGCCCCCTGGCGGCCATGTTTTTCAACGGAGGGCAACCATTTTCGAACTCGGCTGAGGTATTATTAAAACGAATGTTCTGAAAAAGTTTCATGAAGATTGGGCAAAAAATGTGGCTCTGAGAGTGTTAACAAGCTTTTTCTTCAATTTGACCTAGTGACCTAGCTTTTGACCCCACATGACCCAGATTCAAATTCAGCTGAGATATCATTGAGACAAATGTTCTAACCAAGTTTCATGAAGATTGGGCAAAAAATGTGACTCCGAGAGTGTTAACAAGCTTTTTCTTCAATTTGCCCTAGTGACTAGCTTTTGACCCTACATGACCCAGATTCAAACTCGGATGAGATATCATTGGGACAAATGTTCTGACCTAATTTCATAAAGATAGGGCAAAAAAAGATACTTTTTGAGTGTTAACAGGCTTTTTCTTCAAGTTGACCTAGTCACCTAGTTTTGCACTGCACATGACCCAGATTCGAACGTGGCCGAGATATAATTAAGACAAATGTTCTGACCAAGTTTCATCAAGATTGGGCAAAAAATTTGACTTCTATAGTGTTAACAAGTTATTTCTTCAATTTGACCTCGTGACCTAGTTTTTGACCCCACATGACCTAGATTCGAACTCAGCCGAGATATCATTGGGTCCAATGTTCTGGCCAAGTTCATGAATATTGGGCAAAAAATGTGACTTCTAGACTGTTAACAAGCTTTTTCTTCAATTTGACCTAGTGACCTAGTGTTTCATTGCACATGACCCAGATTCGAAACCGGCCGATATATCATTAAGACAAATGTTCTGACCAAGTTTCATGAAGATTGGGGAAAAAATGTGACTTCTAGTGTTAAAAAGCTTTTTCTTCAATTTGACCTAGTGACCTAGTTTTTGACCCTACATGACCCAGATTCACTCGGCCGAGATATTATTGGGACACGTGTTCTGACCAAGTTTCATGAACATTGGGCAACAAATGTGACTTCTAGAGTGTTAACAAGCTTTATGCAGTTTTCAATATAGCCATATAAGGGAAACTGCCCCGCCCCCTGGCGGCCATGTTTTTCAACGGATGGCAACCATTTTCGAACTCGGCTGAGATATCATTAAAACAAATGTTCAGACTAAGTTTCATGAAGATTGGGCAAAAAAAGTGACTTCAAGAGTGTTTACAAGCTTTTTCTTCACTTTGACCTAGTAACCTTGTTTTCCACCGCACATGACCCAGATTCGAACTCGGCCGAGATATTATTAAGACAAATGTTCTGACCAAGTTGCATGAAGATTGGGCAAAAAATGTTACTTCAAGAGTGTTAACAAGTTTTTTCTTCAATTTGACCTAGTGACCTAGTTTTTGACCCCACATGATCTAGATTCGAACTCGACCGAGATATCATTGGGACAAATGTTCTGATCAAGTTCATGAAGATTGAGCAAAAAATGTGACTTCTAGACTGTTAACAAGCTTTTTCTTCAATTTGAGCTTATGACCTAGTTTTTCATTGCACATGACCCACATTCGAACTCGGCCGAGATATCATTAAGACAAATATTCTGACAAAGTTTCATGAAGATTGGGCAAAAAATGTGACTTCTAGTGTTAACAAGCTTTTTCTTCAATTTGACCTAGTCACCTAAATTTTGACCCCACATGACCCAGATTCACTCGCCCGAGATATCATTGGGACACATGTTCTGACAAAGTTTCCTGAAGATTGGGCAAAAAATGTGACTTCTAGACTGTTAACAAGCATTATACAGTTTTCAATATAGCCATATAAGGGAAACTGCCCCGCCCCCTGGCGGCCATGTTTTTCAACGGAGGGCAACCATTTTCGAACTCGGCTGAGGTATTATTAAAACGAATGTTCTGAAAAAGTTTCATGAAGATTGGGCAAAAAATGTGACTCTGAGAGTGTTAACAGGCTTTTTCTTCAAGTTGACCTAGTCACCTAGTTTTGCACTGCACATGACCCAGATTCGAAAGTGGCCGAGATATCATTAAGACAAATGTTCTGACCAAGTTTCATCAAGATTGGGCAAAAAATGTGACTTCTATAGTGTTAACAAGTTATTTCTTCAATTTGACCTAGTGACCTAGTTTTTGACCCCACATGACCTAGATTCAAACTCAGCCGAGATATCATTGGGTCAAATGTTCTGGCCAAGTTCATGAATATTGGGCAAAAAATGTGACTTCTAGACTGTTAACAAGCTTTTTCTTCAATTTGACCTAGTGACCTAGCTTTTGACCCCACATGACCCAGATTCAAACTCAGCTGAGATATCATTGAGACAAATGTTCTAACCAAGTTTCATGAAGATTGGGCAAAAATGTGACTTCTAGACTGTTAACAAGCATTATACAGTTTTCAATATAGCCATATAAGGGAAACTGCCCCGCCCCCTGGCGGCCATGTTTTTCAACGGAGGGCAACCATTTTCGAACTCGGCTGAGGTATTATTAAAACGAATGTTCTGAAAAAGTTTCATGAAGATTGGGCAAAAAATGTGACTCTGAGAGTGTTGACAAGCTTTTTCTTCAATTTGACCTAGTGACCTAGCTTTTGACCCCACATGACCCAGATTCAAACTCAGCTGAGATATCATTGAGACAAATGTTCTAACCAAGTTTCATGAAGATTGGGCAAAAAATGTGACTCCGAGAGTGTTAACAAGCTTTTTCTTCAATTTGCCCTAGTGACTAGCTTTTGACCCTACATGACCCAGATTCAAACTCGGATGAGATATCATTGGGACAAATGTTCTGACCTAATTTCATAAAGATAGGGCAAAAAAAGAGACTTTTTGAGTGTTAACAGGCTTTTTCTTCAAGTTGACCTAGTCACCTAGTTTTGCACTGCACATGACCCAGATTCGAACGTGGCCGAGATATCATTAAGACAAATGTTCTGACCAAGTTTCATCAAGATTGGGCAAAAAATGTGACTTCTATAGTGTTAACAAGTTATTTCTTCAATTTGACCTAGTGATCTAGTTTTTGACCCCACATGACCTAGATTCGAACTCAGCGAAGATATCATTGGGTCAAATGTTCTGGCCAAGTTCATGAATATTGAGCAAAAAATGTGACTTCTAGAGTGTTAACAAGCTTTTTCTTCAATCTGACCTAGTGACCTAGTTTTTAACCCTACATGACCCAGATTCACTTGGCCGAGATATTATTGGGACACATGTTCTGACCAAGTTTCATGAAGATTGGGCAACAAATGTGACTTCTAGAGTGTTAACAAGCTTTATACAGTTTTCAATATAGCCATACAAGGGAAACTGCCCCGCCCCCTGGCGGCCATGTTTTTCAATGGAGGGCAACCATTTTCGAACTCGGCTGAGATGTCATTAAAACAAATGTTCAGACTAAGTTTCATGAAGATTGGGCAAAAAAAGTGACTTCTAGAGTGTTAACAAGCTTTTTCTTAAATTTTCTTAGTTTTTCACCACACATGACACAGATCCGAACTCGGTCGAGATATCCTTAAGACAAATGTTCTGACCAAGTTTCATGAAGATTGGGCAAAAAATGTTACTTCAAGAGTGTTAACAAGTTTTTTCTTCAATTTGACCTAGTGACCTAGTTTTTGACCCCACATGATCTAGATTCGAACTCGACCGAGATATCATTGGGACAAATGTTCTGATCAAGTTCATGAAGATTGGGCAAAAAATGTGACTTCTAGACTGTTAACAAGCTTTTTCTTCAATTTGAGCTTATGACCTAGTTTTTCATTGCACATGACCCACATTCGAACTCGGCCGAGATATCATTAAGACAAATATTCTAACAAAGTTTCATGAAGATTGGGCAAAAAATGTGACTTCTAGTGTTAACAAGCTTTTTCTTCAATTTGACCTAGTCACCTAAATTTTGACCCCACATGACCCAGATTCACTCGCCCGAGATATCATTGGGACACATGTTCTGACCAAGTTTCCTGAAGATTGGGCAAAAAATGTGACTTCTAGACTGTTAACAAGCATTATACAGTTTTCAATATAGCCATATAAGGGAAACTGCCCCGCCCCCTGGCGGCCATGTTTTTCAACGGAGGGCAACCATTTTCGAACTCGGCTGAGGTATTATTAAAACGAATGTTCTGAAAAAGTTTCATGAAGATTGGGCAGAAAATGTGACTCTGAGAGTGTTAACAAGCTTTTTCTTCAATTTGACCTAGTGACCTAGCTTTTGACCCCACATGACCCAGATTCAAACTCAGCTGAGATATCATTGAGACAAATGTTCTAACCAAGTTTCATGAAGATTGGGCAAAAAATGTGACTCCGAGAGTGTTAACAAGCTTTTTCTTCAATTTGCCCTAGTGACTAGCTTTTGACCCTACATGACCCAGATTCAAACTCGGATGAGATATCATTGGGACAAATGTTCTGACCTAATTTCATAAAGATAGGGCAAAAAAAGAGACTTTTTGAGTGTTAAAAACAGGCTTTTTCTTCAAGTTGACCTAGTCACCTAGTTTTGCACTGCACATGACCCAGATTCGAAAGTGGCCGAGATATCATTAAGACAAATGTTCTGACCAAGTTTCATCAAGATTGGGCAAAAAATGTGACTTCTATAGTGTTAACAAGTTATTTCTTCAATTTGACCTAGTGACCTAGTTTTTGACCCCACATGACCTAGATTCAAACTCAGCCGAGATATCATTGGGTCAAATGTTCTGGCCAAGTTCATGAATATTGGGCAAAAAATGTGACTTCTAGACTGTTAACAAGCTTTTTCTTCAATTTGACCTAGTGACCTAGTTTTTCATTGTACATGACCCAGATTCGAAATCGGCCGATATATCATTAAGACAAATGTTCTGACCAAGTTTCATGAAGATTGGGGAAAAAATGTGACTTCTAGAGTGTTATGAAGCTTTTTCTTCAATCTGACCTAGTGACCTAGTTTTTAACCCTACATGACCCAGATTCACTTGGCCGAGATATTATTGGGACACATGTTCTGACCAAGTTTCATGAAGATTGGGCAACAAATGTGACTTCTAGAGTGTTAACAAGCTTTATACAGTTTTCAATATAGCCATATAAGGGACACTGCCCCGCCCCCTGGCGGCCATGTTTTTCAATGGAGGGCAACCATTTTCGAACTCGGCTGAGATGTCATTAAAACAAATGTTCAGACTAAGTTTCATGAAGATTGGGCAAAAAAAGTGACTTCTAGAGTGTTAACAAGCTTTTTCTTAAATTTGTCTTAGTTTTTCACCACACATGACACAGATCCGAACTCGGTGGAGATATCCTTAAGACAAATGTTCTGACCAAGTTTCATGAAGATTGGGCAAAAAATGTTACTTCAAGAGTGTTAACAAGTTTTTTCTTCAATTTGACCTAGTGACCTAGTTTTTGACCCCACATGATCTAGATTCGAACTCGACCGAGATATCATTGGGACAAATGTTCTGATCAAGTTCATGAAGATTGGGCAAAAAATGTGACTTCTAGACTGTTAACAAGCTTTTTCTTCAATTTGAGCTTATGACCTAGTTTTTCATTGCACATGACCCACATTCGAACTCGGCCGAGATATCATTAAGACAAATATTCTGACAAAGTTTCATGAAGATTGGGCAAAAAATGTGACTTCTAGTGTTAACAAGCTTTTTCTTCAATTTGACCTAGTCACCTAAATTTTGACCCCACATGACCCAGATTCACTCGCCCGAGATATCATTGGGACACATGTTCTGACCAAGTTTCCTGAAGATTGGGCAAAAAATGTGACTTCTAGACTGTTAACAAGCATTATACAGTTTTCAATATAGCCATATAAGGGAAACTGCCCCGCCCCCTGGCGGCCAGGTTTTTCAACGGAGGGCAACCATTTTCGAACTCGGCTGAGGTATTATTAAAACGAATGTTCTGAAAAAGTTTCATGAAGATTGGGCAAAAAATGTGACTCTGAGAGTGTTAACAAGCTTTTTCTTCAATTTGACCTAGTGGCCTAGCTTTTGACCCCACATGACCCAGATTCAAACTCAGCTGAGATATCATTGAGACAAATGTTCTAACCAAGTTTCATGAAGATTGGGCAAAAAATGAGACTCCGAGAGTGTTAACAAGCTTTTTCTTCAATTTGCCCTAGTGACTAGCTTTTGACCCTACATGACCCAGATTCAAACTCGGATGAGATATCATTGGGACAAATGTTCTGACCTAATTTCATAAAGATAGGGCAAAAAAAGAGACTTTTTGAGTGTTAACAGGCTTTTTCTTCAAGTTGACCTAGTCACCTAGTTTTGCACTGCACATGACCCAGATTCGAACGTGGCCGAGATATCATGAAGACACATGTTCTGACCAAGTTTCCTGAAGATTGGGCAAAAAATGTGACTTCTAGACTGTTAACAAGCATTATACAGTTTTCAATATAGCCATATAAGGGAAACTGCCCCGCCCCCTGGCGGCCATGTTTTTCAACGGAGGGCAACCATTTCCGAACTCGGCTGAGGTATTATTAAAACGAATGTTCTGAAAAAGTTTCATGAAGATTGGGCAAAAAATGTGACTCTGAGAGTGTTAACAAGCTTTTTCTTCAATTTGACCTAGTGGCCTAGCTTTTGACCCCACATGACCCAGATTCAAACTCAGCTGAGATATCATTGAGACAAATGTTCTAACCAAGTTTCATGAAGATTGGGCAAAAAATGAGACTCCGAGAGTGTTAACAAGCTTTTTCTTCAATTTGCCCTAGTGACTAGCTTTTGACCCTACATGACCCAGATTCAAACTCGGATGAGATATCATTGGGACAAATGTTCTGACCTAATTTCATAAAGATAGGGCAAAAAAAGAGACTTTTTGAGTGTTAACAGGCTTTTTCTTCAAGTTGACCTAGTCACCTAGTTTTGCACTGCACATGACCCAGATTCGAACGTGGCCGAGATATCATGAAGACACATGTTCTGACCAAGTTTCCTGAAGATTGGGCAAAAAATGTGACTTCTAGACTGTTAACAAGCATTATACAGTTTTCAATATAGCCATATAAGGGAAACTGCCCCGCCCCCTGGCGGCCATGTTTTTCAACGGAGGGCAACCATTTCCGAACTCGGCTGAGGTATTATTAAAACGAATGTTCTGAAAAAGTTTCATGAAGATTGGGCAAAAAATGTGACTCTGAGAGTGTTAACAAGCTTTTTCTTCAATTTGACCTAGTGACCTAGCTTTTGACCCCACATAACCCAGATTCAAACTCAGCTGAGATATCATTGAGACAAATGTTCTAACCAAGTTTCATGAAGATTGGGCAAAAAATGTGACTCCGAGAGTGTTAACAAGCTTTTTCTTCAATTTGCCCTAGTGACTAGCTTTTGACCCTACATGACCCAGATTCAAACTCGGATGAGATATCATTGGGACAAATGTTCTGACCTAATTTCATAAAGATAGGGCAAAAAAAGAGACTTTTTGAGTGTTAACAGGCTTTTTCTTCAAGTTGACCTAGTCACCTAGTTTTGCACTGCACATGACCCAGATTCGAACGTGGCCGAGATATCATTAAGACAAATGTTCTGACCAAGTTTCATCAAGATTGGGCAAAAAATGTGACTTCTATAGTGTTAACAAGTTATTTCTTCAATTTGACCTCGTGACCTAGTTTTTGACCCCACATGACCTAGATTCGAACTCAGCCGAGATATCATTGGGTCAAATGTTCTGGCCAAGTTCATGAATATTGGGCAAAAAATGTGACTTCTAGACTGTTAACAAGCTTTTTCTTCAATTTGACCTAGTGACCTAGTGTTTCATTGCACATGACCCAGATTCGAAACCGGCCGATATATCATTAAGACAAATGTTCTGACCAAGTTTCATGAAGATTGGGGAAAAAATGTGACTTCTAGAGTGTTAAAAAGCTTTTTCTTCAATTTGACCTAGTGACCTAGTTTTTGACCCTACATGACCCAGATTCACTCGGCCGAGATATTATTGGGACACGTGTTCTGACCAAGTTTCATGAAGATTGGGCAACAAATGTGACTTCTAGAGTGTTAACAAGCTTTATGCAGTTTTCAATATAGCCATATAAGGGAAACTGCCCCGCCCCCTGGCGGCCATGTTTTTCAATGGATGGCAACCATTTTCGAACTCGGCTGAGATATCATTAAAACAAATGTTCAGACTAAGTTTCATGAAGATTGGGCAAAAAAAGTGACTTCAAGAGTGTTTACAAGCTTTTTCTTCACTTTGACCTAGTGACCTTGTTTTTCACCGCACATGACCCAGATTCGAACTCGGCCGAGATATTATTAAGACAAATGTTCTGACCAAGTTGCATGAAGATTGCCAATAAATGTAGCTTCTAGAGTGTTAACAAGCTTTTTCTTCAATTTGACCTAGTAACCTAGCTTTTGACCCCACATGACCCAGATTCAAGCTCCGCTGAGATATCATTGGGATAAATGTTCTGACCAAGTTTCATGAAGATTGGGCAAAAAATGTGACTTCTAGTGTGTTAACAAGCTTTATACAGTTTTCAATATAGCCATGTAAGGAAAACTGCCCTTCATCCTGGCGGCCATGTTTTTCAACGGAGGGAACCCATTTTTGAACTTAGCTGAGATATCATTAGAACAAATGTTCAGCACAAGTCTCATGAAGATTGGGCAAAAAATGTGACTTCTAGAGTGTTAACATGCTTTTTCTTCAATTTGACCTAGTAACCTAGTTTTTCACCCCACATGACCCAGACTCAAACTTGGTCAAGATATCACTGGGACACATGTTCTGACCATGTTTCATGAAGATTGGGCAAAACATGTGACTTCTAGGGTGTAACAAGCTTTTCTTCAATTTGACCTTGTGACCTAGTTTTTGTCCCCACATGACCCAGATTCGAACTTGGCTGAGATATTATTGGGACACATGTTCTGACCAAGTTTCATGAAGATTGGGCAAAAAATATGACTTCTAGAGTGTTAACAAGCTTTATACAATTTCAATATAGCCATATAAGGAAAACTGCCCCGCCCCCTGGCGGCCATGTTTTTCAACGGAGGGCAACCATTTTCGAACTCGGCTGAGATATCATTAGAACAAATGTTCAGCGCAAGTTTCATGAAGATTGGGCAAAAATTGTGACTTCTAGAGTGTTAACAAACTTTTTCTTCAATTTGACCTATTGACGTAGTTTTTGACCCCACATGACCCAGATTCGAACTCAGCCGTGATTATTGGGAGAAATGTTCTGACCAAGTTTCGTGAAGATTGGCCAATAAATGTGGCCTCTAGAGTGTTTACGAGGTAAATGTTGACAACGCACGATGAACGACGGACAAAAGGCGATCACAAAAGCCCACCATGAGCATGTTGTGCTCAGGTGAGCTAAAAAGTCAATTTATACAAAATGTAACTTGAAACTAATGACACCCCTACTTTCGCTATTTACTTGTATGTAACGGAAATACGCACCCGACTGTCCTGGAAAATGACCACCAACTTAATGCGCTGCATTGGTTATTTTTGACTCGTGTAATTGTTTTTTTCTTGTTACTGATTCTCTTTTTGAATATGTGGATAATAATTTACTGCAATTTATTAATTTTAAACTGTAGTCTGGAAAATCGAGAGCTTGCATCGTATGACCTACTTTTGAGTAGGCTACAAAGCACTAACAATCGGTGCTCGAAACTACTAGGCTTCATCGGTTATTCTGGCCCGTTGCCGATTACCTTGTTAACTGGCATGTACCGGTATATAATTCCATTTGCATAAGATAACTAGAATTGTTACACGAGATACGGACATACCCCCACAATATGGCCTTGTCACAAAACTATGGCATCCATTTGAAAGAAATGGACACAATGAGAATGCTTTAATTTGTGAATGTTTACGAGTGTATTTGGAAAAATTTAATTTCAATAGGATCCATAACTCTGTTAACATTTAGTGGTTTGTAACCGAAGTCGAACCTGACCTGTATTTTATGGTGTTACACCTACCTGGTATGTGCCAAAAATAATTTAAATATGAGGAGCCTTTCATGAGTTATTGTCCTGAAACTGTGTTTTTAGGGAATTTAAGTAAAAAAAGGGGCCATAACTCAAAATTTAGTGGTTTATAACCAAAGTAGAACTTGACCTGTATTTTATGATGCTACATATGTGTACCAAAAATTATTTGAATATGTCAAGCCATTCTTGAGTTATTGTCCAGAAACCATGTTTTTAGGGAATTTAAGTCAAAAAGGGGCCATAACTCTGTCAAAATTTAGTGATTTGTAACCGCAGGCGAGCTTGATTTGTATTTTATGATGCTTCACATGTATACCAAGAATTGTTTTAATATGTCAAGCCATTCTTGACCTATCATCCTGAAACCATGTTTTTAGGGAATTTACGTCAAAAAGGGGCCATAACTCTGTCAAAATTTAGTGGTTTGTAACCAAACTTGAACTTGACCTGTATTCTATGATGTTACACATGTGTACGAAAAAATTATTTGAATATGTGAAACCTTTCTTAAGTTATCATCTGGAAACCATAAAACCAACAGACCGACAAGCTCACTCCTACATACCCCCCCCCCTTCTCCCAAACTTTGTTTGTAGGGGTTTAGCCAAACAACAAATTAAACAGACCAAACAGTGTGTTTTGTACAAATGTATAAACATGCAAGATGTACACAGACACGGATGCCCCAACCACACATGTTTGGACATGACAAAAGGCATGTCGTAAACACTAGATAAATAAAAATTATTTGAATATGTCAAGCCTTTCTATATCATACAGAAACCATGTTTTTAGGGAAATTAAGTCGAAAAGGGGCCATAACACTGTCAAAATTTAGGGTATAATAAGCTTGAAAAAATATTTGTTCGTTACTTACAAATAAGTTTTTTTATTATGATGTTGTATACTATTGAATAAGAATTAAGTCACCTTATAGAGTTTAAAGGCGGGACATAGAACTTTCAAACAGATGTTTCCTTTTTAGTAAAAATGCACTCATATATACATGCTTTTAGTTTAATTTGTTGCCATCAGTCTTTCTACGCTGTCAGCGTTTTGATTCCTTCATGGTAGGATAATGCTAGTGGCAGTCGATATTTATTTTCCTGTCTACTTTTGTGACGATGACGCAAATTCAAGAACAAACAAATTAAAAAAACTGATCATTTTGGGAGAAAAAAGCGAAAATTTATACTCGTGAATTTAAAGCATTCTACAGTATGTTTTCTTGACCCATAATGATGCCGTTGGTCCTTGTAGTAGTTTAAAAGTTTAACTTCAGCAGGGCAAAATGTATAGTGCTCGATGTTGGATTTCGGAGCTGACATAACTACAATTTACTGGTATAGAATATGGGTGGAGTGTAGCCTCTCTCCCAAATATGTACTGAGATCTTTCTAAATTATATATTTTTTTTTTAAATAAACAAGCACAATAAATGTCAACTGTATTATAATCAAAACAATGTACTCTAATGTATATGTCACCCATTTTAAATCCCTTAGTCATAGTAATAAAATTTGGCCTGTGCAACATTTTTAGGCTAACAAGTTGGACACTTGCATTCCGGCAGTCCCTCTGTCAAATGTCTGTAAAATTTCTTAAATTATGTACTTTTACAAACACTTCAGATTATATCCCTTATATCCCTATTCCACAGACATCACAAATCCTACGAATTGTCAAAAATTAAAAAAAAAATAGGATTCATAGTTGAATCGTAATCAGTTCGTGAAGTTCCTAACTGATTTGAATATGTTTGTAGCTAGTTCTTGCAATTCATGAGCAGTCGGGAATTTGTGACAAAAGTTTTGAACTGTTCAAAATGTTGGCCACAAACTCACGATTCCAAAAATTCGTAGTTATATAACAAATTCGTAGTGCATTTTTAGGCATCATCACTGCATCCTAATTGATTCGAAGGCATTCGTATATATTGGTAGGTATTCTTAACTAATTCAGGGATTCAATAATTCGTGTCTTGACCACGAATCGGCTACAAATATGTCACAAATACACACCAAAAATAAATATAAAAATATATTACAATTTAAAAAAAAATCGCACATGCATTCTAAGTATTCTTAACTGATACATAACTGATTCCTAACATTCATGCAGTAGTCGTAATAGATTTTTGTAAATCGTAGTAAATTCTTGACAACATACATGACATTCCAGCCGAAGCCAACGAATATTCGTAACACTATTATAACTGTATCCTAATTGAAATGGAGAACATCACAATACAACCCAGAAATTGGGCAAAGTTTCACAAATCAACACAAGTCCTAAAATTTATCAATTCTTGGAGATTTGTGGCATGTGAGGGATCAGAGCATTACCTAAACACCTGATCACATCCAGCCTGCTGTTATCACTCATCTGTTTCAGGGACTTTGCAATGTCTTTGTGGTCTGACATGTGGTCGACCAACTTTCTGACCTCTTCCTCCCCGGCAACAAAGCCACGCCCAACGTCGAAGCCGTAACTAAGGTGCTGACTCATCCTCCGCTTTATGAAGTCCAGAATGTAGGGCATGGTTGGCTAAAAATACAAAATACAGATTCCATGACTATGGATTCATTTAAGTAGAGAATACAAGGTTAGTGTTGACTTAAGATAAGTTTACTTAGCAAGGCTCAGGAGACCTGAACCACAAGCCTTGGTAAGTGGTTCACATTTTCTTGCTGAGCAAATAAACTTATCTTTAATCAACGCTTACCTAGTATTCTATTTATCCCATCACCTTAAGATTACTTTTCTCAGTAACGCTACTGGTCAGATTCAGCTCTAAGTTATTCTATTAACTTCCCACCAACCAAAACAATACCACAAGAAGTTTAACCACCTAAATGGTGCACAGGATTATGAAACCCCTACCAAATCAAAGCTTTTACCCTGCCAAAAAAATGTACCTCCAGAAGTCTGAACACCCGGACGGTGCGGAGGATTATGAAGACAAGAGACACGATATGCACCGCACCATGGAGCTCTCCGTACACAACGGGGAGTACAAAGCTCTGGACCACGTCTGGGACTCCAATGATGATGATTGCGATGCACATCCAGTGCCATGTGTTCTTCAGGTACGCCTTCTGCTGGACTATCACCTGTACAATGTATGAAGCATGTTTGTGCTTATTAAAAAGGCTATTCATGTAATATAGAAAAACAAATTGCTCGTGGTTTAATAAAATCATAAATGTATTATGTTTTAACCCTTTTGGAATAATTTGTATTTAGTTTTGAGATATTATGTCATAAATCTACAAAAACAGCAATTATTACTAGGGGGGCGTTATGTTATTATAATATTCTAAGTAAATGTAAGGGACACAACTCTGTCTGTTCAGTATGTATGCATGTACATTTGTAAAAATTATCCTGTTTTTCAGTAGAAATATTTGATTTTAAAAAAATCATTATTAAATCTCAAGTTTAGCTGTATGAAGTTGAGTAAATTCAATTGCTATTGCTTTTGATAATTTTAAGAATCACTCGTTAGTTATACCATTGTTTCTTTAACTGAATCTGTCATGTGTTGTAAACTTGTGTGCTTTAACCTGAATAAATCTATCTATCTATAAATATAGTGCAAGAAAGAAATAGTACAAAATTCGAGTTTTAAAAGAGAAAATTAAGTTTTAAACATCTGTTATCAAAATGATAACACAGTGACTATTGGCTAACAAGTATGTGAAGCTTTTTGTTTTTGTTCCATTTAATTTTGGCACAGTGCTGTACCTTTAACACAAGCTCCAGGATGTAGATACAGATAAATGCCAGATTGAGGCTACGGAAGACGTTTCGCGTGTAGAAAAAATGGCTGACATACTGCGAGACGATAGCAAAGGCAACATTCACCATATCGAGGATAATGAACATGTAAACGACCAGGCAGAAAGCTGGATGCCTCTCGAAACGGAACAACGGCCAGAGTTTCGAGTCCTTGTCAAGTTTCACCGGCGTCTTGGCGATACTTCTCTTCACCAACCATTTCTGCAAGTATCCACAATAGGACTGCCTTTTCACAATTTGTACAGCAATAGCCTGGCCGGTATTCACATGCTTCTTAGAAAAAAGTTATAAAGTTTTCTAAAGTAATTTCAAAAGACCATACAATTCCTTCAGTCTATGGCCAGTTCATGCATATGTCTAATTAGATTAAAATGCCTAAAACTTGTATGTATTGAACATATGTTCCTTTTTTTTTCTTTTTTTTACCATTTTGTAAACAATTTGAATATGAGTTAAATTTTTTACTAAGTACAAAAGGAGCTTTGTGAATACCAGCCTCGTTATTATTATTTTTTTTTTTCTGAAGTTCATAACATATGTGTTATATGTATGTCACTGTTCATTTTGTTTTGATATTTCTGGGAATTTATTTCAGTCAAGTGGCTTCTTTAATCTATTTTAAACATAAATCAGATCAGTGGCTTTTTTTTTAAATTTACTTTAGAAAACATTAACCTTCAAGTGCTGAATTTGTTTCTCAGCAAGTGCTTTGCATCATACAGGTACACTTATGTTGTGCTTCAAGAACTTTCCTATATTCTTTTGAACTGCTCAAGAAATTAAACCATTTACCAGCTTTGGAAGTAAACTGGGCATCTGCCAGCTTTTCTTGATGTCCTCTACATCAATGAACCTGGAAAAAACAGCAGACACCAACTGTGTAAGTTTCCATTTTTGTGCAAACAGCAGACACAAACTGCATAAGTTTCAGTTTTTGTGTAAACAGCAGACACAAAACTGCGTAAGCTTAAATTTTGTGTAAACAGCAGACACAAACTGCACAAGTTTCAATTTTTGTGTAAACAGCAGACGCAAACTTAATAAGTTTCAATTTTTGTGTAAACAGCAGACACAAGCAGTATATGTTTCATTTTTTTTAAACAGCATTCACAAACTATGTAAGTTCAAATTTTTGTGTAAACAGCAGACACAAACTGCGTAAGTTGCAATTTTTGTGTAAACAGCAGACACAAACTGTTTTTTGCAATAGCAAATGTTCATGTAAACAGCAGACACAAACAAGGTAAATTGCAATGTTTGTGTACGGATGAGCATATAGCACCATGACTATGAACATTCTAAAACTTAAAAACTTTTTTTTCTTGATATCCTCTTTGTTTAATGAATCTGGAAAGAACAAAAGAAAAATGTGTAAACTTCAATGTTTGTGTGAGTACGAGACTGGTTAAGGCCAGCAGACACAAACTGCTAGTGTGACAGAGATGTGACTCTGTGTGTAGCATGACATCATTCTGTAAAGTCCATTGAGCGAATAGAGTCTGTTTGAAGGTTTGCATAATTAATGCGAGGTTCATTTAAGTGCTAAAGCTGTACAATGCAAAACCCATTCAGTCATACGTGCATAACAAAAAATGTGGGTGTCTGAAAACATTCTGATAGGCTTAACAAACAGGTTTTAAATTGTTTTGATTTATTTAAGTTACAAAAATAATGGATAACATCAAATCTTGCTTCCACCGAACACAATTTTGGTAAATAATAGTGTAATATTCATTATATAAAGCACTGAATGTTGACAACATTACAAACAATTAACCAGTAACAATTTTACTTCCATTCATTTCTCCCAAGAGATTACCTGAAGTCTACACAAATTTTGACCGCAGCTTACTGACAGACTTACTTCCCCTTGGTATCGGCTGCTATTTCCGTACACTCCTGCAGTTTACGAGTTGCCTCCCTTGACAACATTCCTTGCTCAAACTGGCGCCAGTAGCTCATCTGCCAAGGAGAGATGTTAGCTCATTAACTAACAATGAACAATCGTGACATCAAAAAGGCAAAATCTCCTCTCTGATTATTACAACCGAACTTTGTTTTATCACATGCTATACCTTGTTTCCCGTGTAATACAACCATTATGAATATTTCTATCTAACACATGTGTAAGATAACATTTTCAGCATTTTCCCTTGTTTACATATTCTTTGACTGACCAATCGGATGACGTTATTTTGGTGAAATGACGTCGTCAACATGAAATGACGTCACGTCAGTACACAACATTTTGGATTTATCAAAATGTATTGGTAAAATTAGAAGATTTTTGTT
Organism: Congeria kusceri; assembly: GCA_027627225.1. NCBI lineage: Eukaryota > Metazoa > Mollusca > Bivalvia > Myida > Dreissenidae > Congeria > Congeria kusceri. The sequence continues at coordinate 54,713,170 of CM051027.1, forward strand.
TTGTTTTAAACCATGTGATAAAAAAGATCTGACACTCGTTATTTTATACCATATTTTATTAAACGAGTTGAGGAAATTCGTTAGTAAGCTCGCCAATGGCTCGCTTACTAACAAAATTCCTCAACTCGTTTAATAAAATATGGTATGAAATGACAACTCGTGTCAGATCCTATATATCTCAAACTGGCTCAAAGTTCAAAGTTCTGGATTTTCAAAGTGAAAAATAATTCCTGACTGCCTTTTTTCTTCTTTTATATAAATTAAGTAAGGTTATTTCGAAATTTTAAATCAAACTCTTGGTTATGTCAAAGTGGTTGCCTATTCAAACTATTTTCACAGTTATAACTATATAACTAGAGCTATCACTAAAGGTGATTTATATCTCCACATACAGCTTTGACAAAGATAAGTAGGCTTGAAGTAGTTGGGCTTTCACACAGAACAATGTTTTGTGTGAAAAAATAATCTTTCAATAACTAGATGCCTCTTATATCATATGACATAATCATGTTTACTCTGTTTAGTTCATACATGTCAAAAATGTAGTTTGTAAGATATTTTTCATATTTTGAGAAAGGCGCAATGGTGAAATGTCCAATAAATAACAGGGCCCTGAAGGCCCTAGGACGCTTACCTGAGACCTTGTAACCCAATTGGAATTTGCATACCCGAGGTGAGGCTTATTTTTATCCCAGGGGCATCATGTGAACAATCTTGAACAAACCTCTGGGCCTTGCGGTTCCAGGTAAACATTTTTAAAGTCATTTTGCTATTTAAGTCTATATAAACCATGTGACCCCTTGGGTGTGGCCAGATTTGACCCCAGGGGCATAATTTGAAAAATCTTTGGACAGGACCAATATGCAATGTTATGTACTACATATAGGAAAGCTGTGGGCCTTGCCGTTTCAGAGGAGAGGATTTTCAAAGTCATTTTGCTATGTAAGTCTATACAAACCATGTGACCCCCAGGGCGTGACCAGTTTTGACCCCAGGGGCATAATTTGAACAATATTTGTAGAGGACCACATATACATACCAAATATGAAACCTCTAGGCCTTGCGGTTTCAGAGGAGAAGAATTTTAAAGTCATTTTGCTATATCAGCTTATTTAAACCATGTGACACCTGGGGTGTGGTCAGTTATGACCCATGGGGCATAATTTGAACAATCTTTGTAGAGGACCACTATAGGATGTTACATACCAAATACGAAACCTCTGGGCTTTGCGGTTTCAGGAGAAGATTTTTAAAGACATTTTGCTATTTAAGTTTATATAAACCATGTGACCCCCGGGGGGTGGCCTGTTTTGACCCCAGGGGCATAATTTGAACAATCTTTGTAGAGGACCACTATATGATGTTGCATACCAAATAAGAAACCTCTGGGCCTTGCGGTTTCAGGGAAGAAGATTTTTAAAGACATTTTGCTATTTAAGTCTATATAAACCATGTGACCCCTGGGGCGTGGCCAGTTTTGACACTAGGGGCATAATTTGAACAATATTTGTAGAGGACCACTATAGAATGTTACATACCAAATATGAAACCTCTGGGCCTTGCGGTTTCAGGGAAGAAGATTTTTAAAGACATTTTGCTATTTAAGTCTATATAAACCATGTGACCCCTGGGGCGTGGCCAGTTTTGATCCCAGGGGCATAATTTGAACAATCTTTGTAGAGGACCACCACAGGATGTTACATACCAAATATGAAACCTCTGGGCCTTGTGGTTTCAGAGGAGAATATTTTTAAGGTCATTTTGCTATATATTCTATATAAACCATGTTACCCCTAGGGGTTGGCCCGTTTTGACCCCAGGGGCATAATTTGAACAAACTTTGTAAAGGACCACTAAAAGATGTTACAAACTAAATATGAAACCTCTGGGCCTTGCGGCTTCAAAGGAGAATATTTTTAAAGTCATTCTGCTATATATTCTATATAAACCATGTGACCCCCGGGGCAGGGTCGGTTTTGACCCCAGGGGCATAATTTGAACAATCTTTGTAGAGGACCACTATAGGATGTTACATACCAAATATGAAACCTCTGGGCCTTTTGGTTTCAGAGGAGAAGATTTTTAAAGTCATTTTGCTGTATATTCTATATAAACCATGTGACCCCTGGGGCGTGGCCCGTTTTGACCCCAGGGGCACAATTTGAAAAATCTTTGTAGAGGACCACTATAGAATGTTACAAACCAAATATGAAACCTCTGGGCCTTGCGGTTTCAGAGAACAAGATTTTTTAAGTTTACACTTTTTAAATCTGTTTTTAGCTCTGGTGACCTACATATGCAGCGTACCGTAACGATTTGAACAACTTTAAAAGAGGGTCACCAAATGATCATTCCTGTGAAGTTTGGTAAAAATCTGCCAAGTGGTTTAGGAGGAGATGTCGTTTGAATGAAAAGTTGACGACGGACGCACGCACGGAGGAAGGACAACGGGCAATCACAAAAGCTCACCATGAGCACTTTGTACTCAGGTGAGCTAAAAAGGAGAATGATCAGAGTGATATATTTTTATCCCTAAGGACATTTACACTGAGTGTTAACTAGATGCCCGTTGTCAAGAAAGCAACTTATATTGTAATAATGTTAAATCACATTTTTTAACAAGCAGATCTTCTCCTTTGACCTCTAAGCATGACCTTGACCTTTGAGCTAGGGACACAGGCCTTGCGTGCAACACGCCACCTCCACATGGTGAACATTTGTGGCAAGTCATTTTAAAATTCCCTGATGAATTATGAATTAACAGTCCGGACAAGCTGTATTATGCCCATATTTGACCTTTGTGCTAGGGACACAGGTCCTGCGTGCGACACGCCGTCTCCACATGGTGAACATTTGTGGCAAGTTATTTCAAAATTCCCTGATGAATAATTAATTAACAATCCAAACAAGATCGGATGGACGCAAGGACACACTCACACACACACACCAAACTGCCATTGTGACAACTAAGTGACCGCAAGTGGGCTCGACCAAAATGAAAACATAATGATTCAAAATCAACCTTTTCTGCCTTCAGCATTCTTAAGATGGCTTCATTAGTCATGTCCCGGAGTTCCTTGATGGAATATTGCGGCGGCAGAGTGGCATCACAATCCGGGCAACACGTGTTCCGTCGTATGTCCAGCGAGTCATCAATTTGGGCCTAGAATAGCATGATAGATGACTTATTATTTGAAAATTCCTAAATATAAATGTATTTTGTTTCTTTTGTGTATGGGTCTGTGGCTTTGAGATCAAGATTGAGATTTGAATATTCATAAGCAGATAAATAATGTTAAAGGACGTTCATGCACTATAAAAGTAAAATCTTAATTAAATTATGTTTAAGGATGTTTATGCAATATAGAAGTAAAATCTTAGTTAAATTATGTTTAAGGATGTTTATGCAATATCGAAGTAAAATCTTAGTTAAATGATGTTTAAGGGCGTTTATGCAATACAGAAGTAAAATCTTATTTGTGGCTAAAAATAAATAAAAACTATATAACATTTACATCTTTAGGAACAATCTGTATTTAGTTCCTAGAACACATGAATATATTTATAAGAAGTGATATCTTGCTTGCTATAAAAAGAAAATCATAGAATTTAATATTATATGAGGTGTGTCGTGGGAAAACCGGGCTTAATGCATGTGCGTAAAGTGTCGTCCCAAATCAGCCTTTGCAGTCTGCAAAGGCTAATACAGGACGGCACTTTCCGTCTACAGTGGATTTATGTTTAGAATTGAATTCCTTGAAACCGACAATACTATAAAAGTGGAAAGTGGCGTCCCAGATTAGCCTGTGAGTCTGCACAGGCTAATCCAGGACAACACTTTACGCACATGCATTCAATGGCAAATCCACCTTTTTAAAACCACTTTTTCTTTAAAATGAGTACACATTACATAATGGGACTCAAAGAACATAAGCAATAAACTGATAATAGGACATTTTCGTAAATATTACCCAAACACCGTGCAATAAACTGTATTACCAGGTAATGCATGGTTCAGTGTGAGTTTTTCCATGTATATTTACAAACCATTTTAGTTTAGAGACACTAAATATATCTCTAACACAAACTTTTTTTTTTAATTTCTTCACACTAACACACTTTCTTTTTTTTTTTTAATTTCTTCACACTAACACACATTATTGTTTTTAATTTCTGCACACTAACACACATTTTATTTTTTTTTTCTTCACACTAAAACACTTCTTTTTTTTTTAAATTTCTTCACACTAACACACATTTTTTTTTTTCTTCACACTAACACACATTTTTTCAAAATCTCTTCAAACTAACATGGGCAAAAAACAATATTACCTTAAATTTACTTAGTAAATCTGAGCACTGATATTAAAAAAGTCACCACGCAACATAACTACTTCCAACTTAAAAATTAGAATTAATGGTAAAATAATCGCTATTAAACATGATAACATTCAAAATTAAAACAAGTAGAACTATTAAAGACAACTCAAACATAGTAAAACAGCATTGCGTAAGCATTTTCATAGAACCAGATTTAAATTGACAACACTCATAAATAAATATATGTACAAGATAACTGTATTATAAGTGACAAAAAATACAAAAAAAAACTTGTATTTTGAACATATTGCAACAAATTTAACTCTGAAACTCATATACAATCTGAAACTAAAACACAAACAAATACCATAAAGTCTTAACCAATCACCATCTTTTTGCAACTGGTACCTGATTAGGATTTTTAGTAAAAATGAAATTTAAAAAAAATCAAAGCAAAACAATGCCAACAAATCATTGAATATACTACCAATTGTATTACTGTCTGTTTGCTTACCGAAAGTGTCTAAAACAAAAGTCAGTCAGAAGTCAGTTACTTTTGATGATCTTAGACTCAACCTTAACAGTTATGCCCCCTCTATGTTAAATGCAATCTTTACAATATCAATTTTGGTGAGGATTGGATGAAAACTGTTGGACATAGAGAGTGAATACTGCTACAAAGGCCAATTTTAGATAATTTAAGGGCCATAACTTATAAATTCCTGGGGCGATTTGGCTGATTATCAAACTTGGCCAAGAAATTATGGCCACAAACATTTTCCTAAAGTTTGGTGAGAATCGGATGATAACTGTTGGACTTAGAGAGAGAGAGAGTGGAATCGAAAGTGGTCCTCAGACCGACAGACAGACTGACATTAGCAAACCCATGTACCCCACTATCTTCAATGGGTTCATAAGTATAAGACTTGCAACTGTCAAATGGACAGATCAACAAACATTGCAATTATTTAAAGTTTTGACATTGTGGCATAAAAAGGCAACTAAACTTGAATAATTATAACTACATCTTTATAACTTTAGAAAAAGATTATAGTTCGAAGGAATATTGATATTGTGTGTGTCAAGTATGGTAATTTGATTAATTCCGAGTCACATTATTACGACAGGCTGTATGTACATCACTGACACTTGATAATTCCATCATTGCTGATGACAAAATCAACTGCAAGAACAAGGCTTGTCACAGGATGTGACGTATGCCCCAGAAGCATATGTTTGTCAGAGAGAGGCAACACAATGTCAGTTACATGTTGGCAAAAATGACGCTTCCAACAGAAAGAGTTATGGTCTCAACATCCTCTATCATCCACTATCATTATATAAAGTTTCATTTTAATCCGTTCAATACTAATGGAGTCATGCTCCGCACAAGAATATAAAACAAAGGCCAATAACTCTGTAAATATTGAAGAAAGAGTTATGTTCCTTGTGCTCTGCACCTACTTCTCATTAACTGTTCATATTAAAGAAAGAGTTAAGGTTCTTGTATTCTTCACTTCCTCTCATTGTCCTCTATCATTGTATGAAGATTCATTTGAATCCCTTCAATACTAATAGAGTTATGCTCCACACAAGAACATTAAACAAAGGGCAATAACTCTGTAAATACTGAAGAAAGAGTTATGGGGATATACTCTCCACAAGAAAATTAAACAAAGGGCAATAACTCTGTAAGTATTGAAGAAAGAGTTGTGGTTCTTGTACTCTGCACGTCCTCTCGTTGTCCTCTATCATTATATGAAGTTTCATTTGAATCGCTTAAATACTAATGGAGTTATGCTCCGCACAAGAAGCGTGACGGACAGACGATGCGAATACTATATGCCCTCTAAGTTCCCTTCAGGGGCATAAAAACAAGATGGCTTGCATGCTACAATCTTTTAATACAAGATAAATTTAATGGATACTTACTCAGAATTAGTGCAGAAAGAACATAGTTTGCAGTAATAGCTGCAGACATGTAATATAATAACATACTGGATGGTATTAAATTTAGTCCCTCTATGGAATTTTAATGTCTTCAAAATGTTAATAACAATTGCTGCAAACAAAGGGATTTGCCTTTTTAGTACTCTGAAAACAATTAAATAAGCAAACATTAACTGATTTACTTAAAACTAAGCACATCTCTAAACAGGTATCAATGACCTGGCACATCACAACACTAGCAGGAAAACTGGTGCATAAGTTTACTAATTTCCAATGATGCCAATATAGTACACGCCACAGAATTTGCGCTGTGGTGACAAGCCTTTCGTTGATATATTCGAGAAGCTATCTCAAGAAAGTTCGCGACGTTTTGCGAAAGATAGCGAGAGTTCGCGACAAATATGTCACAAAATTTCTTTGCAATTCGCAACGAAATTACAGGTACACGTGCATCTGCTCTAGACTATGAAATTTAAAGAGTTGTACAGTTTCACGGTCTTTCTACATTGTGTGTTGTATAGTGTATGTTAAATGTACAAATGTAAATTTTATGACCTTAATATCACGTTTAATTAATGAATTATTGTAGAATAAAGCACTATTATTTGACAGTTTTAATCTCAGAAAATGCATATAGAGGTCACAATGATTTTGTATCGTATATACGTTTAAGTTAAAATTTATTATTCGGACAAAAATCATTAAACCCCACTTAAAATTATGAATCACGGATTGTTGTTACAATTAATTGATATCGATTATCAAATATAGTAATTTAATATTCCAGTGTTAGTTAATGTTCACAACCCTCATGTAGTTACATAATTATAGTCTACATAAGACCAAAGTACATAGTAATAGTTTATTCAATCTTTATATCAAAATACTGTAAGTTTTTTAAAGGATGACAACAAATAACCGGTTATCTGATTATTAAGGTGGCAATCCGGTTATAAATTTGATATTTGTCCTTTGTGTTCAAAACGCAGGTTTCTGATGAACAATATATAGAAAAAATTAGAAATGTGTCCACAGACACGGATGCCCCCACCTATGCAGCCATTTCTACATGGCGCCGTTTTTTCTGTATGCATACAAATAATTTTGCAAAAAGAGAATTGTCCTTTTATATTTTACATTCTGCTAATGTATTCTCTTATTGTGTGAAGTAATTTGGATATCACAAAATAGTTTTAGTCCTGACAAAAAATCAATAAATGGTAGTAATTAAAACTTTAAGGCAATTATGAGTTATGGTTCTTGTATGCTTCACTTACATTTGCTATCTTAAATCACTCTGTGCAAAATCAACAAAATGCTTTTTATCATTTTCGAATGATGCTTTTGCACACTCCTGAATTAAGGGAAGTAATTCACTAACTTCACAAGTCAGGTTCGTGCATGTAACACATCATCTGGTGATTGTGATCGTTTCTGCCAATTTATCTGAAAATCCCTGCATGCATGACAATATTATGCTCTGGAAAATTATTTGACCCTTGACCTTGATTATTGACCTTGACCTTTCAGCTACAGACCTGGTTTTTGAACGCCACATGCCGTCTCATAATGCTTACCACTTCTGTCAAGTTATTTCAAAAATGTTCATGCCGGACAAAATTATGCTCCAGACATGGACTTAATTCTTATACTTGACCTTTGACCTTTAAGTGACCTTGATCTTGGACCTAGTTTTTGCGGGCGGCAAATCCTCTTATAATGGTTATCACTTCTGCCAAGTTATTTGAAAATCCTTCAATGCTGGACAGAGTTATTGCCTGGACAAGAATCGTAACATATATACATATATTTGACCTTAAAGTGTGACCTTGACCTTGGATATGTAGTACCTGGTTCTTGCATGCAAAACCGCAGCATAATGCTTATCACTTACGCCGAGTTGTTTGAAAATCCTTCCCTGCTGGACAACATTATGCTCCGGACATGGTCTATGGCTTAAATTCTTCTATTTGACCTTTGACCTTTTAGTGTGACCATGACATTATACAAAGGGACCTGGATCTTGCACGCAACACACCATGCTTAGCACTTCGGCCAAGTTAGTTTAAAATCCTTCCCTGCTGGACAAAAATATGCTTCAGACGGTATCTATAGCTTAAATGACCATTCACCTTTAACTGTGACCTTGACCTTGGACCTAGGGACCTGGTTCTTGCGTGCTACACACCATCTCACCATGCTCAACACTTGTGCCAAGTTATTTGAAATTCCATCCTGGACAAAATTGTGCTCTGGACAGGGATAGAAGGCTAAAATTCTTATATTTGACCTTCAACCTTTAAGTGCGACCTTGACCTTAGACCTAGGACACACCGTCTCATTATGCTTAACATTTCTGCCAAGTTATTTGAAAATCCTCTAATGCTGGACAAAGTTATTGTTGGGACAAGAATCTGAACATACGTACATACGTACACATGTACATACGGACAGGGTAAACTCTATATGCCCCCCAATCATTGATGGTGGGGGCATAAAAAATATTCATGTGCTAATCGGTATCAATATCCAGCCCTTGGACTGATCTGCAATTGATCTCCTAAATTGATCAACAGTGGTCGACCCTTGGACTGATCTGCAATTGATCTCCTAAATTGATCAACAGTGGTCGACCCTTGGACTGATCTGCAATTGATCTCCTAAATTGATCAACAGTGGTCGACCCTTGGACTGATCTGCAATTGATCTCCTAAATTGATCAACAGTGGTCGACCCTTGGACTGATCTGCAATTGATCTCCTAAACTGATCAACAGTGGTCGACCCTTGGACTGATCTGCAATTGATCTCCTAAACTGATCAACAGTGGTCGACCCTTGGACTGATCTGCAATTGATCTCCTAAACTGATCAACAGTGGTCGACCCTTGGACTGATCTGCAATTGATCTCCTAAACTGATCTACAGTGGTCGACCCTTGGACTGATCTGCAATTGATCTCCTAAACTGATCAACAGTGGTCGACCCTTGGACTGATCTGCAATTGATCTCCTAAACTGATCAACAGTGGTCGACCCTTGGACTGATCTGCAATTGATCTCCTAAACTGATCAACAGTGGTCGACCCTTGGACTGATCTGCAATTGATCTCCTAAACTGATCAACAGTGGTCGACCCTTGGACTGATCTGCAATTGATCTCCTAAACTGATCTACAGTGGTCGACCCTTGGACTGATCTGCAATTGATCTCCTAAACTGATCAACAGTGGTCGACCCTTGGACTGATCTGCAATTGATCTCCTAAACTGATCAACAGTGGTCGACCCTTGGACTGATCTGCAATTGATCTCCTAAACTGATCAACAGTGGTCGACCCTTGGACTGATCTGCAATTGATCTCCTAAACTGATCAACAGTGGTCGACCCTTGGACTGATCTGCAATTGATCTCCTAAACTGATCAACAGTGGTCGACCCTTGGACTGATCTGCAATTGATCTCCTAAACTGATCAACAGTGGTCGACCCTTGGACTGATCTGCAATTGATCTCCTAAACTGATCAACAGTGGTCGACCCTTGGACTGATCTGCAATTGATCTCCTAAACTGATCAACAGTGGTCGACCCTTGGACTGATCTGCAATTGATCTCCTAAACTGATCAACAGTGGTCGACCCTTGGACTGATCTGCAATTGATCTCCTAAACTGATCAACAGTGGTCGACCCTTGGACTGATCTGCAATTGATCTCCTAAACTGATCAACAGTGGTCGACCCTTGGACTGATCTGCAATTGATCTCCTAAACTGATCTACAGTGGTCGACCCTTGGACTGATCTGCAATTGATCTCCTAAACTGATCAACAGTGGTCGACCCTTGGACTGATCTGCAATTGATCTCCTAAACTGATCAACAGTGGTCGACCCTTGGACTGATCTGCAATTGATCTCCTAAACTGATCAACAGTGGTCGACCCTTGGACTGATCTGCAATTGATCTCCTAAACTGATCAACAGTGGTCGACCCTTGGACTGATCTGCAATTGATCTCCTAAACTGATCAACAGTGGTCGACCCTTGGACTGATCTGCAATTGATCTCCTAAACTGATCAACAGTGGTCGACCCTTGGACTGATCTGCAATTGATCTCCTAAACTGATCAACAGTGGTCGACCCTTGGACTGATCTGCAATTGATCTCCTAAACTGATCAACAGTGGTCGACCCTTGGACTGATCTGCAATTGATCTCCTAAACTGATCAACAGTGGTCGACCCTTGGACTGATCTGCAATTGATCTCCTAAACTGATCAACAGTGGTCGACCCTTGGACTGATCTGCAATTGATCTCCTAAACTGATCAACAGTGGTCGACCCTTGGACTGATCTGCAATTGATCTCCTAAACTGATCAACAGTGGTCGACCCTTGGACTGATCTGCAATTGATCTCCTAAACTGATCAACAGTGGTCGACCCTTGGACTGATCTGCAATTGATCTCCTAAACTGATCAACAGTGGTCGACCCTTGGACTGATCTGCAATTGATCTCCTAAACTGATCAACAGTGGTCGACCCTTGGACTGATCTGCAATTGATCTCCTAAACTGATCAACAGTGGTCGACCCTTGGACTGATCTGCAATTGATCTCCTAAACTGATCAACAGTGGTCGACCCTTGGACTGATCTGCAATTGATCTCCTAAACTGATCAACAGTGGTCGACCCTTGGACTGATCTGCAATTGATCTCCTAAACTGATCAACAGTGGTCGACCCTTGGACTGATCTGCAATTGATCTCCTAAACTGATCAACAGTGGTCGACCCTTGGACTGATCTGCAATTGATCTCCTAAACTGATCAACAGTGGTCGACCCTTGGACTGATCTGCAATTGATCTCCTAAACTGATCAACAGTGGTCGACCCTTGGACTGATCTGCAATTGATCTCCTAAACTGATCAACAGTGGTCGACCCTTGGACTGATCTGCAATTGATCTCCTAAACTGATCAACAGTGGTCGACCCTTGGACTGATCTGCAATTGATCTCCTAAACTGATCAACAGTGGTCGACCCTTGGACTGATCTGCAATTGATCTCCTAAATTGATCAACAGTGGTCGACCCTTGGACTGATCTGCAATTGATCTCCTAAACTGATCAACAGTGGTCGACCCTTGGACTGATCTGCAATTGATCTCCTAAACTGATCAACAGTGGTCGACCCTTGGACTGATCTGCAATTGATCTCCTAAACTGATCAACAGTGGTCGACCCTTGGACTGATCTGCAATTGATCTCCTAAATTGATCAACAGTGGTCGACCCTTGGACTGATCTGCAATTGATCTCCTAAATTGATCAACAGTGGTCGACCCTTGGACTGATCTGCTATTGATCTCCTAAACTGATCAACAGTGGTCGACCCTTGGACTGATCTGCAATTGATCTCCTAAATTGATCAACAGTGGTTGACCCTTGGACTGATCTGCAATTGATCTCCTAAATTGATCAACAGTGGTCGTGAAAACATAAAGGGAGCAACCACCTTTTTATGTTGTAACTTTCAGCTTTTGTTTGTCATTTGACACTGTATAATTTCCCATTTATTTGTGTTTGATTTAACTGTTTCTGTTGTTGATAATGTATAAGGCACTACAAACGATTATCCATTTAACGTTTATTACCAACAAAATAAAATATATCTTGTAGTATTAAATAACTTTCTTATTATTCTTTCTTTTAGTAATATTTCTAATTTATAAACCATTACATTATAATATAACTCAATTATTATTTCCACAAAAATGTTGTAATAGTGTTATAGTGTCATAAATGTATGTTTAAATGATACTGTAAATAAGATAATTCGGAGTATAACATTTCTATAACCATTCCGGAAAGTTCTTTTAAAATGAATGATAAATTCACAGTTCAGTGAAAATATTGCATTCAGGCGTGCATTTTTACTAATTACTTTCTCGTTGCGATTCGTTGCGGGAAAAAATCCTTCGCCACAAAAGTTTGCAGATATGCACAAATTTTCGTCACGAGAATTAGCAAAAATTCGTGACATAGCGAGCGAGCGCTCTGCGCTATGCGAAATTTGCAGGTTTCACGTGGCGTGTACTGTATACCTTATGTACCAGTATATTAAGAGTTGTCATCGAACGCTTAACGACAAATGACGGACAAAAGGCGATCACAAAAGAGAGAATGCCATGAGAATGCTTTGCACAGGTGAACTAAAAAATACAAAGAATTTTACAGAAATTTACTTATTAAGGTTTAACATTTAAACGTACACCTTAAACTGTGCCACAAAAGTCTTATCAGTATACACTGGGATATTACCTAACAATTAAAGTTCTAAACTTCTCCTGATAATTATTCTTGCAATGTCTGCTATTATCTCAACACTTTTCTGCTATTCTCATTGTTTCTGTTATGTATAATTTATAGTAATATATTGTTAAAGTATTAATTAGTATTATATTTCTAAACAACTGTCTGTGGTTCTTGTTAGACATAAAACTTTTTATTTCTAACTTTAACCACAATCTTTAATTTAATCATTATAAAGAAATATTACTATCATTTTCTAACTAAACACTATTAGGTGAAATACAGTTTAAAAGCATCTGATAATGTTTTAAAGGGACTTGTTCACACACACACACAAAAACCCACACATTTTTGGAGGTGCTAGTGTTTAAATCGTACATCAATCAAACCCCCATCACTCGAGACTGGGTGTATTGGGATTTACTATATTGTCCCTTGAAAGGCAGAAAGTGTTTTATGCAGATGTGCAAAAAGGCTGATAAGCCCTTCTGGCTTTCAAGGGTCACTAGCAGAAGGTGTTTTATGCAGATGTGCAAAAAGGCTGATAAGCCCTTCTGGCTTTCAAGGGTCAATATTATAGTGACTTTTTACTTCGAACTTATCAAACAATTACAAAATTAATGTATAAGTATAATAAAACATAATACATAGATATGAATTTGATATTGGAAAATATAATTGCTCATTAGTTCTGATGCCTTCGTTTTTCCAATTAACATTTTAAATAGTGCTGCAATGATTAAGCCATGGCTCGATTCAATTTGATTTCGATTTCAAATATCATTTGGTTGAATATTTCGAATTGATAATTATTTCATTTATAAGGCATGTTTTTGCTTATTCATGAGTCATGACTTGCAATGAAGGAAAGCTTTATATTTATTAATTAATATTATTATTATTAATGGCATTGTATCGGTTGATGTGACCGTATGGGCCTTATAAATCAATATAAATAAGAACAGTAGAAAATGGTGATAATGTTCCAGATAACTAGTTCAGTATGACAGCACCATGATGCCATGAACAATTTACATGATTAATCTAAATAAATCATAATTGCAATTAATAGTTTTATGACAAATCATCTAGAAAACAGAATCGAATTGAAATTTGCCATTTTAGTATCGACAATCGAATACTGCCAATCGAGTTGATCAATGCATCGAAAGAATCATTGCAGCTCTAATGTTAAATGGCATATTTAAAAACTACAAAAATCTTTGAACAAGTCCCTTTAATCTATTTATTGCAAAAAGGATGTTTTATAACTTGCAACAAGAGTGCCATTGTCACAAAGATAGGCCCTTCAAAGAAGCTTTTTGAGGGGTTAAAGATTCAATGACTAAAGAGAAACAATTAAAAAATTAATAAGGTAGAGTCATGGTATTCGTGCATCTAATTCATCTCCAAAGCCTCTCTCGAAGTGGTGACTTGAGGTATGAAAACTATTCCGTATATATTCTTAAATCTATTATCAAAATGCCAAAATAAACAAGAAACATAGAAATGAAATGAAAACCAAATGTTTTGAATGAAATGCATAAAAGTCAGCACAATTGTGTTTTTTTCAAAATTGTGACCTTGACCCCACCCACCCCATATGCAATCCCAAGTGAGGTCTAGATATAAGATATCTACATATAAAGTTTCATTAAAGTATCTCAATGTCTTCTCAAGCTATTGAGCGAAAACCATTTTTTAAATTTTTAGTAAAAGTGACCTTGACCCCATCTAACCTATATACAATCCCAAGCAAGGTCTCAATATAAGGTATCTATGTATGAAGTTGTATTCAAAATTTCTCCATGTGTTCTCAAGTTATTGTGTGGAAACTGTTTTTCTATTTTTAGTTATGGTGACCTTGACCCCACCCACCCCATACCCAATCCCAAGTGAGGTCTTGATATAAGATATCTGTGTATGAAGTTTCATTAAAATATCTCAATTCCTTCTCAAGTTTTTGAGGGGAAACCATTTTTCTACTTTTAGTAACAGTAACCTTGACCTTGACCCTACCCACACCATACGCAATCCCAAGCGAGGTCTCAATATAAAGTATCTATGCAGTGTTCATTCTGGGCTGCGCCTTTGCGGGATTCCTGCCAAAAAAATTAATGAGCGCAACAAAAATACTGTCAGTGGGTAATATGGGCACATTGAAAATTCCATTGCAGACGATTTTTTTCGCATGAAAATGATCGATAATCGTATTGCATAGCCGGGTTGTTAGTGGAAATTAACCATTGCTAGGCTACCGCGCGCACTGTTTTATAACTAGTTATTTTATTGGCCGATTAAGGTCACGCGCCATTTGACCTCGCTTACATCGTCACAAATTGCTCACAGTGCCGTCTGAAATTTACTTGCAGTTTAAGTTGATTTTAATTTTTTTTAAAACGATGTCGAAGCAAAAGGCAGATAAAGAGACAGCATTGAGGTACAATGTTTTTTGATTTTTCCACCAAAATTCCTAGGCAAAATGAGAACACTGTGCAAAATGAGGGCGAGAAAACATCCGTTGATCTGGCCGTACCCATAGTGCCATACTTTGTCTGGAAGTTTGGGTGAACACACTGATAAATCTTCCACAAAGGTTGACGGTCACAAATTGTAGAAAGGTTTGTTAGAGAAATTTTTGTGGTTATCGTACAATGATAAGAGTAATTTTATGTTTTTGACATTTGTAAAAAAACATAATACAAGTAACATGAACATATGATATATTAAGTCCCCCCCACCCCAAGAAAATCCTTAAATGGCGCACTGATTTTGTGGCTGATGGGCCATTGGCCCACATGCAACTCGGCCCAGAATGAACACTGCTATGTATTAAGTTTCATTAAAATATCTCAATGCATGCTCAAAAAACTCCATTATGTGAAGTTAGAATAAGACATCAAACATAGCATGGACATGAAATATTTCTTTTTCACATAAAACTGTGTATTTGGTGGTGTCAGAGTAGGTTTGTTATATTCTGTCAATATTTATGGTATTTTTGCATTATCCATAACTCTTTCAGTAAATCTGATTGTGTCTTTAATTGTTTTTATTATATTTAAAAAACTGTGTTCATGCATGCATAGACACAATTCTATGTTTTTGTGATAATTTTGCAAATGCATTCAAGTATTCTGTTTTGTAGTAAAATCAATTTTACTGATTAAATTATCTATGCAGGTGTATATTACACTAATAACTGTGCAAATGTTTTAAATTGCAAATTTTTAACTGCATATTTAACATTGGTATAATACAATAATTTATTCTATGTCTGATGTCTTATTCTAACTTCACATAATAGTGTGTTCTCAAGTTATTGAGCAGAAACTGTTTTTCTATTTTAAGTAACAGTGACCTTGACCCTGCCTACCCCATATGCTATCCCAAGCAAGGTCTTGATATAAGGTATATATGTATTAAGTTTGATTAAAATATCTCAATGCATTCTCAAGTTATTGAGCGGAAACAGTTTTTCTATTCTTAGTAACAGTGACCTTGACCTTGAACCCACCCATCCCATATGCACTTCCAAGTGAGGTCTCGATATAAGGTATCTATGTATTAAAATTCATTAAAATATCTCAATGCGTTCTGAAGTTATTGAGCAGAAACCGATTTTCTATTTTTAGTAACAGTGACCTTGACCATGACCCTACCCACCCCATATGCAATCCAAAGCAAGGTATTTTTGCATCTAATTCATCTCCAAAGCCTCTCTCTAAGTGGTGAGTTCAGGTATGAAAATTATTCAGTATATATTTTTAAATCTATTATCATGATGCAAAAAAAAACAACGTAGAAATTAAAAGAAAACCAAATTTTTGAAATGAAATGCATTAAAGTCAGCACAATTTATTTTTGTCAAAATTGTGACCTTGACCATGACCCTACCCACCACATATGCAATCCAAAGCAAGGTATTTGTGCATCTAATTCATCTCCAAAGCCTCTCTCTAAGTGGTGAGTTGAGGTATGACAACTATTCCATATATATTCTTAAATTTATTATCAAGATGCTAAAATAAACAAGAAACGTAGAAATGAAATGAAAACCAAATTTTTTGAACAAAATGCATTAAAGTCAGCACCATTTTTTTTTCAAAACTGTGACCTTGAACTTGACCCCACCCATACCATCTGTAATTCCAAGTGAGGTCTAGATATAAGGTATCTACATATAAATTTTCATTAAAATATCTCAATGTGTTCTCAAGCTATTGAGCAGAAACCGTTTTTCTATTTTTAGTAACAGTGACCTTGACCATGACCCTACCCACCCCATATGCAATCCAAAGCAAGGTCTTGCAATAAGGTATCTATGTATGAAGTTTCATTACAATAGCTCAATTCGTTCTAGAGCTAGACAGCGGAAACAAAAAGTTGACACGGCCACTATGCCTTTGACCTTGAATTGTGACCTTGACCTAGGACCAGTGGACCTGGTTTTTGCGCATGACTACATCTCACCATTCATGTCACTTCTGCCAAGTTATTTGAAAATCCATCCATGCTAGGCGAAGATATGCTCTGGATGAAGTGTCAAGGATTGATATCAATATTGACCTTTGACCTTGGATTGTGACCTTGACCTTAGACCTAGGGACCTGGTTCTTGCGCATGACACTCCGCATCACCATACTTGTCACTTCTGCCAAGTTATTTGAAAATCCATTTATGCTGGACAAAGATATGCTCCAGACAAAGTGTTTACAATTGATTCCTTAACTTTGACCTTGAATTGTGACCTTGACCTTGGACCTAGAGACCTGGTTCTTGTTTGTGACACTCCGTCTGACCATGCTTGACACTTCTGCCAGTTTATTTAAAAATCCATCCATGCTGGACAAAGTGTAATTGATTAAATTCCTATATTTGGCCTTTGACCTTGAATTGTGACCTTGACCTTGGACCTAGGGACCTGGTTTCTGCGCGCGACACCCCGTCTCATCATGCTTATCACTTCTGCCAAGTTATTTGAAAATCCATCCAGGCTGGACAAAGTTGTGCTCTGGACAAAGATCTCCCGCCACCCGCACGGGCGTTCCTATTCGTTTTTCAAACGGGCGTCTAAAACGGATGTTTTATAACTGGTGTTAATTGTTGAATAACATTATATCTAACTTGTTTATATTCAAATGTTTACTAAACCATTAGTAAGCTGGTTTCTTACTAATTTTCTAGAGACACACTTATTTAAGTGGCTATTTTATTTCCCAATAATATTTTGTATGTGTGTATGTTACTAGCCTACACTATGGTTTCCCAATTAAGAAACATTATGTTATAGCAAGTCAATTAAAAACATGTAAAAGAGTTTTGTCCCAATTCTAAATAACCAGTAGAATGCACATGCAGGAGTCAGATTCCATTGAGAAATTAATCAGTTCTATGCATTTATTACATGTTTTTCATTAACTAATTAATTAGTTTGATGCATTTATTAAATATTTTTTCATTAATTAATTAATCAGTTCTATGCATTTATTAAGTGTTTTACCCCATTAACCAATTGATCATTTCTATGCATTGATTAATATGTGCTTACAAATTAAATAGTTCTATGCCTTTATTAATATTTGATTCCCATTAAACAATTAATCAGTTATATACATTTATTAATATGTGCTTCACATTAACCAATTAATTAGTTCTATGCATTTATTAATATTGATCACTTTCAACCAATCAATCAGTTTTATGCATTAATTAATATGTGCTTCACATTAACCAATAAATGAGTTCAATGCATTTCTTAATATTTGATTCCCATTAACCAATTAATCAGTTCTCTACATTTATTTATACATTTATTATGCTATTTGAAAAATTTCGGGGGAGTATATAGTCCGTCCTTCCGTCCGTCCGTCCTTCCGTCACACTTTCTTGTCCTGAGTATTTCTCAGCAACTACTGGCCGGAATTCAACGAAACTTTATGGAAAGCTTCATTATCAAGAGGAGGTATGCATATTACCAGGATGTTCTGCTTCAGTGATTTTTCTCACAGTTATGGGACTTTGAACATTTCAAAATAAGTATATAGTGCACCATTCTTGACTTTCTTGTCCAGAGTATTTCTCAGCAACTTCTGGCCAGAATTTAACGAAACTTCATAGGAATCTTCATTACCAAGAGGAGGTGTGCATTATACCAGGACATTCCACTTTAATGATTTTTCTTAGAGTTATGGGACTTTGAAGATTTCTGAAATCAGTATATAGTGCACAATTCTTCACTTTCTTGTACGCGATATTTCTCAGCAACTACTAGCTGGAATTCAACAAAACTATATGGGAAGCTTTATTACCAAGAGGTGTGCATACTACCAGGACATTCTGCTTCAATGATTTTCTAAGAGTTATGGGACTTTGAAGATTTCTGAATTCAGTATATAGTGCACAGTTCTTCACTTTCTTGTCTGGGCTATTTCTCAGCAACTACGTGCTGGAATTCAACAAAACTTTATGAAAAGCTTCATTACCAAGAGGAGGTGTGCATACTACCAGGACATTTTGCTTCAATGATTTTTCTCAGAGTTATGGGCCTTTGAAGATATCTGAAATCAGTATATAGTGCACTATTTATGACTTTCTTGTCCATGCGATTTCTCAGCAACTACTTGCTGGAATACAACAAAACTTTATGGGAAGCTTCATTACCAAGAGGAGGTGTGCATACTACCAGGACGATCCGCTTTAATGATTTGTCTTCGAGTTATGTGACTTTGAAAATTTCTAAAATTAGTATATACTGCATAAATTCTTGTCCGGGCGATTTCTCAGCAACAACTGGCCTGATTTCAATAAACTTTTAAGGGAAGCTTCATTGACAGGAGGAGGTGTGCATATTAGCCCGATGTTCCGCTTCAATAATTTTTCTTGGAGTTATGGGACTTTCTGACATATAGTATATAGTGCACAATTCGTTATTTCTCAGTAACTACTGGCCATATTTCAATGAAATTTCATGGGAAGCTTCATTGCAAAGAGGAGGTGTGCATATTAGCAGGATGTTCCACTTCAATGATTTTTCTTAGAGTTATGGGACTTTGAATTTCTCAAATATAGTACACAATTCTATTGATTTTCAGTCATTTTAATACCTTTGTCCTTCTCATTACATTTATATTGCTTGACAAAGCGCATTGGAGAGCATCCATCAGTTTTAATGATATCCTTGTTAATATTTGCTTCACAATAACAAATTAATACTTTCTATCCATTTATAAACAGTTGCTTCACAATTTATCAGTTCTTTGAATATTTAACAGGAGTTGTTTCCCATTAATCAGTTTCATGTAATCTATTAATAAGAGTATTTTCCCATTTACAAATTAAAAAGTTGTATGCGTTAACTCACAATTGCTTCCTATTGACCAATGTATATATGTTCTCTGATTTTTAATAAGAGTTGTTTCCCATTCATGCATTTATTACAAATTGTTTCCCATTAATCAATTTATGAGTGATAGGCATTTATTAAGTGCTGTTTCCCATTAATAATGACTTGTTTTCCATTAACAGATTTTTCTGTTCTCTGCATGGAATAAGAGTTGTTTCCCATTAACCAATTCATCAGTTCAATGCATTTATAAATAGTTGTTATTCATAAATAAATCATAAAGTTCTATGCATTATATAGTAGTTGTGTCCCATTGATTTAATATTAAGTGGTTTACGTCAGATTTGCATCATGCTTTACATATATTTATTTTTTACCAATGTCAGACTTCATACATGAAATAAATATTTTGCCATTTTGATGTTTAAGCACTGGTTGTTAACTGTAGAGGTAATTAAATATAATTGTCTTACCAGTATATTCCTCTGTCGGATTATGAAAAACATTTTGAAATATATCATTTTTTTTTATGTTCAAACATTGTTAATTCAAATGGCATACATGATGGATGATAGATTTGAATATAAATAAATATCATTATTATTAATACTGTTATTCTTGCTATCATCATTATTGTTAATATGATTCTAATTTTATGATTATGCACATCAAACAAAAAATCACACAAAAGACTAGCATGGAAAATGCATTTTCTATTTTCACAGTAAATGCTTTATATGACAATAAACATGCAAACTATTATTTTGAATTTCAATAATCAAGTATTAAATTATTAATACTGACAATACTAAACAATTTGAATACATTTCAAAGGTAATCAATTATTTCATAATCTATTACATAATTAAAGCTGCTGTATTTCTAATGTCATTAAACAAGTAAAAAACAAGATTCCGTGTTTGATAAACACACATGCCCCCGCTTGGTGCTAGATAGCCCATTTCTTAGTCCAAATTAGGTCAAGGTCAAAGTGAGGTTGGGTGATATGGGTGGATTGGAAACGGTAATAAGTAACAACTGGGTAACTATTCAAGTGTTGTAGTAAGCGGTGTTGGTGCTAGATGAAACGGTAAAATATAGTTAACCAAGAAATGGCACTTTTGAATTATTTTAAGTCCAAATTAGTTCAAGGTAAAGGTCAAAGTGAGGTTGGATGATATGGGTGGATTGGAGACGGTCATAAGCAACAACTGTGTAAGTATCCAAGTGTTGTAGCTAGACGATACAGTAACATCTAGTTAACCAAGAAACAGCCCATTTGAATTATTCTAAGAGCAAATTAGGTCAAAGTCAAAGTGAGGTTGGGTGGATTGGGAACGGTAATAAGTAACAACTGGGTAAATATTCAAGTGTTGTAGTAAGCGGTGTTGGTGCTAGATGAAAGGGTAAAATCTAGTTAACCAAGAAATGACACTTTTGAATTATTATAAGTCCAAATTAAGTCAAGGTCAAGGTCAAAGTGAGGTTGGGTGATATGGGTGGATTGGGGATGGTCATAAGCAACAACTGTGTAAGTATCCAAGTGTTGTAGCAAGCGGTGTTGGTGCTAGACGAAACAGTAAAATCTAGTTAACCAATAAACAGCCCATTTTAATTATTCTAAGTGCAAATTAGGTCAAGGTAAAGGTCAAAGTGAGGTTGGGTGATATGGGTGGATAGGGAATGGTCATAAGCAGCAACTGTGCAAATATCCAAGTGTTGTAGTAAGCGGTGTTGGTGCTAGACGAAACGGTAAAATCTACTTAACTTAGTCACGGAAGGACGGACGGACAGGACAATCACTATATGCCTGCCGCATCAAGATGCCGGGGGCATAAAAATATTATTTGTCATTTAACACATAAGAATTAATTCTGATAATATCATCTGATATGTACGGAAACATTTTATCTTACAAGATAAAGTGACAACATTTGTGTACTGACGGCATGGCACAAGTAAATAATTACTTCTAATGTCTAATATTTAGGAGTTTGTGCAGGCAAAAATCACACCATAAAGCACAGACAACACACAGTATTACCCATTTTGTCAATCATTATACAAGTCAGAGATCTGCTAGAAAAGAATCAGTATGCGAGTTCTGTTTATCTTTTGCTAAATAACAGGAATATTACCACTCTTGTGTCCAGTATAGACCTAAAACAGACTGCAAATCCTTATGATCCGATCATTGGCTTCTTAGATCCGAATATCATCTAATGAAATGATATCAGGATATATTGAGGTCAGATAATGAAACATTGAGATCTGATCAAGCTTAGTGGTGATCTAACCATTATCTAGTGGTATCTTATCATAATATATTAGAGTCAGATACTCGTTGTGTTCCAATAAGGTTCTATTGAGATCTGACTATGATATATTTAGATCTGGTAAGGATCCTTTGAGGTCTGATCAGGATCTAAAGAGATCTTATCATGATCTATTGGGGTCTGCTAAAAACAACATTGCAATCTGATCAGGCTCTACTGGGAACTGGTAAGGATCCTTTTGAGGTTAGATCCGAATATAAAGAGATCTGAACATCATCTATTGTGGTATGATAATACAAAATTGAGATCTGATCAGCTTCTATTTTGATTTGTTAAGGATCATTTTGAGGTCAGATCACCATATACTGAGATGTGATTATGATCTGTTTGGATCTGATCATGATCTCTTGAAATTTGATAGGGATTTATGCTGTTAGCCACATGGTAAGATTGATACTGCCATTTAGAAACAAATGACAGGATTTATTCAGCTTTCACTTTGGTTTAATAACAAAATTATTTTGCTTGGAAATTTCTTATTGACTACGTGGTAATGTTGATCACATGAATGAATGCACAGACTGCATCTCAGGATCAATGATAGACAAGATACTGACACAATTAAATACCGATATATGTAAAGGTGAGACCAGACTAAGAGACTTCATTTCCGAAATAAGTAACCTTTGTGCTTAAGATGCGACAGGATCAATAGAACCATTTACCTCTTCTTCCGTTGTTTTATACGGATCGATAACCTCTGTCTGCTTCTCCACGGTTTCCCATTCCGCGTCTGCCAGAAACCTGAGAGAGAATCAAACCGCCATTATCAGAAAAGCATTTTTTTTGCACCTATACGTCTTTTTACGCCCATTATCAGAAAAGCATTTTTTGCACCTATACATCTTTTTAGGCCCATTATCAGAAAAAATTTTTTTGCACCTATAGATCTTTTTAGGCCCATTATCAGAAAAGCATTTTTTGCACCTATAGATCTGTTTAGGCCCATTATCAGAAAAGCTTTTTATGCACCTATAGATCTTCTTCGGCCAATTATCAGGCGATCATTTTTGTGTATACTTTTTTTACACTTACAGTTAGCTTCATTATCATACAAGCATTTATTTGTACCAATACTTAGGCCCATTATTCGACTAGCACTATTTTGTACCATTATAGGACAATAATTATTCTGCACCTATACTTGGGCCCATTATAGGACAATAATTATTCTGCACCTGTACTTGGGCCCATTATAGGACAAGAATTATTCTGCACCTGTACTTGGGCCCATTATAGGACAAGCATTATTCTGCACCTATACTTGGGCCATTATAGGACAAGAATTATTCCGCACCTATACTTGAGCCCATTATAGGACAAGAATTATTCTGCACCTGTGCTTGGGCCCATTATAGGACAATAATTATTCTGCACCTGTACTTGGGCCCATTATAGTACAATAATTATTCTGCACCTGTACTTGGGCCCATTATAGGACAAGCATTATTCTGTACCTGTACTTGGGCCCACTATAGGACAAGCATTATTCTACACCTGTACTTGGGCCCATTATAGGACAAGCATTATTCTGCACCTGTACTTAGGCCCATTATATGACAAGCATTATTCTGCACCTGTACTTGGGCCCATTATAGGACAAGCATTATTCTACACCTGTACTTGGGCCCATTATATGACAAGCATTATTCTGCACCTGTACTTGGGCCCATTATATGGCAAGCATTATTCTGCACCTGTACTTAGGCCCCTTATAGGACAAGTATTATTCTACACCTGTACTTGGGCCCATTATAGGACAAGCATTATTCTGCACCTGGACTTGGGCCCATTATAGGACAATAATTATTCTGCACCTGTACTTGGGTCCATTATAGGACAAGCATTATTCTACACCTGTACTTGGGCCCATTATAGGACAAGCATTATTCTGCACCTGGACTTGGGCCCATTATAGGACAATAATTATTCTGCACCTGTACTTGGGCCCATTATAGGACAAGCATTATTCTGCACCTGTACTTAGGCCCATTATATGACAAGCATTATTCTGCACCTGCACTTGGGCCCAATATATGACAAGAATTATTCTGCACCTGTACTTGGGCCCATTATAGCTCAAGCATTATTCTGCACCTGTACTTAGGCCCATTATAGGACAACAATTATTCTACACCTGTACTTGGGCCCATTATAGGACAATAATTATTCTACACCTATAATTGGGCCCATTATAGGACAAGCTATATTTTGCACCTGTATTTAGGCCCATTATCAGACACTCATTTTGTTGCTTTATACTTAGGCCTATTACAGGACAACGTTTTTGTAAAACCTACACTTGGGCCCATTATTGGATTAACATTTTTGCACTTATACTAAGGCTCCTTATCAGACTAGCATTTTTTTGCACAAATTCTTAGGCCCATTATATGGCCAGCATTATTTGATAAACATCTAAGTTCATATTATTGACTGAAATATTCACTATCATGCATTTAAAAAAAATCAGATCTATCTAAAATAAGTTTTATTTTTAATTTCTGTAATATTCATTCAGCATTTCTACTATAATGTCAGCTACTGTGTAAGCAAAAAGCCTCTATTTTCTTAATTAAAGAGATGTCATTGTCAACTGGCAATAAACAGAGACATCCACGTTTGATAGATGTCTTTTTTTATATACTTGTTTTTGTCCGTGTAATTAGTGAAGAACCTTTTCCCCAAGAGAAATTCCTGTTAGTTCAATGACACTAAATCCTGAGGGAAACCATATATTTTTTAATGTAAGCTGAATGGAAAATAATTGACAAATCAGTATATATAGGGAATATTACATGACTGTGGTGTTCCAGTGGCTTGTATCGCTTGAGTTGATTGTGAAACGTTGTATTCCACGAGCCCGCAGGGCCAATGGAATACAACGTTTCACTATCAATGAGAGCGATACAAGCCACCGGAACACCACAGTCATGTAATACTCCATTTATTATATACCTCCTTACGATCAAAAACCAAACAATGCTTGGCAACAAATAATTTATTCTAAATCTTCACAAAATAATATCAAAATAGTGCAAAGACGCGCATGAATACATGTCATGACGTCATTCATTTGGAATTTGAAATCAACATGTTATAGTCAGCGTGTATACACATAACACAAACAGTTTATCGTGAACCAATAAAACATGGATTAATGGATTTACACATTTGAAATCAGTCACTATCACTGTCATTCATCATAATCCTGTGTCGTTTTGGTTGTGGGGGAGGATTTTCATAGTTGTTGACAGTTATGTTGCAATTTATGAGTCGAGCACTGTGTAAAATTTGTCCGGAGAGAAGCGACATTTCGGACATAATCATGTGTGACGAGTTTACTTGTGGTGCGTGTTGAAGTGACGAAACAGCTGAGCTAGTGGTCTCATTTAAGGTAAGCTCTTTGTTTTTGGACAATTTGTGAAGGTCTGGGATTGTCGGAAATTATGTCCGACATAACTTGTTGATGTTCAGTTAAAGCTTTCGCATATGTGTTGATGCTCTGAGTGTTTTTGTGACCAGTTAGCTGTTGAATAACAGTTGGAGTTACTCCTTGGTGTAACGGCTTTGTACAAGTCGTTTTTCTTGCGACCTTGCAGATTGGCCGTTTTAGACATGTTACCCATTATGTTTCCAAGGTAGCTGATGCCCATTGCTTGTGTTTTGTACCATGTTTGTGAATTTGCTGCTTGATTGTGATTAATGTGCAGACAGAATGGCGAGTCGGGCGGGTCGTCTCAGACTGTACACCTTGTATGCGTGCACAGGGCAGGTGTCTGTGTTTTCATGTGCAAACTGCTTTGGTGGAAAAGCACGTGTTTCTGTTTTAGTAGCAGAATTTCGTGTTTTGGTTAACCTTTCATTATACTCTAAATATTCAGTGCCTGAATCTGTTTTCTTAAGTTTTATGTCCCACCCAACGCAAGTTGTGGTTTTCTAGACATCCCCTTATCCCAAACAATGTTGTATCGTTAAACCAAAGAGTATTAAGCAGTGTATCAGGACTGTGCAATCCAAGCAGTCCTTTATCTCGCAGAATGCTTTTCTCTTCGTTGGAAATCGGCTCTGCCACATTTGGTCGATTCCCCTTGCTCTTCTCTTTCAGTTTCTTTCTTTTGCTACGTAGAACTTTTCTGGAGGTCTCAAACTCTTCGTTGGCGACAATACTATGTGTGTAGTTGTTGTCCCGCAAGTATCTAATAAAAAAAGTAAGAAATAATGCGAAAAATAAAGCTATTTTCATCCTTTTCTTATATATACTGAATGTTTATGTTTATTTTATAACATTTATCTTAATCTAGTTTCGGTTGTAAATATAGAAAAAGTGCTTCTGCCTTTTTTTGTCTATTGTTTTTGCTTGACTCAAATTTTGAAACTTTTCAAGCGAAATATGTTATTTAAATTTAACTAAAATGTAGCACATCATTATAAAATGCTATAAGACTGTATTATAGAAATCTCAAATTGGTGATTTGAATTTTTTAACTAAATATTTATTAAATATTTATCAAATAAAAAAAATAAGCAGATATGCAATGAAATAATTATAGATAACGTTATATGGTTTTGCGGTTTCGGAATGTAGCTGTAGCTGTGGATCAACATTTCGGTCTCTACACCTCTGAAGTTCATGGAGAATACTCACTTAAACAAATGTTGGCGAGAGGTCTGGGTTCAAATCCCAGCAGAGGGAAACTGGTAAATGTGAGAAGTAGCTGCAGTTGCTATATTATTTACAAATTTTGTTGACAGAAATTTACACTTGCATACCTGTCAATTCCTCTGTGGTAACTGGTAAGGGTGTCTGGCTCGTACTCCGAACCATCACTTTTTCTTATTGAAAGGAACAAGGAACCGATGTAATTGTCCAGCTCCACTGGCGTTATTTCATAGGCATTTCTGTTTTCATTTTGGCATTCCTTCAAAGATCTGTAACATGTAATGATCTTAATTTTAGATAACATGAACATTGTGCATGAACAATTTAGATTCATACATAGAGTCTATTTTGTTTTTTAAAAGATCTACACATGGACTGACTTAAATTTCTTAAATATTTAAAAGGATTATGTATTTGTTTTTATGAGATTAAAATAGAATTTGATTTTAAGATTTAAAATTTAAATACATCTACAAGGAGGAATAAAGATATACCTGTCAAATTGGCGCATTTTGCTTTCCATTTTCTGTACAGTGTTTTTGTTTATCATTTTTTCAATGAAATTTTCTTTTTCATTTTCTTCAATGCTGATGAAGGAGGGAGTGTTCAAGTTTTTACTCTTATTTATGCCAGCTTATTCAGTTTCATTGCTTTTCAGATTTATATCTAAGTCATCTTTAATAGTTAACTGTTCAGCCCAAAAATTGTCCTCAACTACATCAAAATATCCCATTTGGGAAAGATTGAGAAAGTCCAATGCTTCTTGTTCTGACATTTTTGACAGTTTACATGTATTCAAATGAAATGGAACAGACGACTTAGGTATTTCCAGAAATGATGCAGATATTTAGTTAGTTAATATATTATTTTTGTGTATTAATGTTCAAAGTTGCTCAGACGAAAAACATGTTAATTAAAAACAATTGTATTTATATTAAATCCATCAATATCAGTAGTAGTTTTATAGTCATGTCTAAAAATAGAACAGCGTGTTTCCCAATGTCGCCCAATGTCGCTCGGAATGTCACGGAAATTTACGATAATTAACGAACGTAAAAGTAGTCGGTTTCCAGCCGTTGAATACGGAAAATTATTTCACACTGTGAAATACGGGAATTCTATCTGGCTTATTGTATTTTATACTGAAAATACACAAGTATTTGAGTCCGATTATCTATAGGTATATAATAATTTTTTTTATTAGAATCCCTTTATTTTTATTGGAGTTTAGACAATGACCAACAAGGCAATGACTCCAAAAATGACAAAGAGAAGAGTTCTGGTGCACAGCTCTCAGGGCCTGCTATTGTTGTATGAAGTTTTATTTGAACCCTATACTTCTTGCATGTAGTGGAGTTATACCCAGGGGAATCAGACACATTTTATTTTGTGGGGTCTAATTACCCACTAATTCAAGGTCACAATGGTGTTGTGGATATGGTGTCCACTTTGTGACTGGGAGATGCAATCGAGCTAAAATAAATAGGTTTAAAACTAATTCCCAACCCCAGAGCCAAGTCTAAATCACCGGGATCGACAATCTGACCAAATTCTATTTTGGGGGGGAAAATATTTATAAATACATTATGCTCCACACAGGTTCTTGTACTATGCCATGCTTTTTGTAATTACATTAAGTTTATCTTAATTGCTTCATTGGAGTAATGCTCTGCAAAAAAAACATTAAAGAGGCGGAGGTAACTCCGTTAATACTGTAGACAGAGTTCTGGTTCATGTATTCTGCATTTATTCTCTGTCCGCCACTATCATTATGCAAATTTTAAAGTGAATCCCGTCATTTTTAATGTAGTGAAGCTGTGCTCTGTACAAGAAAATTGAACAAAGGGCAATAACTCTGTAAAGTTTAAGTGTTTGTTTCTTGCACATCCACTGAATACCCTTTATCAAAATATGAAGTTTCATTTGAATCCATTTATTGGTAGTGGAGTTTTGCTTCACACACAATAATTAATAAAGGGCAATAACTCCATTAAATTTGTAGACAGTTATACCTTATTAGGTCAATCACCATAATTACAAAGCATTGATGCATTTATCTTTGCTTGTGGTAGGATGGGTCTTTCCTTAACTTTGCAAGAACTGTGTCATGAATTAAATAGCATTTACATAAACAATACAGTTCACAACTGCATCAGAATATTTTTTCAGCAGTTACAACACATTCAGAGAAAATATCAATGGTTTCGGACCTGTCAGTTTTCAACATGTTCAGTGTCTTCTCTCGCATGTCTTGCAAGTATCGCAACGCGTTCGCCATCGACATTCTCTTGGCGGGTGACAGGTCGCTCATACCTGAAATGAAATCATTTTAAATACGTTTTGAAGAATTGCATCTTTTTCTTAACATAAGGCCTTAAAAAAATTAATTCTGTGTTTCGGGCAACCCGACCCTATCTAGCGAAAAACCCCTAACCCTAAAGTTTTTAGCGACAAGTTTTTTCTGTGAAATCCGTATTCGTCAGATTTTAGATAATTTTCAATGTTCAATGACAGAAATGCGTCTTTAAACAAGAGGGACATGATGGCCCAAAGCGCTCACCTGAGAACTGGTGCAGATGAAGACCATTCTGTTGTGACAGGTTTGAAAATTAAGGTAGCGTAAATGTCCTTATTGACGCCCATGCCCTAATAGACGCGTATGGGGTATTTTTGGTCCCAAAATATTTTTTGTCGATCTATTTTTGCGAACATTAACAAATTTAATTTAGACAGTACCATTGCAAATTTTCTCATGCGGTCAAAGCCCATCGGTCGTATTTAGACTGTACCAATGTGTATTACGTCATTGGAAAGTGCGCACACATGAAAACTTTATTTCTGGATAATGGCAGAATTAACAAACAAGAGGGCCACTATGGCCCTAGGTCGCTCACCTGATACCTATGTATGAAGTTTCATTAAAATATCTCAATAGGTTTGCAAGTTATTGAGCGAAACCGTTCTTCTATTTTTAGTAACAGTGACCTTGACCCACCCACCACATACATAAAGCAAGGTCTCGATATAAGGTATCTACCTATGAAGTTTTATTAAAATATCTCAATGCGTTTTTAAGTTATTGAGCTTAAACCGTTTTTCTACTTTTAATAACAGTGACCTTGACCCCACCCACCCATAAGAAAACCCAAGTGAGGTCTCGATATAAGATATGTGTATTAAGTTTCATTAAAATATCGCAATGCTTTCGCAAGTTATTGAGCGGAAACTGTTTTTCTATTTTCAGTAAAGTGACCTTGACCCCACCCACCCCATATGCAATCCCAATCGAGGTTTCGATATAATGTTTTAACCAAATATGAAACCTCTGGGCCTTGTGGTTTCAGAGTAGAACTTTTAAATCATTTTGCCATTTACGTCTATATAAACCAATTGAGCCCCGGGGTGTGACCAGCTTTGACCCCAGGGGCATCATTTGAACAATCTTTATAGAGGCCCACTACACAATGTTACATACCAAATATAAAACCTCTAGGCCTTGAACTTTCTGAGGAGAAAATGTTAAAAGTCATTTTGCTATTTAAGTCTATATAAACCATGTGACCCCTGGGGTGTGGCCAGTTTTGACCCCAGGGGCATCACTTGAACAATCTTTGTAGAGGACCACTATACAATGTTACATACCAAATATGAAACCTCTGGGCCTTGCGGTTTCAGAGGAGAAGATTTTAAAAGTCATTTTGCTATTCAAGTCTATAACAACCATGTGACCCCCGGGATGTGGCCAGTTTTCACCCCAGGGGCATAAATTGAACAATCTTTGTATAGGACCACTTTACAATGTTACATACCAAATATGAAACCTCTGGGCCTTGCGGTTTCAGAGGAGAAGATTTTTAAAGTCATTTTGCTATTTAAGTCTATATAAACCATGTGTGCCCCAGGGTGTGGCCAGTTTTGACCCCAGGGGCATCATTTGAACAATCTGTGCAGAGCACCACTATACAATGTTACATACCAAATATGAAACCTCTGGGCCTTGCGGTTTTAGAGAAAAAGATTTTTAAAGTCATTTTGCTATTCAAGTCTATATAAAACATGTGACCCCGGGGTGTGGCAAGTTTTCACCCAGGGGCATCATTTGAACAATCTTTGTAGAGGATCACTATACAACGTTACATACCAAATATGAAACCTCTGGGCCTTGCGGTTTCAGAGGAGAAGATTTTTAAAGTCATTTTGCTATTTAATTATATATAAACCATGTGAGCCACGGGGTGTGGCCAGTTTTGACCCCAGTGGCATCGTTTGAACAATCTTTGTAGAAGACCACTATACAATGTTACATACCAAATATGAAACCTCTGGGCCTTGCGGTTTCCGAGGAGAAGATTTTTAAAATCATTTTGCTATTTAAGTCAAATATAAACCATGTGTGCCCCAGGGTGTGGCCAGTTTTCACCCCAGGGGCATCATTTGAACAATCTTTGTAGAGGACCACTTAACAATGTTACATACCAAATATGAAACCTCTGGGCCTTGTGGTTTCAGAGGAGAAACTTTTTAAAGTCATTTTGCTATTTAAGTCTATATAAACCATGTGACCCCCGGGAGTTGGCCAGTTTTGACTCCAGGGGCATCATTTGAACAATCTTTGTAGAGGACCACTTTACAATGTTACATATAAAATATGAAACCTCTGGGCCTTGCAGTTTCAGAGGAGAAGATTTTTAAAGTCATTTTGCTATTCAAGTCTATATAAACCATGTGACCCCCGGGGTGTGGCCCGTTATGACCCCAGGGGCATCATTTGAACAATCTTTGTAGAGGACCATTATACAATGGTACATACCAAATATGAAACCTCTGGGCCTTGCGGTTTCAGAGGAGAAGATTTTGAAAGTCAATTTGCTATTCAAGTCTATATAAACCATGTGACCCCTGGGGTGTGGCCAGTTTTGACCCCAGGGGCATCATTTGAACAGTCTTTGTAGAGGACCACTATACAACGTTACATACCAAATATAAAACCTCTGGGCCTTGCAGTTTCAGAGAAGAAGATTTTTAAAGTCATTTTGCTATACAAGTCTATATAAACCATGTGTGCCCCGGGGCGTGACCAGTTTTGACCCCTGGGGCATCATTTGAACAATCTTTGTAGAGGACCACTAGAGGATGTCAGATATCAAATATGAAAGCTCCAAGCCCTGTTGTTTCAGAGAAGATTTTTAAAGTTTTCAGTTTTTAAATCTATTTTTAGCTCTGGTGACCTACTTATGTAGCGGACCCAAACGATTTGAACAACTTTGAAAGAGAGTCACCCAAGGATCATTCCTGTGAAGTTTCGTGAAAATCTGACAAGCGGTTTAGGAAGAGATGTAGATTATATGACGCACTACGGACAAAAGGCGATTTCAGGTGAGCTAAAAATGGCTCCATTTAAACGCGCAGGGGTCCTAAAATGACACGCGGCCTGCGCGTCATAAAGGACATTTACGGTATCTGAACAATTCACAGAGGTGGATAGGATCAATTTTGTGCTCAGGTGAGCTAAAAACGACACACAGACAAGCTGATTCCAGTATACCCTCCTTACAATTTTGTTGTGCGAGGGGTACACCAATACATCTACCAAAGGCTTAACATTTGGTTGTTTGTAACCTACACTTACCAAGAACACGGAGGAGCATGAAAGTGGTGGTTGCGTTGACGAGCAATGTGAGGAACACCACCCCAGACACGTGGATCAGGACCTGAAATAGGGCAAACCTCATCAGTCACTCCAGGCCCCATGTTCACAAAACAAGTTGAGCCTGATTTTCAGGTTCAAGATGAAATTGAGCCAAATATTTCAGGATCAGACTCAAAAGATGGCATTCACTAAAAATTTAATATCCGCATACATTTCAATAATTGGACAAATATATATTTTACATAATAATGAACTCCTCTCAGCGTAGATTTTCTACCCGAGATGAATATTTTAATCAAAATGTAACAAACAAATGTGTAATTTTAAGAAAATATATTTCGACAATAAAATATTTTTCCTGATTGCGCTCATTTGAGCTAGAAGATCAAGATCAGCTAAGATTGATCTTGATCCTAGAGTTAATCCTTTGTGAACTTGTGGGCCTGGGGTGTGCCCAAGGAATAGTCTGGGATACGCACATGCCATTCCTCCCACTCCTCAAAATGAACCTAGGCCAGATATTTCAGGAATAGACTAAAAATAGTATTCACACAAAAATCTGGT
This sequence comes from Congeria kusceri, assembly GCA_027627225.1. Lineage (NCBI taxonomy): Eukaryota > Metazoa > Mollusca > Bivalvia > Myida > Dreissenidae > Congeria > Congeria kusceri. The sequence continues at coordinate 54,746,301 of CM051027.1, forward strand.
TCAAATACATATTATACATTGTTACAAACTCCTACCCACATGCAACTGTTGTCTGATATTAAAATTTTAATTGAGCCAAACTATCATTCTTTTGTAACCTGATTGAAGGTATTTCAATATTTTTTAATTTTGCTCAGCTAGAAGATTAAGATCAGCCTAGATTCAGCCCTTATCTCACTGTTATTTCTTGAAAAACACTGGTACGGACATGAAACTTTATTACAACACTACTCCCATGTAAAACAACAAAAATCTCATATAAAACACAACAACTGTTGAAGACACATGGCTTGGATCGATGGAATCATACTGATCACAAATTCACTACATCGTAAAATATTTGTCTGCACAACCTTTTTGTTCCCACTACCTTCAATACATGGCATTGTTATTAAATATAATAAAGTATCTAACATCCATTTCGAAAGACACATTTTCAAGCAAAACGCCCTGAAAACGGAATTCCTGTTAGCCTTAATGAATATGTAGCAAATGATTACAAGTGTGATTTATAAGATGGATTTCCTACGGTGCCTTCACCGGCCTGGAATACTTGACAAAAGAGATCTCTTAAGCCAATTACTTGTTTGTCATTTATACAAAAAAGAGCACAGTGATCCTAAGCCAGTGTTCTTAATGTTCCTAGTGTTCTTAATGTTCCTAGTGTTCCTAGTGTTCTTTATGTTCCTAGTGCTCTTAATGTTCCTAATGTTCTTAATGTTCCTAGTGTTCTTTATGTTCCTAGTGCTCTTAATGTTCCTAGTGTTCTTAATGTTCCTAGTGCTCTTAATGTTCCTAGTGTTCTTAATGTTCCTAGTGTTCCTAACCCTATCTTGAGATTGTACTTCAGTGAATATTAAAAAGCGAGCTTTTAAGTATATGCATTTAAAGAAATTGCTATATTTATGTATTACCTGTATGGGAGTTTTAGAATTTTGTTGTGGTGGGAAAATGAGTACCCATGGTAATCACATGTGCCTGGGCATAGATTCAAACCTCAAAGGTGAATAGCACATGTGCCAACCTTTGCACAAAGTGGGCAGTCTGTGAGAGGTTTTGTTTAATTTTTGCTTCCATGTGTTTGAAAATATTGCAATATTCTTTTACAAACGTAATCATACAAATTATGATAGGTGTTTTTTCTCTGTGAAAATGTATGTGATTTTTTCAAGAATCAACTATTTCGGTTGAGTTTAAGATTAAATAATGTGTTATTTCCCTTATTCAGTTATCAACAGAAAATATAAGATCCCTTGATAATTGAAAATATTATAGGAAATAACACATTATTTAATCTTAAACTCAACCGAAATAGTTCTAAAAAATTCTAAAAGCTAATCCGTGAGTACAAAATAAATAACTGGAAACTGCAGCTATTATAAACAGGCAATAAACTACACAGTTCTATGTAATACTTAAAACTGCAACTAACAAAACTACATCAATATGAATCATCCCAATTGCATCTCCAACCACACTCATTTGCACTCCACTATTCCACTTACACTTTTCCAATATAAATTCAAATAAGATACAATCAAAGGAAAAATAACATGGCACGTTACAGTAGAATGACTAAACAGTTTTTAAATCTTTTTCCCAATGGAAACAAGAAATGTCTTTATAAAAGACAATCCGCGTTGAAATTAATATTGAGATGTCACTTTTTACCGGAAACAAGAGGGACTAGACGATAGGTTACGCGACTTCTCGGACCCCAGCTTTTTTGGTCCCTTCTAAGGAGACTTCTCGGACTATAGATTTTTCAGACACCATAAGAAAACTTATCGGACAAAAATTATTTTGATATAAACTTATTAATATGTGTACCGTGAATAAACCGATACTCTCATGTTTTCACCGGTGATAAATGAAATAGTGTTACATATAGACTTTAAAGGGGCAGGGTGAGGTAAAAGAAAGGGCAGGGTGCTAAGAAAAAGGGGCAGGGCAATCACGTCGTGCGGCGCAAAATGACTAACCTAAATGCAAGTAATTTACGTTACTATAATTGTTACATGAATTTGTCAGGCAAATTTAACAAATTAACATTGTCAGAAAATAATTGCGAGAATGAATGAAAATGTGCCCTCATCCAAGCTTTAGCGCTGGATGAAGGTCATTATTGGAGTAAACCCGGAGGCTGAGCATGTATAGACAGCATTCCGTTCTGGACGTATTAGGGGATCCGCACTTTAAACAGTGAAAAAAATCTACTATGCTCTGACCTACCCATGCACATGCGCAGTTGCAACGGAAATGACACACCGAAAACATGCATATATTTAATATGGTTTTGTTGCCATAAATACCAAAAGGGCGGGAAATAATAAAATCATATAAAATATCAAAAAAGGATACAATATTATCCATAAAAGCATAATATAATTATGCACAATAAACCAGAGGAAGGTCTATACATGCTCAGCCTCCGGCTTTACTCCAATAATGACCTTCATCCAGCGCTAAAGCTTGGATGAGGGCACATTATTTTCGCCTTCAGCTTTCGCATGTATAGATAGCATTTTTAAAGGCAACAAAACCAAAACTTCCATTGAACTTAACCAATATACATTTCTAATAATGTATTGAGCTTAGTAACATATCATCGTAGGACCTAACCAGACAGAACAGCATTACTGAAAGATACATTGCTAGAACTATTCAAAGTACATCTATAATAAAACTTTCTAGATGTTTCTATCCAACTTCCAATCTGCAGTCTAAAAAAGTCCTTAATGAACATCCTTTGTAAAAGCTACAGATATAGAAGCACCTCTGAGTAAATGTGCCTAAAAATGGTCAGAGTCATTCTAATATGGACTTCAACCATCTAGCAACAGTGCTGGTAGTCATTTGCTTGAAAGTTTGTATATTATACAAGCACAAACCGTGACTTCCTTACAGATTCTATATCATCAATAAAGGCAAGAAGTGTATGCATAGCGTGCAGCGCCTCATCATGAAAAAGCTCCACTTTCAATGTAAAAGAATGTCCTTAGCGAGACTTGTTCAACCTATTTGTAAAAGTAAACACAACGTCCTGCTGTTTAATAAACATATTATCAATAACCATAGATACCAAGGTCTGAGCTCTTGGTGCCGTAGCCAAAGCCAGAAGAGCTACAGTTTTCAAAGTCAACATCTTCAACGATAAAACCTGTATAGGCACTAATGTTTTCAAATAGTTCAACACAACAGACACATGCCATGTACTAATATACCGGGGTTTAGGAGGCAGACACAGAAAAACACTTTTCATAAACCTAGACACTAAAACACAATCCTTACCCAACGATTACCAAAAAATTTGAAGCAGCATAGCTTTATATGGGTGACAATAACTGAATATGATTTTCTCAATCTAAAAAGATAATACAAATAACTAAGTATCACGGCTTTAGTCGCGTAAAAAGGGATAACTACCCCGGATACCATTCCAAGTATACAAGTGCTACCATGCAAATTGGTACTGCTTCTTGGTTCTGACTGACCAAGGTATGCAAATGAACTGTTCAACTGGTCACGAAATTCCCTGGACGATAAGGGATTTCCTGATACAACCACTGTGATCAAGTGCAGACACCTCCCCAAAGGGTGAAGTTGATAGTTTTTCCATGGAGCCAATAGGTCCTTGTGCCTGGATAACCTTTCCAATCATATTAAATAAACATGGAATTCTGGAAATGAGGACACAACAATAGGCAATTGTTTATACAGCCTGGAGGCAAATAAATCAATATGAAAGTAAAAACATTGTCTACACAATCTGTGAAAAATTACACATTTCAGTTCCCATTCCGTAGAGTCCAAGAAATTTATAGAGTAAAAATCAGCTTTGTTTTAAATTCCTGGAACATAAATTGCAGAAGAAATAATATCACTTTCAAAACACCAATCCCAAATTACTTTAGCAAGAGAATCCATACATGTAGCTAAAGTCATTCCTCCAAAATCATTTATATAAGAAACAGCTGTTACATAATCTGACTGAACTTGAATGTGCTTACTGAGATAACTACTAAACAGTGACTGTAATTAGTAATACACAGACAAAAGCCCCCAAAAATAAAAATTATTCCTTGACTCCATTTGCGTACACCTACCATAAGCATGAACATGCGTGACTAGGTCAACACAAGCAACCCCTTCCAATGAGGAAAAGGTTTGGCAATGAACATCAACTGGGTTTTGTCTAATGAAATTTCACATTTTTCGGCGTAGCTGTCTAAGATCACTTTTGACCTAGATTTCTTGCAATAATTATGCAGCGGGAAAATTGAATGCCAATAGAATTCGGCAAATTTTCTATTTTTAGGGAATGCAAACTTACAACAATGGTTTAATGTATACCAACAACTGTTGCATACTTTTAGGGATTAAAATGTACATGACTGTTTACATAAGCAGTTAAAATAAAGTTATAATCATATCTTCGACATACACTCTAGAACTGAACATAATTCTGAACATATTTTCTCATTGTATGTCGAGTTCAGAATATTATATTCGTTCTCAGAATTAATCCACTGTTTTGTTTAGCCTAGCAGCACGCTCAATAAATAACAATTGATTTTAGCAAGTTCAACACACTCACGATCATTCTAAAAATAGCGCGCGTTTAGCTGCCGGTGTATAGCTGTTATAATATACATGCATCAATTAGCTCAAAACTTTAACGGCCGGTTAAGCTAACGGCCTGTTAACTTAAGATGTAAATAAAACTAATATTACAAGCATCTCGCTTATGAAGCATTTGACAATTATTTGAGCATATCAATTTATTTAAAATAAATGCAAATTTTAAAATTTTAATATTCAATTTACATCAAAAACTTCATCCAAAAGTTACGGCTGTTAGCTTAATTGGCCGTTAAAGTTTTGAGCAACTGGGCCCAGAGAATCAAAAGAGCGAATGTTTCAATAAACGGGGAATTTATGTTTATAAACTTACTGTGCATGTTAATTAAACACTGAATGGCGGTTGCGTTTTATTAAGATTTAAATAGAATTGCACATTTCTATCAACTTCTCCAGTTGATGTTAATCAACCTATAAAAATATATCTTTCAATAAATAAAGTGAAATAAGTAACGGAATACGTCGAACTGTTATTCATGTTACTTCTACTTCATTTTCGTAGCTATAATACATTATTTGCAATACCAATTATACACAGAAACCCTTGATACATCATATTCCTACCGAATGTAATTTTAAATCACCATAGTCTAATGAAATTTTATGTTTGTATTATCAAAAATGGAAGTCATCATTATTTCAAATGCACTGAATGTTCCCTGAAGATCGCTTTTCATAAGGATACACAGTATAAACGATTAACTGACTTAGAAATGAGTATGTATTATGCATAGATAACTCCAAGATGAAGGTAGGGTATATTACTTAAAAATAACTATAAGCGTCTGATACATAATAATTCCCGCAATTATTTTCGTACATTGTTAATTTGTTAAATTTGGCTGACAAATTTATAAAATAATGATGTTAACGTAAATTATTTAGGTTACTCATGTATCACTGGTGAAAACATGGGGCGTTATGATCGGTTTATTCACTGTACAAATATTAATAATTATTGAATTAATCACACATTAATTTTGTGATATGAGAAGTTTTCTTATGGTGCTACAAAAATCTGGGGTCCTAGAAGTCGCCTTGTCTAGGTGGGTACCGAAAAATCTGGGGTCCGAGAAGCCACGTAACCGATCATCTTGGCCCTCTTTTATTATGTTTAGGGTAAATGATATCTCATTATTAATGTCAACGCCAATTGTCTTTTTTAAAAGACATTTCTTGTTGCTCTTAACATTATTTATCCACCAATATAACTTCCTGACGCTTGCCTCAGACAACTGCAATTTAATACTAAAGTCTACAGAATTCTGGATACCTACTAATTTATCTCTTTCAAGTGTATGGTAATGCATCTTGGCTTCAACATTTGCAAGAAATGTGTTCATGACAAGTCCACAGAAATAAGCTAATTGTCTGACCTCAATCCACTCTAAAGAAACCAACATGTTGGCCATAGAAATGATATTTTCCATTCTTTTATCAGCCAAGTAAACCTTAAACTGGACAGAATCAATAATGAAACCAAAGAATGTCATTCTCTGAACAAGGTTGCTACACAGATTTATGCCAGTTCATATCAAAACCAAATGCAACCAAGGTATCAGCCAATGTATTGGTATTATAAAAACACTCCAGTTTGATATGGTTCATATTAATGGAGTCATCAATATAATAACATCGAATGTTTTGCATTCTAAACCATGCAAACACAGGTTTGAGAATTTTCGTAAACAAATATGGTGCAATTGATAAAACAAAAGGAAAGCATACACATTTGTATATTCTGCCATTCCACAAAAAATTCAGGAATTTAGTGTCCATTTCATGTATAGGAACCGAAAAATAAGCATCGATGAGATATATTTATGAAAAATAAACATTCCTATGTACAAGATCTAAAACAACATAAAAGGTCTCTCTCGTGCTATAAGAGGTTGTATTCAAAGAACTTATTCAAATATTTTTAATTAATAACTGGTCTATATTCTCCATTCGACTTGGGAACAATAAATAAATTTGATCTGAATTCACATGTTTCATGTAAAGTTTCAACAATAGCACCTTTATTCAGTAATTCACAAACCTCACTATTTAATTGCTACAGTACAGCTCGTAACCATTATACAATTTCCGCGCGGCCACCGTGGTCGCGATTTTGTGCAAAAACGCCGCGTCCCGCGGCAGTCCGTGGTGGTTGTCGTTTTTCGGCCACCGAGGCCGTAAAAATACCCAAGAAAAAACACAGCAGGCAGTCTTCAGCCGTGATCCGCGGTGTCTTCCGCCGTGATCCGCGGTGACGTTTCGCGGCGTAACACCGCGACGTTATCTTCGTTATCTAAAACCAGATATTAAGACATTATATTTTAAATACATGTATTTACAAGTAAAAATTGTCCCTAAATTCACATTTAATAGATTATTTATATAATTACAAACTTCATTTAGCCAAATTCCAGAAAATATATTTGTATCTTGTTTCAAAATTGTTAGAAAATTCAGTAACGATTCGCCACATAAAGATTCGCTCCAGTTTCATAAGTATTTACCACACTTTGTTTTCTTGTTTTAAAAGGTCATATATTTAGAGTTTTAATTAAAAAAAAAACATAAACAAATAGCTGTTAATTATTGATCATTAAAATTGGATTGACGGGAAATTACAAATTTTTTTTAGACGATAGTGTATTTAAAAACACTACTGTAGGTCACTGAATATGCAACAAAGAGTGTGATTTTAAGAGGTACACTCAGAAAAACGATAACACAACTTTATTTTTATTATATGAATACTTCTATACTAATAGTTATTGTCTTAAAAATCGTAGGAATCGATTTGACAAATGACTACGAGCTGTACTGTATATCCCATCGTTCATCTTTAAATGCGATTTTTTTAATATGGTTCATTTTCAAGAACAATTTGATATCCAGTAACTGCACTCAAAATCCATGAATCATTCGTAATTTGTTTCAAATTTTTTTAATGATTTCTTAAATTACCAACAACACTTACTTTAAACAATCCTGATGGTATGGGGCTGTAAAGATTGCATTCGGAGCTCTCCTAGGAGGCCTGGACCTGCCATACTGTCTGTAACCCCAAGAAGTACCTCATTGTGTGTAACGGTGATATCTGCCAACCTGACTGAACGATCCCGAAGGACGTCTAGAATACCTTCCTCTGCCTCGAGAACTGTCATTTTAATTTCCACACTGGCCTCCAACGTATATGTAATAATCTTTTCCCAGCGAAACTTGAGAATCACAATTTTTTTATTTTCTTTGAAATATCATTCTTGAACAACATAGTTGTAATGAGCATAGAAGTCTGACACAGACTGGCATACTTCTTAAAAACATGGCCGAATTAGATACCTTCTTCGTAAAGATAAATGATACTGAATCTGTCAATACAGAGTCAGAGAATCAGATAACAAGGTTAGTGCCTCCGAAGAAACATGGCCTTTCAATAACTCCGCCAACTGAATGATAGGCGCAATACGGCAGAATCTAAATACTGAAAATCGACCATAAACCTGTCATTAGCATGTACTTTCTTGTCTAATATTCTCCATATCTCCTGGTTTGCAAGAGGCAGTGTAGCCTTGTCAAATTTTCTGGAATTTTATACTTATTCAAGAGCACATCTGTATAACATTGAACTGTGCAAGACACATTGATAAGCTTTGCAAGTGAGTCTAAAACAGATTTTCCTTTCACAGGTACTTTCAATTTGGGTAAAAACCTTTTCATCATCACTTATTTTGTCATTCTGACTGTCACTAGAACCAAACAAAGCTTCAGAAAAGCCACGATTTAAATCACTATAATCCTCATTGTCAGTGACATCTCTAGCATCAAATTCAAGCGTCAATGGCTCAAATGGTACCCCAACTTTATTGTCAGCCTCTAGTACCACGTGGCTTACCACATTCTCCGAAAATATCCGAAGGTGAAATGCCAAGCAAATTCCTCAAAAGACAAAATGTCCTTCTGTGACAACTTCGTAATGTCAAATATATTATGGTTACTGTCTGAAGACGTATTCTTCTTGTCCGAAGACGTATTCTTTTTGTCCGAAGACTTACTTCCTTTCTAAACACTCTTTTTTTAAGGGTAGTCATACAAGATTTCAATTAAGGTTTGGACTTACTTTTCTTTGGCGGCTGCTCCGTAACAGTGTCAGAACGACAGGAAAACTTACCTTCAGACAATACCATAACTTCTCGCGTATAGGACGCCTCTGCGTATAAGACGCACCTAAACATTGAGATCCTAATTTGTGGAAAAACAAAAAATCTGCTATTTGAAAGCTTCTTAACATAAAAATTGTAAATTTCGCGTCCATTGTTTATTGACACTGAAAATCTTTTTTGTCGTGAAAATCGCAATGCGGATACATTACACTAGATGTGTTTTCGCTGTATTGAGAGGTGTTGAGAAGTCTCAAGTGTCAACACCTTTAATTACACCATAAGCTCTAATTGTCTGTTTGACAAACACGGTCAGTTTTGCAAGTATCATCAATGACACCATCCTTTTTGTTTGCAGAGCAGTATAAAAGGTGTGAAGTAGTTTGTCATGTGGGGTTTACACTACGGTTCATTTAACTCTGGTGTTTGTTTTTTATGTATCATGTTTTATTGCATATATATTTCGGAAAAATAAGAATTAAGAATATAAAACACACAAAATAAGAATATATATTATATAATACTATATTTTTAAAAGACCCCAATATAAAACAGTGTGAAATGTATCGTGTACGAATACTTGCTTATATAAGCGTCTTAGTGACGTCGATCGAGCATCTATTCAAAATGGCGCCCAAAACACCACAGTTGATATTTATGACTGAAAAACTGGGAGTTTTTGCTTATATCCGCGTATAAGACGCACCCGAAAAATGCCACAAATTTTGGCTGAAAAAAGTGTGGCTTCTATGCGATCAATAACGGTAGTCACCTAATTACAAGATATCTTCGTTTTTTAACATGGTGTATAAAAAAAATGAAAAAGCTTAAATTAACAAGCCCAATAAAATGTGCGTCTGAATCCCCCAACGCCAAAACTTTTTATGCATGTTTTGGTGTGTCATTTCCGTTGCGACTGCGCATGTGCATGGGTAGGTCAGAGCGTAGTATATTTTTTCGCTGTTTAAAGTGCGGATCCCTTCATACGTCCAGAAAGGAATGCTATCTATACATGTGAAAGCTGAAGGCTTTACGAAAATAAGTATTATATATCAGACAAGTGTACATATTTATGTTATATAATATACTATACGTATCATTAGTTTTGCAAACAGTGTATTCATGCAAATGCAGTAAAAGTAACTTAAACAACATTTCAACGTATTACGAGACTTCTTTCACCACATTTTATTTATAGAAAGATGTTAAATATTTTTAGAGATTGAATAACATCTACTGGAGAAGTTGATAGAAAGGTGCAATTATAAATAATTCTTAATAAAACGCAACCTCAATTCAAATATAAATTAACCTGCACAATAAGTTTATAAATATAATTCCCCATTTATTTAAATTCTCGGGTTTATGATTCTACGGACGCTAATTGATGAATGTATATTAGCATAGTTTTACCGCGCGCTATTTTTAGAATGATGCACCCTTTATCTGAAGTGTGTTAAAAATGCTAGAATAGATCATTTCATACACAATATGCAACAGTTATTGGTAGACATCAAACCATTATTGTAAGTCTGCATTCCCTAAAATTATAAAATTTGGCCGATTCTATTGGCATTTAGTTTTCCCGCTGCATAAAATGATCGCAAGAAATCTAGGTCAAAAGTGATCTTAGACAGCTACGCCAAAAAAAAGCGCCACAAATGCAAATGGTTTTGTAATACTCATACATGTAGTGAAAACTGTATAATCAGGGGCGGAGCCAGGATTTAGGGTTGGGGGGGGCGTAAACTTTTGACAGTGCAGTTATAACCCCTTTATGTGGTATGTGGGTCTGCAGTGATCAGCTACAGATCAGTATCAAATATATCGGATAAATCTTTGCATATCATCATTGTCGTCGTCATCATCGTCGTCATTATCATCATCATCATTATCATCTTCATCATCATAATCATCATCATCAATACCAACTGCACTTTGTTTCATTGAATAAATTAATACTTCACCATATGTTCGAAAGACATGTTGGTACATCTGTATGTCATACACCTGCTTTGGCATTAAATTGCCCTTGTTTGATGTGCCTATCCACTAAATTCTATATTTATCGTATATATATCAGGAACATCTTTAAACATATAAAATCCGTAAATTCAAACACACACGCTTCGAGAATTTTTGTATTATTCCTTTACCAAATTGTAATGGTCTCTTTTCGAACTAAACTATTTATTGAGACAAAGCTGTTTATACTAGAAAGTAGTCATTGATTTGACTTGAATTTCGACTTTAAATCATAATTATTCGAAAATATTAATGCCTTTTTTGTGGTATCCTGTGCCAAGGGTCACGGGTGTATTGCATCTGACATGTTAAATATAATATAGGGATTTAGAAAATAAAACAATATCATCCACAAATAAAGGTATATATACCCATTGTCTATAGTTTATCATTTTCGATGAACTTTGGCGCCTATACTACGGTGCACGTAAGAAATCGTAGCGGGGCGGGCTAGGTCAGGTATTTTTTCACTGAAACAAAAACATATTTATCCAGTTTTTACCCTTTCATATAGGCCCTTATATGTATGGTCCGGACCCCCTGGATCCACTTGTGACAAATGTATTGCTCAGGAATATTTTATTTAACGTAATTGATCAATAGCTTCAGGAATAGGGCAAAACTATTCCAAGAACATTATTGGTCATAAAAGATTCCTTTTACTTCCAGAATAGTGCTAATATTTGAAAAACATTTTATTGGTCCTAAAGGATCCTTTGTTTCCGAAAGATTGGACAGTAAGACTGTTGTAGTCTAGACTCAAGGACATGTTTACACCTTGGTCTACCAAAGGCCTGGGTGTCTTGGGATGCATTTGAGTGTGATGTTGACATTAGTTTACATTACACAAACATGTTTGTCAATTTCTCTGTGAGTGTAAGGGGTAATGATGGAAATGTGAATATTAGGGTGTAATTTACAGGCACTCAGTGTCAGCTTCAACTACATCATGACACATTCAAATTTTACCATGAAAATAGGCACTGAATATTTCTGAGCAGAAATCCATAGGATTTTATATGTGGGGAGAAAGACTATATAAACATCTCTATCAGATATTGGGGGAAAAATTTCAGTATAGCTGCAGTAACTGATTTTGTTGTTGAATTCATTAAATATTTAATAAACATGCAGATATGGTTTTGTAACAAGGATATTGTCACATTTTTAGAATGCTGCAATTTGTACTGCTTAGCAGAGATATTTTTAGGAAAACAAACGTGGACGATTCAAGGTCACAAGGCTTTTTTAACTAATACAGCAGTGGTCAAATATAGGCGTCACCTCCAGAAAGCCATTCTTTGAAATTAGGCATTTTTATCCCACAGTAAACTTTAAACCTTTGTTCCCCTTTACCAAATTTCTTTTCTGGGTTCTATCCCCTGCTCCTACCTCTCAACAAAGCCCTGAGGTCAAACTGTTTTAATGTGGTTCTAGTGACATTTGCATGATTTATTGGCTGTTTTAATGTGGTTCTTGAAGACATTTGCATGATTTATTGGCTGTGATTATGACATTAGTTTACATTACACTTAAATGTTTATTAATTCTTGGGAGACTGTAATTAGTTTGCAATATAAATTATTAGTTTGCAATATAAATTATATATTGACTCAAGGAAATGTTTACACCTCAGTCTACTGGGTGTCTTTGGGTGCATTTACATTACACTAACATATTTGTTAATTCCTGGGAGTGTAATGATGGAAATGTGAACATTAGGCACTCAGTGTCCCCTTCAACTACATAATAGCTCTTTCAAATGGCTGGTGTTTAGTTTTACTTTGTCTGGAAAATATGCCCTGGATATTTCTGAGCAGGAATCCAGAAATACTAAACTAGCTTTATGGCAGAATATGTTACAAGGAAGAATGTATTATGACTTTTATTATATTATTTAATTTGTTTGAGAAAGAAACCATAATAAATGTCAACATCAGTTTACGTGATAGGAATTTTATATGTGGGGAGAAATAATAAATGTCTCCATCAGATAATGGGGGGAGACATTTTTATTACAGCTGCGGCTATTGTATTTGTTACCGAATTCATTAAGTACAGTGTACTCCCGTAAGACCGAACTCTCTATAAACCGGAACTCTCTGAAAACCGAACAGACGCCCCGGTCCCGTTTTTTGGCCTATATGTTTAATGTGTGAAAACCCTCTGTATACTGGAACCTCTGTATTCCGAATATCGAACAGCAGGAACGGTACATCGCTTTGTTTCTGAGTACAAATTGACCACTGTAAACCGAACACATGTGACAATCTGCTGTTTTCGATTATCTTTAGTGTGCGATTGTCTTGCCGCAGGGTGATTGCACGCTTAATCCAATAATTAGGGGCAACAGTTGGACATCATATTAGGACTCCAGATATGGGTGATTAGTCGCTAAAGTGTGAACAACAAACAGTATGTTAATTAGACTGTTTTCATTTGTTTAGAAAATATTTAAACATTTTACCAACAAGTTATATAACTCAGGTAATAACTATAAATGATGTAATAATTAACCATGATAACTTTAATTAAAACATAATTTGATCGATGTTGGTCGAAATTACAGAGAAGAAGATGGTCAAGGCTAAGTGCGCTACAAAGCAGACTACTATCAGTGACTTTTTGTGCAAAGGGTAAATTATAGGCTAATGTGTGATGCTCATGTGACTGTGTGTGTACTGGTTTTGCATTCCCCTTGGTCATGATTTTAAAATATGCTGCACTTTATTATAATGTGTTGAGTTACTTCCGTCATATTATGCCACATTATGTCAGGATTGTATTAGTATTAATAAAATGTATAAACATTGTCTACATGTATTATCGTACATTGTGTAAGTTTAACCGATGCATGTATGCTGATTTGTGACATTCATTTGATTGTGCAGTGTGTTAAAATTGATGTGTGCTGGTTTTGTATTATGTTTGATCAATGATTTCAAAATGTGTTGTATGTTATAATAATGCGTTACGATGTTAATTAGTACTGTCATAAAATGCCATAGTTGAATAAATCTGAATAAAACGAATAAATTAATATAATCTATATGCATTATTGTATTTTGCATCAAACCCTCAGTAAACCGGAACTCCCTGAAAACCGAATATTTGGTCCGGTCCGGCCAATGTTCAGTATAGAGGGAGTACACTGTATTTACTAAACATGCAGATATGGCCTTGTAACATAAAGATATGTCAAGCCTGTACAATGCTGCCATTTGTATTACTGTCCCAGGATTATTTTTTAGGAAAACCAATGCTGACAATTTGGGTGCTCAGCAATTTTTTTTGTAATCATGCACTTTTCCCCAAAGGTTGACTTTACACCTGGATTGTTAGTTCCCATACCAAATTCCTTTTTGGGGGGGCCAAAAAGCAAAGCCCTGGGTCCCAATTCCCCTGCCCCTGCCTAAAAAAAAAACTTGAGGTGAAAACATTTTGTGGTGATTATTGTAGATATTCAAGAATGGCATAATGGCTGCATTGTTCAGAGACCATTATTGTGAGTCTGTGTTTATTTTTATGGACAATCCTGTTGTAGAATACAGGTTTATGCACAATATTGAATAGCTTTCAGGTATATAATTGAGCTATCTTACACTGAAAAACCTTCCAATTGCAAAGTTATTCATCGATAATGAGTTACTTGCAGAGACAGCGAAGTCACTTAATGTCTCGTAATGTGGATACTGATTGAACTGTCTGTCTGCAACATTTGTCATGGCTGCGAAGGTTGTCACAATAATGAAGAAGTGCAGCTGTTAAAGTGCATGCTTTTATTTACTACAGAATAATCAGGGCGTACTCCTATATGCCTTGACGAACAAAATGAAGGAAAGAGCAATATTAAATTAAGAGCAAGTTCTTGCAGTTCTACTGTGATGCTTGTAAAGTGGATAATATGAAATTAGTTTTAAATTAAACGCTTACAAGGTTGAGATCTGATTATATTACTTTAATATTTGCTATATTATAGTTGTTTGCTTATGTTTTTATTGACGATTCCCCTATACATGATTATGGGGTACATTTAATTTGGATTCTAGGCTTAAACCCTAATTAATAATATAATTAACATGCTTAGAAAGAATAAACAAGATATATCACTTTGATTTTGTTCCATTTACTCAATTAGAAAAAGTCACAGTGAATTTTAATTGAGGCTATATTCTGTGATGCATGTTGCCAGCTGATACTGAATCGATCAATGTCCAGCCACGCTTTATTTATCAGATTATAAGAATTTGCAATAAGAGAAAAACAACATGTACCAGATAATACCAATTGATGCTGAATATATCAATGTCCTGCAACCCAATTTATCTTAACAAGTATTTTGCTCTATGAAAAAACCTTACATAAACAATTTCAAGCCAACAAAAGCCTGCTGTCATAGCTGTATCATAACAGTGAAGGTTGAGAGAATAATTTGGAATAACAAGTGGCACCGGATGTAAAGTCGATACAAGCACAATGAAAATCAGATGCAGGCTTCTAAAATATCTGTACTATTGTAACATCTAACGTAACATTGTGGCAAAGCAACATTTACGCTACTAAATTGTTCAAGAACTAGATTTGAGGCGTGTCATGGGAAACCCAGGCTTAATGCATGTGCGTAAAGTATCATCCCATATAAGCCTTTAGTGCATTTAAATTTAGAAGAAACGTCCTAGAAACAGAAAAAAACATAAATGCGGAAAGTGTCTGGGACTACACTACGCATATGCATTAAGCCCGGGTTTCTCACGACAAGCCTCATTTATCATTACAGGGCTCTGATACATATAAGGTTGTTTTTAGACTGTTGGCAGAAGCCAACAGGTTTTAGAAGTGGTATTCGGAAGTGTGAGCCACAGGAACGACTTTTTTACTCCACAAGCTGTGAATCAGTGAATGGATGTACTGATGCGCTCCATTGGCTATTTTTAGCTTATTAAGAAGCAGTAGTGTTTCCTGTTATATCGACACTTCTTCCTATGAAAAGATGACAAGAAATTGATTCGACTTCAAACATAATTATATTTACTTTCAATAAAAAATGAACTCATAAATAACTTGCTTTTAAGTTCTTTTTATCGCAACAGTCTTTCTACGCAGTCGGCGTTTGATTTGTATTCTTTAGCAGTGTTCTGAGTAAAGTAGTTCCCTTATCTAATATAGAAGTACAATCATATTAGTGGGGAAAAATTCACAGATGTACTTTATGTACATCATTATGGAACAATCACAGTGCATGTTGTTATGAGATCTTCTCCTGTCATTTAAAAACACCACTAAACATTATACACTTACTATGAACTATTCCATTGTCGATATCTATAGTTATAGATTTTTTGCTTCCATTTTCTTATTATGTCAATCAATTAATATGCACTTATTAAATTAATTTGAGCACAACAAAAAGGGCAAATGTTTAAGCTTACAACGTTTTACTTGTAAAAACACATCATAAGAACATTAGAACAAATTGTTTCACAAGTAATAACAAAATCACTTAACAAATATTCATTTATATTATAATCATCTGTAAAAGACAATCTTCTGCCCCAGACAGAATCAGAATCACGAAATATCAAAACAATGTTGAAACTATTAAAGATCAATTTTCTGGCATTCTTCAATTTCCATTTCGATAAATGGCGTTCTTCAATTTGCATTTCAATAAACAAAAACAATGGCGACAAAGTTCTAATATTAATCATCTCATACAAAAATGTCACTATTTTCCAGAAAGAAGCTAATATTCCTGGCAATAATTCATTCCTAAAACACTTTTTATGTATAACGCGCCTTCTTTCGACAAAAAGCGATAATATCACATACATTTATCATACAACTTTATTATTAAATAAACCTCTTAGCTGAGCCACAGGGTAGTAAAATGTACAACATGACAACACCTGATCTAGCTGACGGGCAACACAGAATTAATTTCCTTCTGCCAGCAACAACAACAACAACAACTAATGTCGCACTACAGTCCAACGGGAAATTTGTTAGTGATGTGAATGCAATGAAGTGAACATCATTGTTAGACAATTTGCGACCTGTATCGCCAGCTGCCGGCGCGGCAGTATTACCATACTGAAATGTAGAAGACCGTTTGTCTACAACATGGAGAAGACACAATATTATTATCTATATGTTAATTTTCTAGCTGGCAGTCAGCTGCCGAGAATTCCAAGACGGTAAATGTAATTTTCCAGTTGTGTCATTGCTTTCAAAACAGTGTCATGAAAATCAGCCGTGGCATAAACAACAAACAATTCTGTTGTGTAGAATGAAGACAGTCATTCAAATTGATTACTGTCAAAGTCATAGCAGAAAACACTTTAGGCAAAGACTTACCCTTTAAGAAACGACTTTAAGCGAGAAACTGTTGAAGTCAAACAAGGGGAATTATTGTGTGTTCTCTTTGATTTTACAGGTTGCTACAAAACAACTACAATAAATAATATAATGATTGAGCATCATAACAACTTAAAACTGCGGGACCTCAAAACTCCTCCCCCCCCCCCCCAAAAAAAAAGATTATCATAATGATGACTTAAAACTCCAAATCGATGTATGACACTACAACTGCTCACCCTTAGGCTGACTTTCTCCCAGACAATTCTGCTATGGTATGCCACCAGTTGGGTCAGGGCAAGACAGCAAGACACACAAACACAAACATTACATAAAACTCTACTTACTCTTACGCCCACTTTCTCCTGATCTATTTTGTCATGGTGTGCCACCTGAAGGGCCAATGCCAAACCCACGGCTCCACGGAGACCGCCCCAGGTCATAACCAACCCCTCCCGCCATGTCAGGCCGTAACCGGTGTGGCGCAACACCGGGCTGAACATCGCTATCACCAGGCCTCTGCAAACAACCAATCAAAATGATCTCTTCAGCTAACTGATAATTGAGTTTAAACTTATTTTAACTTGACTGTGTTCAAAGCATGAGGCTGTTTCCTGGGTAGAAACAGTACTAAGTGTTTTTCAGACAGATCACTTTACAAACTCCTAGCAGTGGTTACTTCCCCATTGGTACTCTTCTCAGTTACCACTGCAACCACGAGTTAAAAACTTACAGATTTGGAAGTTTTCAGGGGAGATGATTATGAGGAGATTAAAGATTTATTTTGTACAAAATTTTAATTGTATCCTTTTTTTTATAACAATGACACAGACTGTGACATGTTGCATTGATGGTCCTGGTATATATATTAAGAGTTAAAATGAACAAGAGGGCCACGATGGCCCTAGGTCGCTCACCTGATATCTATGTATGAAGTTTCATTAAAATATCTCAATAGGTTTCAAGTTATTGAGCGAAAACTGTTTTTCTATTGTTAGTAACAGTGACCTTGACCTTGACCCCACCCACCACATACGTAAAGCAAGGTCTCCATATAAGTTATCTACGTATGAAGTTTCATTAAAATATCTCAATGCGTTCTTAAGTTATTGAGCGTTAACCGTTTTTCTACTTTTAATAACAGTGACCTTGACCCCACCCACCCCATACGCAAAACCAAGCGAGGTCTCGATATGAGATATGTGTATTAAGTTTCATTAAAATATCGCAATGGTTTCTCAAGTTATTGAGTGGAAACCGTTTTTCGATTTCAGTAACGGTGATCTTGACCCCACCCATCCCATATGCAATCCCAAGAATGTCTCGATATAAGGTAATTATGTATTAAGTTTCTTTAAAATAGCTCAATGCATTCCCAAGATATTTAGCGGAAACCATTTTTCTACATTTAATAACTGTGACCTTGACCTTGACCCCACCCACCCCATATGCAATCCCAATCGAGGTCTCAATATAATGTATTTATGTATTAAGTTTCATTAAAATATCTCAATGTGTTCTCAAGATATTGAGCGGAAACCGTTTTTCTATTGTTAGTAACAGCGACCTTGACCCATCCCACCCCATATGCAATCCCATGCGAGGTGTCAATATAAGGTATCTATGTATTAAGTTTCATTAAAATATCTCAATGCGTTCTAAAGTTATTGAGCGGAAACCGTTTTTCCATTTTTAGTAACAGTGACCTTGACCCCACCCATCCCATATGCAATCCCAACTGAGGTCTCGATATAATGTTTTAACCAAATATGAATCCTCTGGGCCTTGTGGTTTCAGAAAATAATTTTTAAACCCTTTTGCCATTTACGTCTATATAAACCATGTGAGCCCCGGGGTGTGCCCAGCTTTGACCCCAGGGGCATCATTTGAACAATCTTTATAGAGGACCACTACACAATGTTACATACCAAATATGAAACCTCGGGGCATTGCGGCTTTAGAGTAGAAGATTTTTAAAGTAATTTTGCTATTCAAGTTTATATAAACCATGTGACCCCCGGGGTGTGGCCAGTTTTGACCCCAGGGCATCATTTGAACAATCTTTGTAGAGGACCACTATATAATGTTACATACCAAATATAAAAACCTCTAGGCCTTGCAATTTCAGAGAAGAAGATTTTTAAAGTAATTTTGCTATTCAAGTCTATATAAACCATGTGAGCCATGGGGTGTGGCCAGTTTTGACCCCAGGGGCATCATTTGAACAATCTTTGTAGAGGACCACTATACAATGTTACATATCAAATATGAAATCTCTAGGCCTTGCGGTTTCAGAGAAAAAGATTTATAAAGCCATTTTGCTATTTAAGTCTATATAAACCATGTGACTCCCCGGGCGTGGCCAGTTTTGATCCCAGGGGCATCATTTGAACAATCTTTGTAGAAGACCACTAGAGGATGTCACATATCAAATGAAAGCTCCAAGCCTTGTGGTTTCAGAGAAGATTTTTAAAGTTTTCAGTTTTTAAATCTATGTTTAGCTCTGGTGACCTACATATGCAGCCGACCAAAACAATTTGAACAATTTTGACATAGGATCACCCAAGAATCATTCCTGTGAAGTTTGGTGAAAATCTGCCCAGTGGTTTAGTGCTCAGGTGATTTAAAAACAAAAAATACATAAATAAATAAGTCAACATAACCACAAAAGGATTTTACGCTGTCCACGTTTTATCATGTGCTTGTGCACGATTTTATTTTGCGCCACGTGTTTGCCTATGGTAACGTGGAACTTCGTGCCAGCAGGGATTTAAACCAGCTATGCTGGAACACTCTGCGCGGAGGTTGATCACGTCAATGCTCCCTAGCCACATGGACACCATGTTAAAAAGACCTGTTTGTAAAACAGTAACGCCCCCTCTAGGTTAAATGCAATCTTTAAAATATCAAGTTTGGTGAGGATTGGATGAAAACTTTAGGACATAGAGAGTGTATACTGCTAAAAAGGCCAATTTTATATAAATCATGGGCCATAACTCTGTACTTCCTATAACTCTGTACTTCCTAGGGCGATTTGGCTGATTATCGAACTTGGCCGAGATATTATGGCCACAAACATTTTCACGATGTTTGGTGTAGATAGGATGAAAACTTAGCGGAAACGAAAGAGGTCTAACGACCAACATTAGCAAACCAATATACGCCGCCATCTTCAATGGGGGGCATAATTACATCTCTTTGACAGTTTTGCTTTGTTTTCTGCAACAAAACAATTAAATGTCTATCAAACTGTAACAGTTATGTTTTGTGTGTTTTGCGTTCGTTTGGAAAGCTTTTAAACAGAAAACTTATTAACTCATTTATCGAAATTATAGATATTTTCTCAAACAAGCATGCATAACTGCAAGTAGACTTCTAAGATTTCACGAATCTGGATGTAAGTGGTCACACAGGGAATGCTGCCAGTGACTGTTCACATATTTGATAACCAGGAAAATTATCTCATTTCCGGATGTCTGCGGTGGAGCCAAATGCTCCGATACACAAGCATTATTATAACAAGAATTGGCATTGTATTGGGTTTGTTTTGCTACGACGTAATTTGCATCATTATCAGTAATGACATTTACTTACAAAACATCATTTTGTTACATTTTTACATCCACCTGTGTATTGTTTTCTAGCAACAGTGTAGAATACATGCTGAAAATTTTATATAAAGGCGGACCCATGTGAGCAGATTTAAAATACTTTTAATAAGCCAATTAAATCTGTTTTAGATAAAATAAATATCAGTTGTTTTATTTCACACTTTTTGGAATAGGTGCAGTACTGTTCATATTCTTTTCTTTCAAATAAGGCCAGAGTTTTTTAATTTCTTGGTTCTCTAACATTTTTGGATAAGTGTACGGTTGGAGGAGGGAAAACAAGAGAGCCACGATGGCCCTAGGTCGCTCACCTGAGTTTAAGGCATCATAATGGCTTATAACAAGAGATTAGAGGGCCAAAAAGCATCACATATCTCATATTAAATCTTAGACTTTTTACTTATAACTTGTTAGTTAAGATAATGATCATGCAAACAGTTTGTAAACTACTCTCTTGCACATAGCATGTGTGATTTTTGTATATGTTTTCTCAATTAATGATTGTATTTATATATATAAAGTTACCTGCTCAGGCAAATGAGTATGTCCATGGCTAGACATAAATGTCCACGAACAATTACCAATTTAATTAGAACATTAGTTTTATATTATTATCACTTAAGATATATACCGTAACATCTCCGTCATAAGTCGAGATTTTAAGCCTCTAAAATCATGTTCATAACTTGTGAGGCAGTTCACCAAAAAAAATCATAGCATATTACATTGAAATATTTGTCAAAAGCGTTTTAATTCGTATCTGCATATTGGCTAATGCACGCATTTCAATCCAATTATCACAGTTTGTTCTTTCTACTAATTGCCCACAATTAAGACAAATTGCAACAAGGCAGTCCCCACCATGATCCTTCATTAGATTTTAAAGGTGAGTTTGAAGTATCACACTGACCTTAATCTGGCACAGTTGGACCAGATATGAAAGTACAGTTTCTGAAATTTAGATATGGAGCTGACACGAAAATGGAGGCTCGAATATTTGACCTTTAAGTGTGACCTTGACCTTGAGCCGGCGTGACTGACTCACGCCTTCTGCACATCTTCTCAATGACCTAAACATTTGAGCCAAGTTTCATGAAAATCCTTCAAAAGGGCATAGGAAATATGGAGCAGACACAAAAATTAAGCCTCAAACATTTGACCTTCAAGTGTGACCTTGACCATGAGATGGCATGACTGCCTCATGCCTTCTGCACATTGCCTCAATGTGATAAACATTTGAGGCAAGTTTCATGAAAATCCTTTAAAGGGCACAGGAGATACGGAGCGGACATGAAAATACAGGCTCAAACATTCAAACTTCAAGTGTGACCTTGACCTTGAGTTGGCGTGACTGGCTTATGCCTTCTGCACATGGTCTCAGTGAGCAAAATATTTGAGCCAAGTTTCATGAAAATCCTTCAAAGGGTATAGGGGATATGGAGATGACACGAAAAACGGACACAAAAATGAAGGCTCAAAAACTTAACCTTCAAGTGTGACCTTGACCTTGAGCTGGCGTGAAAGGCCCATGCCTTCTGCACATCGTCTCATTGACCTAAACATTTGAGCCAAGTTTCATCAAAATACTTCAAAAGGCATAGGAGATATGGAGCGGACATGAAATGGAGGCTCGAATATTTGACCTTCAAGTGTGACCTTGACCTTGAGACGGCGTGACTGACTCATGCATTCTGCACATCATCTCAATGACCTAAACATTTGAGCCAAGTTTCATGAAAATCCTTCAAAAGGCATAGGAGATATGGAGCGGACACGAAATGGAGGCTCGAATATTTGACCTTCAAGTGTGACCTTGACCTTGAGCCGGCTTGACTGACTCATGCATTCTGCACATCGTCTCAAAGAACTAAACATTTGAGCCAAGTTTCATGAAAATTCTTCAAAGGGTATAGGAGATATGGAGCGGACACGAAATGGAGGCTCGAATATTTGACCTTCAAGTGTGACCTTGATCTTGAGCCAGCGTGACTGACTCATGCCTTCTGCACATCGTCTCAATGACCTAAACATTTGAGCCAAGTTTCATGAAAATCCTTCAAAGGGTATAGGAGATATGGAGCGGACACAAAAATGTTACGGACAGACAGACGGACTCACGGACGGACGAAGGGCATTCCTATAACCCCCCTTCCGCTTCGCGGCAGGGGATTAAAAATGTTTCATTATTAAATAAGATGCTAACTGTGAATTAAACTATTTACTCTAAGGGTGCACTAAAAATCAATACACCTTCAGCTGAATCCCATGATTTTCGTGTACAGCATATTGCTAATTAAACTGGCTGGAACCAGTTTTTGTCCACATCAACACCTGTCAGAGAGTGATTTCACACTTCAACGCATTTACTGCAGACAGTACCATATAAACCCACTTATTACGAAATACACTGACCAATTTTCAGATGGTATTTATTGACAATTCTAAATCGACTTAAAGGATGGTTATAATAAGAAATACGTTTCTGAAATGATGACATGTCTAGACCCACTACCCCCTCTTCAAAAAATCAATGGATTTGCATGATTTAGAAAAATGACCCTTGGAAACTTGAAAAAAACGGAATTTCGGGCATATGCCGGAAAACTTTTACCCATGCAAATATGAAACCTCTAGGCTTTGCGGTTTAAAAGGAGATTTTAAGTCATTTTGCTATTTAAGTCTACATAAACCATGTGACCCCAGGGGTGTGGCCAGTTTTGACCCCAGAGGCATCATTTGAACAATCTTTGTTGAGGACCACCGCACAATGTTACATACCAAATATGAAACCTCAAGGGCCTTGAAGTTTCAGAGAAAATTTTTAAAGTCATTTTGCTATACAAATCTATATAAACCATGTGACCCCTGGGGCGTGGCACGTTTTGACCCCAGGGCCATCATTTGAACAATCTTTGTAGAGGACCACTATACAATGTTACATACCAAATATGAATCCTCTAGGCCTTGCGGTTTCAGAGAAAATGTAAAAAGTAATTTTGCTATACAAATCTATAAAGACCATGTGACCCCGGGGTGTGGCCAGTTTAGACTCCAAGGGGCATTCGAACAATCTTTATAGAGGACCACTATACAATGTCACATACCTAATATGAAACCTCTGGGTCTTGCGGTTTCAGAGAAGAAGATTTTAAAAGTCATTTTGCTATACAAGTCTTTATAAACCATGTGACCCCCGGGGTGTGGTCAGTTTTGACCCCAGGGGCATCATTTGAACAATCTTTGTAGAGGACCACTATAAGATGTTACACACCAAATATGAAACCTCTACGCCTTGCAGTTTCAGAGAAGATTTTAAAGTCATTTTGCTATACAAATCTATATAAACCATGTGACCCCTGGGGCGTGGCCAGTTTTGACCCCAGGGGCACCATTTGAACAATCTTTGTAGAGGACCACTAGAGGATGTCACATATCAAATATGAAAGCTCCAAGCCATGTGGTTTCAGAGAAGAAGATTTTTGAAGTTTTCAGTTTAGAAATATATTTTTAGCTCTGGTGACCTACATATACAGCGGACCAAAACGATTTGAACAACTTTGAAAGAGGGTCACCCAAGAATCATTCCTGTGAAGTTTCGTGAAAATCTGCCAAGCGGTTTAGGAGATGTCGATTAAATGAAATGTTGATGCACGACGGACAAAAGGTTATTACAAAAGCCATATGCAATCTCAAGCAAGGCTTCGATATAAGGTATAAATGTATATAGTTTCATTTAAATATCTCAATGCGTTCTCAAGTTATTAAGCAGAAACCATTTTTGTATTTTTAGTAATGGTGACCTTGACCCTACCCACTCCATATGCAGTCCCAAGCAAAATCTCTATATATGGTATCTATGTATGAAGTTTCATTAAAATATCTTTTAACGAATGTAAAGTTAATGAGCAGAAACCATTTTTCTAATTTTAGTAACGGTGACCTTGACCTTGACCTAACCCACCAAATATGCAATCCCAAGAGAGGTCTCAATGTATCTATGTATGAAGTTTCATTAAAATATCTTGATGCGTTCTTAAGTTATTAAGCGCAAACCATTTTTCTATTTTTAGTAAATGTCACCTTGACCTTGATCCCACCCACCCCATATGCAATCTCAAGCAAGGCTTCAATATAAGGTATATAGGTATGAAATTTCATTTAAATATCTCAATGCGTTCTCAAGTAATTGAGCAGAAAACGTTTTTCTATTTTTAGTAATGGTGACCTTGACCCCACCCACTCCATATGTAGTCCCAAGCGAGGTCTCTATATATGGTATCTATGAATGAAGTTTCATTAAAATATCTTTTAACGAATGTAAAGTTAATGAGCGGAAACCGTTTTTCTATTTTTAGTAAGGTTGACCTTGACCTTGTCCCCACCCACTCCATATGCAATCTCAAGCAAGGCTTTGATATAAGGTATAAATGTATGAAGTTTCATTTAAATATCTCAATGCGTTCTCAAGTTATTGAGCAGAAACTGTTTTTCTATTTTTAGTAATGGTGACTGTTACCTTGACCTTGACCCCACCCACCCCATAGCAATCTAAAGCAAGGCTTCGATATAAGGTATATAGGTATGAAGTTTCATTTAAATATCTCAAGTTATTGAGCAGAAACCGTATTTATATTTTTAGGAACAGTGACCTAGACCTTGACCCCACCAATCCCATAAACAATCCCAAGCATATGAAGTTTCATTAAAATATCTTGATGGATTCTTAAGTTATTGAGCGGAAACCGTTTTTCTATTTTTAGTAATGGTGACCTTGACCTTGACCACACCCACCCCATTTGCAATCCCAAGCAAGGTCTTGATATAAGGTTTATATATATGAAGTTTCATTAAAATATCTTTATGAATTCTTAAGTAATGGAGCAGAAACTGTTTTTCTATTTTTAGTAACGGCAACCTTGACCTTGTCCCCACCCACCCCATATGCAATCCCAAGCAAGGTCTTGATATAATGTCTCGATGCGTTCTCAAATTATTGAGCTGAAACCGTTTTTCTGTTTTTAGCAACGGTGACCTTAACCTTGACCCCACCCACCCCATATGCAATCCCAAGCGAGGTCTTGATATAAGGTATCTATGTATGAAGTTTCATTAAAATATCTCGATGCCTTCTCAAGTTATTGAGCAGAAACCGTTTCTCTATTTTTAGTAATGGTGACCTTGACCTTAAGCCCACCCACCCCATATGCAGTCCCTAGCTTGGTCTCCATATACGGTATCTATGTATGAAGTTTCATTTAAATATCTCGATGCGTTCTCAAGTTATTAAGCGGACATCGTTTTTCAATTTTTAGTAACGGTGACCTTGACCTTGACCCCACCTATCCCATATGCAATCCCAAGTGAGGTCTCCATATAAGGTATCTATGCATGAAGTTTCATTTTAATATCTCAATCCGTTCTCGAATTAGAGAGCGGAAATGAAAAGTTGATGACGCCACAAAACGACATACCCCAATCTAATAACCAAAATTTTTCTTAGAAAAATTTGTTTAAAAATAACACAGGCTTGAGTAAATTAATGACTAGAATTTCACAAATGGAAATCGGCAGTGATATTAAAATCTTTATGAATTATTACTTACAAAAAACATATAACACAACATTAACTTAATCACTGCATGATAACTATGACATTAATACCAATAATAGCAACATTAAAAGGCAGTGTTTATCAAACAAAACTACTGTTAAAATATGCTCACACTTAAACATAGTACGCCAGATATCGCTGGACAGTGGCCTTATTATATGTATAACAGCATGATTATTGAAGTGAAAACTACATGTAACTGAATATATGGAGGACATTTGTTCAATGCAGTGTAAGATCGTATTTTATTTCATGAGTGGTCATAGAAACAATATTTTCAAGAGTTTATTTTTATCTTACAATTAAACTTTAAGAACTGACATATTACCTTAACAAAATTGTAAGCACTGACATATTACCTTATAACAAAACTTACAAATTTAAGAACTGACAAATTACCTTATAATAAAAATTACAAATTAAAGAACTGACATATTACCTTATAACAAAAATGTAAGAACTGATATTATGATCTTATAACAAAACTGACAAATTTAAGAACTGACATAATACCTGATGACAAAACATCCAAAGTAAAGAGAAAACATGTAGAACCAGTCTATGCCATGTATCTCGAAGATTGCCTTCTCAGAAATCACCATGCCAACGATGATGAAGATGAGGGTGTTGGCAAGGTACGCCATGGTCTCCCAGAACCTGCAGGTAAAAAGCGTAACTATGGAAACTATGGTAAGAATATAGCCTTTCATCGTGTATAAAATGTAAATGATACATTTAAACAAGGCACTGTGTTTAATAAACACACATACCCCCTCCCAGTCAGTGCTGGACAGCCCATCTGATTTAATTTGATTCCAAATTAGGTCAAGGTCAATATTTGGTTCGGTTATATGGGTGGATTGTGAATGGTCATAAGCAATTACTGTGTAAGAATCCAAGTGCTGTAGTAAGCGGTGCTGGTGCTAGACGAAATGGTAAAATCTAGTTAACCAAGAAATAGCCCATTTGAATTATTTGATTTCCAAATTAGGTCAAGGTCAAGGTAAGGTTGGGTGATACGGGTGGATTGGGAATGGTCATAAGCAACAACTGTGTAAATATCTAAGTGTTGTAGTAAGCGGTGTTGGTGCTAGACGAAAGGGTAAAACCTAGTTAACCAAGAAACAGCCCATTAGAATTATTCTAAGTGCAAATTAGGTCAAGGTCAAAGTGAGGTTGGGTGATATGGATGGATAGGGAACGGTCATAAGCAACAACTGTGTAAGTATCCAAGTGTTGTAGTAAGCGGTGTTGGTGCTAGACGAAACGCTTAAATCTACTTAACCTTGTCACGGATGGACGGAAGGTCGGACAGAAAGACGGATGGGACAATCACTATATGCCTTCCGCATCAAGATGCCGGGGGCATAAAAACTTTACTAACGCAGACGCTGATGCAGAGGACACAGCGACGACAATAAATTGACTTCTTGGAAAAGTCGAGCTAAAAAGCAATTTCATGAAAAAGGTTCAAGGTTCCTAATTCGCTAATGTTCATGATATTTTTGTTCTGAGAAACCCACACTGGTCGTTTCTTATCAGTCCTCAAGTGTCTCGAAGGTTGCTAGAAAATTACAAATAAGATCAATCTTTGCGCCAACAGTTTTAGCACAGGACTAGTAGGGGGTCTCCAAAGGTGTTGAAATTAGCACAACAAAATCCAAATTAACCCAACAGTTTTCAGAAATATTTGTCAACTTTGGAATACCAGCATGTCACTCTGAAATCACAGTTTTCCCAATTTTGAATGTGTATGTCTCGAAAACCACCCTTGTTAAGAGTGTGTCTCCTCATGTCAGCTACACTTGCTACAACACCTTAACTGTCTTAAGACATGTTCAGTTTAAAGGGACTATGTCATCGAAAAGGGCCTCAAGGGGGCAATTTCTTTTTAAAAATCTGAAATTTAGATATTAATACTGGCATATAATAACGGTAAAACAGAGTATATATAATGGAAAAAGAGTGTACCAATTATGAGATAAAAATCAATACATTTAATGGGTTGTGTTTGCTTGGCCCTTTTCCTGTTGACATTTTGACGTCAGAATTGTGAGTATTTATGTTAGTATAGTTTACAAACGACTCATTACCAAGCAAGATAGCGCAGTTGGTTAAATTGCTGTCTACTGTAAATTCTTTGTATGGCTCCTAATTCGTGAGTTCGATACCTGCTTGGGGTTTTAATTTTGTTCAGGCTTTTTTGCTATTTTGTTTTAATCAAATATCTTATTGTGTATTATATTATTTTTAAAACTCAGAATAATGTCCAACCAGGGACTACAATGCACAACACTGTCATTTCACTCAATGTTAATATTTCGCCCTTATGGGCTTTATCAAAATTATGAATACATAAAAAAAAACATAAAACAAGAGGGCCATGATGGCCCAAAGCGCTCAACTGAGAACTGTTACCGATGAAGACCATACTGTTGTGACAGGTTTGAAAATTAAGATATCTGAACAATACACAAAGGGGGATAGGATCAATTTGTTTTAAAACATGGACTAGTGCAATGGGCAAAGTAGGATTTGGCTAGTGGATGTGCAGTGTTTTTGCTAATGGTTCTCAAATCACTTTTCTCAATATTCTTACCTGACCCTTTTTCATTAAATCAGTGACAATTCTGGAAAATGCAGAAACAGTAGATTTTGATGTCTTTTTCGCAGACAGTTTTGGAGAACTAGCTGCCATGCAATAATTGAGATGGCTGTGCTATAAGGTCAAGTTTTGCTTTTTATTCGATAATTTTCAGTCCAATGATGATAAATGATGTTAATCCAGGCTCTGAAGACATCAATGTTGCATGTACAAATAACTGCATGCAAGTCTTGCAACTGTTGGAAATCAAATTTTATCAATCAATTTGTATGGTCATACACAAACTGTGTAAGTTTGGTCAACATTGAATAAAAAATTGTGTATGCAAGCCAATTATTGATAACTTGTTGATGTTTTTTTCCAAACACAAGAGGCAATAACTCTGGTGTTTCTGGCCCGATCATGCTTTTATGCAACTTCACCTGTAGTCTTACGTTCATAGACAAACTGTACACGATTGGTGAAGATTGGATGAAAAATGAAGTCTCTATCCTGAATAATATCCATTTTTGCATATTTTTTTCACAAACAAAGGGCAATAACTCTGGTGTTTCTAGTCTGATCTTGCTAATATTCAACTTCACCTTTAATCTTATGGTCATAGACAAACTGTGCAAGATTAGTGAAGATTGGATGAAAAATGAAGTATTTATCCTAAATAATGTCAATTTTTGCTCTTTTTTTTTCACAAACAAAGGGCAATAACTCTGGTGTTTCATTTCCGATCTTGCTTATATTCGACTTCAACTGTAATTTTATGGTAATAGACAAACTGTGCAAGATTGGTGAAGATTGGATGAAAAATGAAGTCTCACTCCTGAATAATGTCCATTTTTGTATATTTTTTTAATAAACAAAGGGCAATAACTCTGGTATTTGAAAAACGATCTGGCCCATTTTTTACGTATGCTGAGATCTGATGGACATACACAAACTGTGAAAGTTTGGTCAAGATTGGATGGAAAATAAAGTCTATACTTTGGAAAAGAGCATATTTGCACATTTTTTGCACGAAAAAGGGGCAATAACTCTGGTGTTCCTGGTCCGATTGGGCCCATTATCAAACTCGTCCAAGATTTTATGGTCATACACAAACGGTGCAATTTTGGTGAAGATTGAATAAAAAATTAAGTCTTTATCATGATAACGGTCCAAATTGTTGACTGCACCTTGAAGACGGACGATAGACGACGCCGGAGAGGTCCCCTATACCAGTTAGCTCACCGAGCACTTCATGCTCAGGTGAGCTAAAAAACAAGAAATGTGGAAATTCCGTGAGAACCAAATTTTTCGAACGAAATGCATAAAAGTCAGAACAGTAATGAAAGAAAGTTCTGGGTGCCATATGCATTCCTAAGCGAGGTCTCGTTATAAGGTATCTATGTATGAAGTTTCATTAAAATATCGCAATGCATTCTCAAATTATTGAGCAGAAACCGTTTTTATATTTTTAGTAACATTGACCTTGATCTTGATCTCACCCACCCCATAAGCAATCACAAGCGCCTAGATACAAGGTATCTATGTATGAAGTTTCATTCAAATGTCTTGATGCATTCTAAAGCTATTGAGCAGAAACTATTTTTCTATTTTTTGGAGACCTTGACCCCACCAACCCTATATGTTTAGTTAAAATATCTCGATGCATTGTCACTTTATTGAGTGAAAACCTTTTTTCTATTTTTAGTAACTGTCACCTTGACCATGACCACACCCATCCCATATGCAATCTCAAGCAAGGCTTCGATACAAGGTATATATGTATGAAGTTTCATTAAAATATATTGATGCGTTTTCAAGTTCTTGACCAGAAACCATTTTTCTATTTTCAACGGTGACAATGACCTTGACCCCACCCACCCCATATGCAATTCCAAGCGAGGTCTTGATATATGGTATCTATGTATAAAGTTTCATTAAAATATCTTTATGGATTGTAGAGTAAGAGAGCGGAAACCATTTTTCTATTTTTAGCAACGGTGACCTTGACCTTGACCCCACCCAACACATATGCAATCCCAAGAGAGGTCTCGATATCAGGTATCTATGCATGAAGTTTCATTACAATAGCTCAATCCATTCTTGAGTTAGAGAGCGGAAACGAAAGTTGCACCGCCCGCCCAACGACATACCCCAATCTAATAACCCAATCTTCGAAAAATTTGGTTAAAAAAACCCAAAAAGAAACAACATCTTTGTACTATTCAAACAAAATGGCGTAAAGTCAACAAACAAGATATGACATCATGACGTCATTTCGACTTCAAACTATAACACTTAATTGCACCAAATTTTAATCATTAAAAGAAAATGCACTTTCATAAAAAAACATGCAGAATAGAGGGATAACACTTATAAATCATCAAAATGTTTATTATATACAACCATTTTTGATGATAGCAATAATAAATATGTTTGTAATGTGAGTAATGAACGTGTTGATGGTAATTCTATCATCATCATCATCATCATCATAACATCATCATCACTATTATCACAATTACTATCAACACATTCCATAGACATGTCTTCCCTTGTCATAGCATTTCGCCTTATATTGTATTTCTACGACATAACACGAGTTTGCTGCGAGTTTGGGAGACTTGCCT
Source organism: Congeria kusceri (assembly GCA_027627225.1). Classification (NCBI taxonomy): domain Eukaryota; kingdom Metazoa; phylum Mollusca; class Bivalvia; order Myida; family Dreissenidae; genus Congeria; species Congeria kusceri. Next base: position 54,777,905 of record CM051027.1, read on the forward strand.
ACGACATTTTCTCTTCTGTTTATTGTAAAATGTCATCAGAAACTCCTGCCCATGTCTTCACAAGTCGTCCACACTCGTACATTCTCAAAGACAAGTCTTCGATTGTCGAAAAGATAGCGTACGCATATCTTAGCTGAACTCACGATAAAATGTGATTATCGTACTTGTGTCATGTCAATGTCGTGTCAAGTTTGGAGACAAAGGTCGTCTTGAAAAATTCCGCAACCAACTCGTCCACTTTACGGTGAGTTATAACTCTCCAGGACTCGTACAAAACACAAAGCTCAAATTTGCCAGTGTGTGACAGGGCCTTTAGGCATTTTTTCCAAGCTATATTATGTCTGGTTTCATTGTTCATTCGAAGTCTGGCCATGTTCACCTTTTGCGTTGCTTTAAATGATTAAACAACCATGTAATCAAGCAAGCAGGACACATTTGATGACAAGGTTGTCTGTTCCTTTGCTTTCCCATTCAGTTTTCATACAACTGACGTATGTCATGCACAGTTGGAAGCTGTTTGCCATGCCAAAACCATAATAGTGCAAGAGGGACACCGCTGACAAGTGGACTGCTTAAGTTATGGATAACATGTCCCATCAGTTTTCCTACAAATGCCTATGATATACACGGTATAAAGCCATTTGACAAAACCAAGGCCAAATTTGGCACATTTGTGAAAGTCTGAAGCCATTTGACAAAACCAAGGCCACATTTGGAACATTTTTGAAAGTGTGCAGCCATTTGCCGAAACCAAGGCCACATTTGGCACATTTTTTAAAGTCTGAAGCAACCTTGTCAAAACGAAGGCCAAATTTGGCAGATTTTTGAAAGTCTGAAGCAACTTGTCAAACCGAAGGCCAAATTTGGCACATTTTTGAAAGTCTGAAGCCACCTGATAAAACAAAGGCCAAATTTGGCAGATTGTTTAAAGTCTGAAGCCATTTGCCAAAAACCAAGGCCAAATTTGGCACATTTTTGAAACCAAAGGCTAACACTGCAAGAGGCACACTTCTAACATTGCTGAATGCTTAAGGTTTTGCTGACAAAAGCACCACATACTTGAGTCTGTTTCTCATATGGCACAGCTCTATGCAGCACATTTGTTGAATGAATATTTTTTCTAGGGATGGCATTGAATACCAAAATCGGTATTCGAATATTTGCATTTTCATTCAATCGAATATTCAAATATTCGCATATATTCTCATATTTACTTACTACCTTGAGCTTTGTTATCTAGCCAACATACGGTAACTTATTGTATAAGGTTTCAGTACCTACTCTGAGTAAAATCTTCCTTAACAAATTGCACAAACAATCGAAAACATTCATGACGCGCTATTAAGGATTAAATAAAAGAAGTAAAGGTCCCGGTTTTAATTGTTCTTTTGTTGGAGAAGTTATTAATAATCCCTAACCCACATATTTCTAGTCTATTTGGACACGTGCCTGTCAATAAGAATATTTTTAATTTGAGCAATATGTCTTAACTATAATGACTGCTTAATGTGTGATCGCATGTTTGTAATTTTGTTACACTTTTAAAGTGTAATCTCCAATTAACCCTTGTGGTTTCACGTTGTCTGATGAAGGCGTGTCTTACTGGCAACTAGACGAGTGGCCACTGACACTTACCCGTATATTCAATATCTCTTAATCTGACACGTTACACGGGACCATTCTAATGAAAACACGGAAAAACTTTAGGTATCTATTGATAAAATCCTTTTTTATATTGAAAGAAAAATACTTTTTATGATCAGATTTTTTAAAGCAATACAAATCTGCGAATATTTGAATGGCATTTTAACAATTCGAATAGCGATCATTCAATCGAATATTCGAATATTAAAATAGTTCTGCCATCCCTAATTTTTTCCAAGCACTGTTTTTAATTTCCTAGTTTGTTACCCATCAAATTTGCTTCAACAATTACATGCTCAAATTGGTACTAACTGTCATTTTTTGTCACTTAAAGGTCTCACATTTTAAGCACAACACAATTCAATAAGATGAATAGTTTAAAATTCTTTAAAAACATATATAAGCGCATTTAAGCTCTTTATATTTGACTGAAATTTGGCAAGAAGGAACATTGGTCTCGTTTAAAAATAAAATTCCCAATACTCAAACCTTCTATTGGTAACTAAGACAATCTTTCTTTCTAATGTTTTGTTGATGTTTTGTTGATGTTTTGTTGTTGTTACGGTTTAATTGGGAGAGGATATTAACATCGACTTTGTCATCAAGAATTCATTGCTGTTGTCTGCAGCTTCAAGCTTAGCTCACTACATTGATCATAACCTTTGGTATTTCATCAAAAGACAATCAAATGCAAATGAACATGGAAAACTGATCGGTGACTTAGAAAGACATTCACAAAAATAACATCATGGCATGTCTTGGACGGTATTAAGTCACATACATTTTTTTTAAATCTTTTGTTGTTTCTGCAAAAAGATAGTGAACATTCAATATGAGGCGTGTGGTGGGAAAACCAGGCTTAATGCATGTTCAAAGTGTCGTCCCGAATCAGCCTTATGGTATTTTCAAGGAAGTCTCTTCTAAAGGTCAATAGTCAGTAAATCGAAACCAGAAAGGGTCCTTCTTCTAAACAGCAAAACTTCACACCCGTTTTCTTACATTTAAATTATTTAAGATAATGTATGTAATATGTATTATAATGTGTATATCATGTGATTTATTACAATAACAGTTTGTACAAAAAGACCAATTTATAAAAATATAACTTTAAACTAATGATACCCCTACTTTTGCTATTTACTTGTATGTAACCGAAATAGTCACCTGAGTGTCCTGGAATAAAATCACCAAATTAATGTGCTACATCAGTTATTTTTGACTTGTTGTGAAAAGTGTTTTTTCTTGTTACCAATTCTCATTCTGAATATTTTGACAACAAATTACTGCAATTTATTAATTTTAAACTGTACTATGGAAATTCAAGAGCTTGCATCATATGATCTATTCTGACTCAGTAGGCTACCAACAAAGACCTAGATCTTTGGCTACGAAGCACTAATAATCGGTGCTCCTAACTCGTACGCTTCATCGGTTATTCTGGCCCGTTGCAGATTGACTTGTTATGGGGGCATATAATTCTGTTTGCATCGTTTGTATATGATAATTAGCTCAAACAAAATATTTTTTCATTACTTACAAATTAGTTTTCATTATGATGTCCAATACAGTTGAATAATAAGCCACATCATAAAGTTTAAAGGTTGGAAATTGAATTTCATTCCAACAAATGTTTCCCTTTTAGCAAAAACACTCTCATAATTCACATGCTTATAGTTTTTTTTCTCGCCAACAGTCTTTCTACACTGTCAGCGTTTTGATTTTTTTATGTGGGGAAGTTTCACTGGCAATGACATCGTGTAATTCAGTGCTAAGGCAAGTGCCTTTGTGAACATTTGAGAAATGACCAATATAAAATTAAGCACTTTTCGAAAAAAAAGATCAATCGACCCTTATAGGCAAATAAATGTCTAGTAGATAATCTACTTGTATTGACCTCAATATGCATGTCTAGTAAATTACTTTATCTAATCTACAAACAGCATAATTTACTGTCCAGTACATTGCAGTTGAATTAAATGTCAAGTTCGAAATTATTTTGTTCAGTGGCCATACTATATTTCATGAGTTTATTAGGTCTACAAGAAATTAGTAAAATTTGAAGAATGCCTTTTGAAGAAAAAACACCCCGCATTATACGCCAAATTGCACCCTAAAATAAAATTACGGGTGAGCATGCCCCCAGACACCCCCTAGCAAAATATTTGCCTCGCAGCTTTTTCGTCTCTGGATATGGCCCTGAGTGAAAAGTTCCTGACATGAAATTTAAACTGATCATTATTTTCAAGTGAATAATTTAGTTCTATTTTTTTTTATATAAAATACACAATATCCCTGAAAAACACAAGCAATTCCATCAGGCAGGCGAAGTAAGTTTTCCACTGTTTTTAATATGTAAAGAATGTGGTGATATATTATATACATATCATTTCATATAAATACAATTCATTTTATATCAAATAATTGTATGGTCTTCTTTTTTTCATGCCATATTATGTCCAGCACAATAAATATGATACGTGTCGTGGGTAAACCGGGCTTAATGCATGTGCGTAAAGTGTTGTCCCAGATTAGCCTGTGCAGGCTATTTCAGGATGTGCAGTCTAATCGGGGATGGCACTTTCCGCTTTTATGGTATTTTCTGTTTGAAGGAAGTCTCTTTTAAACATAAATCCACTGTAGGCGGAAACTGTCTAATAGAAATTGCCCTTGTTCGCACTGCATATGCTAATCCGGGATGACACTTTACGAACGTGCATTAAGCCCAATTTTCCCATGACACACCTCATATTAGTTTACACCATGTAAACACCTTAGAAGCGCAACAGCCTGGAAACTGAAAAATATCACTGTCATACAAGGATGTCTCCATTACCACCCTCAGGGCTTCAGTGCAAAACGTCTGCAAAAAAACACAATATCAGCTGCCATGAAAGGAGCATTATGGGAAGACAGCATGTCGTAACTCTGACGTGTTAAATAGCATGACACATCTTAATTGGCCATGTACATAGCGTCATTGGCGACACTGCTACTTTCACAAGAAAACAAAGAAACAGTTTAAGATGAAAGGTTTCATGGACTTCAACACACACAAAAGTTTGCTGAGTACAATTTTATAAAAAAATACATTTTTATACAAATGCAACTTTAATGTAGTTATATTGAGCTAATACAAGCTTTAATTGTCCAGAGTTTGTAGTAGAAAGCTTGTCAGTCAAAACAGACAACAATTTAAATTATGCAGTTGTTTTTTGTCATTATACCTGATAGAATATGAAATAGATACCAAATTCTGCAGTTATTGTTTACTGGCATTTTTCGGCGTAGCTGTCTGAGATCACTTTTGACCTAGATTTCTTGCGATAATTTTATGCAGCGGGAAAATTGAATGCCAATAGAATTGGGAAATTTTTCTAATTTCAGGGAATGCAAACTTAAAACAATGGTTTGATGTTCACCAATAACTGTGGCATATTTTGGGGGATTAAAATTTACATTATTGTTTGCATAAGCGTTTAAAATAAAGTTATAAACACATCTTCGACATACACTCTGGAACTGAGCATAATTATGAACAATTTTACTCATTGCATGTCATGAACTAAATGTAATATATATTCACATAATTAAATCATTATTTTTTAGCCTATATCAGCTGCACGCTCTATAAATAGCAATTTTGTGACAATCATTGCGCTCTGAAACCTTTCGGAGCCATACGTAGATATTCGGTGAAGATCGGTATGAAATGGTCTATTCCAGAGTATTCAACATACTCAAGATAAAGGGTGCATCATTCTAATAATAGCGCGTGGTAGTGATATGCTAATATACATTCATCAATTAGCGTCCGGAGAATCATAAACCCGAGAATTTCAATAAATGGAGAATTTATATTTATAAACTTACTGTGCATGTTAATTTATATTTGAATTGCGGTTGCATTCTATTCAGAATTATTTATAATTGCACCTTTCTATTAACTTCTCCAGTAGATGTTATTCAATTAAAAAAAAAAATTAACATCTTTCTATAAATAAAATGTGGTGAAAGAAGTCTCGTAATATGTCGAAATGTTACTTTTACTTCATGTGCATAGCATGAATACAATATTTGCAAAACTTATGATACGTATAGTATATTATTTAACATAACTAACTATGTACACTCGTCTGATCCGTAAGAAGTCTCCTTAGTGGGGACCAAACAAGCTGGGATCCGAGAAGTCACGTAAACGATCATCTTGTCCCTCTTGTATTATGTTTCGGGTAAAAAGATGATATCTCAATATTAATTTCAACGCTGATTGTCTTTTTTTAAGACATTTCTTGTTTCTAGTCAAAACAGATAATCCCATGGTATTTTCTCGGTAATCAAATTGGCTTCTATCCACCTAATATCCATTAGCAGGAAGCCATAAATCCTGATCTTATATTACCTTGTTTCTATGCATATTATTGTTTCTATAGACGAATGTAAACAGGTTGAAACATAAGAAAACAATTCAGACACAAAGATTTCTTTAAATCATGCAAATGATCTGTTCTATCGCTTTTTAAACAATTTGACTATAATGCTACATTATCTTTGACCATTGGTTCGTTAAACATGCATTATTTTTGGATATGCATTATTCTGATACGCAGATGTGCAGCGATTGGTCACTAAGGGCCTCATGACCGATTGACATTCCAGAAAAATATGTTCCCTGGTTGCAAGCATTTTGTAAAATGTCAAATTTTTGACCGAAATGTGTCATTTAAAAAAAGTTAAACAAAAAACCTCAATCCCGACGCTACCTAAATTTTTTGAGACCGTTGCCACAATTTTTGTTTGCCTAACCATGGAGATAAAGTAGGGTTGGAAAAGTAACCATTCACATACACTGCAGATCAGTTATATCACAATTCGCGGGGTCCATGGATCGTGATATAGCCGGATCGCGATATAACTTGTCAGGTCATGCATGTATATATAGATATACATGTATTCACTAGCGTATTTTCACGATCTCAAAACATAAACCTAATTAACTCACCTTTTTCATTGTTGTTAATATCCACAATGTGTATATATCCATATCTAAAATATTCCATTTGTATATAAAAATATATTATTATTCCCTGTAATTAATTTCAAATTGTGTATAATAAATTCCAAATCCAAAACGCCTATTAGAAATTTTACTGTTCACATTTATGTAAACACGAATTCTATTTACAATCAAACTGCACATTTATTATTAGTTCGTGTAAATCCTTTGTTCGGCTAGAAAATTGCTCGAAAATCATGCTTACATGTTCAACGTCACGTCATCTGCATAGAAGGCCAGGCCTTTTTCTAGTAGCCTCACAGGTCAGAATATCTGACCCATTCCCAATGCAAAATATGGTTGTTTTTCCCAATTGAAAAAATAAATTCCCCTCCACTACAGAAAATGGTTTGATATTTATAACAGTCTTGAACAAAATTACATAAAGAAATTTTTTAAGAATAAAAACAATAAAAATCCCAATGAAATTAGTATAAATTGCAATTTAATCAACTCATCAATTGAAATTGATACTGACAACAAGATTTATTCCCAATTTGGCAAATTTTATCTTGAGAAATTCTCCATTTCAAACCAGGTACTTTTTCCCAAAGAAGTCAGAAAAAGGCCTGAAAACGTGGCATTGATTGCTGTATAAAAACTTTGTAGCCCAGGGAACATTGAGATCGTTACTTTTGTATAAAAGTTTTGTAGCGCATAACAACAAAATTGGGTATATATATCGCGGACGATGTGCAGTTAACATTTCCTCGTAATAAAAAAGAAACAGTTACACCTTATTTATAACATTATCGTCGTTCAGATAGGTCAGTATTGATCTATGACATAAGGTTACTGTATACACCCTTCACGTGGTCGTCATGTAATTTGGCTGCTTATTAAAGCGACACTCGTGAAAGAACGTCTTCATGGGTGGCACGCAGGATGACAGCTAATGACATCAAACTGTTACACTTCGATGTTGAGCGGGTCGAGTTATTGTTTGTCGCACTACAAGAGTGTGAATGAAAGAATAGTGATGTAGGCACGAAAATCCGGACCAAACTGAATTTATTTAAGAACGTTGTGTAATAGAAAAATATTGAAGTACATGGAAACAAAATCGGGTTCCATGACCGATTCGCGATATATTGGATATCGCGAAATAACAGATGGCAATACAACGGATCTGCAGTGTACTAAGATTTTTCACCCTTAATTCATATTGTAACGACCCATAATGCCAGAGTTACTTGGTAAGGGAATTGGACAGGTCCATAATCTTTGTAACAAGTCAAGGCCCTGATTGAAAGCTAAAGTCTTATTGAGGCTATCAATGGGACTGACATCCAACACACTTTCAGACATATTGGCCATTGCATCACATAGAATGTTGTTCTGGACCTGACACTGATGGAGTCATGACCATAGAATGTAATGTTCTTGACCTGACACTGATTGAGACCAAACATAACAAGAAATGTCTTTAAAAAAGACAATCGGATCGGCGTTGAAATTAATATTGAGATGTCATCTTTTTACCCTAAATCTAATACAAGAGGACCAAGATGATCGGTTACGTGACTTCTCGGACCCCATATTTTTCGGTCCCTACTAAGGAGAATTCTTGGACACTAGATGAGAAAACTTATCGGCCCCAAAATTAATTTGAGATAAACTCAAATATTGTTAATATCTGTACCATGAATAAACCAATTATAACCGCCCCATGTTTCCACCAGTGATCCATGAATAAGCTAAATACTAGCAATTTATGTAAACATAATTGATACATGAATTTGTAAGGCAAATTTAACAAATCAACATTGTCAGAAAATAATAGCGGGAATGAATGAAAATTATTATATATATCAGACAAGTGTACATAGTTATGTTAAATAATATACTATATGTATCATTAGTATTGCACATAGTGTATTCATGCTACGCAAATGAAGTATAAGTAACATGAATAACGTTTCAACGTATTACGATACTTCTTTCACCACATTTTACTGATAGAAAGATGTTTAACATTTTTATAGATAGAATAAGAAGCTGAAAGAAAGGTGCAATTATAAATAATTCTTAATTAAACACAACCACAATTCAAATATAAATTAACATGTGCAGCAAGTTTATAAATTCTCCATTTATTGAAATTCTCAGGTTTAGGATTCTCTGGACGCTAATTGATGCGTGTGTAATAATACAGCTTTACCGCACCCTATTTTTAAAAAGATTATTCTGCTGGAGTTGTACGAATTCACGGGGACAACAGTCAGTTACAGCGTACAATGATATTTTTACACAATGATAAAATAATAGGAAATATAAGCTCAATCAAATTTGCTAATAATTTTTTTGCTTATTTATCAGAAAAATACCAGAAATTTACCACTTCATATTTTGTGCTTGCCAGCTCAACAGGCAACATTGTACATTGTGACCGACTGTCGTCCCCGTGAATTGTAGCATTGTAATTGCTATTTACAGAGCGCGCCGATTATGTAGGCTAAACAATATAGTTATTTCATTATGTGAATGAATATAACATTCTGATCATGACATACAATGAGTAAAATTTTTCATAATTATGTTCATTTCTAGAGTGTATGTCGAAGATATGTTTATAACTTTATTTTAACCGCTTATGTGAACAATTATGTAAATTTTAATCCCGAAAAGTATGCAACAGATATTGGTATACTTAAAACGATTGTTTTAAGTTTGCATTCCCTAAAATAAAAAAATTAAATTTTCCCGCTGCATAATTATCACAAGAAAATCTAGGTCAAAAGTGGTGAATATTGAAAGCCAGCTTCAATGAAAATCAGTGTTTTCAACTTATTTATAATTTATAATCACACATATTCTGGGAAAATAATCAGACTGTTAGATATGCACTATCATGGCTGGTACCATTTAAATATTAAAGAGCTCTACATTTTTTATGTTCTACTTCTTAATGATAACAAAAATCCAGCTGCTCTTATTCTAAAAATGATAAACAAGCATATCAAAATGTTCAGACACTTTTGAGAAAACATTTGGCAGGCATAAACCATTTATTCAGCAATCTAACCAAGTGATAAATTCCTTCATGTCAACTTGGCATTCCAAGGTGAATGATGAAGGCTTGTTTTCTTTGCTCCAGTAAGAACAGCATTAACTTCTGACTTACAGGCTTGTAGATTTTCAGTTTTTTATCAGTGTAGCTGTCTAATCTAAGATCACTTTTGACCTAGATTTTTTGTGATAACAAGAGATGTTTGAAAAACAAGTATGCCCCCCCCCCCCCCGCTTGCAGCCAAGTCGTCAATAATTGCAATTGTTAAGAGATTTTTTTAAATATTGTATGTGCACATTAACACATGGGGAGGAAATTAAAGTTGATGATTTGGAAATTAAATATAAAGCTGAAAGAAAGATAGAGTATAATTATGAATTTATTTTTACAGTCTATTATATAAGAGTACCTAGATGTTTTCTGTTTGATTTAAACATCAGATAGGCCAAAAGATCTCTTGATATCCTGTGGAAACAAAATGGTCTACGGAGAAAACAGTTTTCATGTTACAAGCCCCTGTGACCATGACCTTTGACATCAAAATTGATAGGCGTCTTCCTTTCCTCCCGAGTAACCAGCAAACCAACTTGGATGATTGTAGGTCAAAGCGTATTCTACATATCATGCGGAAACAAAATGGTCTACAGAGAAAACAGTTTTCATGTTACAAGCCTCTGTCACCTTGACCTTTGACCTGTTGACCCACCCACCCCATATGCAATCCCTTGTGAGGTCTCGATATATGGTATCTACGTATGAAGTTTCATTAAAATATCTTTATGGATTCTAAAGTTATTGAGCGGAAATCGGTTTTCTATTTTTAGTAATGGTGACCTTGACCCCACCCATCCCATATGCAATCCCAAGCTAGGTCTCGATATAAGGTATATATGTATGAAGTTTCATAAAAATATCTTAATGCGTTCTCAAGATATTCAGCGGAAACTGTTTTTCTATTTTTAGTAGCGGTGACCTTGACCTTGACCCCAACCACCCCATATGCAATCCCAAGCGAGGTCTCAATATAAGGTATCTATATATGAAGTTTTATTAAAATATCTCCATGCGTTCTCAAGTTATTGAGCGGAGACAGTTTTTCTATTTTTAGTAATGGTGACCTTGACCCCAACCACCCCATATGCAATCCCAAGTGAGGTCTCAATATAAGGTATCTATGTACGAAGTTTTATTACAATATCTCGATGCGTTCTCAAGTTATTGAGCGAAGACCGTTTTGATATTTTTAGTAACGGTGACCTTGACCCCACCCACCCCATATGCAATCCCAAGCGAGGTCTCAATATAAGGTATCTATGTATGAAGTTTCATTAAAATATCTCTATGCATTCTCAAGTTATTGAGCGGAAACCGTTTTTCTATTTTTTTAGTAACGGTGACCTTGACCGTGACCCCACCCACCCCATATGCAATTCCAAGCGAGGTCACGATATAAGGTATCTATGTATAAAGTTTCATTAAGATATCTCGATGCGTTCTCAAGTTATTGAGCGGAAACCGTTTTTCTATTTTTAGCAACGGTGACCTTGACCTTTGACCTGCTGACCTCCAAATGTAAACGCATCTTCCTTTCCTCCCAAGTAAGCAGCATACCAACTTTCATGATCATAGGTCAAAGCGTTCTCTAGATATCGTGCGGAAACGAAATGGTCTACGGACAGACCGACCATCCGACCGACCGACCGACATACCGACCGACCGACCGACGGACAGGTGCAAAGCAAGATACCCCCACTTCTTCGAAGGGGGGCATAATTATGCAGCGGAAAAATTGAATGCCAAAAGAATTTGGCAAATTTTCTATTTTTAGGGAATGCAAACTTACAAAATGGTTTAATGTATACCAACAACTGATGCATACTATTGGGGATTAAAATGTACATAATTGTTTACATAAGCGGTTAAAATAAAGTAAATAAACATATCTTCGACACACACTGTAGAAATGAACATAATTATAAAAATGTTTTCTCATTGCATGTCAAGAACAGAATATTATATTCGTTCTCAGTATTAATCCACTGTTTTGTTTAGCCTAGCGGCACACTCTATAAATAACAATTGATTCTAGAGAGTTCAACACACACACGATCATTCTAAAAATAGCGCGCGTTTAGCTGCCGGTGGATAGCTATTACAATATACATGCATCCATTAGCGTCCAGAGAATCATTAGAGCGAATATTTCAATAAATGAGGAATTTATGTTTATAAACTTACTGTGCATGTTGATATGAAATTCAATTGCGGCTTCGTACTATTAAGAACAATACAATTGCACATTTCTATCAAGTTCTCCAGTAGATCAACCTTTAAAAAGATCTATATCTTTCAATAAATAAAATGTGGTGAAATAAGTATCGGAATACGTCGAAATGTTATTCATGTTACTTTTACTTCATTAATAGCATTAATACATTATTTGCAATACTAATTATACACAGAAACCCCTGAAACATCATATTCCTACCGAATATAATTTTAAATCACCATAGCCTAATTTGTTTGTGTTATCAAAAATGGAAGTCATCATTATTTCAAATGTGCTGAATGTTCTCGGAAGATTGCTTTTCATTAGGATACTAGTAAACAGTATAAATGATTAATTGACTTCAAAATATGTTTGTATTATGCATAGATAACTTCCAAGATGAAGGTAGGGTATATTATGTATCACTGGTGAAAACATGGGGCGGTATGATCGGTTTATTCACGGTAAAAATATTAATAATTGTGAATTAATCACTCAGTTTTGTGATCTGAGAAGTTTTCTTATGGTGCTAAAAAAATCTGGGGTCCAAGAAGTCGCCATGTCTAGGTGGGGACCAAAAAATCTGTGGTCCGAGAAGCCACGTAACCGAGCATCTTGGCCCTCTTGTATTATTTTCCGGGTAAAAGTGATACCTCAATATTAATGTCAACGCTGATTGTCTTTTTTAAAGACATTTCTTGTTTTCTCTGTTTTTCTTATATGTGAATTATGGTAACAGTTTTCACTGCCTTGTATAACTTTTGAGAAAGTAACTCATTTCAGTGGTAACAAAGCCAATGAAACAAGAGCTGTCTCAGGACAGCGCAACCTACTATTGGGTATATGGGTATTTCTATAAAATTTGCCGTGTCACTCGATTTATCCATCACTTTTGGGGGACATATGGCACAATTTTGTAAATAATATTATTGCAGAACACACAGTAACACAAACTGAAAAAAGGCTTTGACAGGTACTTTATTCAAAATTCAATATTTCCGGAAAAAGGCCGGTGACCCCTATTTTTTAAGACTGTTTTAGTTTCAGGATAAATTGATGCATGTTTGTGCCAAGTTTTAATAAAATCTGTTGTTGGAAAAAAATTGAAGGAAATTGTTGCGAAAGTCTTTAACGCTAAAAGTAGCTGTCATTCTAGTAAATAATTAAACTTACTCTTTTAATATTTTAATACAACTACTTTAGAGTTATGCCATTAATGGAATTTATTTCAGGGGGTGTGAACTGTGTATAGTCTTACAGTACTTTTGGAGTCAATTATATTTAATGAAGGAACCATTTTGATTCTACGGATTATACTTACATTTTTCTTGTCTGTATTCGCAAGGACTAGAGAAGCTACATAGCCATCTGCTGATCTTCAAAGTGACAAACAGTGAAATCACGCAACAGGAAGATGCCATTCCAACCAAGCCAGAGACCATGAAACTTCATCAGGTTGATATTTTTTGGATTTCGAATTGTATTTTCGTTTTTTACAACATGGATTCACACGTTGTTGTAGATAGACCTTAATGCGCATGAATACGATTCCCTACAATTAGTTGCAATAGCAAAGTGTACTTATTGATATGTTTTCAAATGAAAGCGGCACTGTGCAATCAAGAATCCTGAGTTGTTTCTGCTCGCCCGACTGTTCGTGTTACCAGCCTATAACAACTAATTTTAATGGCCAGGTAATCTATATGTATTTTATCTGCTATACTGATTGATAACATGTTCAACACGTTAATATTTTTTAATTATTATTTCAATTCGACCTTTAAAGTTTGCTATTTAAATACTCATGGGTTGTCAGGTGTTAAGTTAACAAACAATCTCCATACATCAATTCACGATTATACTGTTGCTACATTACCATTTTTATTTAAAAGTATTCTGATACAAGTTATCTCATTATTTTCTCCAGTTACAGCTGTATGCGAATCCTGCACCGAAAGATGATGATCGCAGCGTAGAACCACAGAACAATGCTGATGCTCCTTGTCAGGTAATACCAATTTTTATTTAAATCAAAATACTATCTTTTTATAGATATAACGTCAGCGTTTAGATTGGGATGCTAATCGTGTATCTTTGTATACCGGTTTGGAATTCCCAGTCGACACTTAACCGGTGCAGCACTTACTTTTTGTAAATGTTAATTTCATTCTTTTGTAAAATTGATATTTGTAAGTATCGAATTACGTTCTTTGTCAAATACTTATTGCAGGTTCTCGATGTACCGCTCAATATTGACGAAAGCCTCATTAACAGCTATTGTGTGGTTGAGCAATTCATTGTGTTGGAATCAATAGATATTTCTGGCTTTTATGTGATAATGAATGTTGGTATGAGAAAGATCCTATAATCACCATGTTACCTTGTGAACCAGAGATGCTTAAGGGCAGGCACGGTGCCCTCCCTAATCCAATATGGGACGCAATCAAGGATAAATATGGTCTTTAAACATAGATTATTGATTGTCGAGTTGTATATGTATTGTGTGTTATATGTTTATGAAGTATGCACTTTAGAGGCACAATTGTAGAATGATATGATGATCAATGAGTATTTGACACAATTGTAGAAACAGATGATGTGCAAAAGTTGGTTCAACATGAATTTTCGTGATTAATATGTTTGTTTCAATAAAGTTTACTTTCTATCTGTTATAAAGTGCTACGTTTCTTTTTTATAAGTTGCTGGGTTCAGAAAGTCACATTGTTTAATGCACATACATTTATTCCATGTTTCTCATCATTACCACAACAGCTCATCATTTCCGCAACGCATACTATTTGTCATGTCATTAGTAAACAACGACGCTAATAATTGGCCCATGTTTACGCATTATGTTGAAAAGTATAAACAGCGTCGGAATTCTTCATAAAATTGGCAGCGTCAAGCTCATCAACAAATAAAAATATAAAAAAATCAATAGTTTGCATTGCAGAAATGATGAATAAAGAACGATAACTCTTCAAACCATATTCGATTTGAAAATTATCAATATTTACGCAACGTCGTTCTTAGGATGACCATACTTGTTACTACGTGTTTCAAAGTTTTTGAAGTTGTTTTGGCGTTTGCGATATGAGTCAGCTGAAGGTTCGTTGCAGTAATGACGTCGATTTGACACCTGACTCATGCCAAACGCTTTGTTACGAAAAATTACACTGTTGGTGCGCAGACATTCATAAATATCAATATGAGAGATGTTATTCATTAAGAAAAGTAATAATTTCAACACTATAATGACATTCTATATTGTACGTTTCCTTAATCTCATGATAGGTAGATTTTATCGAAATACCCATATACCACTTTGTCAGAGTTATGAGCCTTGGCAGTGACGTTACATTATGACCCCGAAGACATGTATGAAGTTACAAGTGAATATCTGTAGTAATTGCATAGATAATGTACTTGCACGCAAACTTTAACCTGAATATTTCTTAACCTGAACATTCCTTAACCTGAGTATTACTAAGTACAAAAAGGGGCATAATTCTGCTAAAATGCATGTCACAGTTATGGGTCTTAGCCAATGACCTTATAAAATGACCCTGAAGACATGTGTGAAGTTTTAATTGAATATCTGAAGTAGATATAGGGATATGAATTTTATTTATTATTATTTAAGTACAAAAATGGGCATAATTCTGCAAAATTGCAGGTCAGAGTTATGGGACTTAGTCAGTGACCTTACATAATGACTCCGAAGTGAAGTTTCAATTTTAATACATGTATCTGTAGTAGTTACAGAGATCTGTCTTGTTGCAAGCAAACCTTAACCAGAGCATCACGCCGGCGCCGACGAATGGGTAAGTAAAATAGCTCGGGCTATTGATGAATAGTCGAGCTAAAAAAGAAATACTGAATTTAAGGATAAAACTGTTTTCTCCCCAAAATATGTCCCAACTGCCCAATAAAGACAATCATGGTCACATATTAAGTAACTTTACACTCAGGGGTAAGGTTTGGTTTGCTGCATCTTGCCTTCCCTAGTTTGCTGAAAATCCAGCATCTCCCAACAATAGACCTTTCCAGTTTTTTTGACCAAATTAAACCCAGCTAGGGGTGTGGAAATACCAAAATTCTTTACTTGTCCATGGACAAGTTCATTACAAATATCTACTTGCCTGCAAGCAACAGGAACTTGTCCAAATAAAAATATAGTCTTTATTTCAGGCATTTCTGATATATTTTTTTCATTAGATAAAAAAATAAAACAATTTTTTTTTATTCAAATGTATAAGTATATAATAATATTATAATTAACTACAAACTTTTACATCATTTTCACACTCTCAAATTGCACTTGTCCATGGTCAAGTAGACAGGAAAAACTTACTTGTCTGACAGTAAAATTGTCAGATGAGTCGGGCACAGGATTTCCACACCCCTGACCCAGCTATATCAAAGGTTTAAATTTCTTTCTTCGATAATTACAAACACATCACAAGTTATATTACAATCTCTTTGGTGTAAAATAGGTTAAATGTTAAACAAGCGATAATCGAGTACAATGTCTGGATAAAATACTAGATTGAAGTCATATTACATTGTCTTTGGTGTAAAATAGGTTAAATGTTAAACAGGCGATAATCTAGCACAATGACTGGATAAAATACTAGATTGAAGTCATATTACATTTTCTTTGGTGTAAAATAGGTTAAACGTTAAACAGGCGATAATCGAGCACAATGACTGGATAAAATACTAGATTGAAGTCATATTACATTCTCTTTGGTGTAAAATAGGTTAAGCGTTAAACAGGCGATAATTGAGCACAATGACTGGATAAAATACTATAATAGATTGATGTCATATATGATTGTAATCTGTGGAAACGTCTATAGTAACATCATGACCATAGGTTATCTGGCACAGTTTTCGGCATGTCAGCTTAGGAATGAAAACATTGGAAAAGAATGGAAATCCCAAAGAAGGAGTTAGCATTATGTGCTATAATGCAACCTTTATTAGCCATTAAATGATCAAAAGGCAGTAGTATGTTAGTAGCACTGATGGCAATAAACTGATGGAAATTCAAAAACTAATGTTATTGGATTGCATTATCTTAGGTGGCAGTCCAAAATAAATAGTTTATAGCACTGGTGGCAATAAATTGATGCCAATACACAATATTGCATCCATCAAGCGAACTTGATGGCATAATCTAAAGCTTCATAGTCCAAATATAAATAGCTAATACATGGCAGTAATAGCATTAAACTGAAGAAAATTCAAAATGTTAAAGGCATCAAGTGATTGGATGATCTAAGGCAGTTCTTCGAACTTAACAGTTTTTGTTTGCTTGGATTTTTCGCCATTTTAACAGTATTTCAGTCATATCACTGTAGTCACACTTTTCCTGGGCAAGCTTAGCCCATCTAAGCGGTTAACCTGTACTAAGTGCACAAACTTATGCCAGTAACTGACAACTGCCCTACTTGAATCAGAGGTTGGGGGAGAATGGCCCTAAAAATAATTTCATGACCAGTCCCCACACAAGTTATGTGGCTGGGCTGGGGAGTGAACTCACCAACCCAACTTAACAGTTAATAAGTAAACATGATGCAATACTCTGATGAAATTCAAAATGTTAAATGCATCAAGTGATTGGATGGCATGATATAATGCAGTTCTTCGAACTAAATGGTTAATAAGTAAACATGATGCACTACTCTGATGAAATTCAAAATGTTAAAGGCATCAAGTGATTGGATGGTATGATCTGTGTTAAGCCGACGATTCCTGGCTGTCTCAAAGCGCCCTGTTACAGACTTTCATGATATATTTTCTCTGATTTCCCAAAGGAAACATCATGAAATGAAATCTAGAAAATATCAATGAAAATGTCAGACCAGCAGTACTTTTTCTACAAAGATTAATGAATTAATCCTATTTTGACCATTGCTGTCAACAATCGTATGAATGGCATATTTAGAAACAGAATAAACTTGCAAGAGGATAAAATATGGAAACAATTCATGTTAAGAGGCTGATTCCTGGTTTCCAAGTCATTTGTTATTGTTTATTATCTTCATCCAACCATTACCATGAACTTATATAATAGTGTCTGGAGGTTTATAAAATGTGCTTCCTGACAGCTAGGTATGAAATAGTTACTGTAAAAGACCTGTGTATAACGCGCTACCATCTATAATACGCAACCATTTTTTAAATGCAAAAACGGGGAAACAAAATATTTTAAGTTCCCCACATTTGGAAACCACTAATTGGTCGGTCACGTGATCAAAACATTTGTGTCACTGACGGGATAGCTTATTTATTTCAGAATAATTATAAAGCGTTTTATGACAATGTACATGGGTTACATGCCACTATTATTTTGACAATTTGATATCATTCTTTCGAGAGTATGCGTGGCCCTGTAAAGGCAAGATATTATATGTGACAATGACAAAGATATATTTGAGATGCTGGCAAATGTTTTTTAATACAACACTATTGAATGTTCAACATATGTACACATTGCTAGGTGCAATTAAATATTTTCACATTCTCAAGTGGTAATTTTCACTTACGCTCACGGTTTGTCATACCAGTATTGAAAATCAACAATGGCCCATTCCAGACCGCAAGTTAGAAGGATGTAGTATTCTATGAAAACAAAATGGCTTCAATCGCTCATATTTACTAATTTACAATGAGATTTTTGCAAATTAGGTACCAAATAGCAT
The DNA here is from genome assembly GCA_027627225.1 of Congeria kusceri. Lineage (NCBI taxonomy): Eukaryota > Metazoa > Mollusca > Bivalvia > Myida > Dreissenidae > Congeria > Congeria kusceri. Next base: position 54,796,591 of record CM051027.1, read on the forward strand.
TGTGTCAATGTATAACTGGCACCCACTTTTTAAATCAAAACTTGTCGGTAAAAAAGTGCGCGTTATACAAGGTCACTTACGGTACTTAGGAATCTTTATTCCAGTATAACCAGATACCCTTAAGTGGTATCCATTTGTGCTTCCATTTATAAGGATATACAAGTATTCTATAAATAGCAATCACATCAAAGACATAGATCTATATACTAAGATGGTCCAAAAGCAAAATTTTGCTGTTTCTACACATACGCGATGGTAAAGAGGCAAAATATAGTTCCGAAAAGTGTAAATAAAATAACATTAAAATCAAGTAGTTTTTCCAGAAAATTTGACATGGTGTAAAGATAAAATAAAAATATTAGTTTCCTTTCTGTACAGGAGTATTCACGTTGATCATATTTACTGTTGTAAGTGAACATACACATCAGTTTTGAGTTGTTCGCAGAACAACTCTATGTATCGCTTCTAAAATCCGAAGGTAAAATTCACTATGATTTTAACTCAGTTATTATTATGCAACAGTAAGAAGTGTTGTTTGAATATCATGAATGTTGCCCAAATGCATCCATCGTTTTAATGAAAAATGTGATTAGAACATAATATGTTTAAAACAAACTAACTAAAAAACGTCCGGTAATTCACAGCTTTCACTGTAGGATCAAATTTTGAGACTAAAAATCGCGGAAGAAGGTAGTCCACTAAGCAGCGTTCTAATGCATTGATAAATCGTTTACATGGGTCACGAGCCAAGTAGAATCATGGACGTAGTATAATCCTTACATATTCATCTCACTTATTGTCGATGCAAGTTAAGCTTTAAAGGTGTTTGTGTGGTGTTTAAAAATGTATACATTTTCATTTTAACCTGAAGTATTTTATCACTAATTGTATTATTCACTTTGTTGTAATAATAATAATAAAGAACGAAATGGAATTCACAATTTATCGGTAATTACGCAGCACAGGTACAAGCAATAGCAGTTGGTTAGACTCCATTAAGATTATCAGAAAATTACAAGAGTTGGGAACAGACTCTATGGCCAAGTGGTTAATGGGTTAGACTCTCATGCTGGCGGTCGGGGTTCGATCCCCAGGAGGCAGGATTTTTTTCTCATTTTTATTTATTTTATTTTTGTTTCACAGAATATAAGCGTTTGCTACTCCAGGTGCTTTATTAATTGAAAACGAAGACCTTTCTAAACTATAATATTCTGTGAGTAACTTCCTTAAAACGTTAGCAAACATTATCGCACAACACTTTTGCTAATACGGTCGAAAAGCTTGTAACACTGATGTTGCATTCATAATATTAATGTTAAATAGTTTTAATATTTAGCATAGTGTTTGTTTTAAGGTTTAAATTGAGTTTTACTTAACGCAATGGTTATTTCTCTTCGACAAAATTAATCTTCTGTCTTCCACGGAGATTGCCCGGTAATAAAAAAACTGATAACCATCATTATGAAAATTTAATGACCGAATGTCGGAATGCCATTTAAAGTAAGATAATTATATGTGTAGCCCAAAGAAAGACCATGATATAATACCCCGGACAAATAATTTGGCTCATCAGGTTTCTTGCCCAACAATATTTTTCATTTTCAATTGAAAGTTGTTTTGACAGGCCTTACATATATAGTATTGTTACCGTAGCTGCTGTATGCGGCTGTCTAATTTTCACACCTGTTAACGTTTTAATTAGTGGCGTATATTTTACAATGGACAGCTGCACATTTGACAACAGATACAATTCAAATCGGCTTTATTGAGATACAAAAACTAACCTAACTACACAATGGCGATATATATTTTTTAATCTGATTTTATTACTTTACGCTATCTATTTTAACGTCGCATTCTGAAGATTATAAATCGCCACGCAATGTCTCTGTTCAAGTTATATTTATAATGTTGACACAAATATTTTAGTACAACATGGAATTTAGGATTCAACTAAATTAAGTTTTACAAATATTTTGTTTGATTTTTTTTGAAAGAACATATTATCATGTATAACACATGTATAACACATCGTGTTTTCTGGTTCTGGCTTCTTAACCAGAATTTAAATTCAGTGATATTTTATTTTCCTCACATAAGAACACTGAACGAGCTATTAGCGCAACTTTCATATTTTACCAATGAAACAATTATAAGTTTATAACCACTGTATTTAAGGTGACATATGATATGGCATACATCTCTAATTGCCCAGATTGTCCAAGATAAAGCGTCGGGGTTTTCATTTAAAGTTATAATATGGTCATTTAGGTGACTTCACACAATTTTTTTTTATTTACTGGTTCTATTACACAATTTTAATATTATTGTGTTTTCGATATATTTGCAAAACATTCTGCAAAACACACCATAACGTGTCTTAATTGCCCATTGTACTAAGTTATTTGGACGAGTCGATAAGATCCATCAGACGCTAAGATATTGAACAGTGCACTAACATTTTCAATAACTACAACTACAAACAAATGTTATAACAGTCATGTAATTTTATTTTTGATTTCTAATATTCAAAAATGTATACAGATTTGTGTTTAGACACACCCTCAATAAACCGTTCGATTCCGTTCTGTTTAATTTAAACTTGTGTTGCTATTAACATTTGAATATTGTGAGATGTGCCCAATGTTACGCAACAGCGAATAACTGCAGTGCCTTCAGCGCTTTGACTGATCGGTGTGAACACAATTTGATATACAAAGGATAGTGGAGGTTACATGCAACTAAGATTGATCGAATAATATATAGTTACAGTCAAAACAATTTCTCAGACATCTATATAAGACTAGTTGAAAAAGACTAATATATATTTTATGTTTTCAAAAAGCTAAACTTTCACTGATGTTCATTTTGTTGTTTGCAATTGTCTTCTAAAAATAAAAACTAAAATGTGCATGTTTACAAAAATTTAACCAATACAACTTAAATATTAGTATTGACCTCCAATTAAAAACAATGATTCTGTTTGGTGTTCCCAAACATCAACAGTATGGTCAATGAGTCTGGTCAACTGGTGGCTGGTCAAGATCATCTCACAGTTTATGAAAACAAAGCACTGAAGCACTGAAAGACTGTGGCTTGACACTGATAGGAAGAAATTGTTCCAATGGTCTCGTTTTTCATTTATATTTGAGGCTAGAACCTGCTGTGTCAACAAATTCCTCACAGCGGCTATCCTCTGCTACTGGATATAGAAAGTAGCCAGATGCTGTGGAGATCACTGTAGGGAATTAAACGTTTGCCATGTCAAAAGTGATAACTGGGTCTGTATTATAGAAACATATTGAGGCGCATCGTGGTAAAAACCGGACTTAATGCATGTGCGTTAAGTGTCGTCCCAGATTAGCCTGTGCAGTCCGCACAGGCTAATACGGGATGGCGCTTTCCGCTTTTATGGTATTTTCTGTTTCAAGGAAGTCTCTTCTAAACATAAATCCACTGTAGGCGGAAAGTGCCGTCCTGCATTAAGTCCGGTGCGGACTGCACAGGCTTCTCCGGGATGACACTTTACGCACATGCATTAAATCCAGTTTTCCCACGATGCGGCTCCTATGAATTTATAAATCCCTTCACAGTTAAGTGAAACAACAGTAAATAGTAAGTTGATAATTAATACACATTTAGCACGCCATTTAAATATGCAAAATTGAAATTTTGGGTGTAAATGTACATCCTGATTTTATTTTTTGCGCTCTTGTGATATTTTGTCGGTAAATTAAACGTGCATATGCCTTACTTGGTCATCTACATTTTATATTAAAATAAGGCAGAGGATTATAAACATGTATGGACCATCTGGTTATTTGTAATATTGTTACCGTGGTTATTTGAAGTCTCAAATTCCTCATACTTTTCCAGTTAAATTGCTCTGCACCTGAAACTTGAAAACCAAATAAATGGACAGATGGATGAAAGGATGGACAGACTGACATGGCGATTGCTATACGAAGGGCCTTCAGGCATATAGATATGCTTAATTTGTATACATATTCTTTTGAACAATTCATAAAACAACGCAAACATAATAAGTAAGAAAATTATAGATTTTTCAAAATGGCTGTTCTACATTTTCCCGACAACAAACTCGCCAAGGTTACACAATGTATACTACAGCAATATAACTTCTGGGACATTGTTGTCACATATCTGTGTCACGGTAGACGTCATGATAGCGCTAAAGGGCATTATTAACTCTGACAAATACCGTCTGAGCTCAACACTTACAATTCTAAGTGTAAAAGCAATTTATAGTTATCACACTTTAGCTTTTTTTGTACCAGATGAATCTCCTATTTTTAGGTTAACGCAGACAGTTCCTAAGTACACATGTTAATAAACATTATATACTATATATTCAAGCAGAGAATGATATTGGCTTATTAATGTTGTTCCACAGTGTGCATCATCAACAATCAATGTCAAAAGTATTTCATAAGACATACTAAAAGTCTTCAAATACCAACTGAATAAGAGCTGTCTAGGTTAGTTGGAGCTGTTGGACATAGAGAGCAGAAACTGCTAAAAAGGGCAATATTAGATCATTCAAGGGCCATAACTCGGCAGTTTCTGGGGTGCTTTGGTTGATCATCAATCCTGGCTAAGATACTATGGTCTCAAACATTTTCATCAAGTTTGGTGAAAACTGGACGAAAATTGTTGGACTTACACCGTGAAATGGCTAAAAAAGCTAATTTGATATAATTCAATGCCCATAACTTCACAGCTCCTGGAGTGCTTTGTTTTATTATCAAACTTGGCCGAGATATTATGGCTACAAACATCTTCATTATGTTTGGAGAAGATCAGATGAAAACTGTTGGCTGATCCAGGACGACACTTTCCGCTTTTATGGTATTTTCTGTTTCAAGGAAGTCTCTTCTTAACATAAATCGACTGTAGGCAGAAAGTGCTGTCCCGGATTAGCCTCTGCGGACTGCATGGGCTGATCCGGGACAACACTTTAGGCACATGCATTAAGCCCGGTTTTCCCACGACACGCCTCAATTGTTTTATCAGTCTATTGCTTCCAATTAAGGTTTTTAAACACAGTCTATACATTTGAAATTTAATATTTGCAAAAATATATTGAAATTTTAAAGATATATTCAACATTTCTGTGTTGCTCAGCCAACAGGAAAGCAGTGGGGAACCAAAAATTAGCAGGGTGCAGCACCCTGCTAATTTGCTCTGTATAATTCCTAAAATATGGACACCTTTGGCAAAAATAGGAGATTCATCTGGTACCAAAATATAAATGTTGTTCTCAGTTTCCGCAGAACTATGGTTAAGATTTATGCTGACATCTCAATCATTCACATGACTATTTTGAGCATTATGTCTGTATTTGTTTCTGTATGTTGTTCTCAGTTTATCTTGATATAAGATTTAGTATAAGACAACAATAACAAGAGGGCCATGATTACCCAAAGCACTCAGTATGGGCAATGACAGAGACCAGCTCTGACATCTGAATGACATTTACTACAAACTGACCCACATCAGAAAGATATACCACTGATAATGACCAAGCTGGCTATTGCCTGGTGTGATACAGATGCCTGTCCTGCCTTCTGTAGTTAACCTGGCAACTGACAGACCCTATGCAAAGGCCTGTCTGGTCTACTACAGTTATTCACCTGGTAAATTGATAGGTGCAATACAGATGAATTTTCTATACCCAGCAAAGTCCATTTTTTTGCAAGTGTTCTCATATAAAAGGAGAAATAACTCTAGTGTTCCTGGTTCTATCTTGCCCATCATTGCACCCAGCTGAGATTTTATGGTCATATATAACCTGTGCAAGTATCGACAACATTGAACGAAAAGTTAATTTTCTATGGAGACTGAAACCAGTTGTTGACCAATTATTGATTTTTTTCATAAATAAGGGGCAATAACTCTGGTCTTTTTAGTCCAATCTGACCCATATTCGACTTCAACTGAGACCTTATGGTCATACACAAACTGTGCAAGTTTGGTCAAGATTAGACAAAAAATGAAGTGTCCATCTTCCATACTGTCCATTGTTTGTATTTTTTCTCACAAACAAGGAGCAATAACTCTGATGTTTGTACCCCAATGTAGATCATTTTTTGATTTTTTTGAATTCTTATGCTCATCTACACGCTTTCAAGATCAGATGAAAAATGAAGTATGTATGTTGCACAAAGTCCATTTTGCAGCTTTTTCTCATCAAAAGGGGGCAATAACTCTGTTGTTCCTGGTCTGATCAGACCCCTTACGTGCTCAGGTGTGCTAAAAACATGATGTGTCTAGTAAATTTTTTATTTTCCTCTATGTCAGTAAACATGTGGACATAAGGTTCCCATGCATCATAACTACAATTACAGAGCAATATTGGCATCAAATGGCCATCTTTACCTCAAGTGTTAGGCCCATGGTCAAGCATATGGCCACAACTGTCAACACAAATCTTAATTATAGTTCTGCAGAAACTGAAAACAACTGTTATAGTTATCCCATAGGTGCTGTAACCAGTACTTCTGTCCAATGTTGTTTTAAGAAGCAGGCAACCAAATGCCTTCAAACAAAGATTAGATTTATTGTTATTTTCAGACCACTCAGGGGTATGTCTGGAGTGAAATGATGGAAAATTGCTTGCTAAAGTCCACAACATTATGATATGTATCCATATCCGAAATCGTTACCACTAAATCTTGGATAACTTTCTATCACTAAATATTCCTTATAATTTCATGCTATGCGGTGAATGAGTGGAGAATACCAGTGAATGATAACCCGATCATGTCACTCTAGGTCCAGTGAAATGATAATGTTTGACCATTTCACTCTTGCTTATAGGGAACTACTTTTAACTTAGTTATTATGTCAATTTTTGGAAAGTATGTGATTACCCATCCGGGCCGGCTAGCTCAGTTGGTAGAGCGCTGGACTACAAATCCGAGGATTGCGGGTTTGATTCCCAGCCCGGCCACATAACTTGCGTGGGGATTGGTCATGAAATTATTTCTACGGCCATTCTCCCCCTACCTCTGATTCAAGTAGGGCAGTTGTCAGTTACCGGCATAAGTATGTGCACTTAGTACTGGTAAACCAGCTTACCCAGGAAAAGTGTGAGTAGGTTAACTGACCGCTGTAATATGATTTAAATACTGTTGAATAAGGCGAAAAATCCAAACAAACAAAAAAACAAACATGTTATTACCCTAATCGCCAGTGTAAACATCGGCCTTTTTAAACAACAGAAAACACATATTAAAATTCAATACAAAAATAATAAAGTGACAACGACGCAGTATGAGTGGCACTATTTTCCCACCACAACAGTGATTGACAATTTTGGAATCATAATGACGTCATATTTATGACGTCATAATACACAAAACTTGTGACACTTCAGCACATCTCGCACATTTTTTTATTTATCGTTCAAAAGCATGAAATAAAAAGAAAATTTGTTTAATACAGTGTACGATCGTATTTTATTTCATTCGTGGTCATAGAAACTATATATTTTGACTTGTCGCTGAGCCACTCGTAAAAATATTGTTTATATGACCACTCATGAAATAAAATACAACCTCACCACATGCAAATCTAGATTAGAAGAAATTACTGGCACAAGTGTTATAATTTTCTAAGACGTGAAATGTCTACTTATCAATTAATATTATTTTGCTATCTTTGATATATTTTTTATGACTTGAGTATTACCTAAAACCTTTAATATTGAAGAAAAATTATGATAAACTGTGTTACTTTTTAATAAGGCCATACAAATTTGATTCTATGTTTAGCGTCCTTGGGCTGGTAGGTTTTAGGATGCCTGAACGAAAAAAAAAAAAATTTTGACAATGTAAAAAATCGAGATGGAAAGCGTATAAAATATAACAATAACGTCACACTTTGTGTAATTTCTTAATTTTATGATCTCAGTCAGTAAATAATACAAGAGCTGTCAGAGGACAGCGCGCTCGACTATTAGAAGTATTTCATTTGGTACATATTTTGGATAGTGAAAGAGGCATAAATTTGTTAAAATACAATATTTTTAAGTGAAGCCTTGTATAGTTTATACATTTTTGGAACAAACATTTTAACCACAAAGTCTATGTAAAAAGTGGGCTAACTCTGTCAAAATACAAAACAGAATTATGGGGATTGTTGCCCCTGATACTAGAGTTGATGACAAAGGTTAGTTCCAAGTTTCAAGTCAATAACTTATGTAGTTTTGAAGTAACAAAACTTTTGAATATAAACTTGAACCAGAAAAATCTATGTGAAAAAGGGGCATAACTCTGTCAAAATACAAAACATAGTTATAGGTAATGTTGCTCCTGATACTAGAGTTGGTGACAAAGGATAGTTCAAAGTTTCAAGTGAATAACTTTTGAATATAAAATTTTAACAGAAAATCTAAGTGAAAAGGGGCATAACTCTGTCAAAATACAAAATAGAGTTATGGGTAATGTTGCCCCTGGTACTTGAGTTGATGATAAAGGTATATTCCAAGTTTCAAGAGAATAACTATGTAGTTTTGAAGTTACAAAACTTTTGAATATTAACTTTAACCAGAAAAACTAAGTGAAAAAGGGGCATAACTCTGTCAAATTACACAATAGAGTTATGGGGAATGTTCACCCTGATACTGGAGTTGATGACAAAGGTATATTCCAAGTTTCAAGTGAATAACTATGTAGTTTTGAAGTTACAAGACTTTTGAATAAAAACTTTAACCAAATTCAGACGCGGACACGGACGCCGCCGCCGGGGGTAGTAGGAAAGCTCACCTATTCTTCGAATAGTCGAGCTAATAAGTCATGAATCTTAGTTCATGTTATATTTGAGTTTTGAATGAATATTGTTGGTGGAAATCTTGCATTTTGGGTATGTGTATCACTTGAAATAAGTTGATAATATTACACAATTCTGATTTGGAATCTTGCATTTTCCAGTAACTTACCTATATAGATCTCAAACACTTTAAGTCAGTATGTTTTGGCTTGTTACTATTTTGTATTGCCAATTTTAGGACATACTTCTTCATTTGTATCTATTCAATTTAAACTAGAATTGTCACATGAGTGACGGATATACCCCCACAATATGGCCTTGTCACAAAACTATGGCATTCATTAGAAAGAAATGGACGGAGAGAGAATGCTTAAATTTGTGAATGGTCAACAGTGTATTTGGAAAAATTTAATTTCAATACAAGCCATAAATCTGTCAACATTGAGTGGTTTGTAACCAACGTTGAACTTGATCTGTATTTTATGATGATACAACTATATACCAAAAATAAATTAAATATGTAAAGCCTTTCATGAGTTATTGTCTATGTTTTTCGGCAATTTAAGTCGAAAAGGGGCCATAACTGTGTCAAAATTTAGTGGTTTGTAACCAAAGTCGAACTTGACCTGTATTTTATGATGCTACACATGTGTACCAATAATTATTTAAATATGTCAAGCCATTGTTGAGTTATCATCAGGAAACTATGTTTTTAGGGAATTTAAGTCAAATAAAGGGCCATAACTCTGTCAAAATTTAGTGGTTTGTAACCAAAATCGAACTTGACCCGTATTTTATGATGTGTCACATGTATACCAAGAATTATTTGAATATGTCAAGCCATTCTTCAGTTATCGTCCGGAAATCATGTTTTTAGGGAATTTTAAGTCGAAAAGGGGCCATAACTCTGTCAAAATTTAGTGGTTTGTAACCAAAATCAAATTTGACCTGTATTCTATGATGTTACACATGTGTACCAAAAATTATTTGAATATGTCAAGCCTTTCTTGAGTTATGTAACCAACATCGAACTTGGCCTGTATTCTATGATGTTACATGTGTACCAAAAATTATTTGAATATGTCAAGCCTTTCTTGAGTTATGATCCGGAAACGAAAAACCAACAGACCGAAGGACCGACGGACCGGCAAGCTCACTCCTATATACCCCTAAACTTCGTTTGTGGGGATACAAATATGTTAACACATTTTTCTATGATTATGAAGATGTTATTATCTACATGTGTTCTTTGGTGTAAATGTCAGAGTTTGTCAATACCTATATGATATAATCTGACTGAACTTGCCAAAAAAATACTTTTATGTGTTTTTACCAATATTTGTCAAAAACAAGTGTGCAAGTAGTCAATATACACAGTTAAAATACTCTGTTAAAGTAGGTTCCCAATATGAAGATGAATGTAATAGTTTTGCAAGTAAACATTTGCTTTAGCTTGTATCACTGCCATGAATAAGTTGTGAATGAAAAATGTGTTTTTTTATCCACTCATTGTTTGTTTTTCCTGCCTGGTTAGTAGGTTGTGAAAATTCATGGGGACGCTAAACATAGAATCAAATTTGTATGGCCTAACCAACAATGTTTCAGCATCAACACAGACATCCTAGTTTATGTTTTAGACATTTCATTTTTCCCCATTTATAATATTAATGAGACATGTCGTGGGAAAACCGGGCTTAATGCATGTGAGTAAAGTGCAGTCCGCACAGGCTAATCCGAGATGGCACTTTCTGCTTTCATGCTATTTTCTGTTTCAAGGAAGTCTCTTCTTAACATAAATCCACTGTAGGCAGAAAGTGCCGACTCGGATTAGCCTGTGATAACTGCACAGGCTAATCCGGGACGACACTTTATGCACATGCATTAAGTCCGAATTTCCCACGACACACCTCTAATATTTATTTTTTTTAGTCGCCAGTTAAATTAAAAACTCTCAGTGTTAAATATTATTATTTTTCCAGTGTTTTTAATATTAAATTCAACAAATACAAAAAAAAAATACAATTTTAGCTGATTATTACTCATATCCTGGCCAGTTGAGTTACCCAATTGTATAACTTTCGCACAAAATATTCCCTACATTTTTCCTATTATTTTTGTAAAAGTTTAAAATAAAGCAAAAAATTGATGCTTTTTTTTTCTGTTTGTAATTTGATATCATCATTACTTCCTGCTTTCCTCACCCCCTCTAAATATCTCCATATTGATTTTCTGTTTGTAATTTGATATCATCATTACTTCCTGCTTTCCTCACCCCCTCTAAATATCTCCATATTGATTTTCTGTTTGTAATTTGATATCATCATTACTTCCTGCTTTCCTCACCCCCTCTAAATATCTCCATATTGATATTGATACTGATACTTCCTGCTTTCCTCACCCCCTCTAAATATCTCCATATTGATATTGATACTGATAAATTATTCTTGACAAATCAGGTTTACCACAACTTCATATGAGGCCAACTAATCACTCTTCATATATTGCAGTCACGATTTGACAAGAATCTATTTCGAGGACTTCTCTGAGAATAAGACACACTATTTAAGGGGGGAACTTATGAAAGGGCACCAGAGGTACTATGAAAGTCAGCGTGCCAGCACATTTTTTTTATGTCCCGGGCATCTATTGATGCGGGCGGCCTAATTATAGTAATTGTCCTGTCTGTCCTCGATTCTGTCTGTCTGTCTGTCCGTCTGTACGAGGTTAACTAGATTTTACAATTTCATCTAGCTCCAACACTGCTAACTACAACACTTGGATACTTATACAGTTGTTTCTGATGACCATTCCTTATCCACCCATATCACGCAACCTCACTTTGACCTATAACTAATTTGGACTTAAAATAATTCAAATGGGCTATTTCTTGGTTAGATTTTACTGTTTGGTCTAGCATCAACACCCCTTACTACAACACTTGGATACTTACATAGTTGTTGCTTATGACCTTTCCTAATCCACCCTTAACACCCAACATTACTTTGACATTGACCTGATTTTGACATAGACTAATTCAAATTGGCTGTTCAGCATCAACTGGGGGCATCTGTGTTAATCAGAAATGTTGCACCTGATACTGGAGTTGAAGGTATATTCCAAGTTTCAAGTGAATAACTTAGTAGTTATGAAATTATAGGACTTTCGAAAAGTCGACCAAAATATTGGTAGTTAGTTAATATTGCATTGTTTTTCCATGATACAATGCTTCTAACAGAACATTAAATACTGCAAATCATTTAAATACACAAGCAGGCATGTATTTATTAGCATGAAGAGTACCAAACTGAATTACCAATTTCATTACAAAAAATATAAATATATACATATATTTGTGGATTTAAACATTTTAACCAATGCTTGTGTTGACGTAGACCACATGATAACTACAACGAATGAAATTAATGTAATGTAAAGACTGTGACATAAGTTCCATCAATACCCACCATATTTTGGCAGGCACTGCAATTAAATGGCAATATAAGTCCGCCACTTCCAGAATCTACGTATATGTATTGCGTGACACAATTATTATCAATTCTGGCCACAAGACGCAAGATTAAATGACCAAGACAATGTCGCACCATGAGATCTATTTGTGGTTAAATTGAACCTGTAGGCATATAAGAGCAGACGTCAAAGCACTCAAATCCATTTAAATGCCTCCATTATTACTAGATGCTGTAAATATACATTTAAATCTATTTCTTCAAGACGAAACAATGTAATTGACAATAAAAATGCTTTAAAGCTATCTTAAGCAATTAAATATATTTCTTGATGACGAAACAATGTAATCAACATTAGAAATGGTTTTATCAAAAGCTCATCTTATTCAGGGTAATACTTGATTAGATATTATAACAGAGGCGAGATAAAACAAAAACATTTGAGGCACGTCGTGGGAAAACCGGACTTAATGCATGTGCGTAAAGTGTTGTCCCGGATTAGCCTGTGCAGTCCGCACAGGCTAATCCGGGACGGCACTTTCCGCTTTTGTGGTATTTTCTGTTTCATGGAAGTCTCTTCTAAGCATAAATACACTTTAGGCGGAAAGTGCCGTCCCTGATTAGACCGTGCGGACATTTCTTAATTTAAGAGGATGTTGACATCAGAATGTAACAATTTCTAGACATTTTGAAACATAAACTCCTTGGAAAAGTAATACAGCATAATAGCTGTAAAAAGTGACTTGAAAACATGCACTGAGAAACCTACTTAACCGTGTTAAAGTGAGTATGGACGATCTTACAACAGATATAGTGGCATAAATACAATTATGGCTAGGTTTCCTTGAGTCTGTATCCAAATCCGGGTCCGTATCCGTATCCGAAAAAATTTCAATCCATATGCACATTTCGAGGGTTGAGTGTGAAACTATTGTATCTGATGTAGAAATGTTAAGCAAATACGACAGTTCAGCACTCAACCCTCGATTTACATGCATCTGTGTCCGTGTATTTATGTTTGTCTTTCTTTACGATTCTGGCTTTCAAAATGTAAAGATTAGACCACTGCTGCATACTAATTTTTAATGATGGTTACTGCAGAGAAATCGGACAAATTCTCAACCCTTTATGAGAATTTAGCTAATTCCAAAGAATTCCCTACATTTGATATCATATGTTCAAATTCAACAAATTCCCATCTATTTGTTAGCATTTTACAGAGTCCAACAAATTTCCTACTATTTCGAATATACAAATAAAGATCTATATATTTTAATACAAATTGCCCTTCATCTTGCTAAATGCATCTGTGTCCGTGTATTTATGTTTGTCTTTCTTTATGATTCTGGCTTTCAAAATGTCAAGATTAGACCACTGCAGCATACTAATTTTTAATGATGGTTACTGCAGAGAAATCGGACAAATTCTCAACCCTTTATGAGAATTTAGCTAATTCCAAAGAATTCCCTACATTTGATATCATATGTTCAAATTCAACAAATTCCCATCTATTTGTTAGCATTTTACAGAGTCCAACAAATTTCCTACTATTTCGAATATACAAATAAAGATCTATATATTTTAATACAAATTGCCCTTCATCTTGCTAAATGGCGTCCGTGTCTTGTCCACATCCACATAAAATTGCTCAGCGAGCGATTCTATACGGACGCACTATACAGACAGGGACATGCGGATACGGAAATATAGAACCGGTCCAACGATTTTCAATGTGTTTGATACTAATATACTCATATGGATACGGACTCATGGGAACGCAGCCTAACAAAATAACGTTCATTAAAATATTTTTCTATTTAAAATGGAATAAAACTTAAGAACAAACATTGCTTTTACACGCACAATAAGCTAGTTTTTAATTACCAAATAGTTTTTGATTGTACAAGTGGAAACTCAAATACATGTGTATACGTTGACTTGGCTGTTGGTTACACAACACTAAAAAATGATACACTAGTACTTGTTGATTTATTTCATATTGAAGTGTTTCCTTTTGCATTTTTATGTTTATCTGTCTCCTTTAAATATAGAGTCACTTTAATCTGCTTATTTTGAAATAATTGATATGAATGATCGTACATACACACTTTAACCTCCATTAGCACGTTACTTCTTGGACAATAGTGCATATTATGGGTTTTATTGCTACATAAACAACAATTAACATAGTCAACATAAAATTAGAATAGAGGCGTGTCGTGGGAAAACTGGGCTTAATGCGTTTGCGTAAAGTGTCGTCTGGGATTAACTGTCCGCACAGGCTAATCCGGGATGGCACTTTCTGCTTTTATGGTATTTTCTGTTTCAAGAAAGTCTGTTCTAACGATAAATCCACTTTAGGTGGAAAGTGTCGTCCTGGATTAGGCTGTGCAGACTGCACAGGCAAATCCGGTACAACACTTTACGCACATGCATTAAGCCTGGTTTTCCCACGACATGCCTCAATATAATTGATTAGATAGAGAAAATATGAATATTTGATGAACGCATGCTTCATATGCAAAAATATGTGCTGATTGCACATTTATAATTATTGGAATGGTCATAACATTTCGGTCAATCTAAGCATTCTGACCTTTTGGTAAGCAATACATATATATATATATTGTCTTCTGTTTCCACGCTAAAACATATTTTACTGTTGTTCAATAAAAATCCTAATAGTATTCTTAGACTTATTTATGGACAAGTTTTAATTAACATTAAAAATAACCCTTTCTCCACCAAAAAGCCAAAAAAGTAAATTACTGGAAAAGCACGCTTCTCTCTTCAATAAACAGTTTATTATAGAGACTTTCAAAAAAGCTGACGTTTTTTGCTGCTTGGGAAATAATTATTGGAGATGAGCAGTTTGAAAAGAACCAAATCAGGAGACATTGGTGTCTGTCTGAACTCCAATCATTTACTGGAATAAATGCAATCTGTGGATGTAATTATAAAGCTTCTTTCAGAAACACAAAACTATGGAAAGTCCTTATATTAAAGATATCTATTCCATCATTTATTAATGTCCGTACAATTAAAAGATCTTACTGCCTCATATTTTTCATCAGTGATACTTTTATAATGTAAAAAAATCATGCATGTTATATATTATTGTCAGGCAAACCAAAATTTATATTAAGTCACAATGAACCCAAGAAAATAATTGCAGAAATGAATATATTTATATTTGATAGTGGCAAATAAAAATGTTATTCCTTTGGAAAAATGTCTCCAGCGTTTTTGTTCATAACTATTATAGTAGATAATGCATTCAAAATATGCATATAACGTAAAAATACAAAAATTAAATCAAATATTTAGAAGTAAATTTATGACGTATTCCAATGCTAAGTCTGCCATAGTATATTTATAGAAAGATACAAAATCTACTTATAGATTGAATAACCTCTACGAGAGATATATATTACAACTACGCTGTGGTACGTTTTGCTACGTATATGGTACGGATTTCTATGATTTCTTTACGATTCAGTTACGATTCCAGTAGGATCTTTAGCGACAACTATCATGACTACTCACGAATAAATGCGATGCACCAAGACAACGCTATGATTGGGTTGCGTTGCCTGTACGGTTTATCGCGATATTACTACACACTCACTGTTTGCCTATGATGATGGTGTCACGATTATGCACGAGGCATTGGGATGTCGAAATCGCCTTGAAGTGTAGTGAAGCGTGAGAATTATTGGCTGCTCGTAGGTTTATCACGCTGAATCGTCTTCAATCTTACTACAATTATGTTAAAAACGTTAACAATCATCGTCTGTTACCGTAGTACATACCTGACGTTAGCGAATTACAACCATAACAGATTGTATCATATATTGGTGAAACCGTGGTGAATCGGCTGCCGAAACCTACAAGTGTCGTTAATATTCATAGTCTCGTCCTACAACAACCCTAGGTATACATAGGAAGATACAATCGGGGCACTGTGCCTGAGTCATTCCCGACTCATCACGATTAACACGTCCACAATCAATCGTGGGCTATCATAGTCAAAATCGTGACAGTGTGACGGGGGCTTAAATCACAACAGTTATTCAAATTAACATGCATGATATGTGTATAAATGAGGCGCATCGTGGGAAAACCGGACTTAATGCATGTGCGTAAAGTGCCGTCAGCCCATTTTCATTATTAGGTCAAGGTCAAAGTAAGGTTGGGTGAATGGGTGGATAGGGAAAGGTCATAGACAACAACTGTGTAAGTATCAAAGTGTTGTAGTGAGCGGTGTTGGTGCTAGACGAAACGGTAAAATCTACTTAACCTTGTCACAGACGGAAGGACAAAAAGACGGAAGGACTTCCATTTTTTAGCCTGCCCTCTTGCCCTTTTCCTCCGCCCTTTTTAAAGTTTGCCCACTATCCTGTGTACTTTTTGTCATTTGTGTCAGCACAGACACGCCCTAACGCATTTTAATTGGTTAACTGCGCATCTTGGCAAATACATCTTGACCTAAATGATCATTGACATATCGTCGCGACATATATCATTCATCAGCTCGTCATGACCATGCAACATCAATTATCAGTTACCGAATGAATGTAATTTAGTGCCGATTGCGGTGCTTCTGTGAAACATTTTTTGCAGCTGTTGTTTGCTAATGTCTAAATATGTTATTTAACCAAATTTTATCCATGTTATTGTTGTTGGTGTTCTGGAATTTTCTACTTAAATTTACTTTCTAAAAAAACTTTATCAATGCAAACTAAATTTCAGATACGCATACATAATTACCTTGCGTGCAAAAATATTCAATAAGTTTAATGCCGTACACAATCTCCAGTTTCAGTCCAATACATGTATATTTTGTTATTATTAATTTAATCATATTAATTATGAATTAATAATATTAATAATAATAAAATTAATAATATATATATATAAGTAATAAATAAATAAATAATTAATTAATATAACCCTGCCCTTTTTCAGGCCCCCATGCCATTTTTTTAGAAGGGCTAAATCCCCAAAGGACGGACAGGACGATCACTATATGCCTCCTGCATCAAGATGCCGGGGGGGGGGGGGGGGCATAAAAAGTATAGCACCCAAACAAGTGATAAATCATGTACAAAATTTCTAAGAACTAAAGTAACATATCTTACTATTATCTATTTTTTCTCTTCTGCAAACTATTTCCAAGTGCTTATAACTAAAGCATTAGGCATTATTTCAAATTTACTTAATTTATTGCTTGCTTTTTTTCAAATATAAATGCCCAGGAATCCATAAATAACAAATATCTTGTTGTTAAAGCAATAACGAGAGTACATTCGCGCGTACAAAATGTCAGACCAGTATTTCATAATTAGCACGTTTCCCGATTTCGGCTAGGAAAATTGGAGACTGGCATTTTGGCTCCCAGTTAAGAGTGATAAATGATCGACTTTCAATAAATATAAGCAACAATTATGTAATGGAGAGCAGATATAAATGCCACGTGCGCCTCTCAACTTCTATAAAAAAAACGTGACAAGATACCACCAAGATCACTTACCAGAAAACATCAACATCACAGAAGATGCAGCGGGGTTGAGGCTATGATTGTTTTGTGGGTCTTGTTGCAAAGTGTTACATAGACACCCTGTTGTAAACTACGACAATATAATTTTCTTACGCTGTCATGTTAGAAGAATTGAGTGAACTACCCTGCAGACAAAAAGTACTGGTTCTACCAAGGAAACAGACTCGGGGAGTTGTTACGATAAACCTCCAGTTTTCTACACAATTGGAATAAAATAATAGGTTTAAATTAAACTAAGTACTGCATACATACAATCTCATTAAAACCATCTCCAGTCTGACACTACTATATTATCCACTGACTAAATCTGTTGACTTTGCATTAGGGGTCAGGTTCAGTCGACCTTTTCATGAGCCAATCAAATCGTTGTCTTCAAAATGTTGTGGTATAACTTTATACAAAAACTATGCACGAAATTAACGTGAACTTTGAATGTTTACTCGCCTAAGGTACCGCTATATCTATTGTTATCCACATAAAAATTAACTGTAAATGATTTATTCCCGAGGATCAGCTGGAAATGCATCACCTTTTTAAAAAATGTGGTCAAACTTTGCTGTGCAAAAAGCAATTTAATTGGGCGCAATAGGGCTGATATTTTATTGTTCTGAAGGTCATTTGAATGTGACCTGTTATACAATGTCTTCAGATCCTAACAATGTTAGGATTTGATTTTAATGAGATTGTGCATACATACAAACTCAGGCAAACTTAAAGACACTTTATGAACAGGCAAACGGCCGATGTTAAAGCTGCTACTTCACAGATGATTAGAGATATACAAATGAGATCAGAAAAGTTGTTTGTAATATAAACAATACGATACTCATCAAATACAGTCAATAAAGCATCACCTAATAGTATAATAACAATACAAATAATATCAAACAAAACGACTCATTTGGGAAACCCTTCTAAAACTAGACTAGGACTTTTCAGTGTGTGATATTGAGTAATTGCAATTTCGGGCCGTTCATGAACGTGACAAAAGAGATCCCAATAACTGATTTTAATGAGAGATTATATAGTATTTTATATAATTTTATTTATTTACGTTTTTTTATAGATTTTTTTATTTCCTAAAATATATTTGAAAAATATTGTGCAAACAAATATTACTTCTAACACCATTGAGATGAACAAATCTGTGCACTTGAGGGGGATTGAACCCGGGTCCTTGGCGTGAAGGGCGGATGCTCTAACCACGCTGCTAAAGTCATTTGCACTTAGCGCTATTAGGACATATGTTTTGTACAGAACGGGACTCTGGAAGCAAAACTGATTGGCTGTTTGGACCACATGGTAATTTCACAACAACAACCTAAGAGTTATAAATAGTTGAAAAGCTCCTTGAGACTCTTTTTGAAATCGGGTTGAAAGAATATCTTGTAATGATTAAACCAGGATTTTTGGAACTTTTGTTAATGTGTCAACAATGTTATTTCAGTCAGTTCTATTTAATAACATCTTGCTTTTCTAGATATGAAACAAATGTTTTAGTTTTTGTCAATTTCTGAATCTGTGACGTAGCAGCTTTAAAGCATATCATTACCATTTTGAGCTTGCTTTTATTCCACATGACTGTTGTACTGGCATTGAAACAGTTAGTATAGTTTGTGATTATGTTGGCAACTTGTTTACTTTGTAGTGCATCTAAAACAAATTCTTAGACAATTTTACATTTGTCAATATCCTGTCTGCATATAAAAAATGTTTATTGCAAACTTAGCAACTTAAAAGCTAATTATTAACAAGTATAAGATGCATTTATTTGTCACAGGTGGGGAAATAGGTGGTTCTGGTAGACCAGAATCAACCCCTGGCAGCCATAAATGCTCTGCATGCCACTGCTGTTTTCTGTGCTGTAACATCTCTTGATACCATCATATCTCTGGCAGCAACATCAAACATCCATAAAACAGCTGCTTCAAGCATTCATTGGGTTTCAAACTGTAATAAAATGCTTTCAATTGATTGAGGATTCAGAAAATCCAAACCCATTGAAAATAGTGTGTGAAACTGCACCAGAAACCCATTTTTCTGGTGGGGAAATCTTTGGCAATCTAATTGCATAATAACAGCTAAATATTATCAAATTTATTACTTAATTCTTTAGTTATGCTCTTCACAGGAATCTTTTTTGCACACATTTCTGGATGGACAGACAGAAAGTCAAAAGTGGCAATAAACAACTAAAACATTTTAAGAGATTTTTATTATCTGAACAATCAACATAATAACCTGTCCATGAATCTGGACACTAGATGTCTTTTTTGCACAAGATTTGGGATGAACTGACAGAAACACAAAAGTGGCAATTAATATACTACTGTAAAATATTATAGGGACATTTTAAGAACCCCTGCAGACATTGATGACCAATACAGGTGTATTGTCTCTATTATAGCCAGTGCCTTCCCCAGGATTTTGTTCAGGCGGCCTGGTCCCGATAGGGGTGGGTTAGGGACGGGTATCACTTCCCTACGGGGTATACCCTCCCTACCTCGACCTTTTTTTTGTGGCACATGTCAAATGACGCTATTTGGTGCATTTTAGCTCTTAAAATTAAGGTTAAAACGTTTTGAATTGTGTGTAAACCTATAAACGAAATGAAATAAACGAAATATCATCGTTTAAACGGTATACCTCTAGACTTTTAAAAGCAAAAGCGTCATTGTTGTTGAGAAACTGAAAGTAACAATTTTGTTCTGGATGTTTATGTACAGTGCTCATAATATTTGCACAGTGACATCATGGTCAAATCCACTATTTTTGTCGTTCTCGAATTTTTAGGTTACACTCGATCTACGTACGGAGCCTCTTTTTTCAATTAATTATGTTGATATGGGCATGTGTTTAATGTTTTAACAATGTTTTAATCGTTACAACTGTTGAAAGTAGTACTCATCAGATAATTCGTGAATTGTAAAGATCTTGATTAAAATACACGTATATTATGATTGATTTGTTCTTGCATAAACGGCGGGAAAATTTCCTAGTGCCCGTCGTGCCTACGCGCGTCAAATGTTAAAGACCTGTATTTAGTAAATCACATGGTCAGTACACGCACGCTTTCCATGCGTGGAACGTGACGTCGTGGTTGTGAGCAGACATTTTGCGCTCATTTGTAGAAAACACGGGTTTTACATGGCGTACATGTACATAAACAATACAGCTTGTATTTTCGAAACTACAATGAACAGTAACACTGGATAGGCCTTTTCGATTACGATTTCATATTAGTGTATCTCTGACTGATCTTTCGCGGTTTATTTGTTGAAGTTATTAAATTCATCAAATAAATTAGCCAGGACATTATAAAATATGAAAAGGGTGAGCAATCTTTTTACGGTCGATAATACTCATGGACGCGCAGATAAGGTTACTTGTATGTGGATACATGCCTATTGCGCCGATTGGTCAATCATAACGTCATTCCAAAGTGAAGATAAACAGAGCGTTTCTATTGGCTTACATTGAATGTACTGCGAGATGAAACTCCGCCTACAGGGCTGTGCTTCACGGTGATTGATTGCGGCTTAAGAATAACTGTAAATTGTTAAAATTTTTGGCGAAGTGACACTTGCTTTGATCATTCACTGACTTTATTGAGTACATGTTTCTCGAGTGAAAAAATGGTCATTGTGACGTAAGAGATAAGCTTTCACAGCAGGAATGGTCGGGCTGCTGCAATTAACACAGCTAATGAATTGTTAAAATACACGCGCCGCGGGCGATGTTTATAAGCGCAACACCAATTTTAGGCGCCTCGGATATGTTCAAGTTAAAATTTAAGCGCCCCTGCCTGGGGAAGGCCCTGATAGCATAAAAAACAAACATCTAGAGTAATAATACTGAGTCAAATTGGTAATTTACTATAAAATTGTATTTTTTTTAGTATAGTATAACCCAAAATTGCACATCTGTTTGTTTATAGTTTTTAAGCTGGAACCTCACTAGTATGTTGCCATTTTGTTTCAGTGATTCCTTGATTCGAATTTCAAAATTGGATTGTACATGGATTTAAGCGTGCATCATGTATATATATATATAATATACATTATCATGATATTGTAGTATTATTTTAGCTTGCAAGGTTTTAATAATTAGCAATAGTAACAAAGAGACCGGTTAAGGCATAAGTAAAACACCAAGCGCGTAACTTTACTGAATAGTACACCTTTTTTACAATAACCGACCACTTTTTGTTCGTTAACACACCCCTATAACAGACTGAAAACGGACTTTTTATGCTATGATAATACATATTTTACTTAACAATCTGCCCGATATTTTTTTTTTCAGTTATGCACCACAACATGATTTGTTTTGCCCAAGATTTTGAACAGACAGATAGACAGACAGAACCTGCAATTATGAACTATACCTGAAGAATATCAAGAGGATCATTACTAAACAGTCTGCATGACATCAGTCTTAGAAAATTGTATAAATTTATTACCTTATCCTACTTCAGATCTGCATAATTGTGTGCATAAACTCCTAAGACAAGACAAGCAAACAATCCCGAGACAAGAATAGTAAACAATTTTAGCTTTTGTTTATACAAACATTAATTTGCAGTAATAATCGAATATTAATAAAAGAAACATCGTTTTGCAGAAATAAACGAATGTACATACTCATTCTTGCGTACCAACTTGTTTAATTGCCTAAGAAACACTCTTAGTGAAATAACCGTCCCGGTGTGATGCCACATATACCTTTCACAAAAATGTGTAATATATAATAATAACAGATAATCAGTTTTAAATACCTAAGGTATTTTTGTTTATGGAATATCCAGGTGAGTAAACAACAAAAGTGTTTCTGGAAACAGTTTTTCCACCTACCAAAGGTATTTTTGTGTATGGAATATCCAGGTGAGTAAACAACAAAAGTGTTTCTGGAAACAAAAACAGTGTTTCTGGAAACAATGACAAACATTCTGGAAACGAAAATAGTGTTTCTGGAAACAATGACGAACATTACACCTTTCCAATTTTGCCTCCAACAGTTTAAACTCCTCTTCAGCTATTTTTAAATGATTAATTTCCATTCATCAAACATTACAAACACTTACCACATGCTCTTTTGTGTAAAATATTTTAGTTTAAACACATTTTATTCAGTTTACGAAAGTAACAGAAAACGAGCGTATGCTTATATCAATTCCTTTCCGTATAGAATAAAATAGGTTAACCGTTAAACACATGATATCCTAATGCAACCATTTAAGAAAATTGCCTATTATTTTGCATATGATTAGCTTTTGTGGAAACGTCTATTCTCTTTCCTAATAATGTTGATATCAACTGAAATATATTCCTGGTGAATAGATACATATTGCAAAATGTCAACGTACTCAAAGCCATGCTCATGCTTGTTCAGATTGGGACCAATTGTGTCTTCAAATGCTTGTATAAATATAATTATAAAAGTTAGTTGGCTAAATAGTAAGTATACATGGCTTGACACATGTTGGACAAGTATAACACACATAGCTAGACACACGTTGGACAAGTATAACACACATAGCTTGACACATGTTGGACAAGTATAACACACATAGCTAGACACATGTTGGACAAGTATAACACACATAGCTTGACACATGTTGGACAAGTATAACACTCATAGCTTGACACATGTTGGACAAGTATAACACACATAGCTTGACACACGTATAACTAACAAGGCAGTCCAAAAGACAGCTATATCCCCCGCCGTGATCCTTCATTAGATTTAAAGGTGACTTTGAAGTATCACACTGACCTTAATCAGCTTTATGAAAATTCATTAAGGGGCATAGGAGATATGGAGCTGACATGTAAATGGAGGCTCAAACATTTGACCTTTCAGTGTGACCCTGACCTTAAGCTGCAAGACTGCTCCATACCTTTTGCACATTGCCTCAATGTGATAAACATTTGAGCCAAATTAATAAAAATCCTTCAAAGGGCATAGGAGATATGGAGCAGACACAAGAATGGAGGCTCAAACATTTGACCTTCAAGTGTGACCTTGACCTTGAGGAGGCATGACTGCCTTATGCCTTCTGCACATTGCCTCAATGTGATAAACATTTGAGGCAAGTTTCATGAACATCCTTTAAAGGGCACAGGAGATATAGAACAGACATGAAAATACAGGCTCAAATATTCAACCTTCAAGTGTGACCTTGACCTTGTGTTGGCGTGACTGGCTTATGTCTTCTGCACATGGTCTCAATGAGCAAAACATTGTAGCCAAGTTTCATAAAAATCCTTCAAAGGGTATATGGGATATGGAGCAGACACAAAAAACGGACATGAAAATGGAGGCTCAAAAATTTACCCTTCAAGTGTGACCTTGACCTTGAGCTGGCGTGAAAGGCCCA
Source organism: Congeria kusceri (assembly GCA_027627225.1). NCBI lineage: Eukaryota > Metazoa > Mollusca > Bivalvia > Myida > Dreissenidae > Congeria > Congeria kusceri. The sequence continues at coordinate 54,820,790 of CM051027.1, forward strand.
TGCCTTCTGCTCATCATCTCAATCACCTAAACATTTGAGCCAAGTTTCATGAAAATCCTTTAAAGTGTATAGGAGATATGGAGCGGACACGAAATCTAGGCTCGAATATTTGACCTTCAAGTGTGACCTTATAGTTTCTTTTGTCGCCAACAGTCTTTCTACGCTGTCAGTGTTTTGATTAATTAAATGGTACAAAACAAAAGCAGATCATATTATGCCCGATCATGTTCTTCTCATTTTATGAGTTTGACAGCCAAACAAAACAAAGAAAAAGAACATTCAAACCAAAGGAAATAAGTGATTTAAAGTACAAAATACCAGAGGCCTTGAATTATATATTGAAGCCTCATAAATACTTATTAATGCAGATAAAAGAAATCCAGATAATAATAATTCAACAGAAGACTGGAAAAAGTATCTCAAGCATTTCACCATTTGCTATGGAATTAAATGGAAATGCATGGAATCGAAAAATGGCAAAAGGTTATAAACCCATGATGCATTTACTTGTTAGTGAACAAAAACATTTTTTTTTTGCAACATAGACAACTGGGTGGTTCAGGGTTTTCCCTTGAATTCTGAAAATGGAGGTCACAATGACCCCCATGTTTGGGATTTTGGGGAACATTTGAAAATGTTTGGGGTCATTCATGAAACTACATTGAATACACATTGCCAAAAATTGTTGATATTTTACTGTCTTTCAGATTTTTAACTTTCAGCTCAAACAAAAAAATATATTAAATCTAGCTTCAGCTTCAAAGTGCAGAAAACCGCTGAGTTATCTTAATCAGTTATAATAATATAATAGAATCCACTCACGTTTACTCAGGACATTTCTTTTACATGCATTTCAATGATTTTCTAGTTTCATTTTCACTACATGCATTCCTGTCGGAAATGACATTTTAAAATTTAGTTCAGAAAACTTGTAGTCATAATTATGATGATTAACATTGTTAAAAGAATAACAACATTGTTTTCATTTCAGGTTAACAATAAGTAAACAGCAAACACTGAACCCAACATTCACAGACGATCACGATGTCCACCATTTTGTTTTCAGCTTTGGGATGTTGGAGACTTCGCTTTGCACCTGTATCACTATACTCTTTGTGTAATTAGTGGGCAGGTGTGAAAAACCTTTATGTGTTGCCTGAACCAGTGTTATATAATGTTGTACAATTACTAAGTTAACTGAGAAAGTAATTAGTCAGTAAAAATAATTGCTTGTATAATACAGATGTACATAGAACTACAGCTCCACCTTGTTTATAGGATAAAGTGAGAAACAATCTAAATGGAGTTGTTAACTGCATAACGATTCGTTGATCTTACATCACATGTAGATATTAATAGGTCACGAACTTTGGCTGACGCTATGTACCATATTTTCATGAGTCAACATAACGTTTGAAATGTGGATTTTCGGGAGTCAAATTCATGTCAAACCAAATTTCTGAGCATCAAAATCCATAGATATGAGTCAATTCAATGCCTTGGAAATTGATGCATTTCTTCAGAAATTGCGTCCATTTGGACGCAAAGGAATTTTTGTTGGGGGTCGTTTGATGAAACAATGTGACAATAACGCAGGATTTGTGCGTCAGGGAAAACCCTGGTGGTTATTGTCCCCTAATAAGCATGTAACCTAGGTGATCAATTGAATTCTCTATGACATCACCAAAAAAGTGTCTCTGAAATTGGATTTTAAATACTGACAGCATCTATTTTGGTCCGTAGAATATCTAGCCGTGGCTGTGAAATATTTATTGCAGAAGTGAACACGGGAAATGTTGTTTAGACAATAACCATTATTGGGCCGCAGAAGTTAGTTGCGTGTCAAAAACTATTCAATGCTGACGCAGTTTCAAAATATTGAAATGCTTATATTATCATATACATAAGTAACATCTTGCTTGTGGATTAAAATTTTAAAATGTAAATGCATATAACTTGTGTGGGATTTGTCATGAAATTATTTCTACGGCCATTCTTCCCCAACCTCTGATTCAAGTAGGGCAGTTGTCATTTACTAGCATAAGTATGTGCACTTAGTACTGGTAAATCGCTTAGATCAGCTAAGCTTGCCCAGAAAAAGTGTGAGTAGGTTAACTGACCACCGTGATATGACTGAAATACTGTTAAAAACGGCGAAAAATCCAAACAAACAAACAAACAAGCGTATTGAGGGTTGAGCATGTTACTATTTATCTGATATAGAAATGATAAAACAGATACACTTAATCGTCGATATTGTCATCCTTTAATATGGAACAACCTCAGTATTAAGTTCAGCGATCTTTAGTGAGTGACTTTCATAAATCCACCCAAAACAGGAAGTTGTATTCAACATTTCTATTTAATGCGGTTGTCAATATCTATTTCTAGACATTTTACATTTGTTTAATAATTAGATTAGGTAAGTAAATTAAAGTTTGCTTATGAAATTTACCTGTAAGTTTCAAACAATTTTCTTTCAAATAATTGCACATTACAATAACATAAATGGACTTCAAATGCACTGGAAGTTAAATTGTTACAAGAATGAACAATCGCCGAGACTCAGACACAAAAATGAAATCTGTAGTTGTATGTCAAACAAATAATGTATAGCGCAATATTTCTGCGGTGCCAAATGTGGGCGTTTTTTAAAGTGTTTTGAATTGGCGGTGTCATAAATTGGCGCAATCGGCAATAACTGCCAAATTAAAACCAGTACCAATCAATTATTACCTATTTTTGTGATAATAATGCAGTGAAAATGTGTGATACTTGTATAGCAGCTTGGTTTATGTCCCTGTTAGAGAGTTTTCCCACCTTTTAAAGTTGCTATATACATTGTATTACTAGTTCTTATGTACACTGTAGCAGAAGTTTTATGTTATCATCACGTTCATTTTAGTATGCCATAGTTCTGACAAAATGTTTAATACAAAAGATTAAATAGACCTTCATACATACCATAATTTTTTGGATCATTTCCGGGACTCTGCCAGCGAATTTCCAGGATTTTTACTGATTTTCCGGGACATGTACGTACCGTAATTATATTTCCAAATAAGCGTTCTTATTTGGCGGGAAAATCATTTTGTAGAGAAATAGGGGCGTGTGTTCATGTATTTATTCCAATCCAAGGCAATGTACTTTTTTTCATGAAAAAAAGTTTCATTGTTATAAGTACTCGTAGCAATAAAAATATTCATTAAAATGCTCGCAAAGTTATTGCACTACGAAACTTATACACAAAAAGTAAAGATTTCAAAGTTCTTTCACTACAAAGTATTTACTGCCAGTTGACATGTCTATATTTACCAAAGCACATGGTCGTTATAAGCACGCTCTCCATGTGCGGAATGTGACGTCATTGGTGCTAGCAGACATTTCGCACTCTTTTTTAACAAAAGATGTGTTTTACATGGCAGAACAAAAAATTATTTTTACGACCATTTTACCCGAAATTTCAAGGAAAGTAATTTAAAACAATGCCTTATTTAGGTAGTAAACTAACTGCGGATATAATCAACTGATGCATGTATACACTTATAATGCATGTATAAATGTTAATTACGCTGATTGGTAGATCGTTCACGGCATTGGCAAACTAAAATAACTCTGTGTTTTAATTGGCTAATATCTATTTTCTGTGGGAATGAAGCTCCACCTTCAAGGCGGAGCTACTCGGTGACTGAATGCAGCTTAAGAATGCAGTGTGACAACTGCTGTTAATTGCTCATTTATAACACATTGCCTAATCGGGTATGCATTGCCTTGGCGACAAATTAGGGGATTAGTGGTCTGTCAAAAGTTGATCTTATATAGGTATGCACAGTTTTTATGATTTCCGGGACATATGAACTAATTCCGGGACTGCAGGACGTTCACTGCATTTCCGGGACAATCCCTGACAATCTGGGACATATGGCATGTATGTAGACAATACATGATACGGGGGTTGTATTATTTTCTCATACAGTTTTTGTGTTTCACAAATTATAATATTGTTCAATGTAAGTATTTAGGCGCTATAAGGCTAGAGAAAAAATATTTTTAGATTCTCATCCCCGCCCGCCCCTATCGAAAACCCCCGCCCCAAAATTTTTTATTTCATAAAAAAATCGACAACTCGAAAATTCCGAAGTCGGAAACGGCGACCGTTTGGCACACTCCAGTGTTCGGCTCTCGCATGCGTTCCGCTTTTTAAACGTTCTGATCCGCACTTTAAACATTTTACAAGCGCTTGTTGATACTGATCGTAGTGAACGCGTCTGAAAGATCAGGATGTAAATTTTGCAGTACGAATACATAATTTCGGTTAAATAAAAATGTTTGTTGTGGTAAAATTATACGATGGAATCGAAAAAAAGATTCTGTTTGACTGGTTTGGGTTTTCGCCTGTTGGTAGTAACATGACATGTGTTGATGTGTTCAATAAATTCTGCGAGGAAGTTGGCCTAAAAGGCTACTCAGGAGCCGAGTCAAGTGTCTGCATCAACGTGTCTGTTGGGTCAAAAAAACATGACTTGACGAACTTATCCCCTACTTCCCTTGCAAAAGAGGCCATTTCATGCCTTGGCCACTACGTCCTGTTCACTATTCAGGAGAAATGCAGTGATCATAATAACAATAACAGTGGTGACACTGAACATGAGGTACAAAGAGACGCCTTCAGTATTTTAATGTCTGCAGCCAACATATCAAAACATCTGCCAGATCAAAAGGTTGACTCAAACCAGAAAGCTAAGCTGTACAATGATATATTGATGTGGTTGGAAAAACAAAAGGTTGGATTTGTTTTAACAATGTAAATTCCCTTGGAGCGAATCTTCTAAACACTTTGACAGACATTATGTGGTACATTGATGGTAATCATGACACACTTGCCAGAAGGGGATGTGCAGTTCCGGATGCATTGCAGGAGTTTCAAAACTATTACAAACCTGAAATCTGCAAAAGAAAAAAAGTGCAAGCTTCAAACCTCAAGCAGGAGCATCTGCAAAATCATTACACTGCCTTGATGCATGTCATTGAAAGTGCATTTCTAAAAAGAGAGATGTGGGCAGCTGTGCACGAGGTATTTTTAATGGTGATAATTAATTGTTTGGTTTCTGAATAGAAATGTTCATGTTACTTGATTGGTTGCTTCTTAAAACTTTCCATAATAAAAATGAAAATACAAACAATACTTACCTAACATTTTTATAGAGCGTACATCAGACAACAATTGACTCTGATGATAAACTCAGTGGTGTTCGAAATTTGTTTACAATTTTGTGTAGTGTTTTCAATCCACAAAAATCATATTCATCATTGGATTTATTACCATTGAATGAAGAAGGATAAACTGTACAGTTATTATGCCATATCCAGTCCAGCAGTCTTGAAAATAATTATTATAATTCAGTAGCCCGAATCATTATGCAATTATAATAACAGGTGAAATTTTCACTAGCCCTACTATATACATAACATAATTTCTACTAGCCCAAATTACTTTTCAGTATCCGCGGGCTGTCGGGCTAGTGGTTAGCGTTAAGACTGGTGCAGTGTTGCACTAAATTAGCTCGGTCCACTCATTTTAAACATTTTAATTTTATAATATACAGGTTCTGGTGTCACTTGCCGAAAGCCTCCGGAAGTATGCAGATTATCTGTCAAAGAAGACGGTTCCTGAGGCAAAGAAACCGAAGGCGTCTGATACAGACCAATTTGAAGTTCTATCACAAAAACATCATATCACACCAGGTCCATATAGCAGGTATTACATGAATAATAACCATCACCAAAGACTAAACAACTTGTATATTAACTGGCGTAAAAATGTTTTAAAAAACTTTTATACTAAAAATGTTTGAAAAGGCAAACAACATGAATATTTTTAACAATTGTAAAAAAGAAACAGCATGTATATTTTAAAAAAAGTTAAGTAGACTGGTACATTAACTGAAAATTGTCAATTATTAAAAAGCTAATAACATATTAGGGGTTTCGATTGATGGATATTTTTGGTGCAAGTACTGAAATTCAAATACAGCTTTAATCAGACATCCATAAATTTGATCTTTTGAATAAATATTTTTAAGATTCATACATTATGATTCCATTGTATTTAGCATCTAACTTCTTATTCATAGAAACAAATTTGTAAAAGGGTCACTGGTTCAAGTTCAAGCCCAGCCATATATTACAATTGCCAGTTTTTGGTCATATTACTGTTGTCCTACCCCCTGCCACTGTGACATGTAAGGTAGTTGTCTGTTACCGTTTTATTCAGTATTTGTTGTACTTTCTATGAGCTGCGTCATGTGAAAATGGGTCTTATGCCATATGTGGCCAGCGTAACTCCAGACCAGCATGCGCGAATGCCTGCGCATTCGCGCAGTCTGGTCAGGAGCTACCCCGTTCGCTATAAAGTCACACAATGTTTCGTGGTCTTATGAGTGGACAGGGTAACTCCTGACCAGACCGCGCGAATGCGCAGGCTGGTCTGGAGTTACGTTGGCCGCATACTGCATAAGACCAATTTTCGAATGACGCGGCTCATATATCTTTGTTTATTTCAGATATGGCACTCTGCATGCGGCACTGATGTCCTGCAAAGTCTATGAACATCTTCTGGTGAATGACTATACCCCTGGGGATTCAAGAAGACGGCATGAGTACATCAAGAACTTGGTTACTCCTTTCAGATGTGTAAAGTATACATATTCTGGAGTGAAAGAGCATTTGACTTTCCTATGGCGTGTTGACGAAGATGATAGTGAAAGTTGTGTGTTGTCTAAAAACATTGAGATTGCATCCAACATTAAGAAAACATTACCAGTTTATCATACACGTGCAATGAGAAGAGAGTTTTTGAGCCTTTTTGGTCGTAAGATTGATTGCAAAGCTGGTTTTCTAAGAGAGGCCTACCGCCGACTCACTGGTGATTGTTCAGCAAGTATAAATGCTTCTACAAGTGAAGTTGATAAACGCATTGCTGAAATTCTGGATAATGAAGATCCTGACCTTGTATGCGACTTAAGAGTGAACAATAGTAGACCTGAACAATTTGAAGGCTTTTTAGAACAGTGTCAAAAGCATATTGTATCATGTCTTGAGACTGCTGTAGATGACCGGAGGCATGATAAAGTTTTGAAAGAAGGTGATGACGTTCCTGACATTGTTACACATTTTGCAGATGCTTTTTCTGTTTCTGACTTCTATGAACAGGTGAAAAATAAATGCCCAGAAAATATGCCTATTCCATCTAAGCAATGGCTAAAACTACAGTTCTGGCCAAGGAACACTCACAACAAGTCTTCAGCAAGATACAGTGGTAAACTAAAAGTAAAGTTTATGGTTCAGAGCCGCCAGTTTCGACAAACACATGAGGATATGCACTATGCATCTGCTATTTTTAGATATCAAAAGGAGTTCTGTATTATGTACAGAGATTACTGTAATATGGTCTGCTTGGATGACAAACACAGACTGAAAGTTGGGGAACCAGGGTACCCTGTTGCTGCGGCTGAAAGGGGGAAACAAGTTCTAGTTGCTATGGGTAAATCTTTCCAAGTGGAAGATCATGACTTCACAAAATTTTCTATTACACCCAGTGTAACTCTTAAAGTTGACATACCAGACTCGATTGAGGAGAGTTTTTATAGTGGACAAGTGTATGTGTCATTGAAAGAGGGAGTCTTTGAACCATCTTCTCCATGGAGGCATTCTGCTGAACTGTTTCCACTGTTGGACATCACAAAACCTATTGTTGCCCTTTATACAGACGGTGGACCAGATCATAGGTTGACATATGGGTCCGTGTAAATATCTTTGTTGAATTTGTTCTTAGCAGGTGACTTTGATATGATTGTTGCAGCACGCACCCCACCGCATAATAGTTGGAAAAATCCTGTGGAACGCATTATGTCCGTCTTGAATTTAGGGTTTCAGTCTGTTGGCCTTATGCGAGACAAGAAAGGTGATGACATTGAGAAAAGACTTTCATCTGCAAATTCACTTAATGAAATCAGAGATTTAGCCAAAAATTACCATGATATTGAGAACAATGTTAAAGATTCTATAGAGCCAGTTAAGGTTTTGCTTTATGATGTCATTTCACGTTTGAAGTGGAAAGGTAAATGTTTAAAACCGTGCACAGCTGCCTCTGATGAACAGATAGCTGAATTGTCCGGAAAAGTAGAGGCAATTGAAAAAGTTGACCCAATGAAAACTACTCAAAAGGATTTGAAAGCCAAATCTGAGCTGCGTAATTTCATTACAAAGCACTACAAAGTAAGGCAGTACATGTTCTCAGTTAAGAAGTGTGGACTGGCAGTTTGTAAAGTCTGTAAACCTCCACGCTTGCCAGCAGACATCTTTGAGAAGTTGGATCATTTACCAGACCCTGAACCTTGTGATGGTGAACGATATAAATCTTTCGAAGAATCGTACAGAAGAGACACATCAGAAAGATATCTTCCTTCTTTAAAAGAGACCCCAGCGCAGAAAAGTGGAATGCCATTTCCTCCATCGTCCCAGTTTGCAAAAAATGTTGAAATGGTTGTAATTTGCAGTCAGTGTGAAAAATCTAGAGTGCTTTTCTGTAAACATGTTGTGAAAGGGAAACTGAGAGATACTTTATCAAAAGAATTGTCAGAGCTTGAGTATTCTTGTGGATCAACATTCAATGAGCTCGAGTCTGAAGAAGATCATATCTTCCGGAAAGTGTTTGTTCGAATAAACCTGAAATGTACAGATAACATTGAGTTTGCCTACTATTCTGCTGGTTTTGAACCTATATGTTTATTTTGTGGGGCTGACCAGGCCTACGACAATGAACAATACTACCCTTTGTGCAGTGAGTGTAAAGCACAAGGGAAAAAGTGCATTCCACATAGAAAGAGATTGGCTGCTAGTTGTAAAAAGTAGCCTGACTGTGACTTACAACTGCCCAAATTGTTCTCTTTGCATATTTGACATGAACAGTAAATGTCTGTATGTTAAATACGTTCATTTAAGAATGCATGTCTGTGTGTTTAATATGTTCATTTAAGAACTCATAAAACTGGTTAACAATGTATTTGTTTTTATTTTATGCCCCCGCAACGAAAGTTTGACAGGGGGTATTATATTGGAGTCTCGCTGTCCGTCGGTCGGTTGGTTGGTTTGTCGGGTGGTTTGTTGGTTTGTCTGCATATTAAAATGTTATAAGTGTGTGCAGCGAACTTCTTCTATATTTCTCTGACGATTGAATTAAAACTTCAAATATGTAATTACCATGAAGTGAAGATGTGCAAGACACTATTTTCAAACGTAGTGATCAATTTATCTCTGAGTTATATGCTCTTGAGGTTAGAGATGGGCATGGCTGCTATTCCTGTGACAAAGCGGTGCAGGGGTATTTTTAGTCACGTTTTTAACAAAGCTCTAGTTGATACTGAATCAGAAGTCATGTTAGTTTGAATGATATTTATTCAAGCAAAGCATATATACGGTAACAACGTAACACACTTGCAAGTAAATGTATCAATTATTTATTAATCAGTTGCAATAACATAATATGGTTATTGACAATCAACAATTCTTACAATGTTATAATATGAAAAAGTATACATTAACTGCCAAAATAATGCATTGAAAAAAAGGGCCTCAGAATTTAGAAGAAAGCCTTGAATATGTACCTTATTTGTTGAAGTATGTACCTGTAAAAAAAAAAAAAAAAAAAAAAAAAAAAAAAAACGCCCACCCGCCCCATTTTTTTCAAAAATCCGGATGAGAATCTAAACATTATTTTTCTCCTGCCTAATAAATAACTATTATTTTGACGGAGAATGAAAGATTTTATCATATGCAGGTTTTAACTGGCGGTGTTTAGAAATGGCGCTACCGTGGTTGACCACCAATATAGCCAAAATTAAAACCCCGCCAAAAATAGTACTTTAGTATACAGTAATGCTTTCATAAATTTAAGCTAAAACCAAAATATGGGAGGGCATGTGTCTGGACACCTTATCGGGTATATCATATTTTTGCACACAAAAAAGAAGAAAAAATTAGGTAATATAAAAAAGTAAGTAGTTAAATGAAGTAACATAGGATAATGTATGCGATCAGACATTGTGAGCAACTCTTGGCAGTTATGTAAACTAAGTATTTATTACAAAATCTATCCAGTCATCCAGACTTTGAGTAAAGATAGAGTGTTGCACAAGATCACACATCACACGTATATATCACAATAATTGAGTTAAATATGTAATGAGAGAGAAATTGTCTGCGGAAAATAAATGGTCCAGATATAAACAGTGGTGTCTACTCCAAGGAAAACAGATACAAGTAGGAAATTTTCCCTGTGCTGCTGCTACTGCTTAAGGCTAGCATAGCTGGTGTCAGAATGAAATGGAATGGAATAAGGCATTGCTTTGATAGACTTCAGATATGAAGAATGGATAAAATTGCCTTTTATTGAGACATGGGGATTTGATAAATATCTGGATAAAAGTGGATCATTACTATTACTGTGGTATTTTCTCAGTGAAATAAAATAAAGTGTTTATAATACTCTGGAGAAGTCTTGCTTTACTACAAAAAAAAAAAAAATGTGTGTGTAAAACACTTTTATGAATGCGGGGAAATGAAAATGTACTTTATTGGAATAGAAATTTATGGACAGAAAAATGGATTATGATATTTTCAGATGAAAATTATTATGTGATAATTTATTAAAAGTGCAAAATAAGAAAACATATTAAAGAGGTCACCAATTGAAAAATTGGATATGTTGGTGAAGTAAAAACCTATTTTGCTGTACCTTAAAAACAAAGAGATATGTTCAGTATTGTGGAGTTTAATACAGAACATTTTCTGTGCAAACGATGGTTTTGAAGTGGATCAAAGTAAAATAAATATTATTATATAACATTTGTGTTGTAATAACATACATTAAGTTAACAATATAATGACAATTAGATGAAACATTATTTAAGGAACAGAATACATTGAATAGTCTTGTAATTTAAATTTTCAAGTTTGTAAATCGATATAGGAACGTGACTAGAAGCAGTGTTTTCAAAGGAGATAATTTCGCTGTTTGAATTTTTGCGATACTTTACTTAACACCCTCAACAAAGAAACCTGTATTGTTATGAACATTTTCAATAAAAATGTAAAGGAATTAAACAGAAATTTATTTGATTGATTTAACATGCATATTAGTACATTTAATGAAATACTGCGAAATCACAAGCAATCGATCAGCTTGATTGTACATGTGTTAAGTGAAATACAGTGAATTCAACAACATTTGGTCTGATTAATTTTACAAATAATTTCACGTGAAATGTATCTGAACTTGTCTCTGTTAGTAAAACATAGATCCCTGGATTTATAATGGGCCATAATGCAACGGAAGCTGCGGATATTCAAACGTCCCTGATCATCGACATCATCAACGTTATCGTGTTCATAGTGGCAATCTTTGGAATATTCCTGAACATCTCAACGATCATGGCCCTGAGTCACCTCCCTTGGTCTTCGAGGCCGAACCTGCGACTGGTCATTAGTCTCTGTTGCGCAAATCTGCTGTTTTTGTTGAATTTTCTCATCTACATGATAGCCTACTACTCGAATCCCGAACACAGTGGGTACGCTTTCACGTGTCTTCTGTTTGAAACCCTGCGATGTGTGATATATTTGTACATATATTTTAACATTACGTGCATCGTGATCGATCTTTATCTAGCTGTGACAAACCCTTATGGATACTCGTCAATAGTTACGATCACTCGAACAAATAAGTTACTGCTGATCAATGCAGTCTTCTGCCTTATCATAGCTGCTTTAGCGATAATGTTCAACTTCGTAACAATCAATGCTTCCACACGTGTTCATACTCACGAAAGCAGCTGCTCTTTCTATCAAAACTATTTATATATACGATCTTTGAATTGGATTTTCAAGGTATCCGTTTTTATATGCATTCCAGTGTTTATTGTGTTACTGATAATAATAATGTTAGCTGTAAAAGAAACAAACGCTTCCGCTAACAGAAACACACAACCCTCAGACACAAGGGGGGTAATCAACGTTTACTTGATCGTGATATCGTTTCTCGTCTGCTTCGGGCCATACCAGTTTCTGTCGTTCTATATTCAATATGCGCCGGATATGTACAACCATTATATGATAATCATGCAAATTCTGGAGCGACTGTTTTACCTCACTGGTTTCTTCATGCCCCTAATCTACTGTCTGCGTATGAACGACGTTAAAAAAGGCTATACTCTCATGTGCAAAAAATGTGTGTCGGCTGCATCGGACTATCAGAGTGTACTGTATGGTGAATAAAACCTTGATCTGTTGTAATTATGTTCTCTTTTTATCAATTTCTTATGAACTTTATTAACTGTAGTTTTGTAAAAAGGTGATGCACATTTCTGTTTAAACTGGCGAAAAATTATAAGCCACTGATTTGTATTAAATGTTGACTAATAAATAAAGCTTTTTATTCTTCTTCTGTCAAATGTATTTATTTTGTTATCGTCCAAACTGAGCATATAAAATTAATTCTCTTGTACAAAATAACATGTTCTTTTTTAACTGTGTTAATGTTCATTACAGTTGTATTTTTTCCATTCATTTTAATAATTTTTTTATAAGATTGTTTACATTTCTGACAACCTTTATGTTCATTTGTTTGCCAAGATTGATGGTATCTTATTAAAATTCCAGGAAATTTTTGCATGTACATCTTTTTATATGCAGATGTTACATAACATAGATTTTTGATATGGCTTCTGTTTTCAACTTTAAAATAATCAGTAAATGTAAGGTATTGTAACATAATTCCAGGATTTTATCCCATCATCGTATATGCATTGACGAAATAAACCCCCATGGAATAAACTTTGCTTTATTTCAACACTGTGGTGATAAAGCAAACACCCGCAGTAGAATGACGTCATCTTGTTGCTTTTCGTGATGTCATTTTATGTTTTTCATAATATCTAGTGCATTTTTCTTGTGTTTGTTTTCAAAATAAAGACAGAAAATGATGGGATAAATAGAATACCAGGTAAGTATTGAATAAAGATAGGATTATTTGCTCAGCATGAAAATGTTAACAACTCGCCAAGGCTCGTGGTTCAGGTTTTCTAAGCATCGCTCAACAAACTTATCTTTATTCAACACTAACCTAGTATTCTCTATAAAACAATTTTCATCATATACCATATATTCCCTAATAAAAGACCCCCACAGGCTTCACATTTTCCCGGGGTACGTTTAATGTGTCCTGAGTTCTTGGTGTTCTGTCATATATGTCGTAATACATCAGTAAATGAAAAACATTATTATAATTATGACTGTATACTCATTTGTACTCATTGTAAAAACATTTCTTTCAAAATTAAGAAAAAACAGGTGTCCTGCATGCATTTTCAATGAGTGTTTAAAGCAAAAAATGGGGGAGGGGGCATTGATTAGGGTGGGGGTATTCATTAGCGAATATATGGCGAAACACATTAAACAGTATGAAGCAATGGAATGGTACATTATTACAAGCACTTTATTCCAGGCAATTCAGAAGTAAAATTTACATAAATGGCTATTCATTATTGACATTTTGCCAACACTTATAATTACACAACTGTTAGATATTATCTTGATATTAGTATTTAACATTTATATGTTACACAATTTACTTTTTTTTTTCAATGTGTTGTATGTATTTTTAAAGAGCATGCAACTTTGTTTCTTGAGTTACGTGCAACGCTATGTTTTAGTGAGTCAAGAAAATAATATTATGTGTTATATTATTGACGTATTATAGATGCATTTTCAGAATTTGTAAATTAGTTACTTATTTTTATCACTTTCAAAACAAGTGTTGTCAATTATTATCAGTACCATTTTTGTTACTAATTTTGATGCCATGATGTGTTTTTATTAATATTACAAGTAATAAAATATAAATTGCATAATTGTCTACATGTACTTGTTTTATGTGAAAAGCTAGTTGCACAGAATGTTTGCTTACTAAAATTCTGGCACATGTTCACTTTTGCACTTCTATGAGGAACGCCCTTTTTTGAAAAATAAAACAAACAAACAAATGTTTCACTTTGTGTTGGCTCTTTTAGTAATTAGGTAAACTGATAGCAGGCAGAGTATCTCCATTGGGAAAAAAAAGGTAATTGATTATTTCAATTAATAAATGATTATTTCATCATACAAATATTGTAAAAACAATATTAACCAAGAAAGACTAACAATAATTCCCCCTCTAATAGCGTTTCTAAGCAGTAAAGTTTATGTTTGGTCAACAACAAACAAGCTTTGAACGAGACCGAACAGCACAAAGCCATTAAAGGGACCTGTTCACAAATTGGAAAATTGACAATTCACATTTTTTTGTCATATATCCAAGAAAGAAAAATACATTATATATAAAAAATCGAAATAACACCACTGACCAAGAAATATATTGGAAATATAGCGTGAACAATCATCAATTGAAATGGATAAAATTATAAAGCGTTGGTAACGCTTTTCATCGGTATTAGGAGCAAGAAATGTCTTTAAAAAAGACAATCAGCGTAGAAATTAATATTAAGATGTCAGTTTTTTACCCTAAATATAATACAAGAGGACCAAGCTGTGACTTCACGGACCCCATATTTTGTGTTCCCTATTAAGGAGACTTCTCGGACTCCATATTTTTTCGGTCCCTACTAAGGAGACTTCTCGGACACTATATTTTTCAGACACTATAAGAAAACGTATCGGCCTGCAAAATTAATTTGAGATAAACTCAATAATTATTAATATCTGTACCGTGAACAAACCTATCATATACCGCCCCATGTTTTCACCAGTGATACATGAATAAGCTAAATACTAGTAATTTACGTTAACATAATTGATACATGAATTTGCCTCGCAAATTTAACAAATTAACATTGTCAGAAAATAATAGTGGGAATGAATGAGCAGTAAGTTTATGAATTCCCCATTTATTGCAATTCTCCAATTTAGGATTCTCCAGATGATAACTGATCATGAGTATTAACACAGCTTTACCACGCGCTATTTTTAGAATGATTCTCCTGCTGGAGTTGTACTCGCTAGAATTAATTCATGGGCAGGACAGTCGGTTACAGCGTACAATAATATTTTTACACAAGGATAAAATAATAGGAAATTTGCTAAGATTTGTTTTGCTTATATATCAGAAAAATACCAGAAATTTACCACTTTATATTTTGTGCTTGCGAGCTCAACAGGCAAGATTGTACGTTGTGACCGACTGTCGTCCCCGTGAATTGTAACATTATAATTGCTATTTATTGAGCGCGCCGATTATGTTGGCTAAACAATATAGTTATTTCATTTGTAAATGAATATAACATTCTGATCATGACATACAATGAGTAAAATTGTTCATAATTATGTTCATTTCTAGAGTGTATGTCAAAGATATGTTTATAACTTTAATTTAACGGCTTATGTAAACAATTATGTAATTTTGTAATCCCCAAAAGTATTCAACAATTATTGGTATACGTTAAACCATTGTTTGAAGTTTGCATTCCCTAGAATTAGAAAATTCGCCCAATTCTATTGGCATTCAATTTTCCCGCTGCATAATTATCGCAAGAAATCTAGGTCAAAAGTGATCTTAGACAGCTACCCCGAAAAAACTAAACGCATGTATCACTTAAATAGTGTCGCCAACTGCAATAAATTTATGTATGTTGGTGTTTAAATGTTGATGCTGAATCTGATCTGTTATTTTGCCAGAGTGATCGTGAGTGTGTGTGTTCAATATTTACTTTGCTTAGCTCTCTGTTTATACTAAATGTCAAGTAAAATGTCAATGGCTTCACACATCAACTTCCAGTATTTAGAAAGTTGATTTTATACCAGCAAAACGTTCAGTTGGAATAAGTTTAAGCCAAAAAGTGGACACATTTTTAAAATCAGTTTATTGTGTAATTTTATTCAATTGGATGTATGTAGTTATTAAGGAAAAAGTCAGACTCATCTCAGTTTTACTAAAAGGATCAGTGTTTTTGTTGTTTGTGTGTGTGTGTGTGTTTTTTTTTTAAATAAACAGTACCCAACAAACCAAACATCCCTGACTCCTAATTTATATACCATTGTAAACATGCACTTAGGCAGACAATAAGGAGACCGTTACAATCATCACAATCGGTTAGTCTCAATTTGGCTTCTTGCACCTTTTATGTGGCTTTAACACATATATTTCCTGGCCTGAACTCTTGAACCACAATACCAAGACAGTTAATTAATACTGAATAAGCGTAAATGAATGTTTAATTATCCTGGAGAGTCCAGCTGACTGCCAATTATCAATAATGTTCCTAATGAGGTAATAACGTTTGCAGAAATCCAATATGCAACTGCATTGTTTGCTTAAGCATCAATCAATCCAGACAAGTTGTGTGGAAATTGATCTGTCCAGAATAAACAGTCTCAAGACCCAGGATAAAAGAACAATCAAGCTGTGCCTGTTTATTGCAGAGATTAATCATATTTCCTATAGAGTTATAAGCCGAGTACTTATTTTTCTACCTTTCATTGAGACAATGTAAAACAACATTTGGAGGCATACTGGCATAATTATGAAGACGTGTTCAATATGAATATTTATGGTAAATGAAACAATATGGCTAACCATATTTCGACAATGGTTATCTGCTTAAATTGACAACAACAACAAAATAATAATATCAATTTTAGCACTAAGGTTTTGAAAACATTACAATTAAAAACTGCCATTGGTGTATTACTATTAAAACAATTGAAAAATGCATTCAATTGTATTGTTATTTGTTTTCAACACTCTGTTTATTGGATTATTAAATGGGTCAAAGCTGCCTTAGACAAACAAACAAACAAACATAAACTGACTTAAAACTTCAGAAATGACATAAACCACCATTTAGCAACAACATATATTTGTGTGACATATATTTTTCGGCGTAGCTGTCTAAGATCACTTTTGACCTATATTTCTTGCGATAATTATGCAGCGGGAAAATTGAATGCCAATAGAATTGGGCAAATTTTGTAATTTTAGGGAATGCAAACTTCAAACAATGGTTTAACGTATACCAATAAATGTTGAATACTTTTGGGGATTAAAAAATTACATAATTGTTTACATAAGCCGTTAAATTAAAGTTATGAACATATCTTCGACATACACTCTAGAAATGAACATAATTATGAACAATTTTACTCATTGTATGTCATGATCAGAATGTTATATTCATTCACATAATGAAATAACTATATTGTTTAGCCTGCATAATCAGCGCGCTAAATAAATGGCAATTATAATGCTACAATTCACGGGGACGACAGTCGGTCACAACATACAATCTTGCCTGTTGAGCTCGCAAGCACAAAATATAAAGTGGTAAATTTCTGGTATTTTTCTGATAAGCAAAACAAATATTATCAGCGGTTAAAATGAAGTTATAAACATATCCTCGACATATACTCTAGAACTGAGGCTAATTATGAACATATTTTCTCATTGTATGCCATAAACAGAATGCTATATTCATTCACGTAACAAAATAAATATTTTGTTTAGCCTACATTTATATATGCGGTACGCTCTATAAATAGCAATGTTCCCATTCATAAATCTCATTAATAGAGTTGCCGTTCCATGTAGCCCATTGATTCTAGCAAGTCCATCACATTCCAGACACAGCAGTGTCATTTTAAAAATAGCGCACGTAGCTAGCAACCATTGTACTGCTGTGCTAATATACTCGTTCATGCATCAATAATAGCGTTCAGAGAATCATAAACCTAAAAATTTCAATAAATGGGGAATTTATATTTATAAACTTACTGTTAATTTGAATTAAAACTGTGGTTACGATTTATCAACGATTATTTATAATTGCATCTTTCTGTCAACTTCTCCAGTAGATGTTATTTAATCTGTAGATAAAATGTTATGAAAGAAGATTCGGAATACGTGGAATTGTTATTCCGTATTCGCTTAGCATAAATACACAATTTGCAATACTAATTATACACAGGAACCCTTTATATATAATATATTTCTACTGATATAATTTAAAATCATCATAGTCTAATGAATTGTTATGTTTGCGTTAACAAAAATTAAGTCTTAACATATCAAAAAACGCTGAATGTTGCCTGACTATTGCTTTTTATTGGGATACACAGTATAAATGCTTATTCGACTTAAAATCGTTATTATATTAGATAACTAACATAAATGGTATATTACCGGTACTATAAATAGCTATATAGACTCGTCTGATACATAACAATTTTAATTCATTCCCAATATTATTTTCTTACATTGTTGATTTGTTAAATTGGCTTGACAAATTCAGATAACAATTATGTTAACCTAAATTATTTTGGTTATTCATATATCACTGGTGGAAACATGGAGCTGTATGATTGGTTTATTCACAGCATAGATATTAATGATAATTTTATTTAATTTTTTAATTAATAAATCATCTCAAATTAACTTTTGGGTCCGAGAAGTTTTTTTATAGTGTCCGAAAATCATGAGAAGTCATGTAACCGATCATCTTGGCCGTCTGTTTAAGTAATTTTTAAATGACATCTCAATTTTAATTTCAATGCTGATCATCTTTTTTAAAGACATTTCTTGTTTAAATTGTTCTCCAGAACAACATCTGAGACTTTCTACAGAGGACACTCAGACTGAATTCCTATAAGACAAAGTAAGAGAGGCAGCCATCTGTGGCAGTAATGGCAATTTTCCAGTACAGACATTATCTGACAGCCAGCAATATGTGGTTAGAGTAAACAAACCAGATCCTGTGTTTGATAAAGCACATGTGCCCCTGGTTGGTGCTGAACAGCTGATTTGAATCATTCCAAGTCAAAATAAGGTCAAAGTCAAAGTGAGGTTGGGTGATATGGGTGGATTTGGAATGGTTATAAGCAACAATTATGTAAGTATCAAAGTGTTGTAGTAAGCCGTGTTGGTGGTAGACAAAACGGTAAAATCTAATGAACCAAGAAACAGCCCATTTGAATTATTCAAGTCCAAATAAGGTCATTGTCAAGGTAAAAGGGAGGTTGGGTGATAATGATGGATTGGGAATGGTCATAAGCAACAACTGTGTAAGTATCCAAGTGTTGTGGTAATAGGTGTTGGGTCTAGACCAAACGGTAAAATCTAGTTAAACAAGAAATAGCCCATTTGAATTATTACAAGTCCCGGCTAGCTCAGTTGGTAGAGCGCTGGACTGTCCATCCGGAGTTCGTGAGTTCAATCCCCAGCCCGGCCACATAACTTGTGTCGGGATTGGTCATGAAATTATTTCTACTGCCATTTTCCCCCTACCTCTGATTTAAGTAAGGCAGTTGTCAGTTACTGGCATAAGTATGTGAGCTTAATACTAGTTAATCGCTTAGATTGGCTAAGCTTGCCCAGAAAAACTGTGAGTAGGTTAACTGACCGCCGTGATATGACTGAAATACTGTTAAAAACGGCGAAACATCCAAACAAACATAACAAACTAACTTATTACAAGTCCAAATTAGGTCAAGCTCGAAGTGTGACTGGGCAATTGGTGGATTGGGAATGGTCATAAGCAACAACTGTGTAAGTATCCAAGTGTTGTAGATAGCAGTGTTGGTGCTAGACGAAACAATAAAATCTAGATAACCCTGTACGGAATCACGGACAGAATCACACACAAACGGACAGGACAATCACTATATGCCTCCCGCATCAAGATGCCGGGGGCATGAAAAGGACAACTTTAATTTGTCAATGAATCTAACACTAGAACTCCCCGAGTCAGATGTGTCGCCTGACGGGGCATAACTCAAGTACCATAGTCAGATGTGTCGCCTGACGGGCATAACTCAAGTACCATAGTCAGATGTGTCGCCTGACGGGGCATAACTCAAGTACCATAGTCAGATGTGTCACCTGACGGGGCATAACTCAAGCACCATAGTCAGATGTGTCGCCTGACGGGGCATAATTCAAGTACCATAGTCAGCTGTGTCGCCTGACGGGGCATAACTCAAGTACCATTGTCAGATGTGTCGCCTGATGGGGCATAACTCAAGTACCATAAGAGCAACTACACCGAAAACCGAACTTTACCTTCCTTTTATGCCTACTAACACTTCCCTAAAGTTTCATAATGATTGCACAAAAACTTCTCAAGTTATTGTCTGCACAACTCTTATTTGAATAATTTTTTTTAAAGGGGCATAACTCTAGTACGATAAGAGCAATTATGCTGAAAACCGAACTTAACCTTCTTTTTATGCCTACTAATACTTCCCTAAAGTTTAATCATGATTGCACAAAAACTTCTTAAGTTATCGTCTGCACAAGCCTTATTTGAACTATATTTTTTAAAAGGGGGCATAACTCAAGTAGGCTAAGACCAAAGTAAAATAGTCCTGTTTCTGGTCTCCCTACCTACCCTTTACTTTTGCTGCCTACCCTACATATTCTTGGTCCAAAAAAAAAGTTTATTTTCTTTAACTTTCTTTCCACTGATAAATTTTCTTTTCGCTCATTTTACTAAACAAGATTTTAATTGACTGCCTCCTACATTTAATAAACCTTATAATAAAAATGATATTGATTCACTGTTGCACATCACACTATTTTACAAAGGTGGCCCCCATGGAGACTGCACCCACTTTTGTGCTGGCTTAAACATTTACAGCCTGTATTCATCAGTATCGATCAGTTTGGGACAGAGGTATTGTCAACAATCTGTCAACACATTACTCATCTGTATTGTATGTTCCATCTGAATCGACACCTATATGGAACACACCATCCCCCATCATAAATTTTTTAAAATCCCTACCTACCTTCCACCCTAATTTTTTTGGGCCGGAGACCAGAAACAGAACAATTTTTTTTATTTGGACTAAAAGCAGAAAACCTAACGTAACCTTCCTTTAATGCATACTAACACTTCCCTAAAGTTTCATTATGATTGCACAAAAACATCTTTAGTTATTTTCTGCACAAACTGAAGGGGATGCTGCCGCGGCCACCATCAATGCCTCCGCTGCCAAAAGTAACCCCTATATGATACCTTGTCAGGAGACAAAATATATGCAATTACGAAAAATTCTATCAAATAAAAACTTTTCAAGTTGACAAACTGAAGGGGACGCCGCCACCGCCAACACGGGTGCTGCCAAAGTAACCCCCAAAAACTTAATATTATAAACAGTGTTTCCCTGACAACACTTAAGCAATTATTGTAACTACATCATCATTATGCTGTGACCTCGGCACAAAACTGCTGACATCCACAAGTTTCATTTAGCAAATAATGCTTAGAACACCTGGACAGCTCTATTGCACAATAAAAGACTGATGTACATTCACCAATACATAGGATCTGTGTCTCAGAGGTAAGGCTGGGACAATTACTGGAGTACCTGAATATCGGGTCAGGTAGTGGGTCAGGTAGCGTTACTACCCTGTTCGGTTGTAAACCATTACCTGTGTATACGACTATAGGACACAATGATAATCCAGAAAATGGTTAACATCTAAATTCCAGTGTTACTAAACAATCAACACAAATAGTATCAACATCACTCACAGTCATTTTCTTTAGTTTATAATTTTTATTTTGACGTAGAAGCAAATTATAACAATTGTCATTATGTGCAATAATTAGTACAAACTATATTGCAAAATAAGCATTAGTAGAAGTAACCCTATACCAATTTGTCTGTAGAAAAATATTACTCTTATCATCATTCTTTAGGCTAAGGTTATGTATTAGGCTAAGGTTAGGTATTAGGCTAAGGTTAGGTATTAGGCTAAGGTTAGGTGTTAGGCTAAGGTTAGGTATTAGGCTAAGGTTAGGTATTGTTCTTTTCTAAGTGCTTGCACCACATCCAGTCAACTGCAACTATCATTTACTAACCATTCCTGGAATGTCAACACACCAGCCCACAACACATCTTCAAGACATTAACAGTCCCAGTGTGTATAATTATAATGCCATCAACATGAGCCTAGGTTCTTCTTCCCACTATAATGACCACCTTAAATTATTCATTAATAATGCTTTAAAGGCCTGAGTGTTTCCTAGAAATCACAATGACAGTATTGGACTAATGTTAGTAACTGAAAACAAGCTGCTGATATTGTGTATGAAATATAAAGGTCCACAAATCCTTTTTATTCTTGTTTTATCTTACCAAGTTACATTTCCTTGAGAGAGTTTACTGTCTTGAGCAAGAACAAAATGGCAAGCACGTTATACAAGGAGAATGTAGGAGCAAAGTAGCATAATTTATGATGAATTCAACATTTGACAGAAACGACTGCATGATAGTCTTTGACAGTATGTTTTTTTCAGAAAACAAAAGTGTTTCACAGGAGTGTTTTCCTTGTTGTTGTTGTCATTGTTGTTATTGTTGTTATTGAAGCTGAGTAACATGAGAATCTGAAGTGCCCAAAGGGACCTATTGACAATGTCCATACTTTTTGTAACATATTCCAAAAGGAAAAGTACATTATATATAAAGAAGCAAAAATACACAACAACATAAACAATCTTGTGAAACACTTTCACATAGCTGTAGTTACATAGTTTTATCAACACATTCCACCAACGATTCCATCAATATGTTGTCTCTACTCGAATGATATTTCTGATCAATAGGAAAACATCTTTTTTTAATTTGTCTGTATTTCTGTGAAATGTCAATATGCCCCTTTAATACATTTTATGATTCTTTTGTAAACATGACAATCTGTAAACATTTCTGAAGACAAAACAATGAAGAGGAAATCAAATGTTTGCCAGTTTTTCAGGTTCAAAACCTTTTTAAATTAGAAGTATTTCTTTACCAAAACAACAAACACTTGTTTCATTTAAATCCACTTTTGGTACAAAAGAAATTGGTTACAGGGTAAAATCAAGGACACGTTTTGCATACATCAATTTAGTTGTCACCATTTAATTATTGTTGGAACAATCCAATGCTTCTTAAAATTAACACCACCAGACAGAAGCTAAATAAGTTACAGAAACTGAATTAGAAAAAGATAGTGACATGCAGAAAAATTTACACTCCATCCAATGTTAAGTATGTGTACTTTCCAATGTTAAAGTATATGGATTAGCCTTTTAATACTGATTTTGGAAAAATAGAGCAAAAACATATGCACCAAATTCCTGGTCATTAAAATACTAGAATAAACCATACTGCACAAGTATTACATCATAATCACAGACACTAATCAATGAAGGAAACACAGATGGCCCCAATTGATGCTTGATGACTATGTTAGGTTGTTTACCCTCAGCACTTCCGTTATAAACCATTGCCCGAGCACACTGCTTAACATAGTATCACAGTTATTATAACTATTCCACTGTGGGAATTCACAACGTATATAAAGATTGCAGTGTGGATACGATGCCATAATTTTTTTTAAATCTATGTGGGGATAAAAATCACAGTATATATAATATACAAAAGTGTTAATAACCCACCATTTAAATGGTACTCTGTATTATATGTATAACACAATGATATATGTTAACATTATTGTGTATGTTACTTTGTAGAATATTCACTATTTATTATGATTACTAAATTCTACGTGTTGAACAAGTATGTATATAAGAATACAAAGTAGCAATAAAACAGCTGAGTTTCTGTGCTAAAAAAACGTTAAAAAAAGGATTGACCTATTTAGAGAGGCAAGGGAAAATCGGTCGGCCTTGATGCTTGACACCCCATTTGAATTATTTTATTACAAGTCCAAATTAGGTCAAGGTTAAGGTCAAAGTGTGGTTGGGTAATATGGGTGGATTAGGAATGGTCATAAGCAATAACTGTGTAAGTATCTGAGTGTTGTAGTAACCGGTTTTGGTGCAAGACAAAACTTAAAATTCAGTTAACATTGTACAGATGGAATCACGGGCGGAAAGGACAATCTATATATTCTTCCCGCATCAAAAGATGCCGGGGGCATAAAAAGGATACTAATACGGTTTGTCGTTAATATTAAATTATAACCCTATTTTGACAAAAAAGTCAGAACTATTAAAGTTTTGTGAATGGAAAATAACACAATATTTTAAAGAAAATTTTCTAACTTCCAGATTTACAGAATAAATACAACCGGTACTGGGCAGGTATTCCGGAAGAATCAAAGTTGACAATAAATAAAAATCTTAACATCATATTTTATAACTGGATTTACTGGCAAAGAATTGGATTTAAAAAATAAATTTCAATAAAATTCCAAGTGAATTAATATTTGATATGAATCGTGCACATGGTCCTAAGAACATTGTGTCAATCACAAATTCAGCTTTTGACTTATATCTAACTTCAGTTAAGAATTACTTAAGAATATATGAGGCATGTCGTGAGAAAACTGGGCTTAATGCATGTGCATAAAGTTTCTTCCCGGATAAGCTGTGCAGTCCACACAGGCTAATCCAGGACGGCACTTTGCCCTTTTATGACATTTTTTGTTTCAAGGAAGTGTCTTCTAAACATAAACCCACTGTAGGCGGAAAGTGCCGTCCTGAATTAGCCTGTGCGGACTGCACATGCACATGCATTAAGCCCGGTTTTCCCATGACACGCCTTGTATATTAATCAATATGGGCCCAGGTCTCAAAGAAATATTTAAATTTCTCCTGGTTAAATGCTTAGAAATATTTTAAGAGACTTGTCGAAAACTGAACTTAATTTTATGATTTATGTGTATACTGATGCAGTAACTTTGCTCTTAACTCTTGCAGAAAATAAGATCCCACTTCAAATGATTTTAAAACTGGATTATATACAGTTAAGAAGGAATATATAAAATTCTTCGATTTTATTTCTAATGGCCATTTTTGGTGATGGCCAGTTCCAAATGAAAGCATGTAAATGTGTCAGTGTTTTTCAAATACCCGGTATTAAACTTTGAATCATTCCTCAGGCCAAAAACAAAAAGTTCCGTTTCTGGTCTTCTGCCCAAAACAATAAGGGTTGGTAGGTAGGGATTTTATTTTATTTTATTTTTTTCATGATGGGAGAGAATGGTTTGTGTTGTACATGGTAACAGTCTTTTCAGTCTTCATTATTTTTGGACCAAAAATATGTACGGTCGGCAGCAAAAGTAAAGGGTCGGACGGGAGACCAGAAACGGGAGTTTTTTTTTGGGGGGGGCTCACCAAATCCAGATTCTGTCTCATATACATACATACTAATGAAAACACACTATTATGTAAATTTAGAATAAGACGTCAAGCATAGAATAAACTGTTTTATTACAACAATGTTTTATATGCAGTTAACCATTTGTAATTTTAAAACTTTGCAGAGTAGTTAGCGCAATAGTCACCTGCATATATATTTGTATCAGTTAAACTGATTTTATCACAAAATGGCATACTTCTATGCATTTAGAAAATTTTCACACAAAAATAAAACCGTGTCCATGCGTGCATGAACACAGATTTTAAATACTGGAAAAACGATCAAAGACACAATCAGTTTTAATAAGACTTATGACAAAATGCAAATTTTACAAAGGTATCCACAGAATTATATAACAAATATACTTATACACCATGAAATGCACACTTTTATGTGCAATTTTTTTTTTTGTCCATTCTATGTCTGATGTATTATTCTAACTTCGCATAATAGGATGTTTTAAGTAAATAAGTTTTGCAACAAAAATAAAAGTTGATAAATTTCATCAAGTTATCATTAAATAAATAGCATATCATTTCTTCTTACAGTACTGGCCTAATCAACATCAACATTACGCTTGGTATAAATGTCGCACAATAAAATATGACCAATAAACGATGATGTTTTCACTTTAAGATGCATTTTATATTTGCTATAACATCCTAGTTGTTGCTAAACTTATTTTACTCAGTATATCATTAACTCGTTACTTAAAAAGTAGACACAGTATAAAGAAATTAAGATTAATTGCTCTTGAAAAAATGTCTGGCAGGATGATTATTAACGTTGCTATATAGTTACATTACTGATTCAAATTTCTGAAAAAAGTATATGAGGCGCGTCGTGGGAAAACCGGACTTAATGCATGTGCGTAAAGTGTCGTCCCAGATTAGCCTGTGCAGTCCGCACAGGCTAATCCGGGATGGCACTGTCCGCTTTTATGGCATTTTCTGTTTCAAGGAAGTCTCTTCTAACCATAAATCCACTGTGGGCGGAAAGTGCCATCCTGGATTAGCCTGTGCGGACTTCACAGGCTAATCCGGGACGACACTTTACGCACATGCATTATGTCCGGTGTTCCCACGACGCGCCTCATATTATGTTTTATCAAATGGGAAGTCACTTGAGATAAATCGCTGGATTTTACATGATTTCTCATAGTACAACAGTTTTTACTCTGAGATCAATTTTTAATAATCTTACACAAATTTGATGCACATTTTTATTTTTACATATTTTGTCTTTTCACGTTTTCATATGGGTTGCCCACAATGTACATTTCAAGGCAAACATTTTGTTACGTGGAACCATACTGAGTTTCAAAGAATAATATGATATAAATTTATTTAACAACAAATGTGAACAAAAAATCCGGCAGTACATTTGTAGTCACCAAAATAAAACACCTAAAAGCTCTGTCCGCAATGGCACTTTGTCAGCTGGTTATTCACCCGCGCTTATTTGCAGATGAATTAATGACAAGTGAGCAAACCACCTTATCTGAGCAGGAAATCGTATTTGTCAGTTGCCTTTCCAACAAATGACTTGGACTAGTTCTGACACTTTCACTGTTCGGGGAATAAAAACTGACATAAGATGTAAAGAACAATGACAGATATTCAAAGCCTCTAAGAAAACCGATATTTATTATTATTTCTAGAAATGAATGTTCACACTGAGTATGCAATAGTTGCATTATTACAGATTTTGTCAGCGTATAGTGCGAAATTATTAACCTGATACTCATTAATCTTCGTGACAAACAGTAAGCACAGTGTTCGGTAGTTCGCGTTGTTTTAGACGAGTTTCTGTTATTGGAATTTATGTTTATATATAAATACGGTGTAATGAGCGTGGTATATAATGGTCTTGTGGTATAAGTGCTAGCGCACCACATCATCGAACCGAGTTTAAATCCGTCTTACAGCGACCTTTTGTAAAATGTTATGAATTATTTTTTAAATCTGCAAATCATGATATATTAATTAAAAATGTACAATAATTCATATTGTTTTATTATGGTACTATCATTTTAAATTATTTTTATAGGATCTAATTAATATTTTTCTTATTATTTACACGGGTCATGATATATGTAGAGTATCAGATTCGTTTAATAACAATAATAATAAAAATGATAATAATAATAATAATGATGATGATGTATAATATGTTCTTGTTTATAAAATGTCGACCCCGAGACTCGGACTCCAAAAGTCGGCATCGCAGCTGCGGAATATTTTTCACTACACCATTCGCGCTTTACGATATATATGAACCAATACGATATCAATTTAAATTGTAGTATTGTCTATGTTACGCTCGATACTTGTCGTGGCATCTATAAATAAATCCCAATTGCATACAGAATATTCATGAGTGTCAGGTTAATAATTTCCCACTATACATTAGACTGAATCTGAGCAAACACGCAGTAAATGTGTTGAATGTTGAGCTTTTATCACAGCCTGATACATAATGAAAAGCTTTTTTCGGAATACATCAAACTGAAAAGCATATGCCAGTTTGTACAACAAACATTCCATTTATATACAAGGATATTATCATTATTTTAGTCCTAATATCACACCTATACTTTTTTTTGGCCTTTTTTTCTAGGTTTTAGCACATTCCATGTTAATATTTTTGACATATATGCAAGTGCCTAGTAATACGTTTTTTTCAAACTTATTTTTTATAAAATTGTTGCCAAAAAAAAGAGTAAAGTTAAATCTTTGCAGAAAATCATATCAGCAATGTTGCCTTTTTGAGAGTTTATTTGGAAACACAGTGTTTTCTTACATGCATGATATAGTCTACTGACTGTTGTAAAAAGTACACTAATACTGTGAAAATGCTGAATTTCCAGAAGACACAGTACTAAACAATGCAGACAATGGAGAAACCATTTTCAGATGAACCAAGATTATCTCCATCTACATTTATTCAACTCTAGATTAATCTGGAAACCTATTTTTTTTTTTTTTCATTGATCACACAGATATCACTTTAAAAGCCCAGTCTTCACAAATAGGTTTTAAAAGCAGTGGACCGTAGGTCTACCAAACCAGCTAAAACAACTGGACCGTACAACAATTTAGTGGACCACAATTTGTTTGTAGATTTCCATTCACTCTAATGTATATATATCAATGATTTTATTAAAAAAATAAATTGAAAGCAATTATGGTTTTCAGACTTTTATTCTAACACGAATCATGTATTTATTACATTACTGGTATTACATTACAAATACCAGGTGTATATTTCGTTTTAGCCTATTCGAGTTCAGTACTGGCCCAAAAGGCCGAGCTGGTATCTGGGCCGAAATTTACTCGAATGCGCAGATCAAATGGAAACTGCTCCGCTTGCTAGGATTGCAGAACATTGACTCACTACACCTAAAGAGTTGGGGTCCCAGTAATTGTTACCAAAGCACCCCTCCCCACCCACTCCTTTAATAATAAATGCTTTGTGTCCAAAAATTCTTTTAAAAAGTCCCTTGTTGAGTAATAAAACTTATTTACTTTCACTGACTTAAGTTACGCTAACTTTCGTGAAAATGTGGCAGCATAAGTTTTTGGGTGTAATCAGTGTAGTTATACTTTTGAATAGCTCGTTTATTCGAAAACACACGTAGTCATAGCCATACTTTATTTTAAAACGAATAAAGACGTACCTTTGACATTACGCACTAAAATTCTATGCCATTTGCAAACACAATTTGTTAACATCCCATTTCGTATTTTAAGTAAACATTTTGCAAACAATAATATACTGACTTCTTTTAGTATGTAGTATTTTATTTATTATGTGGGTGTTACAAACACGCAGCTAACAACATGCATACCTCACGAAAATGTGTTACAAATTACTTCACCTTTACCAACAATGAGGGCGTTATAAACATTCTATCGACTACGCTCATCTACATATTGGAAATTTAATGCGCTCTCATTGGCTGACTGGGTGACTGTAGTAAATCTAGCTCCTCCTGCTTACAGATTTTATCGATAATTGACACTCATGCAGAAGGAGAGTGCGTTTATTGCCGAGTAGGCGTTCTTTGTTTTAGAAAAACATGCGTATGCAAGCGGAAATGGTTGCGAATCCGACACAGAATTTTATGGCGTCATTTCGTAAAAGTTTGCATCCAAATAAGCCGATTTTCGCTTTACCGAGAATTATTGGCTGAACATTTTTAGGGATTTCTGGCATCAAAATTATCAAGGAAAATTTCTCTGCTGGACCGCCGGTCCAGTTTACTTGCAACTTTTGCTGGACCGAGCGAAAATTTTGTGGACTCAGTCCACGGTCCACCGCTTAACATCGAAGACTGAAAGCCATATAAACAATATGCTCTCTGCAACACTTCCCTGGACATGAAATACAACATTTGTCTTCATAACCGACTGTCTCTGAGATGCAAGGGGCTTTTATAATTATAGCAATGCAACTCATCAGGTGCATAAGGTTCTATCTCTTATATAAAAGGTTTGCAGAAGAACATAACATTCCGTGATGTGTATGTTTTTTATAAGGTACATGATCAGGGTCAAACTCCCTGACAATAAGTGGGTACCAACACAAAATTCTTTTACTGTATGTTCCCACTAAATAATATATAATAGGTACCTGCTAAATGGAGGTTTGTTCCAACTAAAACATAGCAGACACCTTATGCCTGGTTTACATTTGTTCCGGGCGCAGTATGATAAATTTGTCTACGATTTTCTGTAGGATTTTTCAGGCATCGTAAGTTGCTGCGGCGCCTGTGTTCACATTGTTCATTGTCTCCGTGCCACTTTTTGCAATGACCTTTGGGAGCAGGTGAGGGCAAATCCGTACAGATATCACACAATGGTTATACGGATATCATTGCATTTCCTTTGCGGACATTGTACGCTGCCATCTACTATATATGTTTACAGGCTTACGATTTTTTTTTTAATCTGTATGACTTTCAGTTAAACAAAATTGTAGAGGCTACGGCACTCATAAATCCCTACGCTATCGTACGAAAATCTCATGGCTTCCTAAAGGAGGCTGCATGGACGGGGAGTTAGGGCAGTTTCTGGGCGCCATAGATACATCTTAGTCCAAATGTAAATTAGGCATTAAAGACGTTTGCAACAATTTCCTTCATTTTTTTTCCGACAGATTTTCTTCAAAATTGGCACAAACATGCATCAATGTACCCTAAAACTAAAACAGTCTTAAAAAATAGGGGTCACCGGCCTTTTTCCGGAAATATTGAATTTTGAATACGGTACCTGTCGAAGACCCTGTTTTAGTGTGTGTTACTTAGAATGTTGAGTAATATAAAGCGTTCATATTAAAACAAAGATTGAGATTTTTAAATGGATCTTTTTTTAAATATTTTGTTTGGTAATATACAAGTGCAGTTTAATGATAAAACATGCTTTATCTACAGTTATTATTTAATCAATAACTTTTAATGGACGCTTAACGAGGTTAAATATGTATTAAGTATGCCTGTAAAAACATCAATAATGTATCAAATATGCGAATATCTTTGGTTCCAAAGGACAGATTTTGTTGAAACTTCCCATACACACGCATCATTGTATACTGAAACTAAAACAGTCTTAAAAAATAGGGGTCACTGGCCTTGTTCCGGAAATTTTGGGATTTGAATACGGTACCTGTTGAAGCCCCTTTTTTAAGTTTGAATTTTTAATCAATGTTTAAAGTATATAGGAGAGCTTTTTTTCAAACAAGGTTATGTTTCTTTCAACTGATGTTTTACATGTCTTGTTTTGCAATACACAAGTGTATTTTGGTAATAAAAAACACGTTATCTACAATTACTGTTAAAATAATGATTCTGACTGAACACTGAAGTAGGTCAAATGGGTACTAATAATACCTTCTGAAACTTCATCTATTATGCATCAATATATTTTGTTCCAAACGACAGATTTTCTTAAATTTTCGCACATACATGCACCAATCTATACTTGCACCAAAACATTAATAAAAAGAATGGGTCACCGATATTGTTCGGGAAATATTGGACTTTAAATAGGGTACCTGTGTAGCCATTTTCATGTTTCGTGTTTACGTAAACAACGTATCAATTGCCAAAATAGAATATAGATATTTTTATGGATCTTTTTTTTACTAATTTGTTTGACAATACATATATTGTAACCTGTATACAGTAAAGAAATAATGAAGCAAAAGGAGAAATTAACCCAATTATTTTCTTTTAGTTGCGAACGTCCTTAAGTAGATGGAAGTACTAATAAATAGTATATACCAACTTAATTGATGTTTGTCCCTACTAAAAGTATTAGGTACCTATTAAATGGTAGTCTGTTCCTACTAACAAATAATAGGTTCCTACTAAAACGGTAGTTTGTCCCTAGTAATAAATAGTAGGAACCTACTAAAACGGTAGCTTGTCCGTAGTAATAAATAGTAGGAACCTACTAAAATGGTAGTTTGTCCCTTGTAATTAATCATTGGTTACATCTGCTAAATGGTAGTTTGTCCCTAGTAATAAATAGAAGGAACCTACTAAAATGGTAGTTTGTCCCTTGTAATAAATCATTGGTTACATCTGCTTAATGGTAGTTTGTCCCTAGTAATAAATAGTAGAAACCTACTAAAATGGTTGTTTGTATCTTGTAATAAATCATTGGTTACATCTGCTTAATGGTAGTTTGTCCCTAGTAATAAATAGTAGAAACCTACTAAAATCATAGTTTGTCCCTTGTAATAAATCATTGGTTGCATCTGCTAAATGGTAGTTTGTCCCTAGTAATAAATAGTAGAAACCTACTAAAATGGTAGTTTGTATCTTGTAATAAATCATTGGTTACATCTGCTAAATGGTAGTTTGTCCCTATTAATAAATAGTAGAAACCTACTAAAATGGTAGTTTGTAACTTGTAATAAATCATTGGTTACATCTGCTAAATGGTAGTTTGTCCCTAGTAATAAATAGTAGAAACCTACTAAAATGGTAGTTTGTCCCTTGTATTAAATCATGGGTTACATCTGCTAAATGGTAGTTTGTCCCTAGTAATAAATAGTAGAAACCTCCTAAAATTGTAGTTTGTCCCTTGTAATAAATCATTGGTTACATCTGCTAAATGGTAGTTTGTCCCTACTAATAACTATAAAGTACCTTCTTAGGTGTAAAAAAAATGTTTGTTTCAGGCTACATGACCAAAAAAATTAGGGTAGGTAGGTAGGGATTTATTTATTTATTTTTTCGGCGTAGCTGTCTAAGATAACTTTTGACCTACATTTCTTGTGATAATTATGCAGCGGGAAAATTGAATGCCAATAGAATTGGGCAAGTTTTCAAATTTTAGGGAATGCAAACTTCAAACAATGGTTAAACGTATACCAATAACTGTTGCATACTTTTGGGGAATAAAAATGTACATAATTGTTTACATAAGCGTATAAATTAAAATTATAAACATATCTTCGACATACACTCTAGAAATGAACATAATTATGAAAAATTTTACTCATTGTATGTCAAGATCAGAATGTTAAATTCATTCACATAATGAAATGACTATATTGTTTAGCCTACATAATCGGTGTGCTCTATAAATAGCAATTACAATGCTACAATTCACGGGGGCGACAGTTGGTCGCAAGGTACAATGTTTCCTGTTGAGCTCGCAAACACAAAATATAAAGTGGTAAATTTCTGGTATTTTTCTGATAAATAAGCAAAACAAATATTAGCAAATTTGATTGAGCTTATATTTCCTATTATTTTATCATTGCGTAAAAATATTATTTTACGCTGTAACCAACTGTCGTCCCCGAGAATTAATTCTAGCGAGTACAACTCCAGCAGAAGAATCATTCTAAAAATAGCGCGCTGTAAAGCTGTGTTAATACACTCGCATCAATTAGCGTCTGGAGAATCCTAAACCGAGAATTGCAATAAATGGGGAATTCATAAACTTACTGCTCATTCATTCCCCCTATTATTTTCTGACAATATTAATTTGTTAAATTTGCCTGACAAATTCATGTATCAATTATGTTAACGTAAATTACTAGTATTTAGCTTATTCATGTATCACTGGTAAAAACATGGGGCAGTATATGATCGGTTTGTTCACGGTACAGATATTAATAATTATTGAGTTAATATCAAATTAATTTTGGGGGCCGATACGTTTTCTTATAGTGTCAGAAAAATCTTGTGCCCGAGAAGTCTCCTTAGTAGGGAACGAAAAATATGGGGTCTGTGAAGTCACAGCTTGGTCCTCTTGTATTATATTTAGGGCAAAACAATGACATCTCAGTATTAATTTCTATGCTGACTGTCTTTTTTAAAAGACATTCCTTGTTTTATTCAGTAAATGGTCAACTTGAATATTCTTAAACTTAATTATTATTCAAATTATATCTGTAATATCCTTAAACATTGTTTTAAAGTGGATTCTATCAAAACTAAACACTTATTTAACCAAAAACACTTAATTATTGAAAAACTAAAATAAAACAAAAAAATATCTGTCAACCCCAATAAAATGTTCTAGGGTCGGGCATTTTTTTAGGGTAGGTCGGGTAACCTGAAACAAGCATATTTTTTTTTACGCCCGAATGGAAATTTGTCTTTACTAAATATACTGGAAAAAAAACACCTACACAATAGACCGATCCGGCACGTGCCTCAAATAGTTTAAAACCCTCTCAGTATTTGTTAAAGGAAAAATGTCCATTTATCGCAAATCACAAAACATTACCACGTGTTCATTTGAATATCACAAACATTATACACATACTCTTTTGTATGAACTAGTTTAACCACTCAAAAGGTGATATTCAAGTGTGATGATCGGTTAATATTGCAGATTTATTTGAATATGATTGACATTTGTGGAAGCGTCTATGGTAGTTTGTTCCTACTAACAAGTAATTTGTAACTCCTAAATGAAGTTGCAAATACTGTCACAACTGCATATGAACAAGCACATGCTTGTTGCAGTTTGAATGGAATGTAAGTCATTCCATACAACTCAATTTCTCAACTCAGGTTAATTTAGTGGTTGCAGTTTGAATGGAATGTAAGTCATTCCAAACAACTCAATTTCTCAACTCAGGTTAATTTAGTGGTTGCAGTTTGAATGGAATGTAAGTCATTCCATACAACTCAATTTCTCAACTCAGGTTAATTTAGTGGTTGCAGTTTGAATGGAATGTAAGTCATTCCAAACAACTCAATTTCTCAACTCAGGTTAATTTAGTGGTTGCAGTTTGAATGGAATGTAAGTCATTCCAAACAACTCAATTTCTCAAATCAGGTTCATTTAGTTGTTGCAGTTTTAATGGAATGTAAGTCATTCCAAACAACTCAATTTCTCAACTCAGGTTAATTTAGTGGTTGCAGTTTGAATGGAATGTAAGTCATTCCATACAACTCAATTTCTCAACTCAGGTTAATTTAGTGGTTGCAGTTTGAATGGAATGTAAGTCATTCCATACAACTCAATTTCTCAACTCAGGTTAATTTAGTGGTTGCAGTTTGAATGGAATGTTAGTCATTCCAAACAACTCAATTTCTCAACTCAGGTTAATTTAGTGGTTGCAGTTTGAATGGAATGTAAGTCATTCCAAAAAACTCAATTTCTCAACTCAGGTTAACTTAGTGGTTGCAGTTTGAATGGAATGTAAGTCATTCCAAACAACTCAATTTCTCAACTCATGTTGACTATCTTCTACTAAAACATGAAACGTTTTGCTTAATCCAGAATTATTGTGTGCACGACTGCAACGAATTCTCGGATCATGCATGTCTATCGTTTAACATGAAAATTTCTATAGATGATGATAAAAACGTATCACATAAGTCCTCTAAAGGTAATGAAACGAAAATAAAATTAGTTTTTGACACGGATAAAACCCCGCTCTTACAAGATAGACTGTTCAACGAGACTGAATTATTACATAACCTTACCGCTTCACTTAATACACGGCCTATCGATGACGTCGTTCATGAATTCACCGAGTTATTTTTAACTACGGTAAAACCCATTTTTGGTCAGCCGATAAACAGTGCGAATTCCCGCACAACGAAACCAACAAACCAAAAATGGTTTAATAAAGAATGTTATGATGAAAAGAATAACTTTAAACGGTTGCGCAATATTTATTGCAGGGATAAAACGATAGAAAATAGGCAAAACTTAGTTCATGCTAGGTCAAAATATAATAAAACAAAAAGAAAAGCCCGCGCCACATACAAGAAAAAA
Source organism: Congeria kusceri (assembly GCA_027627225.1). Lineage (NCBI taxonomy): Eukaryota > Metazoa > Mollusca > Bivalvia > Myida > Dreissenidae > Congeria > Congeria kusceri. Next base: position 54,856,300 of record CM051027.1, read on the forward strand.
GAAGGTTCGAAAATTAACAATCTCGCTTTTACAAATCCGCGTTCCTTTTGGAAATCAATTAAAATGTGTATAACGAAAAAGGTTGATTCTGCTAATTCGCTTACAACCGACCATCTTTATACGCACTTTAAGGAACTGTTCGGAGAGCAGTTTGATAATAATTTTGAATATCAGAATGTTAATACTCAAACAGACGTGTTTGATAATTTGTTAGACGTAGAAATATCCGAGTCAGAAATACGTTCTGCGGTAAATGCTCGAAACAATAATAAGAGTCCTGGTATAGATGAACTACCAGCAGAAATGTTTAAATGTAGTATTGATATTATAATGCCGTTTCTAAAAACTTTATACAACCGTACATTTTTAACTCATGAATATCCAGAGTTATGGGGTAAAGGAATCATTATCCCTATTTTCAAGAAAGGGGACGCAAATGACCCTAAAAATTATAGAGGTATAACATTAATTAACATAATGGGAAAAATATATTCTCAAATACTTTTAAATAGATTAAGAAACTGGTCCATACAATATGACAAATTGATACCCAATCAGTTTGGATTCCAAAAAGGAAAATCAATTTCTGATTGTATATTTATATTACACTCAATTATTACAAAAGTTCTGAGCGAAAAAGAAAAATTGTATTGTGTATTTGTTGATTATCAACTATTTTTTGATCGTATTGATCACAACATGTTATGGCAAAAGCTTTTAACAGAAAATGTAAGCTGTCACTTTGTGAAAGCATTAAAAGCTATGTACAACTGTGTTAATTCATGTGTACGTTATAATAATTCACTATCTGACTTTTTCGATTGCTCAGTCGGTGTCAAACAGGGAGACCCCAGTTCTCCACTGTTAGCCATGTTTTTTATAAATGATATTATAAATAATGTTTACCATGACCTTCCAGGAATTGTATGTATTGAAAATCTGAAATTATTTCTTTTACTATATGCAGATGATATGGTATTATTCGCCAATCACCAGAAACGCTTAGAATTATGTTAAAAGATGTAGAAAGTTATTGTAATGCATGGGGACTGAAAATTAATGTTTCAAAAACAAAAGCTATGGTGTTTGAAAAAGGAAGGGCTACAACGTTTGAGTTATATATCTACAATACTTTAGTTGAAATTGTGAGTTCGTTCAAATACCTAGGCATAAACCTGTTCAAAAATGGCAACTTTTACAGATCCCAAAAATCGATCGCACAATATGCATCCTTTTCATTAAGTAAATTATTCCAGATATTTGATGCAATTGAATTACCAATACAACAAAGAATAAAATTATTTGATACTCTTGTTGCCCCAATCCTTAATTTTTGCTCAGAAATATGGGGCTTCCATCAAGCGAAAGACATTGAATTGATACACACTAAATTCTTAAGATCACTGCTTGGCGTAAAAAAGTCTACAAATTTATCTGCACTCTACGGAGAACTCGGTAGGATCCCTTTTCATGTATGCCGCCAAATCCATATGTTAAAATATTGGTATAAAGTGATAAATTTACATAATGATCACATTGTAAAAAAAGTGTATAACATGCTAAAGAGAGATACGTTAAGAAACAGAATTCAGGATAAAAATAATTGGGTGTCAAATATAAAGGAATGTCTTGTAACTAACGGTTTTGGTGAAATTTGGAATACCGAAAAATTGGATTTAACCACTTTGGAAATTGTTAAGAGGCGAATTATAGATAGTTATCAACAAACATGGCATTTCGACGTTAATTCTTCAACCAAACTAAAAACATATTCTCTTATCAAACATGAACTCAAATTAGAGCCACATTTACAAAAAATTCATGAAAAGAAATACAGATTTGCCCTCGCAAGATTTAGAACGTCCTCACACAAACTAGCTATTGAAACTGGTAGATATTCGAACATGTCTGTTAATGAACGAATCTGCCGATCCTGTAACATGAACCTGACTGAATCAGAATATCATTTTTTACTTGTTTGTCCAATGTACAAGGAGCTCAGAATGAAATATTTTAAACCTTATTACTGTCACTGGCCTACGCTAAATAAATTTGAATTGCTTTTAAAAACAACCGGTAGTACTACTTTATACAATATCGCTAAATTTATATATTATGCCGAAGTGTTGAGAATACATATCTAATTATTTACTCTGTAAATTTCACACTGTTTACTATTATGAATCCACCAAACTGTTCATTTACTGTTTAATATCTGTAATGTTTCACTATTATTATAAAAGTTATTATTGAGATGCTAAAAATTTTCTTGTTGTATGCTCCATTGAGCATGTACTTCTCCATGTCAATATTATTTATTGTGCTTTGACATTGTATAATGTTTATGCAATAAACTCTGGACTTGGACTTGGACTAATTTAGTGGTTGCAGTTTGAATGGAATGTAAGTCATTGCAAACAACTCAATTTCTCAACTCAGGTTAATTTAGTGGTTGCAGTTTGAATGGAATGTAAGTCATTCCAAACAACTCAATTTCTCATGGAATGTAAGTCATTCCAAACAACTCAATTTCTCTGGAATGTAAGTCATTCCAAACAACTCACTTTCTCAACTCAGGTTAATTTCCCTGAGGACAATTTCCAAAACAGTCATTAAACTTGTCTATTTTTGTTTTCTCTTAAAGCTTATTCAGAACAGATCTAATTAAGATGCCTTAAGGATTAGTTTTTAGACATTTTCTTTAAGGTCTTACCTTGACAAATTTAACAATCTGAACTAAAGTATTATAACGAGCATTAAAAAAAAGAGAAAAGAAACGAGAAATGTCTTTAAAAAAGACAATCGGCATTTACATTAATATTGAGATATCTTTTTTACCCTAAACATAATACAAGAGGGCAAAGAAGATCGGTTACGTGGCTTCTCGGACACCAGATTTTTTGGTCCTGACCTATATAAGGAGACTTCTCAGACCCCAGATTTCTCGGACCCCAGATTTTTTGGACACCATAAGAAAACTTCTCGGATCCCAAAATTAATTTGTGATTAATCTAATAATTATTAATATTTGTACCGTGAATAAACCGATCATACTGCCCCATATTTTCACAAGTGATACATAAATAACCTTAATAATTTACGTTAATATCATTATTATATACATTTGTCAGCCAAATTTAACAAATAAATAATGTACGAAAATAATTGCGGGAATGAATGAAAATTATTTTTTATCAGACACGTGAAGTTATTCTTAAGTAATATACCTTACCTTAATCTTGGAAGTTATCTATGCATAATGCATACACATTTAGAAGTCAAATAATCATTTATACTGTGTATCCAAAGGAAAAACCATGTTCATTGAACATTCAGCGCATTTAAAATAATGACTTCCATTTTTGATAACACAAACATAAAATTTCATTAGACAATGGCGATTGAAAATTATATTCGGTAGAAATATGATGTATCAAAAGTGTTTGTGCATAAGTGGTATTGCAAATATATGTAATGTATTAATGCTACGCAGATGAAGTATACATATCATGAATAACATTTCGACGTATTCCGAGACGTATTTCACCACATTTTATTTATTGAAAGATATATTTTTATAAGTTGATTAACATCTACTGGAGAAGTTGATAGAAATGTGCAATTCTAAATAATTCTTAACAGAACCCAACTGCAATTCAATTTCAAATTAACATGCACAGTAAGTATATAAACATAAATTCCCCATTTATTGAAATATTCGCTCTTATGATTCTCTGGACGCTAATTAATGCATGTATTATAATGTTCAGCTATACACCGGCAGCTAAACGTGCGCTATTTTTAGAATGATCGTGAGTGTGTTGAACTCGCTAGAATCAATCGTTATTTATAGAGCGTGCCGCTAGGCTAAACAAACTAGTGAATTAATTCTGGGAATGAATATTATATTCTGTTCATGGCATACAATGAGAAAATATGTTCATACTTATGCTCAGTTCTATAGTGTATATCAAATATATGTTTATAACTTAATTTTAACCGCTTAATTTGTAAACAATTACGTACATTTTAATCCCCAAAAGTATGCAGCAGTTGTTGGTATACATTAAACCATTGTTGTAAGTTTGCATTCCCTAAAATGAGGAAATTTGCCCAATTCTATTGGCATTCAATTATCCCGCTGCATAATTATCGCAAGAAATCTAGGTCACAAGTGATCTTAGACAGCTACGCCGAAAAAAAAGCGGCTCCCAGTTGGGTTTGAATCTAAGACCTTGGGATCAAAAGTGCAATGTCTTAACCTCTCGGCAATTCCTCTTTATATATTTGTCTGTGTATTTTTTACTTCATGAAAGTTATCCATGTTTTTCCAAGAATTTTAATGAAAACAACAGAAACACTCCAAATTATGTCATCATTTCATGTTACCCATTTCAACCGATGATTACTCATTAACAAACAGTATTTAAGGTAAATTTATATGTCAGAAGTGTTACATGTATTTTGCTCCTTTATATACACTATTACTTTTATTTTTAGAATCTGTGAAAAGGTTTGAAAATTTTCAAAGCGTCAATCTGTGGACAGGTCCCTTTAAGATCTAAGTAAAATTGGCAACATCACTTGAACAATGATAAAGGTGCTTTTGAATGTTTGTTTCCTTGTTCACATTTTAAACATAAAATATACAGTCCTACATAAATTGTATTAGTAATTTAAGTCTCTTAATGCATTAACAGGAACGGAACCTAAAAACAAATAGTTATTAATGTTCTTTACATGCTTAACATTTTTCTGTTATATTCTATGACTTTAACATTTCAATTCTGCATAGTGTTCATTAATGTTCCGTTGATTAATTTCAAGTGATTTAAATATAATATTTTAAGGATCTGTAATATGTTTTCTTAAAATCAGTTGTTGCTAAGCATAATTTCTAACAACAACCAGGCAACTAACGATTGAATGGGCATTGTTGCATTAATCAGCCCATATCACTTTTACATGTTCTTGTGTGTGTTTTTTTTTATATAAATGTAAGATAATGAAAGTGAAGGCAGTCAAAAGGACAGCTATATCCCCCACTGTGAGCCTTCATTAGATTTTAAAGGTGACTTTGAAGTATCACACTGACCTTAATCTGGCACAGTTGGACCAGATATGAAAGTACAGTTTCAGAAATTTAGATATGGAGCTGACACGAAAATGGAGGCTCAAACATTTGACCTTTAAGTGTAACCTTGACCTTGAGGTGGCAAAACTGCTCAAGCCTTCTGCACATTACATAAATGTGATAAACATTTGAGCAATATTTTATGAAAATCCTTCAGAGGGCATAGGAGATATGGAGCAGACACAAAAATGGAGGCTCAAACATTTGACCTTCAAGAGTGCTTTGACCTTGACGGGGCGAGACTGCCTCATGCCCTATGCACATTGCCTCAATGTGATAAACATTTGAGGCAAGTTTCATGAAAATCCTTTAAAGGGCACAGGAGATATAGAAGGGACATGAAAATACAGGCTCAAACATTCAACCTTCAAGCGTGACCTTGACCTTGAGTTGGCGTGATTGGCTTATGCCTTCTGCACATGGTCTCAATGAGCAAAACATTTGAGCCAAGTTTCATGAAAATCCTTCAAAGGGTATAGGGGATATGGAGCAGACACGAAAAATGGACACGAAAATGGAGGCTCAAACATTTCACTTTCAAGTGTGACCTTGACCTTAAGCTGGCATGAAAGGCCCATGCCTTCTGCACATTGTCTCAATGACCTAAACATTTGAGCCAAGTTTCATGAAAATCCTTCAAAAGGCATAGGACATATGGAGCGGACATGAAATGGAGGCTCGAATATTTTACCTACAAGTGTGACCTTGACCTTGAGCCCGCGTGACTGACTCATGCCTTCTGCACATCGTCTCAATGACCTAAACATTTGAGCCAAGTTTCATGAAAATCCTTCAAAAGGCATATGAGATATGGAGCGGACACGAAATGGAGGCTCGAATATTTGACCTTCAAGTGTGACCTTGACCTTGAGCCCGCGTGACTGACTCATGCCTTCTGCACATCGTCTCAATGACCTAAACATTTGAGCCAAGTTTCATGAAAATCCTTCAAAAGGCATATGAGATATGGAGCGGACACGAAATGGAGGCTCGAATATTTGACCTTCAAGTGTGACCTTGACCTTGAGCCGGCGTGACTGACTCATGCCATCTACACATCGTCTCAATGACCTAAACATTTGACCCAATTTTCATGAAAATCCTTCAAAGGGTATAGGAGATAAGGAGCGGACACGAACATGTTAAGGACAGACGGACAGAGGGACAGACGGAGGGACGGATGGACGGACCAAGGGCATTACTATAACCCCCTCCCACTTCGTGGCGGGGTATTAAAAATGAGAGGGTTTTTTAATTCTATACCAGCACATTATTATGCTGATGAAAAAAATAACAACCTAAATTATATTAGGGAAATAATTGTACCCACTGAACTACAAAAAATTTACAACTAAAATTATGCAAGAAGAAAATTTGTACCCACATATGAACTACAAATATCTAGAAATGCAATTACCAACCAGGTTCGGAACAAATCTAATAATGAAAGGCTTATTGAAAACATAACATGCGGAAACATTAAATTACTTAACCCATGAAATTCTGGGAAAAACAAATTATCAACACCAGTGCACACTTAAAAACAAGTCCTTAAAGTATAAAGCTCTGTACTTGAAAGGGATTAAGAACATTCTGAAAATCTCCAGACTGTATGTCAGACACTTTAGGACAGGTGTGGGGGAAGAAATGTACTACTACTGTGAAAAAAAGGATTATATTCATGTTGAATTTATTTTAGGACCAAACAAATACACAAATTTTCAACAGAAACTTTATAACAATAAATATTGAAACAGGTTCTAAACCAATATAGGATGAGTGCAGACTTGGCCATCTACTTGGTGTATTCCATTTAAAAAACACCTATCAAATAACATCAATACAACTTGTATGGCTTTGCTTGCATCAGCAATGAACACTAGGTATTAGTTCCATACTCGCTAGAAATTCCATACAGGCAGAACAATTGACATTAGGTCCATATTGGCTAGAAATTCCATACAGGCAGAGCAATTGACATTAGGTCCATATTGGCTAGACATTCCATACAGGCAGAGCAATTGACATTAGGTCCATACTGGCTAGAAATTCCATACAGGCAGAGCAATTGACATTAGGTCCATATTGGCTAGAAATTCCATACAGGCAGAGCAATTGACATTAGGTCCATATTGGCTAGACATTCCATACAGGCAGAGCAATTGACATTAGGTCCATATTGGCTAGACATTCCATACAGGCAGAGCAATTGACATTAGGTCCATACTGGCTAGAAATTCCATACAGGCAGAGCAATTGACATTAGGTCCATATTGGCTAGAAATTCCATACAGGCAGAGCAATTGACATTAGGTCCATATTGGCTAGACATTCCATACAGGCAGAGCAATTGACATTAGGTCCATATTGGCTAGACATTCCATACAGGCAGAGCAATTGACATTAGGTCCATATTGGCTAGACATTCCATACAGGCAGAGCAATTGACATTAGGTCCATATTGGCTAGAAATTCCATACAGGCAGAGCAATTGACATTAGGTCCATATTGGCTAGAAATTCCATACAGGCAGAGCAATTGACATTAGGTCCATATTGGCTAGAAATTCCATACAGGCAGAGCAATTGACATTAGGTCCATATTGGCTAGAAATTCCATACAGGCAGAGCAATTGACATTAGGTCCATATTGGCTAGACATTCCATACAGGCAGAGCAATTGACATTAGGTCCATATTGGCTAGAAATTCCATACAGGCAGAGCAATTGACATTAGGTCCATATTGGCTAGAAATTCCATACAGGCAGAGCAATTGACATTAGGTCCATATTGGCTAGAAATTCCATACAGGCAGAGCAATTGACATTAGGTCCATATTGGCTAGAAATTCCATACAGGCAGAGCAATTGACATTAGGTCCATATTGGCTAGAAATTCCATACAGGCAGAGCAATTGACATTAGGTCCATATTGGCTAGAAATTCCATACAGGCAGAGCAATTGACATTAGGTCCATATTGGCTAGAAATTCCATACAGGCAGAGCAATTGACATTAGGTCCATATTGGCTAGACATTCCATACAGGCAGAGCAATTGACATTAGGTCCATATTGGCTAGACATTCCATACAGGCAGAGCAATTGACATTAGGTCCATATTGGCTAGACATTCCATACAGGCAGAGCAATTGACATTAGGTCCATATTGGCTAGAAATTCCATACAGGCAGAGCAATTGACATTAGGTCCATATTGGCTAGAAATTCCATACAGGCAGAGCAATTGACATTAGGTCCATACTGGCTAGACATTCCATACAGGCAGAGCAATTGACATTAGGTCCATATTTGCTACAAGTTCCATACAGGCAGAGCAATTGACATTAGGTCCATATTGGCTAAAATTCCAACCAGGCAGAGCAACTGACATAAGTTCCATATTTGCTACATATTCCATACAGGCTAAGAAACTGACATCAGTTAAATATAGGCTAGAAATTCCATACAGGCATAGCAATTAACATTAGGTCCATATCTGCTAGACATTCCATACAGGCAGAGCAACTGACATCAGTTCAATATTTGCTACAAATTCCATACAGGCTAAGAAACTGATATTTGCTACAAATTCCACACAGGCAGAGCAACTGACATCAGTTCAATATTTCTAGAAATTCCTAATGGTCCATATTGGCTAGAAATTCCATACAGGCAGAGCAATTGACATCAGTGCCATACTGGCTAGAAACTACCTACAGGCTGAGTAATTCACACCATTTCTATACTGCCTATAAATTCAATATAGGCAGAGCAACTGACCTCAGTTCAATATTTGCTAGAAATTCCATAAAGCCAAAGCAATTGACATCAGTTCCACATTGACTAGAAATTTCATACAGTCTTCAAAATTGACATCAGTTTAATATTGACCAGAAATTCCATACAGTCTTAACAATTGACATCAGTTCAATATTGACTAGAAATTCTCTACAGTCTTAACAATGGACATTAGATCCATATTGACTAGAAATTTCATACAGTCTTAACATTTGACATCAGTTCAATATTGACTAGAAATTCCATACAGTCTTAACAATTGACATCAGTGCAATATTGACTACAAATTCCATACAGTCTTAACAATGGACATCAGTTCAATATTGACTAGAAATTCTATACAGTCTTAACAATTGACATCAGTTCCATATTGACTAGAATTCCATACAGTCTTAACAATTGACATCAGTTCAATATTGACTAGAAATTCCATACAGTCTTAACAATTGATATCAGCTCAATTTTGACTAGAAATTCCATACAGCCTTAACAATTGACATCAGTTCAATATGGGCTAGAAATTCCATACAGTCTTAACAACTGATATCAGTTCAATATTGACTAGAAATTCCATACAGTCTTAACAATTGACATCAGTTCCATACTGACTCGAAATTCCATACAGTCTTAACAATTGATATCAGTTCAATTTTGACTAGAAATTCCATACAGTCTTAACAATTGACATCAGTTCAATATTGGCTAGAAATTCCATACAGCCAAAGCAATTTACATCAGTTCCATATTGACTAGAAATTTTATTCAGTCTTAACAATTGACATCAGTTTAATATTGACTAGAAATTCCATACAGTCTTAACAATTGACATCAGTTTCATATTGACTAGAAATTCCGTACAGTCCTTACAATTGACATCAGTTCAATATTGACTAGAAATTCCATACAGCCAAAGCAAGTTACATCAGTTCCATAATGACTAGAAATTCCATACAGTCTTAATTTTGACTAGAAATTCCATACAGTCTTAACAATTGACATCAGTTCAATATTGACTAGAAATTCCATACAGTCTTAACAATTAACATCAGTTAAATATTGACTAGAAATTCCATACTTTCTTAACAATTGACATTAGATTAATATTGACTAGAAATTCCATACAGTCTTAACAATTGACATCAGTGTCATATTGACTAGTAATTCCATACAGTCTTAACAATTGACATCAGTGTCATACTGACTAGTAATTCCATACTGGCTAAGCAACTCACATCAGTTCCATATTTGCTAGAAATTCCTTACCAGCTAAGCAACTGACATCTGTTCCATATTTGATAGAAAATCCATACAGCCCAAGCAACTGACATCAGTTCAATATTTTTGGCTAGAAATTCCATACTGCCTTCTGGCTAAGCAATCAACATCAGTTCCATATTGGCTAGAAATTCCACATTTTTAAGTGTATAAAATAATGAGTAGAAATTGGATAGAGGACCTCCTGATGAACATTTCTCCAGTTTTGGTTAATTTCCACCAAGTGATTTCATAGAAGATTTAAATGGTTGGTGAAAGACAAAGATGAACAACAACGATTGACGACAGACAACGACTGACCACAAAAGCTCACCCTTGAGCACATCATTCTCAGGTGATAAAGCACTATGGGCTTAAGAATATATAGAATGTTTAGGAAAAAGATTGTTTTAATCATGGCGTGGGGTGGGGGGAGGTGGTGTGGGGTGATGAGTTTCTCAAAATTACTGGGAAATTAAGCAAACAGCCTCTTACATTTGAATGAAGATTTTTTTTAAGTTAAACTTAAGAATTTTAAATGGTGAGTTTATTCTAAATTGATATGCTAAAATAATTTTTAGATGTTCAATTAGCAAGTTGCTTCTAATATTTATTATATGTACATATAAAGTTAACAGGCTGTTAGCTCAATTGGGTGTTAACATTTTGAGCAACAATGGCCTGATGATGTTTGGAAATCTTCAAAATGAAACCCTACAAATAAGCAGCTCAGAATATGTCCATTTTCACAGAATTGTATGGAACTATTTACATTCATTCAAAATACAACACTGCCAAAGCATCTATAAGTGTGAAATAATGGCCATCTAAGACAAGTGGCCACTCTCTATCAGGCATTTCCTTTCTCCTGGATTTCTTTTCATCTTTCTCATTAGGAAATTACAGATTTAGAACATAATTCAAGCACACTTCATTTAAGACATCTTAATTTGTTTTTTGTTGTTTTGTTTCTGCATAGATCACCCTTAGATATTACAGATTTAGAACATAATTCAAGCACACTTCATTTAAGATATCTTGATTTGTTTTTTGTTGTTTTATGTCTGCATAGATCACCCAAGTGAATAACCCATAATAATTGTATAGCCGGAGAAGATTCCCAGGGTAAATCTTAAAGGATAGTTTTTACCGATTAACTAATTTACTATTTTAGTTCATATTATGGTCAACACAAAATAAAACTACAAATTAGATCAATACAGAGACTTTATCAAGCCAGACAAGGATCTAAAATTCTTCTTCTCTTTACTTCATATAATATAGTCACACTTTAACTTCATCAACACTTTTTTATAATTATTTTAATTTTAAGAAACATCTGTAAAAAGAAATGAAGACTAATAATATTATGTTATGTACTTACTATAACAGTATTTAACAAGCACTGCTCCCTACTCAACACCAACATTGATTGATAAGATATTTTTTTCGGTGCAGCTGTCTAAGATCACTTTCGACCTAGATTTCTTGCGATAATTATGCAGCGGGAAAATTGAATGCCAATAGAATTGGGCAAATTTTCAAATTTAAGGGAATGCAAACTTCAAACAATGGTTTAACGTATACCAATAACTGTTGCATACTTTTGGGGATTAAACATTTATATAATTGTTTACATAAGCGGTTAAATTAAAGTTATAAACATAGCTTCGACATACACTCTAGAAATGAACATAATTATGAACAATTTTACTCATTGTATGTCATGATCAGAATGTTATATTCATTCACATAATGAAATAACTATATTGTTTAGCCTACATAATCGGCGCACTCTATAAATAGCAATTACAATGCTACAATTCAAGGGGACGACAGTCGGTCACAACGTACAATGTTGCCTGTTGAGCTCACAAGCACAAAATATACAGTGATAAATTTCTGGTATTTTTCTGATAAATAAGCAAAACAAATATTAGCAAGTTTGGCTATTATTTTATCATTGTGTAAAAATATTATTGTACACTGTAACCGACTGTCATCCCCGTGAATTAATTCTAGCGAGTACAACTCCAGCAGGAGAATAATTGATACACAGGCATCAATTAGCGTCTGGAGAATCCTTAACCCGAAAATGGCAATAAATGGGGAAATCATAAACTTACTGCTCATTCATTCCCGCTATTATTTTCTGACAATGTTAATTTGTTAAATTTGCCTGACAAATTCATGTATCAATTGATTTACGTAGATTACTAGTTTTTAGCTTATTCATGTATCACTGGTGAAAACATGGGTCAGTATATGATGGGTTTATTCACAGTACAGATATTAATAATTATTGAGTTTATCTCAAATTAATTTTTGGGGCCAATACGTTTTCTTATAGTGTCCGAAAAATCTAGTGTCCGAGAAGTCTCCTTAGTTGGGACCAAAAAATATGGGGTCCGAGAAGTCTCCCTAGTAGGGAACAAAAACTATGGGGTCCGTGAAGTCACGGCTTGGTCCTCTTGTATTATATTTAGGGCTGGACGAAACGGTAAAATCCAGTTAACCAAGAAATGGCACTTTTTAATTATTATTTTGAATTATTATAAGCGTAATTAGTTCAAGGCCAAGGTCAAAGTGAGGTTGGGTGATATAGATGGATTGGGGATGGTCATAAGCAACAACTGTGTAAGTATCCAAGTGTTGTAGCAAGTGGTGTTGGTGCTAGACAAAACGGTAAAATCTATTTAAGCTTGTCACGGACTGACAGAAAGACGCACAGACGGATGGACAGGACAATCACTCTATACCTCCCGCATCAAGATGCCGGGGGCATAAAAAACATAAACTAAATGTAATTAATTATCACAAGTTTCATAGTCTATCGTTCTGGCATTTATCGATGGAACCTCTAAAAAATGTCTAGTTCTCAACATTTATCAAATACCAATCAATTAATCAACTGCAAGTATTTCAGTATTCAATCATTTCAGTATTCAATCTTGATAATACATTTTTAGTCTGTTTTTCACATTTATTTGGTCAAAACAACATTGGCATTATTAATGGCAAGTTATTCCTATTTCAAGGGAAAGGTTCAATACAATCTTTACTAATAAAGAAGATGTTTTATTTTCTGTGTGTATGTTGTTTTGGTTGTTGTTATGTATGGCAATTATTTACAAGTTTTAAACAAAACCAAACAATATTTTGACACAGTGAAAAGGAGATTTCTCGAATACATTGTAACGAAAAACTGAATTATTTGAATAACTTTAGTTTATATCATATATTTTTAATAACAAAAACCTTTTAAAAATGTTATACAAAGAGTCATGTCCTTAAACAGTGCATTTAATTATTGTGCACAAATAAATTTTGAATTAACATTTCTGCATTCAAAATTGCATATCATAATTTGTTGTTGAAAGTCAATAGACAGAAACAGATTCAGGAAATTCCACTGGCTGAATAAAATGTATGTTTTTTAAATATAGATTTCAAAAGTCACCAAATTTTGACTTCTCCTTTTAGGATTCTCTCAGTCACAAAACATCTTACTGTTTGTGCATACTAGCATACTTAGTAATTGCATTTATTCAATAATGTTAAATAATCACCTTAGAGGGCCCACATAAAAACTAGTCTTCTAAAACAAGCCTTATTTGAACTTAAAAAAAAAAGGGGGGCATAACTCAAGTATGATAAGTGCAATTATGCCAATAACCGAATTTGACCTTCCTTTTATGCCCACTAACACTTCCATAAAGTCCCATAACGATAGCCCAAAAACTTCTCAAGTTATTGTCTGCACAAACTAAAGGGAATGCCGCCGCCACCACCGCCAATGCCGCCGTCAAAAGTAAAGCCCTATATGTTGCCTTTTCAGGCAACACAAAAACGACACTATCAAACACATACTAAGTATAGAAGACATTTCTGTGAAGTATTTTTCAGAAACCTTTTAACCCATAATAGTTTGTCTCAAGATTTTTTTCTACAAAAACCATTTTCCTTTGGGAAAACAAGAACACAAAGGGTATATTTATCTTTTTCCAGCTAGAGGTATTGATTTATCAAGAAACAAATGATTCTCACATCTGCTGGTGCCTAAAAAATTCCCAAGATGCCAGCTTGATAATTAAATGAAATTAAACTGTTACTTTCACACAGCCAGATCTAAACACATTGCACCATTAGAATGTCTTAAATAATTGCAGCACTAATTGTCTGTCAGAAAATATATAGAGCACACTGCACTCAAAGAAAACTGGCCACTGCCTAGTTGCCATGTGTAGGCTTTGATGCTTCTTGTAAGTGAATTGTTTAAAACTATTTTCAATTAGCATAGTTTAATTAACAATTGTCCATGTTTTTCGGGAATTTAAGTCAAAAAGGGGGGCCATAACTGTGTCAAAATTTTGTGGTTTGTAACCAAAGTCGAACTTGACCCGTATTTTATGATGCTACACATGTGTAGCAATAATTATTTAATGTCAAGCCATTGTTGAGTTATCGTCAGGAAGCCATGTTTCTAGAGAATTTAAGTCATAAAAAGGGCAATAACTCTGTCAAAATTTAGTGGTTTGTAACCAAAGTCGAACTTGACCTGTATTTTATGATGCTACACATGTATACCAAGAATTATTTGAATATGTCAAGCCAATATTGAGTTATCATCCGGAAATCATGTTTTTAGGGAATTTTAAGCCGAAAAGGGGCCATTACTCTGTCAAAATTTAGTGGTTTGTAACCAACATCAAACTTGACCTGTATTCTATGATGTTACACATGCGTACCAAAAATTATTTGAATATGTCAAGCCTTTCTTGAGTTATCATCCGGAAACCATGTTTTTAGGGAATTTTAAGTCAAAAAGGGGCCATAACTCTGTCAAAATTTAGTGGTTTGTAACCAACATCGAACTTGACCTGTATTCTATGATGTTACACATGTGTACCAAAAATTATGTGAATATGTCAAGCCTTTCTTGAGTTATCATTTGGAAACCAAAAACCAACAGACTGACAGACCGATGGACCGACAAGCTCACTCCTATATACCCCCCCTAAACTTTGTGGGGGTATAATTATAATTTTACAATTGGTGCTTTTCGATAATTAAATCAATTATTAAAATATTAACATACAACAATGCATGTTTATCATACTTTTAGTATAATGCACACAGCCTGACTGCTGTTTATGAAATCCATGTTTAATGTCAAATACAATACTCACAGTCATGATGATATGAAAGGTTTCACTGGTTTTATCCTACAATATTCAGGTTTCCACCAAATAAGGCTGCATTCACATGCATCCGCTTGTGTCTGCTTTCTGTGCTTGCACATATTGTGTCCGCGCGTTGCAAACATAAAACCTTTGATGAGTCCATCTGCTTTTATGTTTTTAGCTCACCTGAGCACAAAGTGCTCATGGTGAGCTTTTGTTATTGCCCGTTGTCCATCGTCCATGCGTGCGTGCGTCCGTCCGTCGTCAACTTTTCATTCAAACGACATCTCCTCCTAAACCACTTGGCAGATTTTTACCAAACTTCACAGGAATGGTCATTGGGTGACCCTCTTTAAAGTTGTTCAAATCGTTACGGTCCGCAGAGGTTTCATATTTGGTATGTAACATCCTTTAGTGGTCCTCTACAAAGATTGTTCAAATTATGCCCCTGAGGTCAAAACTGACCAGCCCTGGGGGTCACATGGTTTATATAAACGTAAATAGCAAAATGTCTTTAAAAATCTTCTCCAGAAACGGCAAGGCCCAGAGGTTTCATATTAAGTATGTAACATCCTATTGTGATCCTGTACAAAGATTGTTTAATTTAAGCCCCATGGGTCAAAACTGACCACACCCCAGGGGTCACATGGTTTATGTAAACTTATATAGCAAAATGACTTTAAAATTATAATCCTCTGAAACCGCAAGGCCTAGAGGTTTCATATTTGGTATGTATATGTGGTCCTCTACAAATATTGTTCAACTTATGCCCCTGGGGTCAAAACTGGTCACGCCCAGGGAGTCATATGGTTGATATAGACTTAAATAGCAAAATGACTTTAAAAATCCTCTCCTCTGAAACGGCCAGGCCCACAGCTTTCCTATATGTAGTATGTAACATTGCATAATGGTCCTCTCCAAAGATTTTTCAAATTATGCCCCTGGGGTCAAATCTGGCCACACCCCAAGGGGTCACATGGTTTATATAGACTTAAATAGCAGAATGACTGTAAAAAGCTGAACCTGAAACCGCAAGGCCCAGAGGTTTGTTAAGATTGTTCAAATTATGACCCTGGGATAAAAATAAGCCACACCTCGGAATTCTAATTGGGTTACAAGGTCTCAGGTGAGCGTCCTAGGGCCCTCAGGGCCCTTCTTGTTTCTTTTGCAAAAGAAATTGTTCATGGAACTGAGTGAATGTGTATGAACAAATCATTACATAGATGAAGAATGCAATCATTCTGAAAATTGTAAATGTACATACTGCAAACATGGCATTACAACAAACCAAATAATACCTGTCAAATTGTCGACATTAAGCATGCTCTGCCATGCATTGTTCACCACCTCACTGTCTTTGTAATCTTTTTATGTTTGGTCGTATAATATGGGACACTGAATTATCAATTCACTAAATTGTTCGCATAATACAAACTCATTTAAGCTACCACTCATGATGGTTTTGCTGGAAATGATTTCCACGTGTTCATGCGTCTGTGCAAAATCTCTACATGTTGTGATTTATTGTACGGATAATTATTTTGACCGAGCGCACATGCGGGTACATGTGAACAGACTAGCGAAATAATGCTTGATCTGTTTATTCTGCCCGTTTTTTTTTAAGCAAACGCAGACGCACGACACAGACGGATGCATGTGAAAGCAGCCTAAATCAGATGGTGCATGACATCACTCCATATTCATACACATGCAGGAACGTCCAATTTATTGACCTATATGAAATTATCTAAGACTGCAATATGCAACTGAAAAGTGCTCAAACCTTGTATTTTAACATTCAGGAATTGAAAGTTAATTGGCCTATTCAAACATAATTTTTAAACATCAAACCACACATGTGCATGTAGTGTTCCATTTCACGTCTGAATATTATTGTTTAACTCATGTTTTCAGGCATACCAGTTTAACAGTTCTAACATGACCTTGTTTCAATGACAACTAAATAATATTAATTCAAACCCCTTGTACACAGCTTTAGAACTGATCATAGCATAATTGGTCAAGACAAACATACAAAGCTGTTCTAAATTGCCCAGGGGAATGTAACTATTAACAACATCAAACAAACATGTACAGTTTGAATATGACTCTGTTGCTATGACAACTTTCAATATCAAATAATATAACTCTGTTGTTATGACAACTTACAAGATAACATAATTTCTCATTGTTGCTAGTAAAACTTGCAATATCAACTAATATACTTGTAACTCTGTTGCTATGACAACTTTCAATATAAAATAATATGACTCTGTTGCTATGACAATGGCAATATCAAATAATAAGACCATGTTGTTATGACAGCTTACAATATCAAATAAAATGATCCTGTTGCTATGACAACTTGCAATATCCAATAATATAACCTTGTTACTATGAAAGCTTACAAGATCAAACAATATTAAATAATAGGACCCTGTTGGAATGACATTACATTATCACTATCACATAACATCACTCTGTTGCTATGACAACTTGCAATATAGAATAATATCACTCTGTTGCATTGAAAAAATACAATATCAAATAATTTAACTCTGTTGCTATGACAACAGCAATAATATGAACCTGTTGATATGACAACTTACAAAATCAAATAATTTGACATTGTTGCTATGACAGATTTCAATATTAAATAATATGACAACTAACAATATCTAATATTATGACTATGTTTCCATGACAGCTTACAATGTCATATAATAAGACCCTGTTGGTACGACAGCTTATAATATCAAATTATATGACTGTTGCTATGGCAACTTTCAAAATCAAATTATATGACCCTGTTACTATCACAACTTTCAAAGTCAAATAATATAACTCTGTTGTTATAATAACTTTCAAAGTCAAATAATATAACTCTGTTGTTATAATAACTTTCAATATCAAACAATATGACTATGTTGCAATTACAATTTGCAATAATACAACTCCGCTGCTATAACAACCTGCACAATCAAATAATATGATTCTGTTGCTATGACAACTTGCAGGATCAAATATCACTATGTTGCTATGACACCTTGCAAGATCAAATAATATGTCTCTGTTGCTATGACAACTTGCAATATAAAAAAAATAACACCATGTTGCTATGACGACTTTGAATTTCACATATGACCATGTTTGATAAATTAAAATAGTATGTTGCCATAGCAACCAAACAATATTGAATCAAACCTGTGCAGGAAGTGTTCAACTTCTGGACTGATCATTGTTCGCTCCGAATTCATGGCCAAACCAAGAACGACCACTGCCAACACGCCGGACATTTTAAACCAGACCTCCACTGAAAAACAAATACATGGAAATGAGATTGATTTTGTTTTTGAAAACTGAAAAGTTTTGTCAGAATTATATCAATTTTTATGAACACAAAAAGGTCACTCTTAGTTACCGTTTGCTGAAGGAACATAAAGATATCATTAAATGACAGTTTATTTCCCTTTTTTTTTCCAAACAATAAGCAGGTGGAGCTTTGCAAATGCTACACCAAACTGTTCATTGTCATTTTATAAACCTCCTAGATTTGTCAATAAACACACAAGGGCCGAAACTTACAAAATCAGACATTAAAGGGACCATGTCATTTATTGGGCTTCATTGGGGCAATTTCTTTTAAACATCTGAAATTAAAACTGCCATATAATAACGGTTAAAACTTGGTATGTATAATGGGAAAAGAGTGTATGCATTCTAATATCAAAATCAATTTATAACAAGGGTCGTGATTGTTTGGCCCTTTTTATGTTTACATTTTGACATCAGAATTGTGAGGATTTTGTATAACCATTGTTTACAGATGACTTATTACCAAGTGGAATAGCGCAGATGGTTAGAGTGCTGTCTACTGTCTGTTCTTAGTATTACCAAGTTGAATAGTGCAGATGGTTAGAGTGCTGTCTACTGTCTGTTCTTAGTATTACCAAGTGGAATAGTGCAGATGGTTAGAGTGCTGTCTACTGTCTGTTCTTAGTATTACCAAGTGGAATAGTGCAGATGGTTAGAGTGCTGTCTACTGTCTTTTCTTAGTATTACCAAGTGGAATAGTGCAGATGGTTAGAGTGCTGTCTACTGTCTGTTCTTAGTATTACCAAGTGGAATAGCGCAGATGGTTAGAGCGCTGTCTACTGTCTGTTCTTAGTATGGCTCCTAAGTCATGAGTTTGATACCCACTCAATTTTTTCAAACTTGTTTGCTTAATTCTTTTTATCAAATATCACATTGGGTATTATTTTATTTATTATTTATTTAATGTACATGACTTATTATAGCTCATTTCTATCATATAATATCATTCATAGTGCAATTGAAATTAATTTTTTCGTTGACATAGTCCCTTAAAGAAAACATTTGTTTGTAATACTTTTTAATTTGTCTACGAGTCGATAGGACATGCAACTACAAAGGAAATGCAGCGCAGACAAAGTGAACTTGACGTCAATGGGTAGATTAACTCCAACGTCATTTGATCAGCTTTAATGCAAATTACTGATGGATAAATGCTATCATCATTCCTTACACTTCTAGGCAAATGGCTCAAAGATTTCAACGCTGAAACGGATCGGAAACCAAATAAAAGCTAATATCAGCCATAGAAATAATGATAATTGTGGTAAATGTGGTAGGACGTAGATAGCAACCTTTAGACGATGACACTCCTGCCATAAAATAAATCAAAACGGTGACAGCGTAGAAAGACTGTTGGCTACAAAAGAAACTAAAAGCATGTGAATTATATATGTATTTTTGCTAAAAGGAAACATTTGTTTGAATGAAGTTAAATTTCCCACCTTTAAACTTAGAAAATATGGCTTCTTATTCAATAGTATACGACATCAAAATGAAATCTAATTTATAAGTAATGAAAACATATTTTGTTCGAGCTAATTATCTTATGCAAACGGAATCATATACATGCCAGTTAACAAGTAAACCTGCATGGCCAAAATAACCAATGAAGCATACATGCCATAATTTTGTGGATCATTTCCGGGACTCTGCCCGCAAATATCCAGGATTTTTACTGATTTTTCTGGGACATGTACGAAAGTTAATTATTTTTCCAGATAAGCGTTCTTATTTGGAATGAAAGTCATTGTGGTGGGAAATAGGGGCTTGTGTTCATGTATTTATTCCTATCCAAGGCAATGTACTTTTTTCTTATTGTTATAAGTTCTTGTAGCAATAAAAATATTCATTAAAATGCAACCTTTAGACGATGACATTCCTGCCATAAACTTAATCAAAACGGTGACAGCGTAGAAAAACTGTTGGCTACAAAAGAAACTAAAAGCATGTGAATTATATATGTATTTTTGCTAAAAGGAAACATTTGTTTGAATGAAGTTCAATTTCCCACCTTTAAACTTAATAATTTGGCTTCTTATTCAATAGTATCCGACATAAAAATGAAATCTAATTTATAAGTAACGAAAAATATTTTGTTCAAGCTAATTATCTTATGCAAACAGAATTATATACATGCCAGTTAACAAGTAAACCTGCATGGCCAGAATAACCAATGAAGCATACATGCCATAAGTTTTTGGATCATTTCCGGGACTCTGCCCGCGAATTTCCGGAATTTTTACTGATTTTCTGGGACATGTACGAAAGTTGATTACTTTTCCAGATAAGCGTTCTTATTTGGAAGGAAAGTCGTTGTGGTGGGAAATAGGGGCGTGTGTTCATGTATTTATTCCAATCCAAGGCAATGTACTTTTTTTTTATTGTTATAAGCAATACAATTATTTATTAAAATGCTAAAGATTGCAAAGTTATTGCACTACCAAACTTACATACAAAAAGTAAAGATTTCAAAGTTTTTTCATTACAGACTTTTTATTGCCAGTTGACAGATCTATATTTAGCAAATTACAAGCATGCTTTCCATGCGTGAAACGTAACATCGTTGGTGCCAGCAGACATTTTGCGCTCGTTTCTAGCAAAACACGGGTTTTACATGGCATAGCAAACAAATTGTGTTTACGACTATTTTACCTGAAATTTCAAGGAAAGTAATTGAAAACAAGAGGGCCCTGAGGGCCCTAGGACGCTCACCTGAGAACTTGTAACCCAATTAGAATTTGCATCTCCGAGGTGTGGCTTATTTTTATCCCAGGGGCATAATTTGAACAATCTTAACAAACCTGTGGGCCTTGCGATTTCAGGTAAAGCTTTTTAAAGTCATTCTGATATTTAAGTCTATATAAACCATGTGACCCCTTGGAGTGTGGCCAGATTTGACCTCAGGGGCATAATTTGAACAATCTTTGTAGAGGACCACTATGCAATGTTACATACCAAATAAGAACCTCTGGGCCTTGCGGTTTCTGAGGAGAAGATTTTGAAAGTCATTTTGCTATTTAAGTCTATATAAAGCATGTGACCCCCTGGGCGTGACCAGTTTTGACCCCAGGGTCATAATTTGAACAATATTTGTAGAGGACCACATATACATACCAAATATGAAACCTCTAGGCCTTGCAGTTTCAGAGGATTAGAATTTTATGTCATTTTGCTATATGAATTTATATAAACCATGTGACCCCTGGGGTGTGGTCAGTTTTGACCCATGGGGCATAAATTGAACAATCTTTGTAGAGGACCACTATAGGATGTTACATACCAAACATGAAACCTCTGGGCCTTGCAGTTTCAGGAGAAGATTTTTAAAGACATTTTGCTATTTACGTTTATATAAATCATGTGATCCCCAGGGCATGGCCAGTTTTGACCTCAGGGGCATAATTTGAACAATCTTTGTAGAGGACCATTATACAATGTTACATACCAAATAAGAAACCTCTGGGCCTTGCGGTTTCTGAGGAGAAGATTTTGAAAGTCATTTTGCTATTTAAGTCTATATACAGCATGTGACCCCCTGGGCGTGACCAGTTTTGACCCCAGGGTCATAATTTGAACAATATTTGTAGAGGACCACATATACATACCAAATATGAAACCTCTAGGCCTTGCAGTTTCAGAGGATTAGAATTTTATGTCATTTTGCTATATGAATTTATATAAACCATGTGACCCCTGGGGTGTGGTCAGTTTTGACCCATGGGGCATAAATTGAACAATCTTTGTAGAGGACCACTAAAGGATGTTACATACCAAACATGAAACCTCTGGGCCTTGCAGTTTCAGGAGAAGATTTTTAAAGACATTTTGCTATAATTACGTTTATATAAATCATGTGACCACCAGGGCGTGGCCAGTTTTGACCTCAGGGGCATAATTTGAACAATCTTTGTAGAGGACCGCTATACGATGTTACATACCAAATAAGAAACCTCTGGGCCTTGCGGTTTCTGAGGAGAACATTGTTAAAGTCATTTTGCTATTTAAGTATATAAAAACCATGTGACCCCCCGGGGCCTGGCCAGTTTTAACCCAGGGGCATAAATTGAATAATATTTGTAGAGGCCCACTAAAGGATGTTACATACCAAATATGAAACCTCTGGGCCTTGCGGTTTCAGAGAAGATTTTTAAACACATTTCGCTATTTAAGTCTATATAAACCATGTGACCCCCAGGGCGTGGCCAGTTTTGACCCCAGGGGCATAATTTCAACAATCTTTGTAGAGGCCCACTATAGGATGTTGCATACCAAATATGAAACCTCTGTGCATTTTGGTTTCAGAGGAGAAGATTTTTAAGGTCATGTTGCTATATATTCTATATAAACCATGTGACCCCCGGGCCTGGCCCTTTTTGACCCCAGGGGCATAATTTGAACAAACTTTTTAAGTGACCACTAAATGATGTTACAAACCAAATATGAAACCTCTGGGCCTTGTGGTTTCAGAGGAGAAGATTTTTAAAGTCATTTTGCTATATATTCTATATAAACCATGTGACCCCCGGGGCATGGCCAGTCTTGACCCATGGGGCATAATTTGAACAATCTGGGCCTTGTGGTTTAAGAGGAGAAGATTTTTTATGTCATTTTGCTATATATTCTATATGAACCATGTGACCCCCGGGGCGTGGCCAGTTGTGACCCCAGGGGCATAATTTGAACAATCTGTAGAGGACCACTATAGTATGAAACCTCTGGGCCTTGCGGTTTCAGAGAAGATTTTTTAAGTTTACACTTTTAAAATCTATTTTTAGCTCTGGTGACCTACATATGCAGCGGACCGTAACAATTTGAACAACTTTGAAAGAGGGTCACCCAATGATCATTCCTGTAAAGTTTGGTACAAATCTGCCAAGTGGTTTAGGAGATGTCGTTTGAATGAAAAGTTGACGACGGACGCACGCACGCAAACACGGACGACGGGCGATCACAAAAGCTCACCATGAGCACTTTGTGCTCCGGTGAGCTAACAATGCCTTTTTTAGGTAGTGAACTAACTGCGGATATTGTGAACAATGGAAACCATTGAGTAAACTGCTTTTACTTATGGTCGGGATTATAAGTACTTTTTCGTTATCAACTGATGCATGTATACACTTACTAATGCGTATATAAATGTTTATTACGCCAATGGGTCGACTGTTAACGGCATTGGCAAACTGAAATAACTCGGCGTTTTAATTGGCTAATATAATTTTTTCTGTGGGAATGACGCTCCACCTTGAAGGTGGAACTACACTGTGACTGATTGCAGCTTAAGAATGCAGTGTGACAACTGCTGTTAATTGCTCGTTTATGACACGTTGCCTAATCGGGTATGCATTGCCTTGGGGACATTAGTGGTCTGTCAAAGGTTAATCTAATATAGGTATGCACAGTTTTTATGATTTCCGGGACATATGAACTAATTCCGAGACCGCTGGACGGGCACTGCATTTCCGGGACAATCCCCGACGATCCGGGACATATGGCATGTATGAATGAAGCGTAGTAGTTAGGCGCACTGTTAGTGCTTCGTAGCCAAAGATCTATAAATAGACATGTTTATTTATAGATCTTTGTTCGAAGCCATACGATGCAAGCTCTCGATTGTCCATAGTACAGTTTAAAATTAATAAATTGCAGTAATTTGTTGTCAAAATATTCAGAATGAGAATTGGTTACAAGAAAAAACACTTTCGCAATGAGTCAAAAATAACCAATGTAGCGCATTAATTTGGTGGTCATATTCCAGGACACTCCGGTAAATATTTCGGTTACATACAAGTGAATAGCACAAGTAGGGGTGTCATTAGTTCAAAGTTATTGTTTATAAACTGACCTTTTTACAAACTGTAATTGTAATAAATCACATGATATACACATTATAATACATATTACATACATTATCTTAAATAATTAAAAGGTAAGAAAACGGGTGTGAAATTTTGCTGTTTTCAAGAAGGACCCTTTCTGGTTGCAGTTTTACTGACTAATAGCCTGCAAAGAAATGAAGTAGTTTTGCGCGATACCTCTGTTTTGGAAATTACCCTCTCTAAAGACCGTTGGCTACTGCCAACAGTCTAAATATAACAGAATGCATTTAGTTTTAGAGATAACCAATGTAATGCTGTTCGTTACTAGACTGTATATATATCTAGTCCAAATAAATTGACTTAAATAGAGAATTGGGATAATTCCGAACAATATAACAAAATATATATAATTACAAAAAATTCATAAAATGATAATCAAAATATAATTATTAAAAAGAAACGTGGAAACCAAATATTTCACATGAATTGCATAAAAGTCTGTACAATAATAAACAATGGTATCTATATATGAAGTTTCAATACAACAGCACAATCCTCGATTGAGTTCTTGAGTGCAAATCATTTTATCTATTTCTAGTAATCATGTCCCTTGACCTCACCCAACCTATATGTATTTCCAAGCCAAGTCTCGATATAAAGTATTTATATATATAAAGTTTCAATACAATAGCTCAATTCATTCAGTTAGCGCAAACTTTTTTTCTATTTTTACTGAATGTGACCTTGACCTTGAGACCACCCAACCCATAATTATGCAATCCTATGCCTAGATAACAACCTATCATATAAACTTTTGCTTTATTCTATCGCTATTTTTAGCACACATTTATTCAATCGTTATTTTTAGAATGCTATGTCTTTTAATGTGATGTCATACAAAATGATGACGTTTTTTAGTAAACAAAAAACCCATTGTTAAAAATGGAAACCAAAATTATTTTTTTTATTCATGACATATTTTTGAGCCATTTACATGGTTTATGAGCATAGCATAATAGAATAAATAGAATATTTAATTTAGGTGAGTGTTGAATTCCTCTTGATCCAACACTCACCTAATATTCTCTATTTATTTCAATAGCTCAAATCATTCTCGAGGAAACCAAAAGTTGTTGCCGCCAATTCACCCATCCGCCCGCCCACCGGCACAATTACATTTGACTTGACACAACAATGTAATTATATTCCCAATGCTTTACTTGCAAAACATAATTAAACATTAGGATTTTCTTTTGTATGTATAGCATTATGGGATGAACAGTGCCATGTATCTATGTAAATACATGTAAAAAATCTTTGCACAGATCCAACTTTTACACACAAAAACATTATACCTCATTTTAGCTAAAACACATTTTATTCTACGAGATACCTTATAATGCATGTAGAGCCAATTTACAAAGATATGCTGTAAACTGTTCTCAATATTGTTGTCGCAAACACGCAGTGGTTACTTCCCCATTGGTACTCTTCTCAGTTACCACTGCAACCACGAGTTAAAAACTTACAGCTTTGGTAGTTTTCAGGGGAGACGATTATGAGGAGACTGAAGATTAATTTTGTACAAAATTTTAATTTTATCATTTTTTTTATACGAGGGGTTTTCCGAAAGTTTTGGGATAAGTGCTAAAACTATTAAAGTTTTTAATATTTTTCGATGAAATTTTCCAGAAAGATAGCTACATGCATGGTCAGTTGATAAATTAAATGTATTTTAGTACTATACCAATAGTCCGCTAAATTTTATTGCCATAGCAACGCCATATAGACGTGAGCGGGGCAAATTGACGTGGAAGTCGAAATACTCTGCATTCCAGGGATTGATGCGACCGTAATAATGCGGCAAAATGAACATACGTTCGCACACGTTATTCTGCAATACTGTATGACGTTGTCAACGTCATTTCCGGTATATACTGTATAAACAAGTTGTGCATTTGAAAGAATGAATCCGCAGCAAAGATACTCGATAAAATTTTGCGTTTTAACGGGGAAAACTCGATTAAAGACATTATCTTTAATTAAAAGTACATATGGAGATGCAGCTATGTCAAGGACACGCATTTACGAGTGGTACAACACTTTCAAGGATGATCCGTCACGCGACGTGATGGACCTTGCGAGGACAGGACGTCCGAGTGTAGCGTCAGGAAAAGCAGACGAGATAGAGGCATTACTGAGATCTGACAGAAGATCGTGACATTGCTTTAAAAACCGGATTAGGAACTGCGACTGTGCATGAAATCATCACTTGTCATTTAAATATGAGGATGGTTTGTGCTCGCTGGATCCCTCATATTCTGACTAATGAACAAAAGCAGCAGCGAGTAGCCGACAGTAAAGATTTCTTGAAAAAGTAAATAAACCATGGTAAACGCTTCCTATAATCTATCATTACAGCTGATGAAACCTGGATTAGTGTGTACGATCCTGACTTAACAAGACAGTTCTATATGGAAGACACCGAATTCGCCACCACCCACCAAAGCTCTAGTGAGAACGTCTGCCAAGAAACTGATGTTTATCGTCTTCTTTGACGTCAATGGGGTCGTTCTTTGTCATGCTGTTCCAGCCGGGAAGACAGTTACGGCACAGTATTACTCAAAGGTATGATAATTCCCTAGCACATTTACATTTAACATATTTCTTCTAGTTTATTAATGATTTATGGTGGAACAAAAACTTAGACTTAACTCATTGTAAAACAACCTTTTCACATTTAAGGTGCTGAGACGTGATTTGATGAGAGCGGTTAGGAAGAGACCAGAGCTGCATGGACGGTCTTCCTTCACCATGACAACGCTACTCCACATATGTCTGTGATTACATGGACAGCACTGACCGAGTTGAACAATGACACTATCCGACATACCAAATACTCTCCAGACCTGGCGCCATGTGATTTTTGGTTATTCTCAACTATCTGGGCAGATTTGAGAGGCTCGTGTTTTGATGATCTGCCTGCCGTTGTTTGAGAGAGTATCAGACCAATACCGCCTCACAATTTTAAAAACTGTTTTGAATCTTGGGTCCATAGATACCAGAAGTGTGTTAAGTATTCTGGGGAGTTTTTTGAGAAAATTTCACAGTTCTACCATTGTGAAGACAAACTATATGTTTTAAATATGAAAGTTGCCCCGCTCACGTCGAGATGATGTTGCTATGGCAATAAGAATTAGAGACCTATTGGTACCATTTTCAAATACAGACAATAAATCTATAGAACATATACCTATGTACGTATGTTTTTTGAAAATTTCATCGAAAAATATTAAAAACTTAAATAGTTACAGCACTTGTCCCGAAACTTTCCGCACACCCCTCGTAACAATTACACAGACATGTTGCATTATTGGTCCAGGTACGTATATATTAAGAGTTAAAATGAAAAACAAAAAATAAATAAATAAGTAAACATAACAATGCAAGGATTTAACGTTGTCCAGGTTTTTATCATGTGCTTGTCCACGATTTTATTTCGCGCCACGTGTTTGCCTATGGTCACATGAAACTTTGTGCCTGCAGGAATTTAAACCAGCTATGCTGGAACACAGTTAGGCCTAAAATAAAATATTGTTTGTTTCCCCTCCCGCGACCGACCCAGCAAAATCGCCGCGACCCAAAAAATGTTATAGACCAAAGAAAACAATATTATATTTTATTTGTGAGTGAAAATGCGGGGTGCGAATCCTTAAAAAGAATCCAATAGCATGTACAAATCGTAATTTCAAAAGCCGCGTATAAAATGACTTTAAACGGACAGTTCTCGGTAACGCGCAATTCGGCGTATTTTGACACGTTTTTACGAAAAGGACGCCATAACATTCAGTGTCAGATTCTAGGGCGCAACCATTTCCGCTCGCATATGCATGTTTTTTTAAAGACAAAGAACGCCCACCAGCAATTAACAAACTCGCCTTTATGCACCAAGTGTCCATTATCGATAAAATCTTGACGCAGGAAGGGTCAGCTTATCAACAGCCAAACAATCAGCCAATAGAACGCATAAAATTTCCAACATGCAAATGAGCGTCGTCGTTAGAAAGTTTATCACGCCCTCATTCTAATTTTAATTGGTAAAGGTCCTAGTCATTTGTAACACATTTGCGTTAGGTATGTGTTTTGTTATAGATGTTTTTAACAGCCGCGTTTGTAATCAATTACTGCAAATTAAAATAGTAAATAAATAAATAAATATAAAATAATAATAATAATTTTTGTGAATTTTGGTGAAAGGAACCGTTTACTAAGAATATGAATTACGACGTCATGTAACTCAACAAACTGATCGCGTCAAACGTCTTATTTTGTATAAAAAAATACAATTACTAGATCTAGTAATAATTAACGAAAGTGTTATTCAAACTCATCAATGCACATGGATTAGAATTATGCAAAAACTTTGGCTGAGGCAACATTTGAATGAAAGTTTGCAGAACTAAAGTCCTTGTCAAAAATGAAAGTAAATATAAACTTCAGTGCCTTTTATTTTTTTTTAATTTATCAAAAATGTTCTGTTGCTTTCTTTTTATTAATGAACAAAGTCCTATTTGTTTTTATTTCCATAGAATGCTAATTCATTTATGCTCTAGCATTTGCGTTGTTCATATACAGATTTCAGATTGCTGCTTTTAAACACTATCCACGTGCTAAGCGTGTAACATGCTTTTCAGCTACAAACTGCTAGCCGCAGTTTAACAGTCACCGTTGCTATGGCTGTTGCTAACGGCGTTCTGTTTTGGATGCCCGGCAAATTGCAACGTCACGCTATTACTGCTTAGTTTTAACAGGTTTTTATTATTAACGCTCTTGTTTTTAACGTATGTTATTGTTTGTTCAATTTTATAAATAATTGTAAGGTAATTAGAACATAGTATTACGTAAATAAGCAGAACGTTATTAATCTACTACAACGAAAATATTAAGAATTTATACTATAACGTAAAATTTCGAACATAAGGAAAACATGAATGAAAATGACTTATTGTGTATAAAAATAAAATATTTTTTCCGACCTACCGACCCACCCTTTATTAGCATGGGTCGCGGGAGGGGAAACAAACAATATTTTATTTTCGGCCTTAATTCTCTGCGCGGAGGTTGTTGTTGTCAAACTACTGGGGCTTTTCAAACTGGAGGCTGAGAAACAATTATGACGGAAATCAATTTGCCTTTTATTTGCCTTGCTGTTGTCATAATTGAAGACAGAGCATCTAAACAAAGTGATATTTTCTCAACAAGGCAACTTGATCAATAAGGTATTCTACTATAGGAGTTTTAATGTAATTACCTTTGTCTAGTTGACGAACAATATGTCAAGGCAAATTTATAGGTACAGGGCGTTGTTCAAAAAGAGCATGTGCAAAAGCTAAAATTATTTTGTGACGTCAACTAATAATTTTATAATTTCATAGCTTTTTGTAAGTTTTATGTTTCTAATATAAGTTTTTAAATGGGGTCAATTCATGTATCATCAAATATTTGCAAAGAAATATATTAGATACAACTCTGTTGACCAGTCACTAGAATAGCAAGCTCCATGCATCATTTTGCTATTTTGCTGTGAATCTCTGTATTAAAGTTGGATTACTGATGGCAACTACCATATTTAGTTACACATCCATCACAACAAATGAATGCATTGATGAGATAGAGTATATTTGCTTAATGCAGTGTAAGATTGTATTTTATGTCATGAGTGGTCATAGAATCTAGATATTTTCATGATTGGCGTAGCCACGAGTGAAAATATTGTTTCTATGACAACAAATGAAATAAAATACGATCTTACACTGTATTAAACAAATTTTCTTTTTATTTCATGCTTTTGAACGATAAATTTAAAAAATGCGCTAAATATGCTGAAGCGTCACAAGTTTTGTGTATTATGATGAAATAAATATGATGTCATTATGATTACAAAATTGTCGATCACTGTTGTGGTGGAAAAATAGTGCCACTCTTACTGCGTCGTTGTCGCTTAATTATATTTGTATTACATTTTATTATGCATTTTCTGTTGTTTAAAAAGGCCGATGTTTACACTGATGATTAGGGTATTCACCTACTTTCAAAAAATGAACATAAAAACAAAGTTAAAAGTAGTTCCATATAACGAAGAGTGAAATGATCAAACGTTATCATTCACTCGACCTAGGATGAAATGATCGGTTATCATTCACTGGTGTTCTCCACTAATTCACCGCATAGCATGAAATAAATAACAAACATTTATAAATCTGTTAGTCATGATGTAGAACAATGCATTTGTCTGTTTTTCAAAGATTTGAATGGATATAAATGTATACTTTCAAAGTCATAGATTATTCTTTATCATCAATATTCAAGAGACAGGTGCCCATATTCAACAAACTATTCTGAGCCTCAAGACAAAGAATTAAACAAATTTTTGAAACTGTTCTGTTGTAAGTTTGCTGTAAATTTGAATATTACTTGGTAATCACTAACTCTAATTAGAACATTGTTTATTTAGAATTATTTATTAATGACATTAGCAACATTAGTATCCTGCATATTTGCAAACGCAGAAGTATTTTTTTGAGTACAAGTCTGATCTTTATTCTTAAGTCTAAGGATGGGTTGGTGAATACGGGTCCGGACGTGATTCCAGTCTAATGCATGTGCTAAAAGTGTTGTCCCGGATCAGCCTGTGCAGTCTGCACAGGCTAATCTGGGATGACACTTTCCGCTTTTATGGTATTTTCTGTTTCAAGGAAGTCTCTTCTAAACATAAATCCACGATAGGCGGAAAGTGTCGTCCTGGATTAGCCTGTGCGGAGTGCACAGGCTAATCTGGGACGGCACTTTACGCACAGTTTTCCCACAAGCGCCTCAAATATTTAAACTAAGTATAGCTTACTAACGGTATCTCCCTACTGTTTCACATTTATTGTTGGGGATTACTTCTTTTAGCACAGACCAGATCATATTTTGTTTTACATTTTTGTACACATTAAATATTTATTTTAATATTAATGCTTATAACTCATAAAATCTATTAAAGGTACACACTTTTAAAATTATATATTTAATACATGTACTATGGACCAAGTTTAAATTGCTTTCTTTTAGATACTTTTAAGCAATAATACAACTTGAATAATGAAATTACTTGCATGTTTATGGTAGGTTAATACCAGTAAAAAGTTGGTTATTTCCCCGTGGTCCACTTGAAAGTAGGCCGTATATAAACAAGTTTGTTTTTTCTTCTGTTAAAAAGAGACGATATGATATATATAATAGACACTGGTGTAAATTGTTATTTCCTGCAAATGGTGTGTCTCCTGTGCATTTTGATGTATCATGACACAGAATTACTGGAAATTTAAATGTTCAGCAGTTTATGTACATATGCTTTTGTCGAAATCGCGACTGCATTCTGTGTTTCTTACGGATGACTCATATACAATAAAGCGAGATGCATTGTGTTAGAAGAAACATGACATTTTTTTTTTGTATTAAAGTAGACAGAAACACCTTCCCATGGAAACCAGATTCGAAATATCAAAGAAAAGTGGTGAAAGACACCAGGAGATGTGACTTTTTTACAATGGGACCAAACGAAAATCGAATTTACTGGTTTTTAACCTAGCAGCATGATTTCACAGGAGCGAAAATTCCCAATCTGATGGGATATCAAACCCATTCCCAGTGCTGTGAAAACAATTCAGTGATGACAAACCCTTTCAATTATGATGATCTAGATGTGTCATTCCTCACCTCTCCATTATAATGCCTGTGACTGTGGTATTGTTCCACACAATTGGGTATAGTGCTGGATAAATGATGGAGATTGATTTTGAGGGGATATACACCTTAAATGAATTGCACTGGTGATCCTACTGTCTGAAATTTGACGGCTTCATTCATAACAAGCCACTAGCAGCCGCATTTTCATAATGCATTGTTGTTTTTCTACTGCAAAGCAAAATAAAAATTGATTTTTTCTTCTTGAAGGGCCACATTCATGTTCATAGAGTGATTCTGATACACAGAAAAAAAAGTTGCACATACCGGTAAACAACAAAAAACAACCAAATATTTTAACAAAAGGGCCATAAGGCCCTAGATTGCTCACCTGATAATTTGGCCTGGAGACCTAATTTTTGACCCCATGTGACCCGGTTTCGAACTTGTCCGAGATATTATTGGGACAAATGTTTGGAGCAAGTTTCATGATGAGTAGGCTATAAATGTCGCCTCTAGTGTTCACAAGCTTTATTTTTTGACCCCACATGACCCAGTTTAGAACTCATCCGACATATTATTGGGACAAATGTTCTAAGCAAGTTTCATGATTATTGGCTATAAATGTGGCCTCTAGAGTGTCCACAATTATTTTTTTTCGTTTTGGCCTGGAGACTTAGTTTTTGACCCCATGTGACCCGGTTTCAAACTTGTTTGAAATATTATTCGGACAAATGTTTTGAGATGATTGGGCTATAAATGTGGCCTCTAGAGGTTCACAAGCTTTATCTTCAATTTGGCCTGTTGACCTAGTTTTTTACCCCACATGACCCAGTTTAAAACTTTTTTGAGATATTACTGTGACAAATGTTCTGAGCAAGTTTTATGATGATTGGGCTGCAAATAAGGCCGCTAGAGTGTTAACAAGCTTTTTCCTCAATTGGACCTAGTTTTTGACCCCACGTGACCTATTTTCAAACTTGTCCAAGTTATCATTAAAACAAAAGTTCTGTGCAAGTTTCAGGAATATTGGGCAAAAAATGTGACTTCTAGAGTGTTCACAAGCTTGTTTTTTCAATTTGCCCTAGGGACCTAGTTTTTGACCCTACACAACCCAGTTTCGAACTCAGCCGAGATATCATTGGGACAAACGTTCTGAGCATGTTTCATGATTAGTGGGCTATAATTGTGGCATCCAGGGTGTTCACAAGCTTTTGCTACAATTTGGCCTGGTAGTCTAGTTTTTGACCGCACATCACCCAGTTTAGAACTTGTCTGAGATATCATTGGAACAAATGTTCTGAGCAAGTTTCAATAATATTGGGCTACAAATGTGTCCTCTGGAGTGTTCACAAGCTTTTTCTTCAATCTGGCCTTTATCAGCTAAGCTTGCCCAGTAAAACTGTGAGTAGGTTAACTGACAGTCATGATATGACTGAAATACTGTTATAAAGGGCAAAAAATCCAAACAAACAAACAAAACAAAACCGCACGTCACCCAGTTTCGAACTCCACAGAGATATCATAAGAACACATGTTCTGAGCAAGTTTCATGTTGACTGTGCAAAAATGTGGCTTCTACAGTGTTCACAAGGTTTGTAAAGTTTTCAATTAAGCCATATAAGCAAAACTGCCCCGCCCCCTGGCGGCCGTGTTTTTCAACGGAACGGAACCATTTTCAAATTCAGCCGAGATATCATATGAACAAATGTTCTGAGCAAGTTTTATGTTGATTGGCCAAAAAATGTGGCTTCTAGAGTGTTCACAAGCTTTTTCTTCAATTTGACCTAGTGACCTAGTTTTTGACCCCACATGACCCAGTTTCAATTTTTTTTTAGATATCATTGGGACAAATGTTCTAAGTAAGTTTCATGAAGATTGGGCCAAAAATGTGGCCACTCAATAGTGTGTTTACAAGCTTTTTCTTCAGTTTGATCTATTGACCTAGTTTTTTACCCCACATGTATCAGTTTCGCACTTTTCTGAGATATGAATTTTCAAAATGTTCTGGGCAAGTGTCATGATGATTGGGCAACAAATATGGTCTATAGTGTGTCCACAAGGTAAATGTTGATAAAGCACAACGAACGACTAACGACAGACGACAGACAAAAGGCGATCACAAAATCCCGCCATGAGCATGTTGTGCTCAGTCAAGCTAAAAAATAAGTCAGCATGGACCAGTTCCAGGTGAAATATATTTGTATTATTTTTTTTTTTGTGTCGTAAGAATAGGCAGTTATTTGTAAAATGTGTGCTTAATTCAAGTTAGAAATGCACATCATGATAGAAAGATCAGATGACATCATGCACTGACAAAACTATTGTGCAGTAATAATGTTTGCCGTATGTCAATATAATGGCAAATCAATGTTTTCCCCACTTTGGAATCCTGAAATGTTAGGTTCGCTTTCCAGACATTGAAAGGAAGGTTTTGGTAGGGCAGATTCCTCAGACAAGATATAACTGACAATGTGCTTAGCCTTTGTTTGATGAAGATGTCTCCTAAAAATAATTGTATATTTTGTAAAACCATGTTTGTACATAGAATTGAGAAGGTGTGCTTATAAATACAGTATCAGATTCTCATGCTAGTCTTAAATGTTGGTGAGTCAGCCTGGGTGAAACAGACTTTTCCAGTTTTTGCCACTAACATTTTAAACTCCTCCCAAGCTATTGTAAAAGGTTTAATTTTTAGTTTTCACATTAATTTTCAGTGTAGCTGTTCAACCCAACTTTTGACCTTTCTCAACATCTAGTCAAATGTTGTAAAAACTTCCCCACCAATAGTCCCTAATGAATAAATCCTAACTTTGCCACTAGCGGATCCAGGGGGGGCACACCCGGCGCGCGCGCCCCCTAAAACTGCCGGACCATACAAAATGTGCATGTATAAAACAGTAAAAACCAGATCAATATGCTAACAAAGTTTGGCTCGCTTCGCACACTCAGTTTTGTCAAAGATACTTCAGTAAAACCCTACGATTTACAGTAGTACAATAGTAAAACAATATTAAACTATTCACAATAGGTAGTTTCATCTTTATTTTTGGATGATATTGTTTTCATTTACAAATTCATATATTATCTAAAGATATCAGATGCAATACACTGTTGGCACAGGATACCCCATGGCATTTATAGTTTTCGAATAAATATGATTTAAAGTCTACTACTTTCGAGTTTAATCCGTTTTGTCTCAATGAATAGTTTTGTTCCCAAATATCTAAATCAACAATTTTTTTGGTTCAATGTACCATTAGAAATCACACCAAATTTCATATTGTTTTTTACATTTATAAGAAAGATAGAACATGATAAAGTAGGGGGGTGGCTCCAATTCCTCGCAATTTCATATTGTTTCCGGCACCATATGTTAGCGAAATTGACACAAAGTCGGCATCACTTGCCTTATTAGTTCACAACGCAGTCATAGGAGTATCTTTCACAATATATATCGTGTAATAACTGCGTTTGTCTGTCTGTCCGTTAGTTCGTTTCCATGAAAAAAAAAAAAAAGTGCATAGCGCATTTGAAGACAATTGATGAGCATGACTGTGAACGTGTAAGTTATTTAATGACATTCACTTTGGAAAGAGACCATCCCACTATGGTAAATGAATAATACAAACAATTTTTGATGCATGCTTGTTTGAATTCAGTCAGCTAGGGATTTTACATGTTTAAAGATGTTGCTGATATATATTCAGCATTTAATGTCAAATACGTATTAAGTGGACAGGCACATCAAACAAGAGCAATTTACTATCAAAACAGGTTCTTGACATAAAAATGAACCAACATGTCTTTCGAACATAATACAGTGAAGTACTACTTTATTTAGTGAAACAATTAAAGAGCATTTGATGATGATGATGATTATGATGATGAGCACAAATTTATTATATACCGGGTATATTTGATATGGATTTGTAGCTGATAACTGCAGATGCACAGACAAAATAAAGAATTATAACTGCACGATCAAAAGTTTACGCCCCCCCAACCCGAAATCATGGATCCGCCCCTGATTGCATCGGCTAGTTTAAAAGAAATCCCCTCCACGGCCAGTAAAAAAAAAAAATGGCTCCATTTCATTTCAGAGGTAAATGAAACAAGATATGTCTTTAAAAAAGACAATCGGAGTAGAAATTAATATTGAGATGTCATTTTTTTGCCCTAAATATAATACAAGAACACCAAGCTGTGACTTCAAGGACCCCATATTTTTCATTCCCTACTAAGGAGACTTCTCGGACACCAGATTCTTCGGTCCCAACTAAGGAGACATCTCGGACTGCAGATTTTTCGGTCCCTACTAAGGAGACTTCTCTGACACTCTATTTTTCAGACACTATAAGAAAACGTATCAGCCCCCAAAATTAATTTGAGATAAACTCTATAATTATTAATATCTGTACCTACGAATAAACCGATCATATACCCCCCCCATGTTTTTACCAGTGATACATGAATAAGCTAAATACTAGTAATTTACGTAAACATAATTAATATATGAATTTGTCAGGCAAATGTAACAAATTAACCTTGTCAGAAAATAACAGCGGAAATGAATGAGCAGTAAGTTTATGAATTCCCCATTTATTGCAATTCTTGGGTTTAGGATTCTCCAGACGCTATTTGATGCATGTGTATTCACACAGCTTTACCGCGTGCTATTTTTAGAATGATTCTCCTGCTGGAGTTGTACTCGCACGAATTAATTCACGGGGACAACAGTTGGTTACAGCGTACAATGATATTTTTACACAATCATAAAATAATAGGAAATATAAGCCCAATCAAATTTGCTAATATTTGTTTCGCTTATTTATCAGAAAAATACCACAAATTTACCACTTTATATTTTGTGCTTGCGAGCTCAACAGGCAACATTGTACGTTGTGACCGACTGTTGTCCCAGTGAATTGCAGCATTGTAATTGCTATTTATAGAGCGCGCCGATTATGTAAGCTAAACAATATAGTTATTTCATGATGTGAATGAATATAACATTCTGATCATGACATACAATGACTAAATTGTTCATAATTATGTTCATTTCTAGAGTGTATGTCGAAGATATGTTTATAACTTTAATTTAACCGCTTATGTAAACAATTATGTAAATGTTTAATCCCCAAAAGTATGCAATAGTTATTGGTATACGTTAAACCATTGTTTGAAGTTTGCATTCCCTAAAATGAGAAAATTTGCTCGATTCTATTGGCATTCAATTTTTCTGCTGCATAATTATTGCAAGAAATTCAGGTCAAAAGTGATCTTAGACAGCTATGCCAAAAACTTAGCCAATGTGGAAAAAACCAGACATACAGTATGTAAAAATGCAAGTGAGAACCGTTATAAACATGGACTTGTCGATACAGGTAAATTAGACTATTTATATATCAAGGGTTGATAGTGAAACTATTGTATCTGCTTAACATTTCTATATCAGATACAATAGTTTCACGCTCAACCCTCGAAATGCAGACGATTGCAGCGTGTTTATAAACAGAAAACCATGACTCCCCTGTTTACAATAAATGTTTTATCCCCTCATTGTCAACAAAATTTAAACCGACTATACCTCTTTACCTTGTCTACGTTTTTGACTAATTTCCAGTTCTGAGCTCCCTACTCAGAAGTTGCATTGGCTCAATTCTCATTTTCAATTTACCAGTGCCAGTGTTTAAAGACCGTGTAACATGACCTGGGAAAATCCCCCCTTAATATCACATATTGGATAGGCAACATTCATAGAATACACTCACTGACTAACCTGTGCCTATTAATAGTATACACGTCAGCAACACTGATTCGTTCTAACAAGCATCAAGAGTATGATGAGACAATAAGATTAATAGTGAATGGAGAATTACTTATATTAATTTTATAAACTTACCATGCATGTTTATTTGAATAACAGTTGGTAGATCTATTTATTAAGAATTATTTAGAATTGCATTTTCTCTTATCTTCTCCTGTAGAGGCTATTCAATAAATAGATTTTGCATCTTCCTATAGACAGACACTGGCGGAAGCTTCGGACATAAGTAATTTAATTTCATTTAAATTTGGCATTTTTACTTTACGTGCGTTTTATGAATGCATTAAAACTATAATAATTAATATATACAAAAACGCTCTAGACCTATTTTCCCAAAGGAATTTAAATTTAATTTGCCACTTTTAAATATAACTTGACGTTTCTGTTATCACAAAATGGAGTCAAATCATCATATTTAATGCGATGAATGTTCCCTGACGTGTGTTTTTATTTGGCATACATAGTATAAATGCTTATTCAATAATAAATATGATAAACGCTCATATTCATTCTCGTCTTTATTTTCTTGAAAACAATGTAACTTCTATTAAATTTCGATTTGCCGGACAAATACTGTATACATTATTTAGTTCTAAAAAATCACGGATGAAAAATATGAGACGGTAAGATCAGTTAATTGTACGGACATTACATAATTAAGATATCTTAAACATATGGACTTTTCATAGTTTCCCGGCAGCTTATGATGCTCTGCATCATTGTTTTTTTTCTTGTGAAATACTGATGTTTCTACCAAAATTCTTGTGTAGAGGCTATACAATCTACAGATAGACATTATTCGGCGTAATTGTCTAAGATCACTTTTGACCCAGATTTTCTTGCGATAATTATGCAGCGGGAAAATTGAATGCCAATAGAATTGGGCACATTTTCTAATTCTAGGGAATGCAAACTTCAAACAATGTTTTAACGTATACCAATAACTGTTACATAATTGTTTACATAAGCGGTTAAAATGAAGTTATAAACATATCCTCGTGTATACTCTAGAACTGAGGCTAATTATGAACGTATTTTCTCATTGTATGCCATAAACAGAATGGTGTATTCATTCACGTTACGAAATAACTATTTTGTTTAGCCTACATTTATATAAGCGTTATGTTCTATAAATAGCAATTGTGCAATGTTCCCATGCATAAATCTCACTCAAAGAGTTGCCATTCCATGTAGCCCATTGATTCTAGCGAGTTCATCGCATTCCACAAAAAGTAGTGGCATTCTAAAAATAGCGCGCGTAGCTAGCAACGGCTGTATAGCTGTGTTCATATACTCGTACATGCATCAATAATAGCGTTTAAAGAATCATAAACCTAAAAATTTCAATAAATGGGGAATTTATATTATAAACTTAATGTTTATTTGATTTAAAATTGTGGTTACGATTTATTAACGATTATTTATAATTGCATCTTTCTATCAACTTCTCCAGTAGATGTTATTTAATCTGTAAAAAGATGCTACATTTTCTTTAGATAAAATGTTATGAAAGAAGATTCGGAATATGTCGAATTGTTATTCGCGTAGCATGAATACACAATTTGCAATACTAATTATACACAGGAACCCTTGATATATCATATTTCTACGGATATAATTTAAAATCGTCATAGTCTAATGAATTTTTATGTTTGCGTTATCAAAAAATAAAGTCTTGACATTTGAAAAATCGCTGAATGTTCCCTGACTATTGCTTTTATTGGGATACACAGTGTACATGCTTATTTGACTTCAAATCATCATTATATTAGATAACTAACATGAATGGTATATTACCGGTACTATAAATAACTATATAGACTCGTCTGATACATAATAATTTTAATTCATTCCCGAAATTATTTTCTTACACTGTTAATTTGTTAAATTGGCTTGACATATTCAGATAAAAACAATTATGTTAACCTAAATTATTTTGGTTATTTATTTATCACTGGTGGAAACATGGAGTTGCATGATTGGTTTATTCACGGCATAGATATTAATTATAATTCTATTTGATTTTTAAATTTATAAATTTATTTCAAATTAACTTTTGGGTCCGAGAAGTTTTCTTATTGTGTCCCAAAAATCAGGGGTCCAATAAGTCCCCTAATATTGGTGGGGGCCAAAAAATCTCGGATCTGAGAAGTCACGTTACCGATCATCTTGGCCGTCTGTTTAGGTAATCTTTAAATGACATCTCAATATTAATTTCAACGAAATGTAGAAACATTTCATAATACTTTTTAGGAGATAGCCACATGAAAATATCAGTTTGCTATTTGATGATGAAAATTTACTTATTTAAATAATAACATTGAAAAACAATATTAAATGCGTGTAGAATAACGATCTATGAAGAAATGAGACTGATTGTTTATAAACCAAATAAACATAAGCATAAGTTTAAATATTCATGTTGGATATTTCATTTACATTCTTTAAAAACATTTACAACATACACCAAATATATTTTTTAAAGATATTTCTAGTATCAATTGACTTGCCCATTCTGCCATAAGGCATACAATTTCAACATGCCCAAATCCACCCTGAACTTGTCTGAAATATAGATATAACATAATAATACAGAATCCATGATCAGTGTTTTTGATAGTAATGATGTTTGAGTAGGGATTCAAGGATAGAAAATAATGTGGTTTTAATACATTTGGAACGAAATTGCTGGACAATGTCGTAATTTTGGTAAACACATTTTTGGATTTCCTATATCCAAATTTCTTATACTTGCCCGTTTGGGCAGACTAGTCAAAATTTCAACTTGCTCGGATTGATATTTACTTGTTCCGAGATTTGGGCAAGTGGGTTATTTCGAAGACTGAATTTCCATTCATCAATAACCAAAAAACACTTACAAGCTTGACCATGACAATTATTTATATAGGCTGATCCAGGCCCTATAGAATAGAAGTGCTTGAAGCGCTGAAATACATGAAATACATGTCTGTCAATCATTACACCCTTGATTTTGATTTTTTGTTTGATTATAATTATTTCAATGGGTTGGATCATTTTTATGCTCTTACAAACATAATCAAGGATAATTTTCAATTTTCCAAGACAGTGTTTCAAAATTCCATGATTTGTCCATGATAAAACCCAAATTATCAAGATTCCATGATTTTTCCAGACAAAAACAATTTTCCATGACTTTTCCAGTTCTGCACAAACCCTGTGTGAACTTTCAAAGTCATTGGGCACTGAAAAAACATAGCACAAGATCATGCTATGTGAAAATGCGGTTGGTAAACAAGATTCTGTGTTTGATAAACACACATGCCCCCTCCCCCGTTGGTGCTGGATAGGCCATTTCTTAGTCCAAATTAGGTCAAGGTCAAGGTCAAAGTGAGGTTGGATGATATGGGTGGATTGGGAATGGTTATCAGTAACAACTGTGTAAATATCCAAGTGATGTAGTAAGCGGTGTTGGTGCTAGACGAAATGGTAAAATCCAGTTAACCAAGAGACAGCCCATTTAAATTATTCTAAGTGGAAATTAGACCAAGGTCAAGGTCAAAGTAAGGTGTGGTGATATGGCTGGATAGGAAAGGGTCATAAGCAACAACTGTGTAAGTATCCCAATTGTAAGCGGTAATGGTGCTAGAGGAACCTTTAAAATCTACTTAACCTTGTCACAGACGGAAGGACAGAATGACATACGGACAGGACAATCACTATAAGCCTCCCGCATCAAGATGCCGGGGGCATAAAAATTACCAAAACATAGCTTACCAATGTAGTAAGTGATGTATGCAGAAGCCATAGTGATGGTGATCTCTGCGATCGCGTCGTTGAAGATTCGTGACAGCCAGAAGAGTGTAATCTTCGCCATTATGAAGCCCACGCATGGCCCACCTATGGCGATCCGTATGAAGTCCAGGACAATGTCACCACCTGGAGGCCAACAATGATAACATGTTGTAGAGAACCTTTTTTTAAGGTGACATAGTCTTATACAGTATAACCAGTTATTGTCCCTATTTTAAGGTGACATAACTTTATAGAGTATAACCAGTAATTTTTGTGTACTGAAATGGTTGCGAAAGGTGACATAATTTTATAGCATATAACCAGTAATTTTTGTGTATTAAAATGGTTGCGAAAGTCTCAAAACATCCAATTTTGTGTTCTAAATGTTTGCTTTTTTTTCCAGAAAGAATTTATTTCTGTTGCAATTTCTCAAATAAGCAATTGCTTTAAGCAATGTCTTAAATAAGCAATTGCTTTAATAATTTTATTCTTATTGCTAAAACATTACATATCATCTATCTTACACATGAACATTTGATCTATTGTTATCTGAGGGGGAATAACAGATGTGTTAAGCTTCCCGATTTTTACTGCCGTTCTTGAGCCGACAGAGTCGCATATCAAATATGTCAAAAGTTGGGACAATATTCCGAGATTCTGAGCTCAAAATTCAATTTTTGATCAAAAGCTGAAATATGTCCTGACAGAGTCCTGACAGCATCCCGACATTCCTGATTTTCAGCTTGACTATTCACCGAATAGTTTGAGCTATACTACTCACCCGTTCGTCAGCGTCAGCATAATGCTCTGGTTAATGTTTGCGTGCAACAAGTCCATATCTACTGCAGATATTCAATTTAAACTTGACACATGTTTTCGGGGTCATCTTGTAAGACCACTGACCAAGGACCATAACTCTGACCTGCAATTTAGCAGAATGCCCCTTTTTGTACTTCGAAATT
This sequence comes from Congeria kusceri, assembly GCA_027627225.1. Lineage (NCBI taxonomy): Eukaryota > Metazoa > Mollusca > Bivalvia > Myida > Dreissenidae > Congeria > Congeria kusceri. The sequence goes on from CM051027.1 coordinate 54,899,153, forward strand.
CAGGTTAAAGTTTGCATGCAACAATTCCATAGCTCTGTAACTACTAAAGATATTCAATTGAAACTTCACACATGTCTTCGGGGTCATTATGTAAGGTCATCTACCAACGCCCATAACTCTGACCTGCAATTTAGCAGAATTATGCCCCTTTTTGTAATTAGAAAATCAGGTTTAAGTTTGCATGCAACAACTCCATATCTTTATAACTACTACAGATATTCAACTGAAACTTCACACATGTCTTCAGGGTCATTATGTAAGGCTAAATGAATTGTTGCTCAAGCACTTTTTGCCAAAAAACAGGAGGGAGGGCGAATATTTTTTTTATTGAAGTATTTTATATATATTTTGTTCTCTTACTCTTTTCATTTGGCACTATGTAATGGGTTTTTAAAACAAGAAAATAAGTACAGATTAAAGACAATTTTAAGTTTTAAAGCATCCCTTTGTTATAAAATTCTATATATAGATTTATTAATCACAAATGGTCATTTATGCAAGCTGATGTAAAAAGGCAATCAAGTTAAATGTTCATCATTAACATAAGTGCCTTCAAATTGATATACCATCAGCATCAAAAGTACTTCTAGTTATAGAATTTAAGATTTTGTAATTCATATTTTTTATAACTGTCAAAAACAGGAATTATTTTTGCAATAAATCACCAATAATTTTTGGAAAGGAAAATCAACACTTGTCACTGCTGCGGGCATTTTCGTTTGTTTCTATAGGACTTATATTGACACAGATTTTCTTAAAAAAATATGGAATGCTATTACACAAGCAAAAGCACCTACAAAACAAAAGTTTAAATCCACAAATAGATGATATTTATAAAGGTTCCCAATTAAATATGACTTTGTTTTCTTCATAATTTACAAGTTATTTCACATTTTGTGTATATCCAATTTATATACCGTAAATGTCCTTATTGACGCCCATGCCCTAATGCATGGGGTATGTTTTGGTCCCGAAATATTTGTTGTCTATATATTTATTCGAAAATTAACGAAAAACTAGAGTTAATTTCGAAAGAAATGATTAAATAGACCGCCACATTTATGTATCCGGAATTGCCTGTATATAAATACCTATTCCCCACTATACGGGTTACACGCAACCATTTATGACGCAAGTGAACGGGACCACAAAAATTAATTACAATATTATGAATATTTATTATAAGAACATGTAATAACAGTTTGCGCACGTAATACAAGTTTCATGCTTCCCACGTGGAGGTTTCAACAAGCGCTGTCATAAGCAGTCAACCAGAATGTTGTGAACAGTGCCATAATTATACATGTACCGTTAGCATACATGTATTAGCGTTCTAGGTGTAAAGCGTTATGATTGACAACCAAACAAGAAATACTGTTTTAATGTTATCTGATAAACAGGGAATATAAATGTAGGCAAATTGTGAGGAAACATTTTCTAATATTTACCGGTATTTATATTTCATTTTTGCTAACTATCCCACATTATTCTGGATAAAGTTTTACTTTGTGCAAGTCAGCTCGTCGTGTCGATCGACGATATTAATTTAGACAGTACCATAGTAAATTTTCTCATACGGACAAAGCCCATCGGCCGTATTGAGACTGTACCAATGTGTATTATGTCATTGGAAAGTGCGCATACATGAAAACTTGATATCTGGATAATGGCAGATTTAACAAAAAATGGCTCCATTTAAAAGCGCAGGGGTCCTAAAATGAAACGCGCCCTGCGCGTCAAAAAGGACATTCACGGTAATTAAATCAGATGGGAAGAAAGTTCCTGGAAATACTGAAATCTCTACTGGGTTACTCTTCTTCAGCTATGTTAAAATGCGGATTCGTTTAATTTTAAGCCGCTGTCCATGGGATCAAAGGCGCTTGGTACGAACAGAATATAACGATTGGCCACTCGTAGCTGAGCATGGTATTTCTCTGAGATTTCAGGCTTGGTTACGACATGATGTGAGTCCATATGTTTTGATACGATGTTTTGCACTCTTTTTCGATCTGGTCACGATTTGTCAATTACAGGTGTCACGATCTGTCACGGTCTGATCTCCAGTTTAGATAAGATTACATACGTTCAGTTGGGATTGTTTCGATCTTGTCCACGATTGGGTCTCGATCTGACACAATCATCACGATCTGGTTCCCCAAATTAGGATGTGCTAATACATACAGCTAAGTTCCGATACGCTTATCGCGAATCCATACGCTCCGTCATTATTGGATTGATGGAGATCACGATTTGAGCTACGACTGGATCCAAATGATATAAATACAGCCCGACTGACTATCGACTTCATTGTTTCTTGAGATTGCAACACATCTTAACAGAGCGTTGTGTTTTTTCTCTTCTACAATCAATCCCGATCACTACGATTTGGATGCAAGATTAGATACGATTTGTCGTGCTTTGTTACGATGCAAAAAGATCTGATACGATGATCCAGATGGACAATTGATCACACTTGATCGTGTTAATTGTGAGCATTTTTTACCCATTCAAAACTTTTCTATGATTAACATGATTGCCATGACTGACCTCAAGATCTGATAAGATCTGATAGGATCGTCACTATTGGTCCACTATTTCAATCGTGGAACAAAGCGTGATAGTGGGAACCTAGCGTTACAGAGCGTGGTGTTCTTCTTGTCTCCGATCGATCACGATCACCACGATTTGGATACACGATTAGATATGATTTGTCCCGCTTTGTTAATATGCACTAAGATTTGATACGATGATCCCGATGGACAATTCATCGCAGTTGATCGTGTAAATCGTAGACAATTTTTTAACCGTTCAACATTTTTCTACGATTAACACGATTGTCCCAACTGACTTAAAGATCTGATAAGATCTAATAAGATCTGATAGGATCACCACAATTGGTCCAGGATTAAGACCACAATTTCAATTCTGACGCAAATCATGATAATGGGAACATTGCATTAAGATGTGTTGCGATCTCAAGAAACAATAACGTCAATAGTCGGGCTGTATTTATATTCATTCGGATCCAGTCATAGCTCAAATCGTGATCTCCATCGCGAAAGACATTGGGACCACAATCGTATCCTATCGTAACGGAGCGCATGGATTCGTGATAAGCATATTGGAACTTATTTGTGCGTACTAGAACATCCTTATTGGGGAACCAGATTGTGATGATCATATTAGATCAAGACCCAATCGGAGACAAGATTGAAACAATCCCAACAGAACGTATGTAATCGTATCTAAACTGGAGATCAGACCATGACAGATAGTGACACTTGTAATTGACAAATCGTGACCAGATCGCAACACAGCGCTAAACATCGTATCAAAATCTAAGGACTCACATCACATCGAATCCAAGCCTGAAAAATCAAAGAAATACGACGATCAGCTGCGAGTGGCCAATCTTGGCGTTCGTAACGGATCGCACGATAGTGGGAACCTAGCATAACATGCCCGTCAGAAACACTTTCTGCAAAGTTTTATTTTTGATATATTTCTGGACTGCTCCTTTCAAACCCGGGCGCGATCGTAAAAAAATTGTAAATAAATTTGTTTTTAAGCATTAAATCAAATTGGTGGTGGGCCATAAAAAAACGTTGCAGTGCTGCTAGAGAAACAAATCATTAAACTTTTTTTAGCCTAAGGTCACTGACCAAGGCCCATAACTCTGACCTGCAATTTAGCAGAATTATGCCCCTCTTTGTACTTAGAAATTTCAGGTTAAAGTTTGCGTGCAACAACTTCATATCTTTATATCTACTTCAGATATTATATTAATACTTCACACATGTCTTCAAGGTCATTTTATAAGGTCACTGGCCAAGGCACTTAACTGTAACCAGCATTTTAGAAGAATTATGCCCTTTTTGTAGTATTTAAGGCCAATAAATCTGCCAAAGCGATTAAATAGTCAAGTGCGCTGTCCTGAGACAGCTCTTGTTTTATTATTTGTATCATAACACTGTCGGGACACTGTCGGGAGCCACAATTGGGAATGTATGACTGCCATATTATATCATACTGGTGTATCTGCTACCCAACATAACCACACTAATTGTTAGTAATTTTATTGTTCATGCTATGGCATCATTCGCCAATAAAGCGTGATAGCAAAAATTACCAGTTTTATACAGCAATTTTTCATGAATATATGGAAGGGTCAAGAGTCCATATGGCCAGGAATTTCAAGTTATGAAATCGTGCAAATTCGGGATCATTGTTAAGTAATGAATTTGACTCAACACTAACAGAATATAGTTTAATATGGACTGCTGTCAATATTTGGGTGACATAAAGTTCCACAGCAAAAATGCCAAATTATAGAGTAAGGTATATATGGTATTTAGAAGAGTTTATAAGAATTCAGAAAGTTTAGCTTTCCAGTGAACATGAATGGGTTCTTTTACTGAACCCCTATCTCATCCGTGTGTGGAAAATTAGAATAACAACATAATTTCTTCCTTTTTCTCAACCAAGTTTCTAAAAGCACTGACGAAAACTAATATAAAATATTAATTGCTAAGACCCTATGCATCTGTTATAGTCAGGCAGTTCCTCTCCATAAAAAACTGACGAATGGATTACAAGAAATTAGAAGATGGCATTTAAGGGTCAGGAAATTGAATCTGCATAATTCTTTGTGGGGTGCCTAACTCTGTTTGAAATGTAAAAATTAAAACACCCATCTTGAACTGAGAGCACTGAATGATATGTTAAATTGTGTTGCTGATTAGGGCATTGTTGCCGATCATGATGTTGTTGCCGATCATGATGTTGTTGCCGATCATGATGTTGTTGCCGATCATGATGTTGTTGCCGATCATGATGTTGTTGCCGATCATGATGTTGTTGATAATGATGATGTTGTTGATGATGAAGAAGTTGATAATAAAGACACCGTTGCTGAACACAATGTTGTTGATGATGAAGATGTATATGATGATGACCCAGTTGCTGGTGATGATGTTTTATCCCATCATCACGGCTGCATTGACAAAACAAGAAATGTCTTTTAAAAAAGACAATCAGCGTTGAAATTAACATTGAGATGTCATTTAAAAATTACCTAAACAGACGGCCAAGATGATCGGTTACGTGACTTCTCCGACCCCACCAATATTAGGAGACTAATTGGACCCCAGATTTTTCGGACACTATAAGAAAACTTCTCGGACCCAAAAGTTAATTTGAGATGAATTTATTAATTTAAAAATTAGATAAAATTATCATTAATATCTATGCCGTGAATAAACCAATCATACAGCTCCATGTTTCCACCAGTGATAAATGAATAACCAAAATAATTTAGGTTAACATAATTGTTATCTGAATTTGTCAAGCCAATTTAACAAATTAACAATGTAAGAAAATAATTTCGGGAATGAATTGAAATTATTAAGTATCTGACAAGACTATATAGTTATTTATAGTACCGGTAATATACCATTCATGTTAGTTATCTAATTTTTTTATATAATGACGATTTGAAGTCAAATAAGCATTTATACTGTGTATCCCAATAAAAAAGCAATAGTCAGGGAACATTCAGCGATTTTTGAAATGTTAAGACTTTATTTTTGTTAACGCAAACATTAAAAATCATTAGACTATTACAATTTTAAATTATATCAGTAGAAATATGATATATCAAGGGTCCCTGTGTATAATTAGTATTGCAAATTGTGTATTCATGCTAGGCGAATAACAATACGACGTATTTCGAATCTTCTTTCATAACATTATAGAAAATGCAGCATCTTTTTACAGATTAAATAACATCTACTGGAGAAGTTGATAGAAAAATGCAATTATAAATAATCGTTAATGAATCGTAACCATAATTTCAATTCAAATTAACAGTAAGTATATAAAAATAAATTAAACATTTAATGAAATTTTTAGGTTTATGATTCTCTGAACGCTTTTATTGAAGCATGTACGAGTATATTAACACAGCTATACACCGGTTGCTAGCTACGCGCGCTATTTTTAGAATGACACTTCTGTTTCGGGAATGTGATGAACTCGCTAGAATCAATGGGCTACATGGAACGGCAACTCTGCGAATTAGATTTTATGAATGGCAACATTGCACAATTGCTCTTTATAGAGCGTACCGTACCGCTTATATAAATGTAGGCTAAACAAAATAGTTATTTCGTTACGTGAATGAATATAGCATTCTTTTTATGGCATACAATGAGAAAATACGTTCATAGTTAGCCTCAGTTCTAGAGTATATGTCGAGGATATGTTTATAACTTCATTTTAACCGCTTATGTAAACAATTATGTAAAGTTTTAATCCCCAAACTTATGCAACCATTTACGTTAAACCATTGTTTGAAGTTTGCATTCTCTAAAATTAGAAAATTTGCCAAATTCTATTGGCATTCAATTTTCCCGCTGCATAATTATCGCAAGAAATCTAGGTCAAAAGTAATCTTAGACAGCTACGCTGAATAACACCCCAAGGGATAAACTTAGCTGTATTTCCACCTTGTTGATTACAGCAAACACGCACAGTTTAATGACGTAATTTTGTTTATTTTTGTGGCGTCATTTGATGTTTATTGTGTTATTTAGTGATTTTTTTTCATTAATTTCAAAATAAAGACAGAAAATAATGGGAGAAAAAGAATACCAGGTAAGTGTTGAATACAGATACGTTTATTTGCTTGGCACGAAAACCTGAACCACTCGCCAAGGCTTGTGGTTTAGGTTTCTCGTGGTTTAGGTTTTCTAAGCCTCGCTAAATAAACTATCTTCATTAAAAACTAACCTAGTATTCTCTAAGTATGTGGTGATGATGTTGTTGCTGATGATGATGTTGATGATTATGATACCGTTGCTGATGATGGTATTGTTGTTGCTGATGATGATGTTGATGATTATGATACTGTTGCTGATGATGGTATTGTTGTTGCTGATGATGATGTTGATGATTATGATACTGTTGCTGATGATGGTATTGTTGTTGCTGATGATGATGTTGATGATTATGATACTGTTGCTGATGATGGTATTGTTGTTGCTGATGATGATGTTGATGATTATGATACTGTTGCTGATGATGGTATTGTTGTTGCTGATGATGATGTTGATGATTATGATACTGTTGCTGATGATGGTATTGTTGTTGCTGATGATGCTGTTGGTGATTATGATACTGTTGCTGATGATGGTATTGTTGTTGCTGATGATGATGTTGATGATTATGATACTGTTGCTGATGATGGTATTGTTGTTGCTGATGATGATGTTGATGATTATGATACTGTTGCTGATGATGGTATTGTTGCTGATGATGATGTTGATGATTATGATACTGTTGCTGATGATGTTGTTGTTGTTTGTGGATGATGATGTTGATGATTGTGACACCATTGCTGAAGATAGTATTAATGGTGATGATGATATAATTGCTGATGATGATGCTGTAACTGACGATGATATTGCTGATGATACTGTTGCTGATGATGGTATTGTTGCTGATGATGATACCATTTCAGATGATGATGCTGTAACTGACAATCATGTTGATGATGATGATACTGTTGCAGATAATGGTGTTATTGGTGATGATGATGATGTAACTGACCACGATGTTGATGATGTTGTTGATGATTATACCATTAGTGATGATGATGCTGTAGCTGACAATCATGATAATGTTGCTGATTGTGTTGATACCATTGCTGATGATGATGCTGTAAATGACAATCATGTTGATGATGATACTGTTGCAGATGATGGTGTTGTTGGTGGTGATGATGACAACGATTTTAGGATACTGTTGCTGCTGCTGATGTTGTTGGTGATGATTATACCATTGCTGATAATGATGCTGTAACTGACAATCATGATGATGATGATTGTGATAATATTGCTGAAGTTTGTGATAACATTGCTGAAGATAGCATTGTTAAGGTAGCACAACTCTAAGGCTAAAAAAAACTAGAGATGTTTGTAAAACATGTACGCCCCCCCCCCCCCCCCCCGACTTGCAGCCAAGTTGTGAATATGTGCAATTGTTAAGACTTTTAAAATATGCAATCCCAAGTGAGGTCTCGATGTATGGTACAGTAGATTCCGCTTAATTGAATAGCCCATTTGTCACGTCCGAATATTCAAATATTCGGAGTATTCATATATGCGGAATCAGTCATATTTCCATTATTTCAATGTTAATCAGATATGTTATGATCTTATTTAATCCATTTTGATGATATAATATCAAACCTGTTACGTAACAAAATGTTTCATACCTTAGTATGCTAATAAATATGCAGAAAAGCGTTCATAGATGTTCGTTATCCATTATACGGTGCGTTTGAAAAATAATTCACTTGTAATAATCACTAACAGCTACATTGCTTTCTAGATTTGTACTTGCGCTTTGTTTGTACAATGTATTACATGTAACAAAACTCATTGAATTACTTTATGATTAATTTTGATTTGGTATGATACATGATGCATAGGGTTGATATACACGAATTGAGAATGAAATGTCACACTCATCACTTTATGCAAACTGTCGAGTAACACGCGTCAAAAGTTTGTTTCCGAACTGCAACCAATTATCATAATGAAAACTGTGAATTATATCAGTTTCATTAATCAGTTCTAATAAAATCTAATTATGTTTTGTAACCGGAGACTCCAGTGTATGCGCTGTACTTGACCCGCAAATTACACCTATAAGTCACGTGACATTCAACAGACGCTGCATTCATGCGTGGTGTGCAATGATAACAAAGGCGGTCATAGAAGCGTGACTGTCAAAACTTTCGATATGATACGTATCCTCGGAGATTATGTGATTATCGAGCGGACTATACGCCTACAACTGATAATTGGCTATTCAATTAACCGGAGGACACCATATTTTCTATCAGATTAGGCGGAGTTTTTACAATGGGAATGAATGCAAACGGTTTGGTGTTTTCAATCTCTATTCAATTAAGCGAAATATTCAATTATCCGATATTCAATTAAGTGGAATCTACTGTATCTAGGTATTTAGTTTCATTAAAATATCTCAATGCATTCTTGAGCGGATGCTGTTTTTCTATTTTTAGTAATGGTGACCTTGACCCACACATCCCATATGAAATCCCAAGAGATGTCTCAATATAAGGTATCTTTGTATGAAGTTTCATTAAAATATCTCGATGCGTTGTCAAGTTATTGAGCGAAAAAAGTTTTTCTATTTTTAGTAATGGTGACCTTGACCTTGACCCCACCCACCCCATATGCTATCCCAAGGGAGGTGTCAATATAAGGTATCTATGTATGAAGTTTCGTTCAAATATCTAGATGCATTCTCAAGTTACTAAGCAGAAATCGTTTTTCTATTTTTAGCAATGGTGACCTTGACCTTTGACCTGTTGACTTCAAAATGAAAGGCATCTTCCTTTCCTCCCAAGTAACCAGCATACCAACTTAAATGATCGTAGGTCAAAGCGTTCTCTAGATATCGTGCGGAAACAAAATGGTCTACGGACAGACTGACCATGTTACCGACTGACCGACCGACCGACGGACAGGTGCAAAGCAATATACCCCCACTTCTTCGAAGGGGGGCATAATTAATGAATTGTTTCTCAGGCTCTTTTCCAAAAAATCAGGAGGGAGGGAGTTTTTTATGTTTTTTTTCTCCTACTCTTTTCGATTGGCACTATGTAATGGCTTATTAAAACAAGTAAATAAGTACAGATTAAAGACAATTTTAAGTTTTAATAACAACATAAGCATCCTTTTTTTTATAAAATTCTAAATATAGATTTATTAATCACAAACGGTCATTTATGCAAGCTGACGTAAAAAGGCAATCAATTTGAATGTTTATAATTAACACAAGTGCCTTTAAATTGATATACCATCAGCATTTAAGTACTTCTATTTATATTTAACTTTTTGTAAATTCATATTTTTTATAACTGTCAGAAATATGAATTATTTTTGCAATAAATAACCAATAATTTTTGGAAAGGAAAATCAACACTTGTCAATGCAGCTGGCATTTTCGTTTGTTTCCATAGGACTTATATTGACACAGATTTTCTTAAAAAAATATGGAATGTTTATTGTTCAACAGATTTTGGCAACATAATCTATTGCTCTTAACTCATTGTTAACATTGATCTTAACCATAAAAATTGTAAAATAAAATTTGATTATTATATATAACAACCATTTACATTAACAAATGTTTAATATAATGCCAAAAATAATTTGAGGTCTTTCAGTCTCAGGCCCAGATCGGGGGTGTGTGTGTGTGGGGGGGGGGGGGCGTGAAAGGAGTACCTATAAAAGAAAATATATGAAATATATTAGGGTGGCCACTGAAATTCTGAAATAAAATTCCCTGACGTTTCCCTGATTTTTCCCTGACTGGAATTCCATGACATTTATTGTCAAATTACCGGTAAAATTAGTGCAAAGTGGTGATAGCCTACATAAATATATGACCACTATTTTCCATTTTTAGCCAGTTTTACTATTGTTTACTCATTCTAAACAAATTGGTTTTATTGGTTTATTGTTTACATATTTATTAAATTCTAAATTTCACTACTAAATTTTGGATTAGTTCCAACACTTTTGGTAAAATTCCCTGTTTTTTTCACACTTTTTCCCTGTTTCCCATGTTTTCCAGTGTCTGTGTCCACCCTGTATACAGTAAATATGTACAGTAAATATTCCAATGTTATCAAATTTACCTGAGACGCCTTCGTCGCTTGTTTCCAGTTTCAGAAACACGTTGAAAAAAACAATAGCTGATCCATCGTTTAATAATGCCTCCCCTTCAATAACCATTGCCAACTGTTTGGAAGCACCTAATGCACACAAACAAAAATACAGGTTTGTAATCAAACATACCTTGAACAAAGCCAAACAAAAGGAAATTCTAAATTCTACTGTTAAAATTGTTTTAAATAATTTAGAAAATAATACAGCTGTGTTTAGTCCATTCCACTATTCATAAACAAATTCTTTATAAAATTCACATCCCCTTAAAGACAGACTGTCTGATTTTTATGGATTCATTATACGCCCGTTTGAAAAACAGGTCATAATACGGGAACGCCCAAGCCGGTGAGCGGGCGGGCAGGCGTTCGGTAGAGCCATGGTAGATCTTTGTCCGAAGCATATCTTTGTCCAGCATGGATGGATTTTCAAATAACATGGCAGAAGTGAAAAGCATGATGAGACCGAGTGTCGCGCGCAAAAACTAGGTCCAAGGTCAAGGTCAGAATTCAAGGTTAAAGGTCAAATGTAAGAAATGACTCCTTACCACCTTGACCAGAGCATATCTTTGTCCAGCATGGATGGATTTTCAAATAACTTGGCAAAAGTGATCAGCATGATGAAACAGAGTGTGACGTGCAAGAACCAGGTCCCTAGGTCCAATGTTAAGGTCACAATTCACGGTCAAAGGTCTAATGAAAGAAGTCAATCCTTACCACCTTGACCAGAGCATATCTTTGTCCAGCATGGATGGATGTTCAAATAACTTGGCAAAAGTGATCAGCATGATGAAACAGAGTGTGGCGTGCAAGAACCAGGTCCCTAGGTCCAATGTCAAGGTCACAATTCACGGTCAAAGGTCTAATGAAAGAAGTCAATCCTTACCACCTTGTCCAGAGCATATCTTTGTCCAGCATGGATGGATTTTCAAATAAATTGGCGGAAGTGATAATCATGATGAGACGGAGTGTTACACGCAAAAACCAGGTCCCTAGGTCAAGGTCACAATTCAAGGTCAAAGGTCAAAGGTCCGGAGCACAACTTTGTCCAGCATAGAGGTATTTCCAATGATAAGCATGATGAGACAGAGTATTGCGCCCAAATTCCAGGTCCCTAGGTCCAAGGTCAAGGTCACAATTCAAGGTCAAAGGTCCGGAGCACAACTTTGTCCAGCATAGAGGTATTTCCAATGATAAGCATGATGAGACAGAGTATTGCGCCCAAATTCCAGGTCCCTAGGTCCAAGGTCAAGGTCACAATTCAAGGTTTAAGGACAAATATAGGAAATCAATCCTTAACAGTGTAGAATAGGTCGATTTCGTATTCTAGATTGTATCTATTTTTATACAAATTTCATATAGTGTTTATGTCCCTTGTCTACTAGTATTATGTAGTGTTTATGTCCCTTATCTTGTATGTGTCCATTTGCTCCAGTTGTGAGATTCAGTCCCTTGTCCTGTATGCGTCCAGCCATGTACTGTGATGTCATTCACGAATTGTACAGTCAGTATGCAAGGTTTCTGATGAACAAGATTTTGATTGGTCAGGTGGGAAATAACATGTTTTATAGATATGAAATAACTGACCATGCTTTCTTTTCCATTTTGCTAAGCATTAGAGTCGCAAGACATTAATTGCTGCCATTGTTTAATGTCTTTTGTTGTATTTCATATATCCAACCTGGTGAGTGTGCTTACATTTGTTTAAAGTTGCATTTGCATTTATTAATGTATTTTTTATTGTAAATGCAATTTATTTCATTAACATGTAATTTATTTAATGAAATGCTTGAATTTTCGTACAATGTATTTTGTATTTGTTTTGTGAATGTTATGATATATTGTAATTCTATGTTAATATTTGTTGTAGGTTTTCATTTATATATGTTAGGCCAAAATTTTTTATTTTTTTTTTTAACGGAATTTTTTTTTTATAATTGAGTCAGGGGGAGAAATAAAAATAAAAATAATATGTCTTTTTATCACCAGTCAACAACAAAATTAAAAATAAAAATGAAAAAAATACCTTTTTATTTATTTTCAAAATAAAACATTTTTTAACAGTCACAGCCAAAAACATGCACTTTTAAGACATACTAGTAAAAATAAAATAGTTGAAAACTCTTTAACCATGTATTTGAACAGAATTAAACAATCATTATTTGATACTTATCCAAACATTTATTATTTTTAACTTGACAACTGCTTTTGTTTCATATTGTATTGTCATATTTCTGTGTTTGTACTCTTGTTATTATTTTAATTTAAACATTAATTAGCTGGCACTTTCGTTGAACCTGGTATCTTGTCAATTTTCATTCTTTTTGTAACTACTGGATCATCTGGAGCTCACTAACTTAATACTGAAATTTAGTAGTTTTCCCGACCTGTTTACTTTTATTCATACTTTAATTTAACATATAAGTTTACTCTAAAAGTTAACCTATTTTCAAACTAGTCCGATGCAATCATTCGGCAATTTATACAGTTTAATAATGCATATAATTTAAGTATGGCATTTTAATAAATAATATTTCATCAAACCTACCCAAAGCTTCCATAATGTCAAAGTGTACGCCTGAGAACACCTCTGCTTCATCGGCAAAGACACTCAAAATGATTACATTATTTTCACATAAATCTGTAACGATGTCAGAAACTGTGTTGTTCTATGCTATTTTGCGAATTGAAATGGATTCTCTTTCGTTTTTGATCAATTTTCAGATTTTTTCTGGCAATTCCAGGGGAAAGGGCCTGGCCTTTTTATAGGGAATATTACCACGAAATGCCTGATTTGGGGGAAAAAAATAAGCAATTTTGGGGGAAGATATTAACAGCTATAAGATGTTTACAATCCACACATTACTAATTGTAAGCGTCATGTAATTGTAGTATGATCTGTCACTATTCCCCTGTCATCTGGCTTTTCTAGGAACACTGGCCACTGGAGGAACCTACCTCAATGTTTTTACTGTTTTAATTGATATATATTTTACTGTCAGTGCTGTATATTAATATTATGGCATTAACAAAAGCACTTGTACACTTAAATTACTTGCACTATATTAAATATATTAAACATTGTAGTTTATTGTTCATTGCAGTAATTTGAATAACTTTAAATATAATTTTCATGTCAACATGTATACACTCACTGTTATAATATTTACAAGTGCTTCACAAAATATTAATGAACTAAAATTTGTAAATAGTATACTATAATGAATTGTTGCACTCTGGTTAACATAAAAAGGCTGAACAAAATATATATCAATTAGTACATGTATCAAAAACAACTAATTAGTAAAATAGGATATTATATTTGAAGTAAGAACTCAAGAACAATCCACTTTGACTTTCCGAAATGTAAACATACCCGATAACCAGTCCATTTGACATATTCCAGACACAAAATTTCACACTCCATTTATCAATAAGATAATCCTTTAATTAGTTGTGTCCACTGATTCTACTACAGCTTGCTAGCAATCATCTTTTATAAGACAGTGAATGCTGACAAACAGCTCCTTGTTTTGTTACTAGACTGGATATTGGAAATTAATGGTTTGTGTTATAAACTATGTGTTCTATACAAAAACCAGTCCTTACATTTTGCATAATTTATATGCGTACTCAAAGTGTTTCGTCTCCACCGAGAAAGAAATGGAAATAGTACTTTTTACTGGAACATAGTACAAAACATTTTAGCTATCCGCATATAATTTTTTTGTGCTATGAATAAAATACAAAGTCGGCGGGGAAATTATAAATAAAATTCACAAAAGTTACTTTTATTTTTATTTGATTTTGTCAAAATTTAGGGTCGGCGCTCCCGTAAAACAAAAGATAAAAAAATGTTGGCCTTACATATATAAATTCCCGGTATATTTTCAGGCGTCACATAAATTGCTCGAACCTCCAGACCGTGTTTGATTAATCTGCACCCCACCTCACTACAACAGTTTGTTCCGAGCATAACTTTGTCCAGCATGGATGGATTTTCAAATAACTTGGCAGAAGTAATAAGCATGATGACATGGAGTGTTGCACGCAAGAACCAGGTCCCTAGGTCCAAGATCAAGGTCACAATTCACGGTCAAAGGTCAAATATAAGAAATCAATCCTTTTCACTTTGTTTGGAGCATATCTTTGTCCAGCATGGATGGATTTTCAAATAACTTGGCAGAAGTGACAAGCCTGGTGAGACAGAGTGTCTCGTGCAAGAACCAGGTCACTAGGTCAAAGGTAAAGGTCACAAATCAAGGTCAAAGGTCAGATTTATGAACTTTATATACTGGTTTTCTTGATGAAAACCGTCCTGTTTTGTAAGGTCACCACTAACCAAACTTACCTGTACATAAATCCAAAGCTTTTGTGATAAAACAATAACATCAAGCTCTCAAAGAAAATATGACAAATCCCCGTAAAACATATGCCATCAAACATCATACCACCTGAACAAAGGCTTTGGTATATAGCTTGGACACATTTACCTAACACTAGTGAAATCTATTAGCATTATTAGCCTCTTAACTTATTTTCTATATTTAAACTCGGTTTTGTTCGTGCACATTTCACATGTTTAGTGATTTCATAGCTGTAGTTCAGTGGAATATTCTTACATCAATTTAACTGGATTCAATTACACACACTGATATATTTATCTTAACGGATTTGTAATATTGCGGCCTGCCTCGTTTCGAGAAAACTAACGTCAAAGTTTAGGCACGTGATTTTTATGAGAAAGTAGTCAGGCTTATGATTAAGATATTTCAAATAATTGTTTAAATCTTAAAAACTGTAAACAAAAAATATTATTTATTGGGTTATTTGTATAAAGATTGTAATTTTTGATATAATTTCTTGTTTAGTTGCCATAGCAACCATCTCTTTATCATTATTATTTTTGTAGGAAACATTTGTATATTCAAAGTTTGTCATTTGGGAAAGGCAGTCCATTAAATATATATTATATAAATTACTTGTCCTTATCATGCTAGGTTCTGTATTGTATGCATGACAAACATGAAAATCTGTGTGAAATGTGAAAATTTGTCGTTATGGTGGTGTTACTTAAACTGCTCATTCTTGTGCAAAACGCATGACTGAGAAAAAAGGAAGCCATTTCTAGTTTCTACACATATCAGTGTATTCAAAACTGCCAATAACTCATTGTCGCACAGATACCACATTTTGGCCAAAAATCTCAGGGGCTCACACATATATTCATGCCTAAAGGTCAGTATGAGTTTAATGTGTCAAAGCTATACCCCTTTATACTTTGCCGATCTAAAAAAAAGCCACCTTACCTATATCTCTTAACAGAGCCACCACAGCCACGGGATCTGTCGCGCTGAGGATCGACCCAAACATCATCCCCTCATTCCAAGACCAACCATACGTGAACAGGAAACGGCTCAGAATGGCCGTCAGAAATGCTGCTACGGCTACAAATAAATTCTATGAATTAAGGGAGACAGACAGCATTAATGTTGAACAATTACACATTTTACAGTATGTGAACATGAGAACGGCCATCAAAATGCTGCTATGGCTACCAAATAAATACAATACAATAGCATTATAATTATCAAGCCTAGAATACTTGTTTTTTTTTCTTTTAAAATGGGCAAAGTTTTTTATTAACTAACACAAAAATTTATATTTTAAAGTGTGTATGTTTTAATTAACAAAAACACATTCTATTTAAATTGTGTTACTTTCGATTGTCTTATCTTTATCAAAGAAAGGGAACTGATCACATGTGCATTTGCGTCTGAATTTTATTGAATTTGACATTTCCTTATTAAATATTTTAATGCATTAAATTTCAGATAAATGTATAGTAATGTCCTCTGGCCTAGTGGTTTGCATGACATATTTTTGATCCAGGGGTCTAAGTTCAAGCCCTGACTAATACACGTGAAGAATACTATATTAGTGTTGAATAAGTTTATTTAGCGAGGCTCAGGAAACCTAAACCACGAGCCTTGGCGAGTTGTTCAGGTTTTCAAACCATGCAAATAAATTTATCTTTAATCGACACTTACCTGGTATTCTATTTATCCCATCATTTTCTGTCTTTATTTTGAAAACTAGAATTGTCACATGAGTGACGGATATACCCCCACAATATGGCCTTGTCACAAAACTATGGCATCCATTCGAAAGAAATGGACAGAGAGAGAATGCTTTAATTGTGTGAATGGTGAACAGTGTATTGGAAAAATTTAATTTCAGTAGGAGCCATAACCCTGTCAACATTTAGTGGTTTGTAACCACAGTTAAACTTGATCTGTATTTTATGATGATACACCTATGTACCAAAAATATTTTAAATATGTGAAGCCTTTCAACAGCTATTGTCCATGTTTTTCGGGAATTTAAGTCAAAAAGGGGTCATAACTGTGTCAAACTTTAGTGGTTTGTAACCAAAGGCGAACTTGGCCTGTATTTTATGATGCCACAAATGTGCGCCAATATTTATTGTCCATGTTTTTCGGGAATTTAAGTCAAATAAAGGTCCATAACTCTGTCAAAATTTAGTGGTTTGTAATCAAAGTAGAACTTACCCGTATTTTATGATGCTACACATGTATACCAAGAATTATTTGAATATGTCAATAAAGCCATTCTTGAGTTATCGTCCGGAAATCATGTTTTTAGAGAATTTTAAGTTGAACAGGGGCCATTACTCTGTCAAAATTTAGTGGTTTGTAACCAACATCGAACTTGACCTGTATTCTATGATGTTGCACGTGTACCAAAAATTATTTGAATATGTCAAGCCTTTCTTGAGTTATCATCTGGAAACCATGTTTTTAGGGAATTTTAAAACAAACAGGGGCCATAACTCTGTCAAAATTTATTGGTTTGTAACCAACATTGAACTTGACCTGTATTCTGTGATGTTACACATGTGTACCAAAAACTATTTAAATATGTCGAGCCTTTCTTGAG
The DNA here is from genome assembly GCA_027627225.1 of Congeria kusceri. Classification (NCBI taxonomy): domain Eukaryota; kingdom Metazoa; phylum Mollusca; class Bivalvia; order Myida; family Dreissenidae; genus Congeria; species Congeria kusceri. The sequence continues at coordinate 54,916,875 of CM051027.1, forward strand.
TTATCATCCGGAAACCAAAAACCAACAGACTGACAGACCAGCCGACAGACAAGCTCACTCCTATATACCCACCTAAACTTTGTTTGTGGGGGTATAATTAAGTTAGTACAACTGTAATCATTTCCCGCGTCTTTTTTCTACGATCGGCCGATATCGGTGACTGTCGGAAAGTTTCGTTACCCAGTTAGTAATATGCCTGTTTGGTTCCGATTATTGTCGAACACATAATATATTTTAATATAAGTACATTCTTTTATATAATCACATTATTTTATACATCTTAGTATTATATATATACTTCTGACGAAATGCAAACAGATAAATATTTTTACATAAATGGAAAATTGATAAAAATCGAAACCGAAAGTAACATATTTTTCATGGTATAAACAAAAACAACTGTCAAACGAACATTATAAATACGAGCAAAAAGGGAATGCTTACTGAAAGAAAATCAGAGCCATATAAATAACCGTCACCAGATCGTACATATGATGAACCAGCTTGAATCCTGATAATAAGGAGATGAAACACATGTAAGTAAAACAATGAAGTGAAAGAATTGTATTTTGATTCTAAAATTTCTCTATATATTAATATTTGTCTATAAAAAGAAACGAAAATCATTAGATGATAATGTGATGCTTTTCATTTCAATGCTTGAACTACGAAATTGTATTGCCTAAATGTACAATTAATATATTAGTATAAGTAATATTATTTACATGTATATGTGTTTGTCCATATTTCTATATATACTTACAGTATACATGTAAGTGAATGAACATACAAGTCATAAAGTACATGTATGATGTGTCAGTCCCTTAGTTTTCAAGCCTCAAGACACTTTAATAGTTGAGTACTTATACTTAGTATGTGTGCCATTTTGCTTATGAATGTGTGCACCAGTGTTTCTTCATGATCAGCATACTAATAAGGATCCATTTAGTAATTACACAGTTTTGACATTAATTTGACACTGAAAAGTATGGCCTACTAGGTTGGGTTGCACATATACTGGAAAGTTTTGTATGTATATTTTTCAATGTGTAGTGGAAAACAGTTATTGGATTGTTTTAAAATATTTTTGCAACTGCAGGAAGAGAATTGCCACAAATCACTCAGAATGCTTCCCTGGGGGTCAAACTTGATGCTCAACACAGTACACATGTTTTTCTGACTGCGCCAGTTGGTGAAGATGCAGCCTAAATTACCAGCATTAACATTGTTGACATGAGATGATTGGAAAGGAAACTAATAAATAAGACACTTATTGTTGATGTACGATGTGTTGTCCCACAGCTGAAAACATTGCAGGGTGTGGGTGGCATTTTGTGTACCTCTAGTGAACTGAATTTTCAAAAAAGTTTGTTAAACTTAAATAATAACATTAAATTATTAATATATTTAGTTTAACTTGTATAAATGGTGTATTAAACTTAAAATGCATAATTTATGTCACATTTGATAATTATTGTTGTGGAATTGCCTATATATAGCTGTCTGTTTTTTTAAGGGGTATGAAAGTTTTTCTTCACTTTTTCAAAAAGTACACGGCAAATTTGTTTCTAACATTTTATTTTAGTCAAATATATGTCATACATGAAAAATAAGTAAAAAGATTTAAGTGAAAAAACATACCAGTCCAGGAAAACCAAAATCTTTAAGACAACAGATTATTTTGTCTGTTCTGTCAGCTTCAAGTTTATGCTGAGCTTCCATAGAAAATTGATAAATGTCAATACTTTTATCTTCTTTAACGCCTTATGTTGCCTTATTTTATAATCTTCAAATACCAACATTTCAGATATATTTGCAACTATAATTGAGTTATGATTTTTTTTTTCATCCATAGGTAAATGAATTTTGATGGAAAAATGGAAAAAGGGGTTGTCCTGAACATTTTCAAAAAAAAGCCATCCTCCAAATTTGTAAAAAGATCAGTGATGTAATACATATAATGGAAATAATATTTTAAATTAGGTTTGGAATATTGCCCATTACAGTCATGATAACGTCAAATTACGTCACGAAAATAAACAAAATTACGTCATTATACTGCTCGTGTTTGCTGTATTCACCAGGGAGGAAATACAGCTAAGTTTATCCCACATGGTGTTATTGTGTCAATGCAGGCGTGATAATGGGATAGAACTTTATTACTCTTTTTTTTTCATAAAGAATATTAAGATTTGTTCGTCCAAATGCTTTAGTTTTTGTAGTTGAAACACTCTATGACTTTTTTCAAACATACACAAATATGTGAATGAATGCCTAAAATTCAAATTTTAAAAGGTAGCTTACCCAATCCAGGAATGGCCAACAGCACGACCTGAACAAACGTCTTAATAAACGTGTGCACCTCCATCGAGAACGCCGACTCAAAGATGAGAATTGGGAGAAAGATGCTGAGCAGGAGATGTGGGTCCATGTCAATGACGCGGGCATACGTGTGCACTGCCTGCGAGCTCCCGGAGAGGAGCCCAAACAGTATGCCCAGGATCAGCAGAACCACGGTGTACGGCAGACGCAGGTTCAAACCCTGGATGATCCTTCGCGTGAGAGCTGCAATGGAATCCGTACAGAAACTTCAACAGGCACACCTACGTCAGTAGACCAGATAAGGCGCGTACATGCATAATTTATCCATATACACCCACAATTTCAAATGTCTGCATACGCATGGAAATTAAAAACAATCCCAATTTCGGCATCTGACCCTAAAGGTTTGAATGTGTAGAAATTCCTTATTTAATTTAGATTTATTATCTTTTTGTACCATGTTCATTATACAAAACTGTATTAGTTTGCACTGAACAATTAATTTTTGACTGAAATGCATTAATTTTACCCCATACATTTTGGACTGAATGTAAATATTTCCCCCATAAATTCCGGATCAAGTGAACATTTACTCTACACCGTACCTTACCTGGGGCACTGACGCATGATACCGACTGTCACTGCAATTTTCAAATTGATGACCACATTTTGTAATCAGTCAGTTCCAAAATATTGTCAATGATTTTATATGTCACCTAGCATCTGTACTGGGGCCGATTTCACAAAGCATATTAAGTAATTTCTTAATTATTTAACTTAAGTTTTAAATTGTATGCACTCTAAATGTTTCATTAATTTTACACAATAGCATTCTTTATAACTGTCAAAACATATCTAGAGACGCTTTGTAGGGGTAAAGATTCAACGACTTAAGATAAACAAATCAAAATTTAATAAGGTAGAGTCATGGTATTTGGGCATCTAATTCATCTTCAAAGCCTCTGTCTGTGTGGTGAGTTGAGGTATCAAAACTATTCCATATATATTCTTAAATCTATAATGAAGATGACAAAATAAACAAAAAACATGGAAATGCCCTGAAAACCATATTTTTTTTAACGAAATGCAATAAAGGCAGCACGAAAATACAATTTTTAGCAATGATGAACTTGACCTTGACCAACCCCATATGCAATCTAAGCAAGGCCTAGATATAAGGTATCTACATATGCAGTTTCATTAAAATATCTTGATGTCTTCTCAAGCTATTGAGCAGAAACTGTTAGTCTATTTTTAGTAACAGTGACCTTGACCCCACCCACCCCATATGCAATCCCAAGCGAGGTCTTGATATAAGGTATCTATGTATTAAGTTTCATTAAAATATCTCAATGTATGCTCAAGTAATGGAGCAGAAACTGTTTTTGCTATTTTTAGTAACAGTGACCTTGACCTTGACCCCACCCATGCCATATGCCATCCCAAGCGTGGTCTGGCTATGAGGTATCAATGTACTAAGTTTCATTAAAATATCTCAATGCATGCTCAAGTTATTGAGCTGAAACTTTTTTTCTATTTTTAGTAACAGTGACCTTGACTCTACCCACCCCATATGCAGTCCCAAGCGAGGTCTTGATATAATGTATCTATGTATTAAGTTCAAGTAAAATATCTCAATGCTTTCTCAAGTTATTGAGCGAAACCGTTTTTCTATTTTTAGTAACAGTGACCTTGACCCCACCCACCCCATATGCAATCCCCACCAAGGTCTTGATATGAGAGATATGTATGTATTAAGTTTCATTAAAATATCTCAATGCAGTCTCAAGTTATTGAGCAGAAACTGTTTTTCTATTTTTAGTAACAGTGACCTTGACCCCAACAACCCCATCCACCCCACATGCAATCCCAAGCGAGGTCTCGATATAAGGTATCTATGTATTAAGTTTCATTACAATAGCTCAATTTGTTCTTGAGTTAGAGAGCGTAAACAAAAAGTCGATGCCGCCACAAGGCCTTTGACCTTGATTTGTGACCTTGATCTAGGACCTAGGGACCTGGTTCTTGTGCGCAACACTACACCTCGCCATGCTTGTCACTTCTGCCAAGTTATATAACAAGAGGCTTAAATGGCCCTGGGTTGCTAACCTGAGTTTCATTAGTAAAACAATTTTCCATGTGCTAGATTTATATATGGACATGGATATACTGATACGGACTGATGAAAATGTGGCCTTAATCATCATGGTTTGAAAAACTTAAGTGACACAGACATTCAAAATGTTGAAGTACATATTGAATTTGAAGCTTTTTCTTCAATTTGACCTAGTGACCTAGTTTTTGACCCCACATGACCAGATTCGAACTCTGCCCAGATACTATTGGGACAAATGTTCTGACCAAGTTTCATGAAGATTGGGCAAAAAATGTGACTTCTAGCGTGTTAACAAGCTTTTTCTTCAATTTGACCTAGTGACCTAGTTTTTGACCCACATGACCCAGATTTCAATTCGGCCAAGATATCATTGGGACAAATGTTCTGACCAAGTTTCATGAAGATTGGGCAAAAAAATGTGACTTCTAGAGTGTCAACAAGCTTTTTCTTCAATTTGACCTAGTGACCTAGTTTTTCACCCCACATGACCCAGATTCAAAATTCGGCCGACCCAGATTTGAACTCGGCCAAGATATCATTAAGACAAATGTTCTGACCACGTTTCATGAAGATTAGGCAAAAAATGTGACTTCTAGAGTGTTAAAAAGCTTTTTCTTCAATTTAGACCTAGGGACCTGGTTCTTGCGCGCAACACTCTGCCTCATCATGCTTGTCACTTCTGCCAAGTTATTTGAAAATCCATCCATGCTGGACAAAGATATGCTTCGGACAAAGTTGTTCCGCGCACCTGGCTCGCGCCCCCCCCCCCAAAACTTCCCGACCATACATATATGGGTATATATGAAACGGTAAAAATTGGATAAATATGCTAACATATTGTTCATTGCTTCGCTCTCCCACATTGGTAAACGCTACACATCAAATTTATTAAAACATACCCGACCTAAACCGCCCCCGTTCTATTTCTTACGTACCCCGTAGTACCAGCGCCAATGTTCATCGAAAAGTCAGAAAACAATAAACTACAGACAATACGTATCTATACCTTTATTTGTGGATGATATTGTTTTTTCCCTATGTGGATGATATTGTTTTTTCCCTACTCTGTCCGAATTTACCCAGGTTTAGATGGCCTCATTTCTGACGTAGTTCAAGTACTTTTTCATTAAGAAAGCTAAATGAAATCAATGATAAAATCTGAAAAAGACAGGGTTTCCCCGCTTACGTCATCAACAAATGCAGATATACTATAGAGCTAGGAACAACGTATAGACAAAGGAACTCCTTGTAAAACTGGAAACCACGTTTCATGAAGATTGGGTAAAAAATGTGACTGTGAGAGTGTTAACAAGCTTTTTCTTCAATTTGACCTAGTAACCTAGTTTTTGACCCCACATGACCCAGATTCAAACTCGGCCGAGATATCATTGGGGCAAATGTTCACAAGCTTTTCCTATAGCCATATAAGGAAAACTGCCCCCCCCCCCGCTCCTGGCAGCCATGTTTTCAACGGACCGGAACCATTTTCGAACTCAGCTGAGATATTATAAGAACAAATGCTTCGTGTTGATCAGACAAAAAATGTGACTCCTAGAGTGTTCACAAGCTTTTTCGAACTTGGTAGAGATATCATAAGAACAGACATTCTGAGCAAGTTTTATGTTGATTGGCCAAAAATTGTGACTTCTAGAATGTTCACAAGCTTTTTCTATAGCCATATAAGGAAAACTGCCCCACCCCCTGGCGGCCATGTTTTTCAACGGATCTGAACCATTTTTGAACTCGGCCAAGATATCATTAGAACAAATGTTCGGCGCAAGTTTCATGTTGATTGGGCATAAAATGTGACTTCTAGAGTGTTCACAAGCTTTTTCTTAAATTTGAACTAGTGACCTAGTTTTTGACCCCACATGACCCAGTTTCGAACTCTGCCTAGATATTATTGGGACAAATGTTCTGACCAAGTTTCATGAAGATTGGCCAATAAATGTGGCCTCTAGAGTGTTCACATGGTAAATGTTGGCGACAAACGATTCACGACGTACAACGCATGACGGACGACGGACAAAAAAAGCAGTGCTCAGGTGAGCTAAAAACTCAAATGTAAAAAAAGAAGAAAAGAGAGAAAACAATCATAGATAATCATGAGATTGATGCACCCATGAAAAGAAAATGAGGGGCGTCATGGGAAAACCGGTCTTAATGCATGTGCGTAAAGTGTCATCCCGGATTAAGCTGTGCAGTCCGCACAGGCTAATCCAGGATGGCACTTTCCGCCTACAGTTGATTTATGTTTAGAAAAGAATTCCTTGAAACAGAAAGAACCATAAAAGCGGAAAGTGCAGTCCCGGATTAGCCTGTGCGGACTGCAAAGGCTAATCTGGGATGACACGTTATGCACATGCATTAAGTCCGGTTTTCCCACGATGCGCCTCAAATTGTTTTTATTGTCCATCATTGTGACAATGACACAGATACCTTTGAAAAGAAAGTTGTTGTTTTCACAGTAATAATGATATGACTTACTTGTATATTTGTTAATAAAACTTAAACTCTATATGTAACAAACTGCTTCATGGTAAAACAGGTTAATACTGGTTGGCAATTAATAGCATGTAGCCAGCAATGTGACTGTAGATTTGTAAAACGATTCATTACAGAAGCATGTTTGTGAGCATTAACTTGACAATATGCTTTAAATTTGTCCTGTTTGACAAAGTGTAAACATGCAAGCCGGTGGTCAAATACAATGCGTATCTCATTCTGTACAGGGTCTTTGAAAGAACCTGTTCACAGATTGGTAAATTGACCATTTCTAAACTAATTTTAAAAATTATTTTATCGTATACAAATTACTGCAATTTATTAATTTTAAATTGTACTATGGACAATCAAGAGCTTGCATCGTATGATATATTTTGACTCAGTAGGCTACGAACAAAGATCTATAAATAAACATGTTTATTTATAGATATTTGGCTACGAAGCACTAACAATCGGTGCGCCTAACTACTACGCTTCATCGGTTATTCCTGCCCTTGTTAACTGGCATGTATATAATTCTGTTTGCAGAAGATAATTAGCTCAAACTAAATCTTGTTTTGTTACTTACAAATTAGTTTTCATTATGATGTCGTCTACTTTTGAATAAAAAGCCAAATTATAAAGTTTAAAGGTTGGAAATTGAACTTAATTCAAACAAATGTTTCCTTTTAGCAAAAATGCACTCATAATTCAAGTCTTAAGTTTTTTTGTCGCCATAAGTCTTTCTACGCTGTCAGTGTGTTGATTTTTTTTTTTTTATTATCTGTGCAATTGTCATCCCTTATACCAAAATTCTTGCTAAGTTTGCTCTTGGAACTTAAGGCATTGTAAAAACCTTTTGATGGGGCCAATTGTTTAGAGACCTAATAAATATGTGTACATGGCAAGCTCTAGCCAGAGCTTGGAATCAAATTCTTTGCACTAACAAAGCATGCACAGTATTTTATTATGTTTAGACCATAGACGTAAAGGTTACGTTTTATAAACAAGGATAATGTTAGCCTCTGCCAGAGAATTACTTCAGCATAAGAATTTAGATATATTTCAAATTGGTATTTGTGATGTCATTGTGATGTCATTGTGATGTCATTTAGCACCAATGTTGACAAACTTGAGTGGGTGGCTTACACAGCTTATACAGAAATGTATTACATGTATATAGACACTCATTCTCATTTTTGGGGCCGAAAAGCATAACATAAATATGAAATTTATGACTCCTCATTTCCATACAAATTTATGTTTAATATGAAAATGGAACTTATCTGTGTTTAGTTTTTAGTGATTGCCATATTGCACAAACTTTATTTTGTGCTGTAGTATGCTGTAAACATATGCATGAGTTTTACTTATGTAGTTTACGTGACAGTGATACCCACCTAATACAGATTATGATAAAAACAAACATAAGAGATGCACTTTTGTGTATGTATTAAATTACCAACACAGCAATTTCTATTATTTAACTTCTTGAAAACACATAAATGATAACACTGTCAAACAATGGACACTTTAAAATGGAAAATTGGGCTGAAGAAACAGTAATTTTTTGCATTATTGTCCTTTCGTTTTTTTTTCCCATATATACTCAAACCTAAAATAACGCGTAAATACAGAGTCAAATATAATAGTAGTGCACACAAAACCTTTACAAACCCTAAAGCAGAAATCATACAGCTCAACTGATATAAGACCATTTTACAGGATTTTTTTTAATAACATTTGCTTTTGTCACCTAAAATTCATTAAACAATTAACACATTTTACAAGTACGTACTTCAGCAGAAAATGGTTTAATCTATCGTAGATTTGGGAAAAATAACTTGCAAATATAAACATTTGTAGAAAAATAAAGATTATAATTGACATAAAAACCATTACAATGCGAAATTCATACATGATGTCACATAAAATTAAATGAACTCAACTGTTACATTTAACGGACACCACATGTGGTAAAACTATGGCAAACTCTTTTCAAATGACATCCTTGTTTTCTGAATAACTAGATTTACCAATACAAATGTGATAGATGATGGATAATTGTAGAGTATTTGACATTTTAATGACATAACTCAGTTCATATTTGTCCCGTAAAATTCAACAAACTTTTTAAAGATTTCAGCTACTTTAGCCCTGTCTTTGTCAATATACGTTTGTACTATTGGACAAACAAACTTAATTTAAACATAATATTAGTGAAATTAAAAAAACAAAAACAATAAGTTCAACATTTTATGTTTTAATTTTACGTGACATTTGATGAATTTTACGTGACATTTTAATCTATGCTCTATATGTGCACCAGACCCTGATAATCAACCATGCGTCATAACAGCACTTATCTTTAATTATTTCTTAGCATAAGTTCAATTAAAACACATTCTTTCTATAAAGTTATCACGATATATTTGACCAAAAAAAAAAACATTTGCAGTTCAAATAAGTAACCTAAAACAATAGATCATGTGTCATTGATTTCATCTAAATGGCCCTACAAAAACACTCAAAGATGTCACAAATAGCACCGCAAAAACCGAAAATACCGAACAAATAATTTGCTCGCTGTCTACACCGTGGTAAGCACATGTTTAATAAAATTATCACGTAAGCATTCAATCACGTAAACTTAAAGTTTACCTTTCCAATAACCCATATCTGTAATATTTTTGATAACTCGTCACATTTGTCATAATATACAGTTCTCAGTAAGAGATTACATATAACACTGTCAATTTCATAGAGAAAAGTCTGGCAAGAAACAAACAGTCGTCACGTAAAGCTTCGCAGAAAAAATTCCCCCATATGGGCTTCGACCATTAATGGCTTAAATCTTGATTTTGTATGATAAGGTTGATGAAAACTTTGTTTTTTCATAATAAGTTGTGCAAAGTCTTATCAATTGAAATGTTAAACCATGATTTTCTTCAAAACAATTTGATGACTGCACAGCAAATAAGTTAGTGTCACGTAAACTTCAAGCATCTTGTGACACGAATAAAATATTATTTTTTTAATAATATAATTCTGCAGTATTTTTTTCTATCTTGAAACCTCATTGTACAAACAATAACCCATCAAGTATTAAACCAAACTTATTGAACTCGGTCAAAATGCAGAATAAATTACCCATTAAAAATATGGCATTATGTTTGTGACAGTGGAGTTTATAGGGGGGTATGTTGATACAGGGCACGTTTAATTAATTCAAAAGAGTTTCTGATACATCTTTTTTGGTGTCATTAAAAACAAATACATTGTGCTTATAAACCAAGGTGCCTACATAACCCATATATATGAAAATACACATTTTGTGATAGTTATTGTACCTGTGACATGTATTTGGCCGAAAAAATGGGAATGATTGAGAACATTTTATACTTCACTTTCGAATTTTCAGTAATCAATTCACCAAGTTCAATACAGTGTCAGAGAAAAGAAATTTCCACAGATTTTTGGGACGCAGAAGTCCTGCGTCCTATAAGCAAAAAACTGTTGCTATGGACACACAAAATGTAGATACTTGCAGTTCCAAGGACCTCAAAATCAATAGGTATCTTCTCCTAGTCATGACCAACCTACCTACCAAATTTTAAGAAACTAAGCCTAAGGGTTGTGAAGTTATTTCCTGGACAAGGTTTCATCATTACTGGGTGGTTTTTATTACCATCTTTTGGTCGGTTTGACCTTGACCTTTGACCCAAGGACCCCAAAATCAATATGGATCCTGTACTAGTCATAACCAACTTATCCACCAAGTTTTAAGAACCTAGGTCTAAGGGTTTTGTAGTTATTGCCCGGACAAGGTTTCGTCTACCGACATACCAACGAAGTGAGGGACCTATGTACCGACATTTGCAAAGCAATATACCCACGCTCCTTTGAAGGGGATCATAATAAACGTACAATAATTAGCAAATGTAGTTTAATATGTTATGATTTAGTTTATAGTATTTAAAGTCAAGAAATAGTAAAAACAATATGTATTAATTATATAATGCAAACTGTAAAGAAACTTCAAAAAGTACAGTTTTAACATTTGTTTATATTTTGTACACAATTAATGCACACTTAATTTCACTTTACCAAATCTTTTTCTATATATTTTTTTATTTATATACATACAAATAATACTTGCTAATACATAGTTATTTTAAAATTTTGTTAAAATTTTGAAGAGAAATTTCCAATTGAAGACATTGGGTTCAAAAATGGGAAATGCAGTGCATTTGTACTTAAAATATTATAAGGATGGGCCTGATCTATTTGACCTTAATCTGATCTAAGAAAAATGTTTCATGAATATTTAACCAATAAGATCAAACCAACTTAAAAAATGAATAAAGAAATGGTATGAAAATATTTACGTGATTTACATAACTGAATTTGCATAACTTTAAAAATAAAAGGGCCTTTGATCTTGAGTTTTGTTATATTTAAAAACACCCACTTTTTGACCCTGCTGATCAATTTAGTAAATTATTTACTGTAAGGCATATAAAAAAAATGTATGTTTGTTTTAGGTTACCCGACCTACCCTGAAAAAATGCCCCGACCCTAGAACATTTTATTGAGTTTGTCAGATATGTGTTTGTTTTATTTACCTTATTTCAATAATTACATGTTTTTTGGATAAATAGAGGATATTTGTTTGTTTTCGGTGTGATATCATCACCGGAAAGGGAGACAATTAATATTTTCACGAGCGCAAGAAATTGATTGGCTGATAATGGATTCATTTGTATTGGTTTAATTAGAGAGTCATTGTAATTTTACTGTAAACAAGTTAACCGTATAGATTTCACTTAAGGACAATAAACAACAATGTACGCCTTGTGCAAACAGTGAAACCGTTTTCACAACATAGCCCAGTTTTGTTATTTGTGGATACAATGCGTCATATTCGCGCCTCCTACAAACCGTTAATTTGCGGCCCTTGTAAAGACGTGGCCCCCCTGACAATTATCAATTGCCGTTAATTAGACATGTTTGGCATGTGTTATAAAAACGTTACACTGCCCCCTGCTGGGCAGGAAAAACGACTGGAATTCATGTTAACTTTGCAATCAAACTGGAAAAAAAAACATGATTTTTAAAAAAGAAATGTTGTTCTTTAAATAAATTTGAAAATCGAATATTTGTATTCTGTTTTTTTTATATTCGAATATTATCCGATATTCAAATATTCGGTCCCATCCCTACTTTATTCACATCCCTTGCTGCCTCTACTGTTATGAAATTCATATTTTAACCCAACTAAAGCCCGGCCTATTTGCAACTTGACAATAATTGCAATTTGTTGTTTAATATAAAAATATTTGCTTTTTGCTGCAATAAAAGCACTGTTAAAAGGTGTAAAATAAAGGAACCATCAATTGGATAAAAGTATAACTGCAATTGTTTAGCAAAAAATAATCATCCATCATGCTGGCCCCTAATCCGCGGCATTAAACGGCTCATGTGTCATAAATCATGACATTGATAATAAGCGATGCAGATTAGCGCTTTTATATTTAAAGAGGCCACTTAATATTAAGGAAGGCGATGCGTTAAGGAAAGTGTTCGTAAACAATATACAGAAAATATCATTGTCTGCAATTTGAAAAAAGAGGGCCAAATGGCCCTGGGTCGCTCACCTGAGTTTCATTAGTCAAACAATTTTCCATGTGTTAGATTTTTATACGGATATGGATATACTGATACAGACTGATGGAAAGGCGGTCTAATCATCATGGTTTGAAAAACTTAAGTGACAACAGACATTTAAAATTTTGAAGTTCATATTGAAATTGAAGCTTTTTCTTCAATTTGACCTAGTGACCTAGTTTTTGACCCCACATGACCCAGTTTCAAACTCGGCCGAGATATTATTGGGACAAATGTTCTGACCAAGTTTCATGAAGATGGGCCAATAAATGTAGCCTCTAGCGTGTTCACAAGGCAAATGTAGACGACGAACGATGCACGACTAGCAACGGACGACGGACAAAAGGCGATCACAAAAGCTCACCATGAGCACGTTGTGTTCAGGTGAGCTAAAAAGGATTTGAAAAAAATGCATATTATAATTAATAACTTTTATAGCTATATTATAACTATAACTTAGATTTTCAAGAAAACAAAATTCATGTCCCATTCTATTATTGTCCTTAAATATTAATGTACCAAATCAGCCAGCTAATTTCAACTTTCCTAAACGTTCATTCGAAAGATAATTCAAAACAACATTATTTCAACCATAAGTGGTTTGCAACTAACAAACGGTTGCATTATGACCAGTGCGAGGATTTGGCATTGTGCTATACCTGACATCAGTCAATTCTTGATATTGATTACCAATTTATAAATATGATTGTATTTATACAATTATGCCATTGCACCAATAAAAGAAAACAGATAATATTATCTTCATGTAGTTATTGCGACCCAATAAATTCCTTAATATGAACATTGGAACATGCGATATCATGCTAATTGAAATGCAAAGAAAAAATCTTGAAGGTCCCCGCCTCGCCGCCCCAATGTTGAAAAGTTGCCAACTCTCCTGATTATGTCTCCATATTCCATATTAGGGAGTACAGAAGCAAAGCATGTCAAAGTCATATGACATATATATGAAAATACACATTTTGTGATAGTTATTGTACCTGTGACATGTATTTGGCCGAAAAAATGGGAATGATTGAGAACATTTTATACTTCACTTTCGAATTTTCAGTAATCAATTCACCAAGTTCAATACAGTGTCAGAGAAAAGAAATTTCCACAGATTTTTGGGACGCAGAAGTCCTGCGTCCTATAAGCAAAAAACTGTTGCTATGGACACACAAAATGTAGATACTTGCAGTTCCAAGGACCTCAAAATCAATAGGTATCTTCTCCTAGTCATGACCAACCTACCTACCAAATTTTAAGAAACTAAGCCTAAGGGTTGTGAAGTTATTTCCTGGACAAGGTTTCATCATTACTGGGTGGTTTTTATTACCATCTTTTGGTCGGTTTGACCTTGACCTTTGACCCAAGGACCCCAAAATCAATATGGATCCTGTACTAGTCATAACCAACTTATCCACCAAGTTTTAAGAACCTAGGTCTAAGGGTTTTGTAGTTATTGCCCGGACAAGGTTTCGTCTACCGACATACCAACGAAGTGAGGGACCTATGTACCGACATTTGCAAAGCAATATACCCACGCTCCTTTGAAGGGGATCATAATAAACGTACAATAATTAGCAAATGTAGTTTAATATGTTATGATTTAGTTTATAGTATTTAAAGTCAAGAAATAGTAAAAACAATATGTATTAATTATATAATGCAAACTGTAAAGAAACTTCAAAAAGTACAGTTTTAACATTTGTTTATATTTTGTACACAATTAATGCACACTTAATTTCACTTTACCAAATCTTTTTCTATATATTTTTTTATTTATATACATACAAATAATACTTGCTAATACATAGTTATTTTAAAATTTTGTTAAAATTTTGAAGAGAAATTTCCAATTGAAGACATTGGGTTCAAAAATGGGAAATGCAGTGCATTTGTACTTAAAATATTATAAGGATGGGCCTGATCTATTTGACCTTAATCTGATCTAAGAAAAATGTTTCATGAATATTTAACCAATAAGATCAAACCAACTTAAAAAATGAATAAAGAAATGGTATGAAAATATTTACGTGATTTACATAACTGAATTTGCATAACTTTAAAAATAAAAGGGCCTTTGATCTTGAGTTTTGTTATATTTAAAAACACCCACTTTTTGACCCTGCTGATCAATTTAGTAAATTATTTACTGTAAGGCATATAAAAAAAATGTATGTTTGTTTTAGGTTACCCGACCTACCCTGAAAAAATGCCCCGACCCTAGAACATTTTATTGAGTTTGTCAGATATGTGTTTGTTTTATTTACCTTATTTCAATAATTACATGTTTTTTGGATAAATAGAGGATATTTGTTTGTTTTCGGTGTGATATCATCACCGGAAAGGGAGACAATTAATATTTTCACGAGCGCAAGAAATTGATTGGCTGATAATGGATTCATTTGTATTGGTTTAATTAGAGAGTCATTGTAATTTTACTGTAAACAAGTTAACCGTATAGATTTCACTTAAGGACAATAAACAACAATGTACGCCTTGTGCAAACAGTGAAACCGTTTTCACAACATAGCCCAGTTTTGTTATTTGTGGATACAATGCGTCATATTCGCGCCTCCTACAAACCGTTAATTTGCGGCCCTTGTAAAGACGTGGCCCCCCTGACAATTATCAATTGCCGTTAATTAGACATGTTTGGCATGTGTTATAAAAACGTTACACTGCCCCCTGCTGGGCAGGAAAAACGACTGGAATTCATGTTAACTTTGCAATCAAACTGGAAAAAAAAACATGATTTTTAAAAAAGAAATGTTGTTCTTTAAATAAATTTGAAAATCGAATATTTGTATTCTGTTTTTTTTATATTCGAATATTATCCGATATTCAAATATTCGGTCCCATCCCTACTTTATTCACATCCCTTGCTGCCTCTACTGTTATGAAATTCATATTTTAACCCAACTAAAGCCCGGCCTATTTGCAACTTGACAATAATTGCAATTTGTTGTTTAATATAAAAATATTTGCTTTTTGCTGCAATAAAAGCACTGTTAAAAGGTGTAAAATAAAGGAACCATCAATTGGATAAAAGTATAACTGCAATTGTTTAGCAAAAAATAATCATCCATCATGCTGGCCCCTAATCCGCGGCATTAAACGGCTCATGTGTCATAAATCATGACATTGATAATAAGCGATGCAGATTAGCGCTTTTATATTTAAAGAGGCCACTTAATATTAAGGAAGGCGATGCGTTAAGGAAAGTGTTCGTAAACAATATACAGAAAATATCATTGTCTGCAATTTGAAAAAAGAGGGCCAAATGGCCCTGGGTCGCTCACCTGAGTTTCATTAGTCAAACAATTTTCCATGTGTTAGATTTTTATACGGATATGGATATACTGATACAGACTGATGGAAAGGCGGTCTAATCATCATGGTTTGAAAAACTTAAGTGACAACAGACATTTAAAATTTTGAAGTTCATATTGAAATTGAAGCTTTTTCTTCAATTTGACCTAGTGACCTAGTTTTTGACCCCACATGACCCAGTTTCAAACTCGGCCGAGATATTATTGGGACAAATGTTCTGACCAAGTTTCATGAAGATGGGCCAATAAATGTAGCCTCTAGCGTGTTCACAAGGCAAATGTAGACGACGAACGATGCACGACTAGCAACGGACGACGGACAAAAGGCGATCACAAAAGCTCACCATGAGCACGTTGTGTTCAGGTGAGCTAAAAAGGATTTGAAAAAAATGCATATTATAATTAATAACTTTTATAGCTATATTATAACTATAACTTAGATTTTCAAGAAAACAAAATTCATGTCCCATTCTATTATTGTCCTTAAATATTAATGTACCAAATCAGCCAGCTAATTTCAACTTTCCTAAACGTTCATTCGAAAGATAATTCAAAACAACATTATTTCAACCATAAGTGGTTTGCAACTAACAAACGGTTGCATTATGACCAGTGCGAGGATTTGGCATTGTGCTATACCTGACATCAGTCAATTCTTGATATTGATTACCAATTTATAAATATGATTGTATTTATACAATTATGCCATTGCACCAATAAAAGAAAACAGATAATATTATCTTCATGTAGTTATTGCGACCCAATAAATTCCTTAATATGAACATTGGAACATGCGATATCATGCTAATTGAAATGCAAAGAAAAAATCTTGAAGGTCCCCGCCTCGCCGCCCCAATGTTGAAAAGTTGCCAACTCTCCTGATTATGTCTCCATATTCCATATTAGGGAGTACAGAAGCAAAGCATGTCAAAGTCATATGACATATATATGAAAATACACATTTTGTGATAGTTATTGTACCTGTGACATGTATTTGGCCGAAAAAATGGGAATGATTGAGAACATTTTATACTTCACTTTCGAATTTTCAGTAATCAATTCACCAAGTTCAATACAGTGTCAGAGAAAAGAAATTTCCACAGATTTTTGGGACGCAGAAGTCCTGCGTCCTATAAGCAAAAAACTGTTGCTATGGACACACAAAATGTAGATACTTGCAGTTCCAAGGACCTCAAAATCAATAGGTATCTTCTCCTAGTCATGACCAACCTACCTACCAAATTTTAAGAAACTAAGCCTAAGGGTTGTGAAGTTATTTCCTGGACAAGGTTTCATCATTACTGGGTGGTTTTTATTACCATCTTTTGGTCGGTTTGACCTTGACCTTTGACCCAAGGACCCCAAAATCAATATGGATCCTGTACTAGTCATAACCAACTTATCCACCAAGTTTTAAGAACCTAGGTCTAAGGGTTTTGTAGTTATTGCCCGGACAAGGTTTCGTCTACCGACATACCAACGAAGTGAGGGACCTATGTACCGACATTTGCAAAGCAATATACCCACGCTCCTTTGAAGGGGATCATAATAAACGTACAATAATTAGCAAATGTAGTTTAATATGTTATGATTTAGTTTATAGTATTTAAAGTCAAGAAATAGTAAAAACAATATGTATTAATTATATAATGCAAACTGTAAAGAAACTTCAAAAAGTACAGTTTTAACATTTGTTTATATTTTGTACACAATTAATGCACACTTAATTTCACTTTACCAAATCTTTTTCTATATATTTTTTTATTTATATACATACAAATAATACTTGCTAATACATAGTTATTTTAAAATTTTGTTAAAATTTTGAAGAGAAATTTCCAATTGAAGACATTGGGTTCAAAAATGGGAAATGCAGTGCATTTGTACTTAAAATATTATAAGGATGGGCCTGATCTATTTGACCTTAATCTGATCTAAGAAAAATGTTTCATGAATATTTAACCAATAAGATCAAACCAACTTAAAAAATGAATAAAGAAATGGTATGAAAATATTTACGTGATTTACATAACTGAATTTGCATAACTTTAAAAATAAAAGGGCCTTTGATCTTGAGTTTTGTTATATTTAAAAACACCCACTTTTTGACCCTGCTGATCAATTTAGTAAATTATTTACTGTAAGGCATATAAAAAAAATGTATGTTTGTTTTAGGTTACCCGACCTACCCTGAAAAAATGCCCCGACCCTAGAACATTTTATTGAGTTTGTCAGATATGTGTTTGTTTTATTTACCTTATTTCAATAATTACATGTTTTTTGGATAAATAGAGGATATTTGTTTGTTTTCGGTGTGATATCATCACCGGAAAGGGAGACAATTAATATTTTCACGAGCGCAAGAAATTGATTGGCTGATAATGGATTCATTTGTATTGGTTTAATTAGAGAGTCATTGTAATTTTACTGTAAACAAGTTAACCGTATAGATTTCACTTAAGGACAATAAACAACAATGTACGCCTTGTGCAAACAGTGAAACCGTTTTCACAACATAGCCCAGTTTTGTTATTTGTGGATACAATGCGTCATATTCGCGCCTCCTACAAACCGTTAATTTGCGGCCCTTGTAAAGACGTGGCCCCCCTGACAATTATCAATTGCCGTTAATTAGACATGTTTGGCATGTGTTATAAAAACGTTACACTGCCCCCTGCTGGGCAGGAAAAACGACTGGAATTCATGTTAACTTTGCAATCAAACTGGAAAAAAAAACATGATTTTTAAAAAAGAAATGTTGTTCTTTAAATAAATTTGAAAATCGAATATTTGTATTCTGTTTTTTTTATATTCGAATATTATCCGATATTCAAATATTCGGTCCCATCCCTACTTTATTCACATCCCTTGCTGCCTCTACTGTTATGAAATTCATATTTTAACCCAACTAAAGCCCGGCCTATTTGCAACTTGACAATAATTGCAATTTGTTGTTTAATATAAAAATATTTGCTTTTTGCTGCAATAAAAGCACTGTTAAAAGGTGTAAAATAAAGGAACCATCAATTGGATAAAAGTATAACTGCAATTGTTTAGCAAAAAATAATCATCCATCATGCTGGCCCCTAATCCGCGGCATTAAACGGCTCATGTGTCATAAATCATGACATTGATAATAAGCGATGCAGATTAGCGCTTTTATATTTAAAGAGGCCACTTAATATTAAGGAAGGCGATGCGTTAAGGAAAGTGTTCGTAAACAATATACAGAAAATATCATTGTCTGCAATTTGAAAAAAGAGGGCCAAATGGCCCTGGGTCGCTCACCTGAGTTTCATTAGTCAAACAATTTTCCATGTGTTAGATTTTTATACGGATATGGATATACTGATACAGACTGATGGAAAGGCGGTCTAATCATCATGGTTTGAAAAACTTAAGTGACAACAGACATTTAAAATTTTGAAGTTCATATTGAAATTGAAGCTTTTTCTTCAATTTGACCTAGTGACCTAGTTTTTGACCCCACATGACCCAGTTTCAAACTCGGCCGAGATATTATTGGGACAAATGTTCTGACCAAGTTTCATGAAGATGGGCCAATAAATGTAGCCTCTAGCGTGTTCACAAGGCAAATGTAGACGACGAACGATGCACGACTAGCAACGGACGACGGACAAAAGGCGATCACAAAAGCTCACCATGAGCACGTTGTGTTCAGGTGAGCTAAAAAGGATTTGAAAAAAATGCATATTATAATTAATAACTTTTATAGCTATATTATAACTATAACTTAGATTTTCAAGAAAACAAAATTCATGTCCCATTCTATTATTGTCCTTAAATATTAATGTACCAAATCAGCCAGCTAATTTCAACTTTCCTAAACGTTCATTCGAAAGATAATTCAAAACAACATTATTTCAACCATAAGTGGTTTGCAACTAACAAACGGTTGCATTATGACCAGTGCGAGGATTTGGCATTGTGCTATACCTGACATCAGTCAATTCTTGATATTGATTACCAATTTATAAATATGATTGTATTTATACAATTATGCCATTGCACCAATAAAAGAAAACAGATAATATTATCTTCATGTAGTTATTGCGACCCAATAAATTCCTTAATATGAACATTGGAACATGCGATATCATGCTAATTGAAATGCAAAGAAAAAATCTTGAAGGTCCCCGCCTCGCCGCCCCAATGTTGAAAAGTTGCCAACTCTCCTGATTATGTCTCCATATTCCATATTAGGGAGTACAGAAGCAAAGCATGTCAAAGTCATATGAAACAAGAGCTGTTTGTAAAACATTTATGTCCCCTCTAGGTTAAAATAGCTAAAAAGGCTAATTTTAGATAATCAAGGGCCATAACTCCACAGTTACTGGGAAAATTTGGTCGATTATTGTGCTTAACTGAGATAATACGCCCACACAGATTCTCTCCAAGTTGTTTGAAGATCGGCTGTGAACTGTTGGACTTATAAAACGGCAACAGCTAAAAAGGCCAATTTATATCATTCAAGGGCTATAACTCCACAATTCCTGGGGCAATTTGGCTGATTATTAAACTTGACCTAGATATTAGTATTACAAACATTTTCAAGAAGTTTGGTGAAGATGGGATGAAAACTGTTGGACACAGAGAGCAGAAACTACTAAAAAGGCCAATTTCAGATAATTCAAGAACAATAATTGCACAATTCCAGGGGTGATTTGGCTGATTATTGAACTTGACCTTGATATTATTATTATAAACAATTTTATGAAGTTTGGTTACGATCGGATGAAAAGAGCAGAAACAGTAAAAAGGCCAATTTTAGATAATTCAAGGGCCAAAACTCCACAATTCCTGGGACGAGTTAGCTACATATTATGCCTACACACATTTTTATGAAGTTTGGTGAAGATGAGATGAAAACTGTTGAACTTAGAGTAGAAACGAAAGTGGTCTACCGACAGACAGACTGTCAGACCGACCGACATTAGCAAACCAATATACCCCGCCATCTTCATTGGAGTGCATAATAACAGAAAAGCAATAAGTTTCCTTGCCGTACGTTCAAATCAAGGTTTACACTAATGTTATGACTTTCTAGACAGGCCGAGGGGCAAGTTGCTCTAATCTTCAACTTCACAATGATAACTAGTTGCACAAATGTTGACTTTAAAACATTTAGAACAATATTTTTGAAAGTTGTTTTAAGAAACAACTTTCTATCATGTACACATACTAAAATACTAACATCTAGCTGCAGTATGTGAACTTTCTTGGGCAAAAATGGGAGCTGTTATACAATTTTAGAAGACATCATAATAAACAAGCACATGAGGCTGCATTTAAAAATATTTTTAAAATGAGGACTCTGTGAGGCGGATGTGTCGCCTGACGGGCACTACTTAAGTAAATGAGGACTCTGTGAGGCGGATGTGTCGCCTGACGGGCACTACTTAAGTAAATGAGGACTCTGTGAGGCGGATGTGTCGCCTGACGGGCACTACTTAAGTAAATGAGGACTCTGTGAGGCGGATGTGTCGCCTGACGGGCACTACTTAAGTAAATGAGGACTCTGTGAGGCGGATGTGTCGCCTGACGGGCACTACTTAAGTAAATGAGGACTCTGTGAGGCGGATGTGTCGCCTGACGGGCACTACTTAAGTAAATGAGGACTCTGTGAGGCGGATGTGTCACCTGACGGGCACTACTTAAGTAAATGAGGACTCTGTGAGGCGGATTTGTCGCCTGACGGGCACTACTTAACTAAATGAGGACTCTGTGAGGCGGATGTGTCGCCTGACGGGCACTACTTAAGTAAATGAGGACTCTGTGAGGCGGATGTGTCGCCTGACGGGCACTACTTAAGTAAATGAGGACTCTGTGAGGCGGATGTGTCGCCTGACGGGCACTACTTAAGTAAATGAGGACTCTGTGAGGCGGATGTGTCGCCTGACGGGCACTACTGAAGTAAATGAGGACTCTGTGAGGCGGATGTGTCACCTGACAGGCACTACTTAAGTAAATGAGGACTCTGTGAGGCGGATTTGTCGCCTGACGGGCACTACTTAACTAAATGAGGACTCTGTGAGGCGGATGTGTCGCCTGACGGGCACTACTTAAGTAAATGAGGACTCTGTGAGGCGGATGTGTCGCCTGACTGACACTACTTAAGTAAATGAGGACTCTGTGAGACGGATGTGTCGCCTGACGGGCACTACTTAAGTAAATGAGGACTCTGTGAGACGGATGTGTCGCCTGACGGGCACTACTTAAGTAAATGAGGACTCTGTGAGGCGAATGTGTCGCCTGACGGGCACTACTTAAGTAAATGAGGACTCTGTGAGGCGGATGTGTCGCCTGACGGGCACTACTTAAGTAAATGAGGACTCTGTGAGGCGGATGTGTCGCCTGACGGGCACTACTTAAGCATGATAGGAACTATTCTGTCAAAAACTGAACTTAAGATTCCTTTTATTGCCTACTAACACTTCCGTAAAGTTTCATAATATAGTGCACAAAAGCTTCTCAAGTTATTGTCTGCACAAACCTTAATTGAAGATTTTGTGTTTTTAAAAAGGGCATAACTCAAGTACGATTAAGAGCAGTTATGCCGCAAATCGAACTTAACCTTCCTTTTATGCCTACTAACACTTCCATAAAGTTTCATAAAGATTGAATAAAACTTATTTAAGTTATTGTCTGCACACCCCTTATTTGAGCGATTTTTTTAAAGGGGCATAACTCAAGTACGATAAGAGCAATTATGCCGAAAATCAAACTTAACCTTCCTTTTATGCCTACTAACTTCCATACAGTTTCATAATAATAGCACAAAACCTTGGTGAGGCTTATCATTACCCCCACCTCCAAGCTAAGGTTTCCAGTACAAAACCGTTACTTTCTCATACTAGCCTATTATCATAATATGACCTCACCAGTTCTTTTTATTAAAATTTTGTGAAATAGTGAACATCATTTGCATAAGCTGAAAAAAAGGAAAATCAATTCCTTTGATATATTCACTTACTATGTGACTTACTTTGTTACAGTCACAATAGATGGATAACTGAAAGGTTCTTCACCTTTTTACTCTACAAAAATAACTTTCTCATTAAATGATGGCTGTCCAATATTTTCATCATTTTGAATAGAAACGACACATCTATGTGCATGTAATTTCCCATTAAGGCATAAAAAAGTTATTTGTTTATGCTTAAATAATTTTTTCCGCCTACCCTAACAGTTTTTTTTCCTATTTATCATTAACTTCTTCTGACTTTTGGTCAAAAGAGCAGTTTTGGCTTATATGCAGCTTTTCTGTAATTCATATTTTAAACAAGGCTTGTCACAGGATGTGACATATGCCCCCCCGAAGCATATGCTTGTCACAGGAAGGCAAAACAATATCAAAGTATTATATTATGCCCTGGACATATATCTTGAGATTTCAGCAACACAGCTGTTTGTTGTTGTGACACACTGCAGTGTTTTTTTTCCGCGTAGCTGTCTAAGATCACTTTTGACCTAGATTTTCTTGCGATAATTATGCAGCGGAAAAATTGAATGCCAATAAAATTGGGCAAATTTTCTAATTCTAGGGAATGCAAACTTCAAACAATGGTTTAACGTATACCAATACTGTTGCATACTTTTGGGGATTAAAAATTTACATAATTGTTGACATAAGCGGTTAAAATGAAGTTTTAAACATATCCTCGACACATACTATAGAACTGAGGCTAAATATGAACACATTTTCTCATTGTATGCCATAAACAGAATGCTATATTCATTCACGTAACGAAATAACTATTTCGTTTAGCCTACATTTGTATAAGCGGTACGCTCTATAAATAGCAATTGTGCAATGTTCCCATTCATAATCTCATTCACAGAGTTGCCGTTCCATGGAGCCCATTGATTCTAGCGAGTTCATCACATTCCAGAAACAGTAGTGTCATTCTAAAATTAGCGCGCGTAGCTATCAACCGTTGTATAGCCGTGTTAATATACCCGTACATGCATCAATAATAGCGTTCAGAGAATCATAAACCTAAACATTTCAACAAATGGGGAATTTATATTTGTAAACTTACTGCTAATTTGAATTAAAATTGTGGTTACGATTTATTAACAATTATTTATATTTGCATTTTTCAATCAACTTCTCCAGTAGATGTTATTTAATCTGTAAAACGATGCTACATTTTCTATAGATAAAATGTTATGAAAGAAGATTCGGAATACGTTGAATTGTTATTCGCGTAGCATGAATACACAATTTGCAATACTAATTATACACAGGAACCCTTGATATATCATATTTCTACTGATATAATTTAAAATCGTCATAGTCTTATGAATTTTTATGTTTGCGTTATCAAAAATAATGTCTTAACATTTCAAATATCGCTGAATGTTCCCTGACTATTGTTTTTTATTGGGATACATAGTATAAATGCTCATTTGACTTCAAATCGTTATTATATTAGATAACTAACATGAATGGTATATTACCGGTAATATAAATAACTATATAGACTATATATATTAACCTAAATTATTTTGGTTATTCATATATCACTGGTGGAAACATGGAGCTGTATGACAGGTTTATTCACGGCATAGATATTAATGATAATTTTATTTAATTTTTGAATTAAAAAATTTATCTCAAATTAACTTTTAGGTCAGAGAAGTTTTCTTACAGTGTCCAAAAATTCTGGGGTCCAATAAGTCTTCTAATATTGGTGGGGACCAACAAATCTGGGGTCTGAGAAGTCACGTAACCGATCATCTTGGCCGTCTGTTTAGGTAATTTTTAAATGACATCTCAATATTAATTTCAACGCTGATTGTCTTTTTCAACGACATTCTTGTTTGGCTATATTCATGACATTTACTGGACGCAAATGGAAGGAAAAGTCAACAGAAAGGTCTTGATAAAGTTAATGAGACATTTTGCAAAACAACAACAACAACAAATTATTCAAACTTATCTTACCTCCCACTGCACAGCTCCCGAAGATAAACATGATGACTGCAGAATCATGAGGAATGGCATAGTGATGACTGTTAACTGTCGTGTTTGTAGAGTTGCCCGTCATATTCACGTCTATGCTGGTGTTGGTGAAGTTAGACAGACCTGCCATTATGAAACTCGGAATAAGACAACATTTAATGACGTCACTTCCTGTTTGACGTCAGCGATACATGTTTTTTGTTTGGATTTTTTCGGCGTTTTTTACAGTATTTCAGTCATATCACGGCGGTCAGTTAGCCTACTCACACCTGTGCCAGTAACTAACAACTGCCCTACTTGAATCAGAGGTGGTGTGGGGGGGGATGGCCGTAGAAATAATTTCATGACCAATCCCCTCACAAGTTTTGTGGCCGGACTGGGGTTCGAACTCACGATCCCCGGATTGACAGTCCAGCGCTCTACCAACTAAGCTTGCCGGGCCCGACACCATCGATACATGTATTTGATGACATAATACACGCCTGAGAATCATTACAACCTCAACGGTTTTTTTTTTGTTACAATTTTTCCATTGTGAGGTCAATTACAATTAACTTTCTGTAGTCTAATTCATGAGACGTGCAGCGAATTGAGTGTTACTTTTTATATAGGGCTAAATATTTCCCATATAAAAAGTAGCTCAATATTGGCACAGGGCCTAACTTGTTATGCTAAACTTTCTGTAGCTATGAGTTGGACTTTGATATCAACGCATTTTTAGGCCCCTATAAACTTATCTGCAAAATTTCGAAAACCAATTGACGGCCAGCTCAAGGGCATGCGCGAAAATGACGTCATTAGCGGGATTCCCGAATTCTCCTATTCTCAATACCGTTAATTAGATTTGAATTCATTGTCTTGTCAATGTACTTCACCAAACTGTGCTTTTTGAACAATTACTTCTGAAACACATGGTGTATCAGACATTTTTATAATAAACTGTGATGTGTTTAGATAAAGTTATATTCAATATGTCTTAACTTATGCCACTTTTCTTCATTAATGAGGATCCGGATTCGAAAATAACGTAAAAACCTAATTTGGATTTGGATTCGGATCCGAATTTTTTCTGGATTCGTTACGGCCCTAACATGCGCATATTTTCGTAATTATTTTATTTTGAAAAAAGTAGATCTAGACCATTTTTGTCCACATCCAGACTATATCCTACCAATTGCACGTGTTGCACATTATTTTGATGGCGTCACAGAATAAACTAAATCCACGAATTCACCATGCTCTAGCCGATTGTGTGCCAATTATGCCGACATATCTGTCAAAAGTCAAACCATGAATTTAAGTATGTATGTTATGGTAGATGTTTGCTCTTGTCTCAAGACACAGTTCTTCTTAATCACAATATGGATTCGTCATAAAATATTTTGACCATACTTGTGTTAATACAGCTTGCAACAACATATCCATCTTTAAGTTAAAAAAAATATCCGTAAACTTTAACTTTGTAAACATAACTTTAGACTAAAAGCGATTCCCGACAGGCGAGAATTTGACACACCGATTGATTCCGGGTCCCGGGAAATACATGTAGATTTTGACGGACTTTAGATCACGGTAATATTGGCCCCCCAGGCCTCTTCCACTGTGGGGATTTAGACAAAAATGCTTGGCTCTGGGGTGGGGAATTAGACCCCCAAAAATACAAATAGTCAACTTCCCTGGGTCAGCCAGCTGCCCCCCCACCCCCCTCCCCCCTGGGTGAAATATTGATAGGTGCATTATAGGTCAACCATAAAAGAAAAAGAAAACAATTAACAATATGCCTATCTCTTGATCATTGTCATTGTTGGGGTTATAACGTCATCGAAAGCTTGCGCACGCGCTATTGTTCTTTATAAATAAGATTAAGCAATCTATTTCAATCTCACTTTTAATGAAAATAATTTTATTTTAAGTTAGAAAAAAAGTTCACGTGCAAGGGCCTATTGATGGAAACCGAGTTCTAACACTGCTGTTAAAACATGAACATAATACGTTTGCCCTGAAAATAGTGCATAAAAAAAGAGCGACTTATTTTTGGTAAATCATTGTTTTGTTTATTTTTATGGTGTCTGCATAAAATGCGTATATTTTCGGACAGTCCGGTTTTTGCACCCGCTATTATTCTAGTGTATTGCACCTATCAATATTTACCCCCAGGGGGGGGGGGGGGGGAGCGGCGGGCATATACGGGACTTTAGACTGAAAGCAATTCCCGACGGGAACTAGACACGCCGAATGATTCCGGGTACCGGAAGATAGACTTTGTTCGAAATTTAGATCGCGGTAATATTGGCCCCCGGGCCATTTGATACACCAATTAAGCACCTCCATTAAGGGGATTAAGACAAAAATGCTTGGCTCTAGGTAGGGGAATTAGATCCACAAAAATACAATTTGTGAAATTCCCCTGGGATTGCCCGCCGCTCCCCCCCCCCCCCCCCCCGGGCGAAAATATTGATAGGTGCATATCTTATGACAAACGGTATCGTTGGGTGAACGTACGGTATCTACTGCAAACTGGATATTCCGTCTGTTTCTGTTTACTGTTAATACGACGAATGAAACATTACGAGAATACTACAAAGCAACACAAATGTTATGGCTGCAACGTTTCACAGCCGTGATTCCATTTATGGATTCCGTGATTCCATTAATTTCATTTCTTGTTATTTCTTCGTTAGTTTTACTTATTTGTAATACGAATAATAATATTTTTTTATTTGACAAAAACATTCACGTCTTATTTACTTGAAAATATATTACACAATTATTATGTACATGTATGCATTTATAGGGTTTATCTAACAACTATCTTAATGTGAGATTAATGGAGTTTTCAAAAAATATTGTTCTCTCTTATGCATAGGATTATTAAATTGTTTTTTTTTTAATATAAAAGAGAATTGTATTGCCATGTGTGTATGGAAAGAATATGTTAAATCATTCCTGGTTTTATACTTTATATTTATAAAGGGAAATAATTGGTTGATAAAATACATTTGCAATACAATTGCACAGAGACATTTTCAGATGATAACATAGGAACAATTTCCCAGATTTTCTACATTGGTTTATAAAGAATTCAATTTAATACGTTGATATTGTTTTTGCGAGGCATTTTTTGTCGTGAATGACTGCATTATGCCTGCTTTATGTTGCCATCTATACGCATAAAATATTTGAGCCAGAAAAGGGCATGATATTAGTTTGGCGCGGATACAGAATTTAGAGTGGGGTGGGGGCGGAAAATTCAGTACCTAGTCTACCAACCTATAGATGTATACATACATGTAAATTATTAATTTGGCAAATCAATGACAATTCAATTACAAGCAATATATATAACTGTTTAGCTCTGTATCCAACGTTTACCCAATATCACATGATAAAGAAGCTGATAAACATATATATCATTCTTCGCTTAAATACACGGTGGGTTATTGTGATGTTTACAAACTATTCTTAGACAATTTTGGGGGATGCGTACGCCGCTTCCACTCCCTCTATGTAAATTGCTCCATTGTGTTACATGTAACCTTATCGCCGTTGCACTAGTTGTGTTTTTTGCATATTGCCATTTATAAACGATGAGTCATTTAACAGTCAGACAGATCGTGTTGAAAGCCTTTTTGGGGTGTGGTGATTGGATACATGTGTCCTCTTTTATTGAAGGGCAAACATTTTCTGTTGGAATTAGTTTTTCCAATTCTAGCTCACCTGAGCATGAGTACTGGTCTTGTGGACCGCTCCTGCGTCTTCCGTCAACAATTGGCTAGCACTCGCGATAAAACTTCATATTTTATTCAACCTTAACCTTACATGCAGATTAGGTATACTATTTTGGCCGAGATCTATAATGGGCCAAATTGATAATATCACCAGGAACACTCATGAAAGGTATTGCACCTTTATCACGGAACAAATGAAACATGTTACCTTTTTTCAAGATACATGTAGAGAGTTCATTTTCATCAAAACCTGACCAAACGGTCACAGTTTATGTATGAATAAGACCTCAGCAGAAGCCAATAATGGACAATATCGGAATAATTGCCCATTGTTTGAGGAAAAAATGACAAAAAATGCATTTTTTTCCAAAATAGACACATCGTTTTTATCCTTTCTTAACCACACTAACACGGTGAGTTTGTGTATGACGTATGACAATAAGATCTGAGCAGAAGCCAAAATAGGCCAGATCAGACCACAAGCACCAGAGTTATTACCCATTATTTGTGACAAATAATGTATGCAGGATAGAGTCTTCATGTTTCATCCATTTTTGACCAATCTTGACCAAGTTTGTCTATGACCATCAGATGTAGTCAAATATTGGCAAGAATCGAACCAGAAGCACCGGAGTTCTCGCCTCTTGTTTGTGAAAAAAAATCCGTGTGCCATCAATAAATGGCTTGCACATGCAATAGAGACTTCATTGTGTATTCAGTGTTGTCCAAACTTGCACAGATTGTGTATGACCATCAAATCTCAGTTGGGGGCGGTTATGGGCAAGATCGAACCAGAAAGTGTAGAGTTATGTCCCCTTATTCATGGAAAAAATGCCTTTATTTCAATATATAGTCTTCATATTGCATTTAGTCGCGACCAAAACTCTCACAGTCTGTGTATGACTATAAGATCGCAACAGAAAGTAAAAATGGGCCTGATCGGGCTACAAACAGCGGATATATTGTCCTATGATTGTGCAAGAAAATGCAAAATTGGACTTAATGCAGGATAATGCAGGATAGAAACGTCATTGTTCACCGATCTTGACAAACACAGTACAACAAGCCGGCGAGTATGCATTGACTGTTGCCGAATTTTTCGTGGAAAAATAGTGATTTAATTGACATTGATATTTGATAATAAACCATATATTATAACAGAGTTCAACATTTACGCTTCACAGCCATTTTTAAGACTTAAATTTGCTTATTTGGTTATAAACTGATGAAATCGAATTTCCAACTATTGCAAAACTTGCAGTGATTTATCTGTATATGCAACGTTGATGGCTGCGGAGCCTGCATTTTCCTCGTTTATCACCATTGGACAAAAAATATATAAAAATAGCCAAACTGGACTATCCTCATTATCTGTCCAAACTACAGCATTATAACTATTTCTTCAAAACTTCATGCAATGCATGCAATAGGAATCAACATCTTCCACTGTAAGAACTGTCACTGACTTAATGAAAAAGAGTCAGAAAAGACGGTCGAGAAACATTGTCTGAGATCCATGAAAAGACTGCACCTCCATTGCCCAGCCCATATGGCCCATCACACTGCCCGATGAATGAAATCTGATCAGTAGGATATTTGATTGTAATATTCATAAATATTGCCATCGAAAACTGTTATCTTTCCATTAAATGTCTGCGAATATTAGCCATTGACACGAACGTTGTGCCTTCAACACACCTGTTACGTACTAGAAATCCAAGCCTTGAAGACATGGGATTTGTGCGCTATTGCGTCTTTGCGCCATCAAGAGAAATGACATGGCCCGCTAAGGTTGAGAGAGGTGATAATGCTAAATTGCGAAATGTGACGTTGTTAACGTTATCGTAAGCTATTTTGGCGTCAGAGATTTGATTTTGGTTAATAAGTGATCTGCGTTATTAAGACAATGGGAGACATATTATCCTCAACGAACTGCAAAATTCCGCTTACTGGAGCTGTTTGATTGCCAAACAATGCGGCATATGATATTATGCAATCGCAATAATTCAATATCTGATATTGTCTAATAAGGTGGTCTGTGACATTATGCAATCGGGATATGTGATATTGTCCAATAAGGTGGTCTACGATATCATGCAATCTGGATGTGTGATATTACCCAGATAAGGTGGTCTGTGGCTTATGCAATCGATATATGTGATATTGCCTAATAAGGTGGTCTACGATATTATGCAATCGGTATATGTGACATTACCCAATATATAAGGTGGTCTACGATACCATGCAAATCGTTATATGTGACATTGCCCAATATATAAGGTGGTCTACGATATTATGCAATCGGTATATGTGACATTGCCCAATATATAAGGTGGTCTACGATATTATGCAATCGGTATATGTGACATTGCCCAATATATAGGGTGGTCTACGATATTATGCAATAGGGATATGTAATATTGCCCAATAAGGTGGTCTATGATATTATGCAATCGGGATATGTGAGATTGTCCACTGAGGTGGTCTATGATATTATGCAATCTGGATATGTGATATTGCCCAAATAAGGTGGTCTGTGATATTATGCAATCGGTATATGCGATATTGCCTAATAAGGTGGTCTACGATATTATGCAATCGGTATATGTGGCATTGCCCAATATATAAGGTGGTCTACAATATTATGAAATCCGGATAATGTGTGAGATTGCCCAGTAAGGTGGTCTATGATATTATGCAATCGGTGTATGTGATATTGTCCAATAAGGTATTCTATGAATTACGCCATTGGGAGAATTGATATTGCAAAATAAAGACGGCGTAAGCAATTGGGAGTTATGATATTGCTCAAAATGATAGTAAAACTTATTAAGCCACACGATCGATGTATACGATATTGCACACTGTGTGGTGTATATTGTGATTATTGATACATGATAATTCATTTGAATTCGCATTATGGTTATTAAACGGAAAGTAATGTTGACCTTATAAATGCGTTGAAAACGTGACGACTGTTGTTTCTATTGATGTTGTTTCTACACAGCTGTCATATATTAAACGCTTGACTGCACCAGACATTTGCCTGATTTTTGCCCTGAATTAATGAGAATTATGATATGATGTAAATAATATTCTTAGTTCAATATTGTAGAATGCAGAGTCGTGCACCATTTTCAATCAGTAATTACATTTTGTGATATTAGATATGAGGCGTGTCGTGGGAAAACCGGTCTTATTGCATGTGCGAAAAGTGTCGTCCCGGATTAGCCTGTGCAGTCCGCACAGGCTAATCCGGGACGGCACTTTCCGCCTACAGTGAATGTATGTTTAGAATAGACTTCCTTGAAACAGAAAATACCATAAAAGCGGAAAGTGTCGTCCTGGATCAGCTTGTGCGAACTGGACAGGCTGATCCGGGACGACGTTTTTCGCATATGCATTAAGTCCGATTTTCCCACGACACGCCTCATATATTGTGCCAAATATAAACGACTTTATTGTCGTTTTATTTTTTTACTACATGTAATTGTAGGAAGGTACCATGGCAGAAATAAATATATGTTTTTGACTTGAAATGAGAATGTTGTTATTGTATCTTTCTATTGTATCTATATAATATCATTATAGTTCTTTTCCAAGCTGTGTTGTCAGTCATGTAATAATGAAAAGACTTAACATGCATTGCCAATGCCAAATTTGTGCTGTCAAAAATACATAAATAAGAATGTCAGACAGAAACTTTGATGAATATCCTGAATAATGCGCTGTATACACAAGTATTGTTAAATCTAACATGGGATGAGGCGTTTTATTTACGCAAATGTCATTTAACCCTTTGTGTTCTCGTATCGACATAGGTGGGGTCATATGTTATTGCCCATCTTAAAGATATACATTACTTTTTGCAATTGCATTCCAATTGGTGGGCAACAGGCTGGCAACTTTTAAATATTGCGCAACGAGCCGAAATGACATGTTGGGTTTACTTTTGCGATTTTTACGAGAATGACATTGTAGTGCTACAAATGTTTTGAATGTATAATGTAATTTCACGGCTTTTTGGAGAGACAAAAAAAATCTAAAATCAATCACATACATGCATGATTTCGCTCCGCGTTCAATAGAGATTTGTGCATTGTTTACCTGGTTATGATATGTTAAAATAAGCATTTGTTAAAGACATAACAAATGGTGTACGAAAATAATTGTTTTCGGTACAAATTAAGATGTATTAGTCAATGGATAAGTGCGAACAGTATACTATTTTTAGTAAATAAAGTGTACATAACGTTCAAACAAAATCTACAAACAATGTATCGCCTTATACTTATCTAGGTATATCAGTAAGGATCGTCGGAAAAAACTGTAGAACTTGTTTTACTTTAAAATAGTGTTGTCAGCTTAGATGTGTCGAAGGCTTCTTCTCTTAAAATTTGGTAAAAAATAAATCTTCATTCACCTCGCAACCGTCTCCCCTGAAAACTTCCAAATCTGTAAGTTTTTAGACTGTTGGCGGAAGCCAACGGTCTTTTGAGAGGGTAATTTCCAAAACAGGTATCGCGGAAAACTACTTCTTGTCTTTGCAGGCTGTTAGTCAGTAAATCGAAACTAGAAAAGGGTCCTTCTTCAAAACAGCACAATTTCACACTTGTTTTCTTACATTTTGATTATTTAAGATAATGTACGTAATAGGTTTATCATGTTATTTATTACAATTACAGTTTGTAAAATGGTCAATTTATAAAAAATAACATTAAACTAATGACACTTCTACTTTTTCTATTTACTTGTATCTAACCAAGTATTACCGGAGTGTCCTTGAATAAGGCCACCAAATTATGACGGTTATTTTTGACTCGTAGCGAAAGTGTTTTTTCTTGTTACCAATTCTCATTCTGAATACTCTGACAACAAACTACAGCAAATTATTAATTTTAAACTGTACTATGAACAATCGAGAGCTTGCATCGTATGATCTCTTTTGACTGAGGCTACAAACACAAATCTATAAATAAACATGTTTATTTATATATCTTTGGCTAAGAAGCACTACTCTGACAACAAACTACAGCAAATTAGTAATTGTAAACTGTACTATGGACAATCGAGAGCTTGCATCGTATGATCTCTTTTGACTGAGGCTACAAACACAGATCTATAAATAAACATGTTTATTTATATATCTTTGGCTAAGAAGCACTAACAATTGGTGCGCCTAACTACTACGCTTCATCGGTTATTCTGGCCCTTGCAGATTGAATAACTTGTTAACTGGCATGTATATAATTCCGTTTGCATAAGATAAAATTAGCTCGGAACAAATATGTTTTCAATACTTACAAATTAGTTTTTATTATGATGTCGTATACTATTTAGTAAGAAGCAAAATTATAAAGTTTAAAGGTCGGAAATTGAACTTCATTAAAACAAATGTTTCCTTTTAGCAAGAATGCACTCATAATTCACATGCTTTTAGTTTCTTTTGTCGCCAACAGTCTTTCTACGCTGTCAGCGTTTTGATTAACTCGTGGTGCCACAAACTCCTCAGTGGTTACTTCCCTATTGGTACTTTTCAGTTACCACTGCCACCACGAATTAAAAACTATTTTCTTTTCGCCATCAATATTCAAAACAGTCGGTTATTTTTGCTATCAGTATTCCTAAAATGTGAACGATATGCGCAACAAATAGACACCGACGTAAATAAACGTTAATCGATCACTGAATTAGCGTACAAACATTGGTAAACTCAGTTTATAGTAACATCGATCCCCTGATTTGGTTATTAAAAGTACAATCGTATCGTACTGTGGTTTTCTCTGCGTTAACATAAATAAGTATAGTATATAGCGTGTACTTGACGTGAAGGACGACTGTACGAATTGTCAGCACTAATTGGACTTACTCCAAATACGCCACTATATCCTCTACCCACCACTTACACGATCCTTTGAAAGATTTCCGTCCGTTTTTAATATTTCTTGCGCTCTTTATCACCCGATATTATATAATATATACTAGTCCGCGACTAAGGTTAGATTCTTCAACACATAGACTACTAGAACCGTTAAGTACGAGTATATATAGAGACTTGAAATCATAAACACTAGATATTTTAATCAATGAAATGAAAAAAAAAATCTGTTACATTATTATTTTACAAAATAATAACTGCAATTTAACTAGAACTTTTACATTTGCATATTTATAAAACCATATGTTTATGTATTTATTTTTACATGTTTTCTGTTCGCTATTACAAAGAACTACAGATAGTCATCCCGCCGACCCTAAAAGTTTTGTTGTTGTTTTTTGCCTACCGATCATCAACTTTTTTCGGCGTAGCTGTTTAACCCAACTTTTGACCTTTCTCAACATCCAATCAAAAGTTGTAAAAACTTCCCGCCAGTAGTACCGAATGAATAAATCCTAACATTGCATCGGCTAGTTTAAAAGAAATCCCCACCACGGCCTGTACAAAATTGGCTCAATTTCTTTTCGGAGGTAAATGAAAAAAAAAAGAGCCAATGTGGAAAAATCCAGACATATTTACTTTTTTACGTTTTTGACTAATTTCCAGTTATGAGCTCCCTTCTCAGAAGCTGAATTGGCTCAGTTTTCATTTTAAATTTACATGCCAGTGTTTACAGGCCGTGTAACATGACCTTGGGAAAATCCCCCGTTGATATCGCATATTCGATAGGCAACATTCCATAGAATGCAATCGCTGACTAACATGCGCCTATTAATAGTATACACGTCAGCAACACTGATTCGTTCTAACAAGCATCCAGAGAACGATAGACAATAAGATTAATAATGAATGAAGAATTGCTTATATTTATAAACTTACCATGCATGTTTATTTCAATATCGGTAGGTAGATCTATTTATTAAGAATTATTTAGAATTGTATTTTCTCTTATCTTTTCCTTTAGAGGCTATTCAATGTATACATATGTAAATATATTTTGCATCTTCCTATAAATAGACACTGGCGGAAGCTTCGGACATAAGTAATTTAATATCATTTAAATTTTGGTATATTTACTTTACTTTATGAATGCATTAAAACTATCATAGTTAAACACAACAACGCTCGATACGTTTACATTCATTTAAATTCCAATCAGAGTATGGTAGAAGAACTTTTTCTTATTTTTCAAGACAAGTGTGGAATTCTATTCCTATTTATTTACGAAGTACAACAAATGTCAATACTTTTAAATATAGATATAAGAAATACTTTTATGATCTTCAGTAATGCTTTATGTATGATTCTGATTCTTGACATAATTTATTTTGCTGTTTGTGACTTGTCTGTGTGATTTTTTTAGTATTATTTAGTATTATTTATTAATTGTTCTTTATTTCTTCTTAATTTATTTATAACTTATAACGAATGTGTTTTTGTAACTGAGTGTTCGTGAGGTTAATTTTAGAAGACCACATTGTAAAAAAATTATGTTCTAGCTTAATGTGAATTCTTCTTGAAATAAAGTCAAATCATCATATTTAATTGCGATTAATGTTCCCTGACGTGTGTTTTTATTTGTCACACATAGTATAAATGCTTAATCCATAATAAATATGATAAACGATCATATTAGTTATCGTCATTATTTTATTGTAACTTCTATTAAATTTTGATTTGCCTGACAAATACTGTATACATTATTTAGATTTAAAAAATCACGGATGAAAAATATGAGACGGTCAGATCAGTTAATTGTACGGACATTACATAATTAAGATATCTTAAACATATGGACTTTTCGTGGTTTCCCGGCGCCTTATGATGCTCTGCATCACTGTGTTTTTTTTTTCTTTTAAAATACCCATGTTTCTACCAAATTCTCGTGAAGAGGCTATTCAATCTACAAATAGACATTGATTTCATATAGACTATGAATAAATGCATTGTATTCTAAAATAATTTAATCATAAAAAACGCTTCAAATATATATTTATATCGTTGTAATTGTAAAATGATTAATTTTTCTTTGTATAGATACACACACTGACGTTGATGAGCAGATGAGTCCGACTTATTATTTTGGGTTATTCAAGTAGAACTGATTTAAAACATAGGGCAGCTTACCAGTTCATTGCTTTGACATGAAATAATGATATTCTTTTTATTTATTTCAAATATAGAAACATTTCATACTACTTTTTAGGAGCTAGCCACATGAATATATCAGTTCGATTTTGGATGATTAGACTCGGGCCGGCCAGTTGGTAGAGCGCTGGACTACAAATCCGATGATCGCGGGTTCGGATCCCAGCCCGGCCACATAACATGTGTGGGGATTGGTCATGAAATTATTTATACGGCCATTCTCCCCCTACCTCTGATTCAAGTAGGGCAGTTGTCAGTTACTGGCATAAGTATGTGCACTTAGTACTGGCAAACCAGCTTACCAAGGAAAAGTGTGAGTAGGTTAACTGACCGCCGTTATATGACTGATATACTGTTGAATACGGCGAAAAATCCCCCCCAAAATTATATATATACTTATTTATTTTATTTTAATAATATCGAACAATTATATTAAATGCGTGTAGAATAACGATCTATGAAGAAATGAGACTGTTCGTTTATAAACCAAATCAACATATGCATCAGTTTTAAATATTTATGTTGGATATTCAATTACATTCTTTACAAACATTAACAACATACGCCGAATATCTTTCGTAAAGATATTTATTGTTCGTCTATTTTGACTTTCGGTAAAAAGAGCAGTTTTGCTAATATGCGGCTTTTCGGTAATAAACAAACAGTTCGAATATGTCTGCGTGAGACAGGCGCTCTTGGTAATGACACACAATGTACCGTAAGGTACAATTTCTTTGCCTGG
The DNA here is from genome assembly GCA_027627225.1 of Congeria kusceri. NCBI lineage: Eukaryota > Metazoa > Mollusca > Bivalvia > Myida > Dreissenidae > Congeria > Congeria kusceri. Next base: position 54,954,347 of record CM051027.1, read on the forward strand.
AGGCGTTTAAACATGTTGCATGCTGTCCAATATACCTAAACTGTGTGGTGAATATTTAGCGAAGAAAACAAGTTATCCCCCCCCCCCCCCCCGATTTTTTGGACCTAGATTTCTTGCAATAATTATGCAGCGGGAAAATTGAATGCCAATAGAATTGGGCAAATTTGCTTATTTTAGGGAATGCAAACTTCAAACAATGGTTTAACGTATACCAATAACTGTTGCATACTTTTGGGGATTGAAAATTTACATAATTGTTTACATACGCGGTTAAATTAAAGTTATAAACATAGCTTCGACATACACTATAGAAATTAACATAATTAAGAACAATTTTACTCATCGTATGTCATGATCAGAATGCAATATTCATTCACATAATGAAATAACTATATTGTGAAACCGACATAATCGGCGCGCGCTATAAATAGCAATTACAATGCTACAATTCACGGGGACGACAGTAGGTCACAACGTTGCCTGTTGAGCTCGCAAGCACAAAATATAAAGTGGTACATTGCTGGTATTTTTCTGATAAATAAGCAAAACTAATATTAGCAAATTTGATTGAGCTTATATTTCCTGTTATTTTATCATTGTGTAAAAATATTATTGTACACTGTAACCGACTGTCGTTCCCGTGAATTAATTCTAGCGAGTACAACTCCAGCAGGAGAATCATTCTGAAAATAGCGCGCGGTAAAGCTGTGTTGATACACACGCATCAATTAGCGTCTGGAGAATCCTAAACTCGAGAATTGCAATAAATGGGGAATTCATAAACTTACTGCTCTTTCATTCCCGCTATTATTTTCTGACAATGTTAATATGTTAAATTTTCCTGACAAATTCATGTATCGATTATGTTTACTTAGATTACTTGTATTTAGCTTATTCATGTATCACTGATGAAAACATGGGGCGGTATATGATCGGTTTATTCACGGTACAGATATTAACAATTATTGAGTTTATCTCAAATTAATTTTTAAGTAAATGTAATGTATATGTGAATTTTTCACTTACATATGACACAAGTTAAGATTTTCCTTAGGAGCTATGTGGAGATGGTCCCTGGCTTAGCCGAGTATTGTTTTGCTTCATAGTAGATTTGACAACCCGTTTAATGTACATCAGCTGGTATGTGGGTGAAATGAAAATAAAAATGATGACTTGAGAATGTGTACAGAAAGAACAGTAAAACGGATGACCGTACATAATATGAGATTTTAATAGTCATACCGTCATAATGAATAACTTATGCGTTATGCGTTATTCAACGAATACAGACCTATCATAAAACAACTGTAGCCTAGCTGAACAAAATCCCCAAACCAGAACGGAGAAAAAACAGTAAACTTTGTTTAGTGTCGAGTTCTTTCTTACATAATACATGACATACCTTTTGTATTGCTTAAATCAATTCAGCTTAGCATGCTCTTTAAGAAAATGTATAGTTATGAGTGTCCCTATGTGCAAAATGTTGCATTTATTTTTGGTTAAAGTTATCGCTTTTACATTAAATGACATAAGAATTGGAATTAGTATATTGTAACCTCAACACAAACAGGGAGCGGCACTGAAGGGGTAATGTGTACATAAAATTACCATGTTACTGTTAGGTTTTATTGGCTGTAATAAGTTTCGTGGAAAACATGCGATAAATATCATGATTTTAATGTGCATTACGAATTTTACAGCGAAACCCGCTTTTTCAAGTAAAAAAAAGAAACAGTACCCGTCTTGTGACTCTTGCAGCACACTAAATCATGCTAAAACCAAAAATGAACACGTTTTTTACAATATTTATCTCTATTGCATTAAAGTATGTAAACATATGCTAGTATTTTGACTGATTTCTATGAATTAAGTACACAGTTTGACTCAGGCACTGAAAATGCAAGCCAGATTGCTTATCAAGCATCATTCTCAAATGAAATTTTCAAGCATTTCTACTTTGTGGATCAGTCTGAAAATTTGCATGCACATTAGAAATATGTAAATAATGATGTAGAATTGTTGTTTTTTTCGCGATATCAAAACTTTAAGTTTTTTTCTAGGTCACACTACACTAAATAATTAAGTAATGTAGGGCTGTACTCTCTAAATAAATCAACAAGTTTAACTCGAAGACATGTTTTGGGGTTTAGATACTTGCTTTGATATTCTCTTTTGGAGATGTTGGTAAGGTAAGCATTGGTGTGCACAAATAAATCACTAATATGTTTTAAGATTGGAGACTACAGTATGACACTTGCGCTGAGGTGGGTTACATTCAACTAGAAAGTAGCCGCTAAAAGATGGTGATAAAACAGTCAACTTTGTTTAGTGTCGAGTTCTTTCTTACATAATAATGACATACCATTTTTATTGCTTAAATCAATTCAGCTTAGAATGCTCTTTAAGAAAATGTATGGTTATGAGGGTCCCTATGTGCAAAATGTTGCATTCATTTTTGGTTAAAGTTATCGCTTTTACCTTAAAGTATATACGGATTGGAATTTGTATATTGTAACATTAAAGGGACTTGTTCACAGATTGTCAAAATGACATTTTCCCAACTTTTTGTCACAGATTCAAAAAATAAAAGAACACTGTACACCAGGGAGCGAAATGACACTAATGGCGTAGACTCATTATGAAAATACAGTTTCGTTTATGAATAGTGATCATTTGAAATTGATAAAATTATAAAGCGTTACAAACGCCCAACAATTGAATAATTTGGAATGTTTCTGTTGTTTCCGTTAAATTTTGTAACAACACGTGGATCACTTATATCAAGTATTAAACGCAGACTTTTTATAACAGTCCGGATGGCCGAGTGGTTACGGCGATAACCTTTTAATCCAAAGGGCACTGGTTCGAGCCCCGATAGGGACAAACTTTTTTCTTTTAATTTCTCTTTTTTAATTCTATTCTTGTTATTATAATGGAGCTCTAGAGTTCCGATGTTTAAATCTAACAATTTAAGGCATTTAATGACACACTTCAAAAAATGTCCCAATCTGTGAACAAGTCCCTTTAACTGGTATGAAAACGGGCTCTGGCACAATCTCCTAGCAGAGTTGTCGTTCGTTTCTCTCACCATACACCTCTGCAATGGGCTCAATGACAAATATCTTGTCAAAACGGATAAAAAAGTAGTGAACGCACTTTAAAGAGGATTTTCAGGACCAGAAGCATAGAAATAAAGAATAAATGGGTTTTAAATTATCATAAAATGGGAAAAATTGTAATTTTGATTCCTATAATGGGAACTATGTTCATGCCCATTTACGCAGATGGAATCAGTTCGCATATGTAAACAAAATGATTGGATGGTATTGTGTGTTGCTTTTGATGTTATGATCATGTGAATAAAGCCACGTGCATGAGTTGGAACTTTCCGACCCCACTACAGCAACCTCAGCGCAGAGATTTAACTGTGTCCCAGCATAGCTGGTTTAAATTCCTGTCGGTACGAAGTTCCACGTTACCATAGGCAAACACTTGGCGCGAAATAAAATCGTGGACAAGCACATGCTAAAAATGTGGACAACGTAAAATCCTTGCGTTGTTATGTTGACTTATTTATTTATTGATTATTTGTTTTGTTTTTTTCATTTTAATTCTTAATATATATATACCTGGACCAATAATGCAACATGTCTGTGTCATTGTTATAAAAAAAGATGTTAAAATTAAAATTTTGTACAAAGTAAATCTTCAACCTCCTTATAATCGTCTCCCTTGAAAACTCTCAAATCTATACGTTTGTAACTCGTGGTTGCTGTTGTAACTGAGAAGAGTAACAATGGAGAAAAAAAAACCACTGCGAGGAGTTTGCCACTACAGAGTTTAATGGAATGTAGCCGGTGTGCTAGAGACTGGCTCTGGCATGAACATAGGTTAGACATCAGTAACTAGTTGGGAATCTAGGCCGTATATCCAATAGTTCGTCTTTCGGCGTAGCTGTTTAACCCAACTGTTGACCTTCCTAAATATCCAATCAAATGTTATGAAAATTTTCCGCCAGTAGTCTCGAATGAATAAATCCTAACATTCCCTTGGCTCCATAAATTCCCACTACACTAGTCATAAATGAGTAGGTGCAACATCCCAACAATATAGCAGACTATTTCGCAACAGGTTTGGAATATTAAAATGGCACATTTACTAAGAGAATAACAGTTCGCACAAAATTAGTTCCCACCTATGGTACACATTTGTAAGTTTTAAAATTATTTATGTAAAAAATTCAGTTAAAACTAGTTCTTAAAGTTTAATTAAGATTAATTAAGATTGAAAGAGCAATAAAGAGAGAACATCGGGAACGAAAACAAACTTAATATTTACACAAGATAAATTGTACTTTAACTCTAGATACCATTTTTATGTAAATAAGCAATAAAACCGTTTTGCAACGATGAATACATTTCTTTTTTTATTATTTATTAGAGAATGCTTAAGAAAACGAAGAGTACATTTACCAATATTTTGTATTGCGTAAAACAACAACATTTTGCTAGTATAGTATGATTTAAGTGTGCAATATTTTGTTATGAGGGTATTTTGTGTCGTACGTGCAAGTATTAGTCTAGTCAGACATACGACAAATGTGTGCTTTGTCGTATATGAAGCCAATCAAGTAATATATTTATCAGTTAAAATATTGAAAAAGGAAGTTCAATTTACATTCCTATTATAATGTTCTATATTACCTTATAACACATAAGCCGAATAGCTTTTTAAAGATATTTCTTGTTTGTACCATACCTCGTATATCCATGGAATAATTCATACAAAAAAGACATTAACGAATACAGTTTCTTGACAATCGTTACTCTTGAATCAAGCGAATTTTTGTTGTGCACTGATACTTTGATCTTCATTAAGATTCTACACAAATAAAACATTATGGGTACAATATAAATGGATATGGTTTATCTAATGGTTATTTCGTTTTACTACTTCAATCAGTCAGTCTAAGTCAGTCCTTCATATTAGAACGATTAAAAAAACAACTGTTTATTGGTTGTAAGAACAATTCAAAAGCATTTTTCTTGGTATAAATAAATATTTCTTATCTTATAAGTTGTAGCATCAATATTGTTACATAGATCTAAAGAATAATGTACAGAACGATTAAATATCATTTGTGATTAATTGTTGTTGGAACATGAAGAATGCTACTTAAACGAAGCAAAAAAAAACCAACAAAAAACACCAACAAAAAACATACCAAAATAACACGAAACAAAGATATAAAAATAAACATAATAGATCTCTGCACGAAACTACAGATACATTTGCATAAAAAGTACTTAGTGAGCATTAAAATAAAAAGGCTTTACAGAGAATACTAGAGAATACAGAGGAAAAACTAAATAAATATACTAATATTAATTAAATATATGATACAACTCGCAGTTTGTTCACGTACTCATACGCGAAAAGATTTAAAAGAAAGCCGTAATCAAATACACATTTACCAAAAAAGACTTTACAGTGAATACGATTAAAGTATAACAATTAAAAAAAAAAAACATGTATACTAATATTAATTAAATATATGATGAAACTCACTGTTTGTTCACGTAATCCTAGGCTACGTGAAAATGTTTAAAAGAAAGCCGTCAGCAAACCCCCACATTTAAAAGCACGTTGTCCATCTTAACAACAAACAGATGCAATGTAACGCACATAAACCACAATGTACGTATTGTAAAGTTAACAACGATTTATCATTGCACAAGCTCTATCTTGTTCACCCATACCGCTTTGGGTTCGTTGTTATGCAAAAGTCAGATTTCATTTGCGCATGTGCACACCATGTGATCGTCTTATTTTTAAAAATACATTATCTTTCAGAAGCGACAGTAAAATGCGTATTCTCATAAACAAATATTTATAGTTTTTTTTTTATTTAGGTGAATGCTCGAATTTTATTTCACGAGTGGTTATATAAAAAATCTCGACTTAGCACAACACTTCTAGTAGATGTTATTTGTAGAAACATCGTCCGTTTTATGTTATATTTTCACTGCATTGAAAATATGTTCTTTTACATTTTAACAGTTCCAACGGTGGAAATAACAGATTTCACCAATAAAATTCTATATTTCACTGAAAAGCATACAATAAAATTAAAACTATGATGATCCAGTAGACACAGTTAAAATTATTCAAAGATATACAATGTGTACTAATTTTTTGCAAAATGTCAACGATCTTTAAAATGTAAGGTCGCTTTTTAAAGATTGTAAATAAATAAAGCAAATTGGTTTCACGATATCAAAGTTACGTACATGTATGTGTTATTTGTACGTTATAGAAAAACAATCATATTACTGTAAATTTTATTTTTTTCCTGTCATAAATGTATGTCGTAGGATTTCGAGTGGAAATATCCCTTCAACTCGACGGTAAGTATGTTTACTTGTCTAGTCAACGGTGTTATTTTACCTATTAAAGAAAGTTGGTCTGTAAGAACAACAACGACAAAAATTCTGCGTTTCGGGCAACCCGACCCTACCTAGCGAAAATCCCAGACCCTAATGTTTTTAGCAACGATTGTTTTCCGTGAAATCCGATTTCGTCAGATTGTAGATAATTTTCAATGTTTTTGACCGAAATGTGTGTTTAAAAAACTCAATCCCGACCCTATGTAACATGTGTTTGCGACCGTTACCCGAACACACAGTTTTTTTTGGCCTAATGGATGGGGAGACAGGTATATAGCCTCGTACGCCTAGTTTTGTTAACGTACACTCTGCTTGACAGGCACATTTAGTACGTCCTCTTGCCCTTGTCCCTAGGTTAGTCATAGTACAAAAACAGCGGACATAATAAAAAGCAAGGCCACGTGCTCCATACTCCGGGTTATTATAATTGTTGGATGTAATTGTGAAAAATCAGAAGCAGGGTCCGCTAATTATTTCGATGTCTACGTTTTAATTATTTCAGTTATTGACGTCCTTCCAAAATGAATTACTGACGGCGCGGTTGGCCCATTTGTGGAGAAAAATACAATTAATTTATTTATTACAGAATAATATACATGTGAATGTTCCGATATAGTATTTAAAGACATAAGTTTAATGTACTGCCTCCTTTTAATGTTTTCATAGTGTATCAACTCGCGAAACAAATAAATAAAATAATGTTTTCAACCACTTTTACAGTTACATTAATCTTCCACTTGACCTGCTATCGTTAAACGAATTGGTCTGCCACTATAAATCATCCTGCCATCGTTTATGTCAGTCACTTGTATGGTCAGTTTTAGAGCCACCTGTACGTACAGTGCTGTACGTCACTGATTCGTATATATGTTAACAGTGCCTTTATATAGTTTAAGGAACAATACATGTTAATATTGTGATGTTGCAACAGAGACGAGCTTTATTTCAGTCTTGTACTATATGCACTACGAAAAATAATATATAGAGCTAATAAACGTTCAAAACGTCCCGACAATATTACACGCATAAAAACTAAAAAAAAACTAATAAAAACAAGAAATGTCATTAAAAAAGACAATCGGCGTTGAAATTAATATTGAGATGTCTTTTTTTTGCCCTTAATCTAATACAGGACGACCAAGATGATCGGTTACGTGACTTCTCGGACCCCAGATTTTTCGGTTCCTACTAAGAAGACTTCTCCGACCCCAGATTTTTCGGTTCCTACTAAGAAGACTTCTCGGACCCCATATTTTTCGGTCCCTACTAAGAAGACTTCTCGGACCCCAGATTTTTCGGTCCCTACTAAGAAGACTTCTCGGACACCAGATTTTTCTGTCCCTACTAAGAAGACTTCTCGGACACCAGATTTTTCGGTTCCTACTAAGAAGACTTCTCGGACACCAGATTTGTCGGCTCCTACTAAGAAGACTTCTCGGACCCCAGATTTTTCGGTTCCTACTAAGAAGACTTCTCGGACACCAGATTTTTCGGTTCCTACTAAGAAGACTTCTCGGACACCAGATTTTTCGGTTCCTACTAAGAAGACTTCTCGGACCCCAGATTTTTCGGTTCCTACTAAGAAGACTTCTCGGACCCCAGATTTTTCGGTCCCTGCTAAGAAGACTTCTCGGACACCAGATTTTTCGGACTCAATCATTGTTAATATCTGTACCGTGAATAAACCGATAAGATACCGCCCCATGTTTCCACCAGTGATACATGAATAAGTTAAATACTAGTAATTTACGTAAACATAACTGATACTGGAATTTGTAATGCAAATTTAACAAATTAACATTGTCAGAAAATAATAACGGGAATGAATGAAAATTATTATATATATCAGACAAGTGTACATAGTTATTTTAAATAATATACTATATGTATCATTAGTACTGCACAAAGTGTATTCATGCTACGTAAATGAAGTTAAAGTAACATGAATAACCTTTCGACGTATTACGAGACTTCTTTCACCACATTTTACTGATAGATGTTTAACATTTTTTATAGATAGAATCAGAAGCTGATAGGAAGGTGCAATTATACATAATTCGTAATTAAACGCAACCACAATTCAAATACAAGAAATGTCTTTAAAAAAGACAATCGACGTTGAAATTAATATTGAGATGTCATTTTTTGCCCTAAATATAATACAAGAGGACCATGATGATCGGTTACGTGACTTCTCGGACCCCAGATTTTTCGGTCCCTACTAAGGAGACTTCTCGGACACTAGATTTTTTGGACGTTATAAGAAAACATATCGGCCCCAAAATTAAATTGAGATTAACTCAATCATAATTAATGCCTGTACCGTGAATAAACCGATCATGAATATACCGCCCCATGTTTTCACCAGTGATACATGAATAACCTAAATACTAGTAATTTACGTAAACATAATTGTTACATAAATTTGTCAGGCAAATTTAACAAATTAACATTGTCAGAAAATAATAGCGGGAATGAATAAACATTATTATATATCTCAGACAAGTGTACATAGTTATGTTAAGTAATATACTATATGTATCATTAGTATTGCACATAGTGTACTCATGCTTCGCAAATGAAGTTAAAGTAACATAAATAACATTTCGACGTATTACGGGACATCTTTCACCACATTTTACTTATAGAAAGAAGTTTAACATTTTTTTATAGATTGAATAACATCTACTGGAGAAGCTGAAAGGTGCAACAAATGTTACTTAATAAAACGCAACCACAATTCAAATATAAATTAACATGCACAGTAAGCTTATAAATTTCCCATTTATTGAAATTCTCGGGTGTAGGATTTTACGGACGCTAATTGATGCGTGTGTATGAACACATTTACCGCGCGTTATTCGGCGTAGTTGTCTAAAATCACTTTTGACCTAGATTTCTTGCGATAATTATGCAGCGGGAAAATTGAATGCCAATAGAATTGGGCAAATTTTCTAATTTTAGGGAATGTAAACTTCAAACAATGGTTTAACGTATACCAATAACTGTTGCATACTTTTGGGGATTAAAAACTTACATAATTGTTTACATAAGCGGTTAAAATAAAGTTATAAATATATTTTCGATATACACTCTAGAACTGAGCATACGTATGAACATATATTTTCTCATTGTATGTCACGAACATAATAATTATTATGTTCATTCCCAGAATTAATCAACTATTTTGTTTAGCCTAGCGGTACGCTCTATAAAGAATTAATCAACTATTTTGTTTAGCCTAGCGGTACACTCTATAAATAACAATTGATTCTAGCGAGTTCAACACACTCACGATCTTTCTAAAAATAGTTATCGTTTAGCTGCCGGTGTATAGCTGTTATAATATGTATGCGTCACTTAGCGTCCAGATAAAAATAACAGCAAATATTTCAGTAAAGGGGAAATTTATGTTATTAAACTGACTGTGCATGTTTATTTGAAATTGAACTGTGGTTGCGTTCTGTTAATAATTAATGTGAATTACACATTTTTATCAACTTCTCCAGTAGATGTTAATCAACCTATAAAAATATAACTTTCAATAAATAAAATGTGGTGAAATAAGTCTCTGAATACGTCCACATGTTATTCGTGTTACTTTTACTTCATTTGCACGAATACGTGATTTGCACAACCAAGTATGCACAGAAACCCTTGATACATCATGTTCCTACCGAATATAATTTTCAATCGCCATGGTCTTATGAAATGTTATTTTTGTGCTATCAAAATGGAAGTCATCATTATTTCAAATGCGCTGGATGTTCTCTGAAGATTGCTTTTCATTAGGATACACGGTATAAGGCTAAAGAAAAATAATGAATTGTTTCTCAGGCACTTTTTCAACAAAATCAGGACGGGGTGGAGTTTTTTTTATTGAAGTATTTTTTCTCCTGCTCTTTTCTATTGGCTTAGTAAAACAAGTAATTAAGTACAGATTAAAGACAATATTAAGTTTTAATAACAACGAAAGCATTCTTTTTTTTTAAATTCTACATATAGATTTATTAATCACAAACCATCATTTATGCAAGTTGATGTAAAGAGGCAATCAATTCGAATGTTCATAATTAACAAAGTGCTTTCAAATTGATACACCATCAGCATTAACATACTTCTATTTATTTATAGAATTTAACTTTTCGTACTTCATATTTTGTATAACTGTCAAAAATAGAAATTATTTTTGCAGTAAATCACCAATAATTTTTGGAAAGGAAAATCAACACTTGTCAATGCAGCTGGCATTTTCGATTGTTTCCATAGGACTTATATTGACACAGATTTTCTTTAAAAAATATGGAGTGAAATATGAAATATTATTCAAGCAAAAGCATCTACGAAACAAAAGGTTAAATCATGAAATAGAACATATTTATAAAGGTTCACAATCGAATATGACTCTTTTTTTCAAAATTTACACAGTATTTCAGACAGGAAAAAAGTTACTGAAAATACAGAAATACCTACCGGGTTACTCTTCTTCCGCTATGTTAAAATGCGGAATCGTTTAATTTTAAGCCGCTGTCCATCAATACATCGTAATTTTAGTAATAGTTCTTATGAACGTTTATGGTGTTTATTCGTCCGGAATATGTTTCTTATTTACGAAAGGCATTGTTCAAAAGCGCTTAGTACGAAATAAATACTATAATATACATACTGGTTTACTCCAGAGCCATCACCAGTTATCGCATACAGAAAATAGACGACAGCAAGTTAACAAAATGTTAATAATTCACGGATTTCAAATGCGTAGTTTTGTTATTTTGTTCGGTAACATGCCCATTAGAAACACTTTCTACAAAGTTTCATTTCTATTAACATATTTCTGGACTGCTCCTTTAAAACCCGGGCGCGATCGTCAAAAAATAGTAAAAAAATAATGTCTTTTGGCATTAAATCAAATTCGTGGCGGCCATAAAAATACGTTGCGGCGCTGCCTGGGAAACAAATCATTTTTTTAGCCTTTAAATGATAAATTGACTTCGAAATGTGTATGTATTATGCATAAATTACTTCCAAGATGTAGGTAGGGTATAATACTTAAGAATAACTATACGATAATCTGATAAAAAAATAATTTCCATTCATTCCCGCAATTATTTTCGTACATTGTTATGTTATTTTGTTAAATTTGGCTGACACATTTATATAATAATGATGTTTACGTAAATTATTTAGGTTATTCATGAATCACTGGTGAAAACATGGGGCGGTATGATCGGTTTATTTACCGTACAAATATTAATAATTATTGAATTAATCACAAATTAATTTTGGGATCCGAAAAGTTTTCTCATGGTTTCCCAAAAAACATGGGTCCGAGAAGTCTCCTTATATAGGTTGAGACCGAAAAATCTGGGGTTCGAGAAGCCACGTAACCGACCATCTTGACCCTCTTGTATCTTATGTTTAGGGTAATAATGATATCTCGGTATATTAATGTCAACGCCGATTGTCTTTTTTAAAGACATTTCTTGTTTTTAGAATGATTCTCCTGCTGAATGGGTACTGCGTACAATTATATTTTTACACAATGATAAAATAATAGGAAATATAAGCTCAATCAGATTTGCTAATATATATTTTTGCTTATTTATTTACCACTTTATATTTTGTGCATGCCACTATTGACAGGCAGACGTGACGCGAGCTCATCAGGCAACATTGTACGCTCTGACCAACTGTCGCCCCCGTGAATTGTAGCATTGTAATTGCTATTTATATAGCGTGCCGATTATGTAGGCTAAACAATATAGTTATTGCATTATGCGAATGAATATACCATTCTGATCATTACATACAATGAGTAAAATTGTTCATAATTGTGTTCAGTTCTAGAGTCTATGTCGAAGATATGTTTATAACTTTATTTTAACCGCTTATGTAAACAATTATGTAAATTTTAATCCCCAAAAGTATGCCACAGTTATTGGTATACGTTAAACCATTGTTTTAAGTTTGCATTCACTAAAATTAGAAAAGTTGCCAAATTCTATTGGCATTCAATTTTCCCGCTGCATAATTATCGCAAGAAATCTAGGTAAAAAGTGATCTTAGACAGCTACGCCAAATAAAAAATAAAAAAATAAGACCGGATGTAACCATGTTGTGGCCTGCAGTGTCAATATGCAAATCAAATCCACGTAAAACACTTCACTTATCAAGTGACGCGTTGGAAAGTGATGATGACGGTAGTGAGCACTTAAGTCCTTTACGTTGAGTGCATTGGTACATATGTGACTCGCGATAAGCTTAAGAACATATTGTGTTTTGTATGCAATGTTAAGTTTGATAACATTTTTAAAAGCTGTCTGATTTTTTATTGGCATTTCAAATATTATAATGAACAAGAAATATCTTTAACAAGAAATATCTTTTAAAAAAAGATATTCGGTGTATATTGTAAATTTTTTAAATACGTCTCGAGCGTTTTTGTGTATAAATATTATAGTTTTAATGCATTCATAAAACGCACGTAAAGTAAAAATACCAAATTTAAATCAAAGAAATTACATATGTCCGAAACTTCCGCCAGTGTCTATTTATAGGAAGATGCAAAATCTATTAATACATTGAATAGCCTCTACAGGAGAAAATAAGAGAAAATACAATTCTAAATAACTCTTAATAAATAGATCAACCAACCGTTTTTCAAATAAACATGTATGGTAAGTTTATACAAGAAAAGTCTTTAAAAAAGACGATCGGCGTTGAAATTTATATTGAGATGTCATTTTTTTGCCCTTAATCTAATACAAGAGGACCAAGATGATTGGTTACGTGACTTCTCGGCCCCCATATTTGTCGGTCCCTACTAAGGAGAATTCTCAGACCCCAGATTTTTCGGTCCCTACTAAGGAGACTTCTCGGACACTAGTTTTTTCGAACACCATAAGAAAACGTATCGGCCCAAAAATTAATTTGAGATAAACTCAATCATTGTTAATATCTGTACCGTGAATAAACCGATAAGATACCGCCCCATGTTTCCACCAGTGATACATGAAGAAGCTAAATACTAGTAATTTACGTAAACACAATTGATACATGAATTTGTAAGGCTAATTTAACAAATTAACGATGAATGAAAATTCTAATATATATCAGACAAGTGTACATAGTTATGTTAAATAATATACTATATTCATAATTAGTATTGCACATAGTGTATTCATGCTACGCAAATGAAGTTAAAGTAACATGAATAACGTCTCGACGTATTACGAGACTTCTTGCATGACATTTTACTGATAGAAAGATGTTTATTCGGCGTAGCTGTCTAAGATCACTTTTGACCTAGATTTCTTGCGATAATTATGCAGCGGAAAATTTAATGCCAAAAAAATTGGGCACATTTTCTAATTTTAGGGAATGCAAACATCAAACAATAGTTTAACGTATACCAATAACTGTTGCATACTTTTGAGGATTAAAAATTTACATAATTGTTTACATAAGCGGTTAAAATGAAGTTATAAACATATCCTCGACAAATACTCTAGAATTGAGGCTAGTTATGAAACGTATTTTCTCATTGTATGCCATAAACAGAATGCTATATTCATTCACGTAACGAAATAACTATTTTGTTTAGCCCACATTTATATAAGCGCTACGCTCTATAAATAGCAATTATGCAATGTTCCCATGCATGAATCTCATTCACAGAGTTGCCGTTCCATGTAGCCCAGTGATTCTAGCGAGTTCTTCACATTCCAGAAACAGTAGTGTCATTCTAAAAATAGCGCGCGTAGCTAGAAACAGTGTATAGCTGTGTTAATATACTCGCACATGCATCAATAATAGCGTTCAGAGAATCATAAACCTAAAAATTTAAATAAATGGGAAATTTATATTTATAAACTTACTGTTAATTTGAATTAAAATTGTGGTTACGATTTATTAACGATTATTTATAATTGCATTTTTCTATCAACTTCTCCAGTAGATATTATTTAATCTGTAAAAAGATGAAACATTTTCAATGGATAAAATGTTATGAAAGAAGATTCGGAATACGTCGAATTGTGTTATTCGCGTAGCATGAATACACAATTTGCAGTACTAATTATACACAGTAACACTTGAAATATCATATTTATACTGATATAATTTAAAATCGTCATAGTCTAATGAATTTTTATGTTTGCGTTATCAAAAATAAAGTCTTAACATTTCAAAAATCGCTGACTATTGCTTTTTATTGGGATACACAGCATAAATGCTTATTTGACTTCAAATCGTTATTATATTAGATAACTTACACGAATGGCATATTACCGGTACTATAAATAACTATGTAGACTCGTCTGATAAATAATAATTTTAATTCATTCCCGAAATTATGTTCTTACATTGTTAATTTGTTAAATTGGCTTTACAAATTCAGATAACAATTATGTTAACCTGATTTATTTTGGTTATTCATATATCACTGGTGGAAACATGGAGCTGTATGACAGGTTTATTCACGGCATAGATATCAATGATAATTTTATTTAATTTTTAAATTAATAAATTTATCTCAAATTAACTTTTGAGTCCGAGAAGTTGTCTTATAGTATCCGAACGATCTGGGGTCCAATAAGTCTCCTAATATTGGTGGGGACCAAAATATCTGGGGTCTGAGAAGTCACGTAACCGATCATTTTGGCCGTCTGTTTATGGTAATTTTTGACTGACATCTCAATATTAATTTCAACGTCGATTGTCTTTTTTAAAGACATTTCTTGTTATAGATATAATAAGAAGCTGATAGAAAGGTGCAATTATAAATAATTCTTAATTAAACACAACCACAATTTAAATATAAATTAACATGCGGAGTAAGTGTATACATTTTCCATTTATTGGAATTCTCGGGTGTAGGATTATCCGGACGCTAATTGATATGTGTGTATTAACGCAGCTTTACCGCGCGCTTTTTTTTTAGAAAGATTCTTCTACTGGAGTTGTACGAATTCACGGGGACGACTGTCGGTTACAGCGTACAATGATATTTTTACACAATGACAAAATAATAGGAAATATAAGCTCAATCAAATTTGCTACTAATTGTTTTGCTTATTTATCAGAAATATACCAGACATTTACCACTTTATATTTTGTGCATGCGAGCTCAACAGGCAACATTGTACGTTGTTACCGACTGTCGTCCCCGTGAATTGTAGAATTGTAATTGCTATTTATTGAGCGCGCCGATTATGTAGGCTAAACAATTTTGTTATTTCATTATCTAAATAAATATAACATTATTATCATGACATACAATGAGTAAAATTGTTCATAATTATGTTCATTTCTAGAGTATATGTCGAAGATATGTTTATAACTTGATTTTAACCGTTTATGTAAACAATTATGTAAATTGTTTGTCCCGAAAAGAATGCAACAGTTATTGGTATACGTTAAACGACTGTTTAAAGTTCGCATTCCATAAAATTAGAAAATTTGCCCGATTCTATTGGCATTCAATTTTCCCGCTGCATAATTATCACAAAAAATCTAGGTCAAAAGTGATCTTAGACCGCTACGCCGAATAAATTAACATGCGCAGTACGTTTATAAATTCTCCATTTATTGAAATTCTCGGGTTAAGGATTCTACGGACGCTAATTGATCCGTGTGTATTAACGCAGCTTTACCGCGCGCTATTTTTAGAAAGATTCTTCTGCTGGAGTTGTACGAATTCACGGGGACCACAGTCGGTTACAGCGTACCATAATATTTGTACACAATAATAAAATAATAGGAAATATAAGCTCAATCAAATGTGCTTATAATAGTTTTGCATATTTATCAGAAAATACCAGAAATTTACCACTTTATATTTTGTGCATGCGAGCTCAACAGGCAACATTGGACGTTGTGACAGACTGTCGTCCACGTGAATTGTAGCATTGTAATTGCTATTTATAGAGCGCGCCGATAATGTAGGCTAAACAATATATTTATTTCATTATGTGATTGAATATAACATTCTGATCATGACATACAATGAGTAAAATTGTGCATAATTATGTTCATCTCTAGAGTGTATGTCAAAGATATGTTTATAACTTTATTTTAACCGCTTATGTAAACAATTATGTAAATTTTAATCTGGAAAAGTATGCAACAGTTATTGGTATACGTTAAACCATTGTTTTAAATTTGCTTTCCCTAAAATTAGAAAATTTCCCCGATTCTATTGGCATTCAATTTTCCCGCTGCATAATTATCACAAGGTCAAATGTAGGTCAAAAGTGATCTTAGACAGCTACGCCGAAAAATAATGTATTAAAGAGCCTGCAAAGTCCCAAGGTTTATCAGATAACAATTGTATGACATCGTTGTATACTTGTTCAATTACATCATATTTTCCGTTAACACCTTTGTTCTCTGCTTCCTAAGTTAATAATTAAATGAATCATCATTGATTGATTGATTGATGATGATGATTATTATGATGATGATGATGATTATTATTATTATTATTATTATCATATTATTATTATTATTATTATTATTAGTAGTAGTATTATTATTATTTGTTATCACTATTGCTATCAAGGATTTGCTTACTCTTTTCAGCTACCAGACGTCTAGATCTCGACCTCACGTTTTCGTTTCACTGTTTTTGCTTTTTGATGTGTTCAACATTTATCTAAGGTTAGAGGCTAATGTTAGCTCATAATGACTTCAATGCCTCATGATCAATGTATGAAACGCACTTTATATATATTTAGTTAATTGATTTGTCACCCCACACTTTCGTAACCATTCAACGCGACGCAGCTGTGGCGTTTTGAGAGAAATTACTCGGAAACAATGAGTGACAACATTGTAGTTACGAAATATGGTATACTGTTCACGTAAAAGCATGTGTTTTTTTTAACTTGTGTAAGTCGTAATTGTACAAATCATTTCAAGGTCACTTGTGCAAACAACGTGAGCTGTGACAACTGTTGAATCGCGGCAAAAACTAGCTTTTCAAATATGATAAAAGGGGGAAAACGAACAAAAACAGCAATCAAAACTGTACACTTATACTAAAAAAGTAACTATAAAATGTAATCATATTGCCGCCTGGACCAATTTTACATAAATATATGCATATCACTATTTCTGGGGTGTTATGTTCAAAAGTTCTGATGGTGTTTAACATTATACAAATATGGATTTTTTAGCTGTGCAATATCATGTGGTGGTGCACAGCAAAATCCATATTGAAAGAGGCGACAGTTTTATTATATGACTTATGCAATAAATGACAGCTGATGGCGTTTTAAGAAAAAAGAACAACACACTTTTTGTGTTTGAATAATAATATCAGAACAAAAGTATATATTTCGGTTACTTCCCTTGTTTGAATTTTAACGGGAGATCACTGTTTCGCTGCACGAGTATTACCGACTCTTACTTCGGGACAGTACGTAATTAGACGAAACCAACCTCGGCAAAATTCGCACATTTATTGGGATTCAAAATAAGCTATTTTTAGTTACTGTGCAATATCATCTGATATTTGCACAGGTGAGGTAAAAACTGTGCGACATCATGTATGATTTTCTTTCAAAGGTGTGTCGCTGAGCCAATAAAATAACGTTTTTATAAGTCATATTATAAAATATTTTTCCGCCTTGTTAGACGCCTGCACATTGTTAAACTGTTGGCGCAAGCCAACATAATTTAGTAGGTGGATTCAAAAATTTGAGGGAACTACTTGTTTACTTTGCAGGCTACGAGTCAGTAAATCGATAAATTACTGCGCTTCGCCCGATGAGCAGTGAGGCTTCCTGTTAGGTTACGCATACGCAAATAAATATCTTGTTTGTTAAATATAAAATATTCAAAGTTTGATCTCAATTTTCATCATGACCAAGCTACTTTCCAATATATCACCATACTTTGTTGGTAAGATAAGGCCATAACCTTTTGAAAAAACAGCATGTCAAAAAATTCCATGCGTTGTAACCAACGTTATGAAGCTGGGAACCACTAGACAAAGTAGTGCACACAAAAACAGCCTTTTTTTCTTATTGCTGACATACATACCTTTAAAATGATACCAAAACATATCATTTAAAATGTATTTTACAAATTCTATGCACCCTGCACTGCATCATATGTGCTTATTATGTAACCCTGAGGATGTGATTTCCGTTTTGGGGTTATTAGGTCTGTTATCGATGTTACTTTCTATGAATAGAAGACAAGAAATAGATCCGACTTAATAAACAATAATAGTAATACATTTAGTCCACATCTACAAGTGAATTCATGTTATGTCTATTAACATAGATATGATAGCGTATGTGTTTGTGGTGTTGACTGGTTAACTGCGTATTACGTCATATTGCGTAAGTTTAACAACAGTGTATTGAGTCAGTACATACAGCGGAGCGATCGTAACCACACGATTTACGATTGCTATTGTTTTTGACGTATGCATAAGAATTATGGAAAAGCATTGTACTTCTAAAGAGAGTTTTGAATGTATTTTACTAATTTAACTTATTTTTAATTACATTGGTATTTACCTTACATAGCGCTTGTGACAAAAACACTGAATATTCATTCGAACTTATACGGTTCATCGACTATTTTTACCCGTTGTCGATTGACTTGTATGCATATAACTCTGTTTGCTGTTTAAATAGTTTGCACAAAAATATTCGCCTCCCACGAATTACAAAAAAATAATGATGGGAATGTCGTAGATAAATAGCATTGAATAAGACGCGCGCTATATTAGTTTTTATTTGCAAAAAACAGTGGCCTGGATCTCTACACTCAATGAGGTGAAATACCTGCTTATACCAATTTATTTTAAGCAGAGTCTATAGTTATGAGTTTCGATATTTTTTGTAGAAATGATATAACAGACAGGTGACTTACTTCAATAAATGTTCCTTATAATAAAAATACTGTCATTTGCTCTTATTTTATTTTCTCGCCAACAGTCTTTCTACGCTGTCAGCGTTTTGATTTTCTTGTCAGCGCGCGTTTGTACATATTTGAATAATTGGGTGTATGCTGAGATTATACTGTTATTTATTGGATACATTTGCAAAGCAAGAAAGAATATCGAATTGCTGCGAAGATGTCATATTTTGCCAGAACTTTGTATATCTTTTACAATGCTCATTAATGAATATTTATAGAAAATGATTTGTATGTTTGGGCAAAATTGTTTAAACCGATTACTTATAGAACATTTACCCGTAACAAAAATATTAACACGTAAATACATATTCTATAGAATTCCTTAATCAAAATTGAAACTGCAAATATTCATGAGATTGAATAAGATGAGGTAGATATATAAGTGAATAAAAATGACAGGCATGCGACTGATCAAACATTTTAAACTCTTTAAAAATATGATTCTTGGCATTTGTTATTATTATAATTAATGGACCTTATGTCATTGATCTTCATAACTGAATGAAACAAATGTCGATCAGTTTCCATTAGTCATTCAATATTGGCACGCATTTGTTGTTTGTTTATTCGTGTGACATTTGGTTTGCATTTAATAGTGTTTTTTCTTGAAAATTTACGATAGTTTTATGATCACTGTTTGTCAAGAACATACACGATGTGCAGAATCAGTTCTTGTGTTTTTGCATCACTGGTGTTGTAATCACTTAACACCATTTATTCCTTCAGCGTAATTATGTTGTCAGGTGGTAGTATTAAGGTAAAGATGATTTGTATGTCAATTAAAATGCCTACATGCATTAAATAGTTTATACAAATGTACATTCCCATAGTATAACAGCACTACTTCACTATTACATTTGAACTTTTGGTTTTAAATGCTCACACGTCATGAACGAGTTTGCTTACACATTGTATATTTATTATGTGTTTTTTTTTTCTATTAAACCACCTCAATGTTAATGTCTTCACCAAATAAAGGGCAGTAGAACGACCGTTCTGTCGTAACAGTAGCGCACGTAATGTATTTATTTCGTATTTTTATGATGAATTTAATTGCCGATATTCCTTTATATCTATAGCACTGTTAGAAGGGGTCCGCTAGTACCAAGGTTTTATAATCAATAACAATTTTCATAGCACTCATCCACTATATTTTGTACTTGCGGGTGTTTCGCACATCTAAGAATTTAGTTCGCCTAGTATGGAGATAATGTACCGTATACAGTCGAGTGTATGACACTTTGATAGCGAGTGTTGGTTGCTTAATATTAAATATTGAAATAACATGTATTTAATAATTTCAGATTACATTTAATCGTTGAAGTACACGTTTCTTCAAAGGAAGCGCGTTGATATTTCCATTTTATTCGAATTGTAACTTGCAATGTTGTTGTTGTTTTTATCTAAGAAAATATAGAGTCTCTATCCACTGAACCTGATCGGGTTTGAAAAACGACAAAAATCACGTTTTTCACTTATCCACATTTTTATGCCACCCCATCGAAGATGTCGGTGTATATTGATTTGCTAATGTCGACTGTCGGTCGGTCGGCAGGCCACTTTCGTTTCCGCTCTTTAAGTCCAACAGTTTTTATCCGATCTTCACCAAATTCATGTGAATATGTGTGGGCATTACATATCGGCCCAGTTCTATAATCAGCCAAATCGCCAAAGGAATCGTGAAGTTATTGCCCTTGAATTATCGAACATTGGCCTTTTTAACCGTTTTCGCCCTCTATATCTAGTTTTTATGCGATTTTCCATAAACTTGATTAAAATTTTTCTGGGTATAATATATCGGCCAAGTTCAATGATCAACCAAATCGCCCTAGGAACTGCATAGTTATGGCCCCTGATTTATCTTGCATTGGTATTTTAGCAGCTTCCGTTTCATCCGATTTTCACCAAACCTGATATTTTTAAGATTGTGTTTAACTTTGAGGGGGGCAAACCTGTTTTACAAACAACTCTTGTTATATGAAAAATAGATTTTTAAGAATGAAATGTTTTATATAAATTATCAGATGAAAGCAGTCTTTAAAACAAAACATTGGGAATCGCGTTATTTGCTGATGTTTATATCTCTTGACTGACTGTCATCGAAATCAGCATTAACAATTTCCAGACATACGATACTGACAAAAAACCTCATATCACAAGGAAAAATCAACAACATTACAATTCTCCAACGGATTCGTTTGTTACACACATATAACCAATATGAAAAACAATAAAAAGTACGTTTATATATGTAAGGAAAATAATCATTAACAGATGAGGATAGTGATGAGAGTTTTCATGGAAATGCCGGGGTCGTATGTCTAAGTCACTATACAGAAAATAAAATCAAAGCGCTGAAGTCATTGCAGTTGTTCGCTACTGCGTAACACTGGTCACAAATCAGTTTTTTTAATTTAAATTAAATGGTGCAGTTTCGAAAGATATTGCTGAGATTTTGTCTAAACGCAAATCTGTCAATGAAACTCATTGATTAAACTGATTCGTCTCAAGTTTCACTTTAGTCAAGCAGCATGCATTAAAAAAATGTGCGACACGGTATTTTATGTATTGCAGAATGTTTCACAAATATGGTGAAATGCTTTAGTATTGAATTTGTATATAGGAACGAGTAAATAAAACCCCTATTGTAAAAGAGCAATATATCGGAGATGTATAACTTACATGCATGTATGAATTCCCCAAAAAACAATCATATTACAATGTGAACACCTACTAATATAAACATAATTTATGCAGATATATTCCTACAGTATATCAGACAATCAGGAGAGTGATGACATTTGTCACAGTGCGTATACAGTATATACAGTATATCATAGCCATTTAAGAGAGGTATATGTCACAGTGCTTAAGTAATACCATAATAAAATATCTACAAATGTTCTTTTTTCAGCTAGGAAATTAGGCTAGCATACCTTGTTTTTCAGAATTTTATAAAAACATATTTTGATGTATAAATGTAAATTGGTGAAATGAAAAGTTATACATTTTTTTATATGCCACACAAAAGCCTAAACACTAACACATCATCGACAATAAGCGAGATTTATAGGTTAGGATTAGAATATCCACGATTATACTTGGCTCAGGACCCAAGTAAACAATTTATGAATGACTTCGAACGCTGCGTAGTGGACTACTTTCTTCCGCGAGTTAACTCAAAAGTTGATCCTGCATTGAAAGCTGTGAACTGACTATTTTACGTTTCTTCTTATTTATGTTCTAATCGCATTCTTCATCAAAATGATTAGCATTTGGCAAACGTTCATATTATTCAAAGTGGCACTTCTTACTTTTGCGTCGGCGACTCTAACTGACTAAATGCGTGAGGTTTGAGACCATTGGCCTTCAAAATGCGATACATATAGTTGTTCTGCGAACTACTAACCAACCAGCTACCGTTTCTTTTAAATTAAAATTGTTAAATTTAGATCGCGTGCCACGTAGTTCTAAATCCATAAATTTCTCGTCCGGAAACGTATTCGAGATTGGCATACATAAAAAATACCTTAGTATAACGTTGTAATCGGAATCCTGCGAATTATTCTCCAAATGAACTGTTTATTTATTTCTTATTTTCTCACACATAAATATTACCCATATTATTTTAACACGTACATTCACGATGTTCTCTTCAGAGAGTCAATATAAATCCACTCCATGGCTCGGTATGGTGAAATTAGTTTGCACAAATACGCACCGTCCTTCTCTGAAACGAAAGCTCTCGATGTTACAGCGAGGCGGCCATTTTTACCGTAAACAAGGTCAAGGTCGGATAGCGTCCACGTGATCTTTGAGGTGAAAATGACGTCATCGTGAAAGGTAATGTTTGAGCCTCTTTGTCTAAATCTCTGGAGCGCTTCTGGGGATGACTGATTAAGTGCCAGATTAAACAACATCTGAAACAAGAAGTTGGTCTGGAATGTGCACACATGTTTTGATTTATCGATTGATATAATGACACAAGCCACATATATTTTCGACTAATACTTAAGTGAAACATGCCCTCAACATTCGGAACGCTTCAGTTTCATCAAGATCCTGAAATTCAGTTTTTACATTTACTTACCAGAACATAGTGCATGCGCGTTACCGACCTTAAACAACAGTTTAGTTTTCGTTGTGTTTAATCCTTTTTTAAATTTTAACCTACCGGTACTGCTCTTTTGATTTCGTACGCCCAGACGTACAAAGTACGAATGAATAGGCCACTACGGCCGCTTCACCTGAAAGGCACAAGCTCTTGTTTTCTAATTCGGCGCCCCTGAATACTTAAATGATTACCATATTTGCGTCCTTGCACGTAAGATTGTTCCTCTTGTAGGGGATGTTCGGTAGATACCGATGGACGCCTTCTTGACTTTCAAGGATGGCCTAAAACAAGCGTCATTTAAGGCGCAATGGGTTAAAATTACGTACAGTGGTCTATTTGATAGTGTTTTTAGGTTATGTCGTGAAATTAACAACTTTTGAACAAAAATACGTTGATACAAATTTGTTGACAATAAGGTTAATGTATCTGTATGTAGTGTAAAAGTAATGGTTCCTTACCTGAAGTTCTTTAGGTGTTTGTGGAAACAATGAAACATCTTCTGGGTCAAAGGGCATCACAACGTGTGTATACGTCTGCACATGCGCGGTGTTGTTTTCTACATGCACATCCGGGCCATAAAATGGAACCTCCATTTCGGCGATTTCTCTGTCTGTAACCTAAACAGAAAAGCTAATTCATATTTTGTATACGTTGCTTACATACATTTTAAATAGCAAAACAATAGCTTGTCCTCTATTTGTACGGACTGTATTTAATGCCAAATTATCAATTCCAGTTTTCAAAAATGCTAAATTTATTTATCACACACTATAATACCCATCGGACAGTTAAATGTTTAAAAAAAGATCGTCCCTTATATATTAGGAACCTATTGGCGCGCTGGCAAACTGACATTTTCCAAAATGTTCGTTACAGATTCCAAAAAAGAAAGCATTGTATATGAAAAGCAAAATAAGAATCCTTACAGCGAAGTGTCAGAAAATACATGTATTCGTCAAATGACATGGATAAAATAATCATAATGAAAGCGTTGTAACGCGGAACGATTGAATAAGACGGATACTAATGTTCTGTTCTGTTCTGCTTCTAAAAAGAAAGACGTGTATCACTCACATGGGATACAAATACTCGGAAATGTATAATAAGAACGTCTGGCTGAGTTAGCGCTACATACTTTTGGTCGTAGCATCGAGCCCGGTGGAAGCACCATTTTTGTTTCTCTTTTCATGCTTTACTTGTTATAATATTTGAGTTCTTTAGTCCGAATGGTTTAGTTTTTGCCGTGAAGACGTGTAATGGTATTTTTCAACAACAAAAAATCTTTGAATATTTATTGTCGAACTTACGCACCTGAGTCCAGTTAGAGAGTGCTGGCCCGGCAAATAGTATTTGGACCCCTCTTGTGGAGTCCGAAATGTTGTTCGCGTTATGGTCCAAACTCTTGACGGTCGACAAGGGCTGAAAAACACATCCGTAAATGTATGTTGTTCAAAACAATAACGGTAATCTTTAAAAATAAATAATAAATATATGTGCATGTAATGCTAATAGGGAACAATCTTTGTAGAGGACCTAGCGGTTTCAGAGGAGAAGATTTTTAAAGTCATTTTGCTATTCAAGTCTATATAAACACTGTAACCCCCGGGGCGTGGACAGTTTTGACCCCAGGGGCATCATTTGAACAATCTATGTAGAGAACCACTATACAATGTTACATACCAAATATGAAAACACTGGGCCTTGTGGTTTCAGATGAGATTTTTAAAGTCATTTTGCTATTTAAGTCTATATAAACACTGTGCCCCCCGGGGCGTGGACAGTTTTGACCCCAGGGGCATCATTTGAACAATCTTTATAGAGAACCACTATACAATGTTACGTACCAAATATGAAACCTCTGGGCCTTGATGTTTCAGAGGAGAAGATTTTTAAAGTCATTTTGCTATTTTAGTCTATATAAACAATGTGACCCCCGGGGCGTGTACAGTTTTGACCCCAGGGGCATCATTTGAAAAATATTTGTAGAGGACCACTATAAAATGTTACATACCAAATATGAAACCACTGGGCCTTGTGGTTTCAGATGAGAAGATTTTAAAAGTCATTTTGCTATTTAAGTATATATAAACCATGTGACCCACAGGGCGTGGCAAGTTTTGACCCCAGGGGCATCATTAGAACAATCTTTGTAGAAGACCACTATACAATGTAACATATCAAATATAAAACCACTGGGCCTTGCAGTTTCAGAGCAGAAGATTTAAAAAGTCATTTTGCCATTTAAATGTGACTCCCCGGGGCGTGGCCAAATTTGACCACAGGGGCATCATTTGAACAATCTTTGTAGAGGACCACTATACAATGTTACATACCAAATATGAAACCTCTGTGACCCCCGGGGCTTGGCCAGTTTTTAACCCAGGGGCATTATTTGAACAATCTTTGTAGACGACCAATACACAATTTTTAATACCAAACATGAAACCTCTGGGCATAATGGTTTCAGAGGAAAAGATTTTAAAAGTCATTTTGCTATTTAAGTCTATATAAACCATGTGACCCCCAGGGCGTGACCAGTTTTGACCCCAGGGGAATAATTTTAACAAACTTTGTAGAGGACCACTAGATGATGTCACATATCAAATATGAAAGCTCCAAGCCTAGCAGTTTCTGAGAAGATTGTTAAAGATTTTAGTTTTTTAATCTATTTTTAGCTCTTGTGACCTACATATGCAGCGGACCAGAACGATTTGAAAAATTTTGAAAGATGGTCACCAAAGGATCATTCCTGTGAAGTTTGGTGAAAATCTGCCCAGCAGTTTAGGAGATGTTCTTTGAATGAAAATGTTGACACACGACGCACGACGGACAAAGGGCGATCCTAAAAGCTCACCATAAGCACGTTGTGCTTCGGTGAGCTAAAACACATAAGAAATGCACTGTTTTGTCTTTGTTAAATTATCAGCACAGCAATTTCTATTATTTAACTTCTTGAAAACACTTAACCGATAACATGGTCGAACAATGGATACTTAAAATGGAAAATTGGGCTGAAGAAACAGTAATTTTGTGCATTATTGTCCTTTTGATTTTTTTTCATATATTCTCACACCTAAAATAAAGCGTAAATACAGAGTCAAATATAACAGTAGTGCACACAAAACCTTTATAAACCCTAAAGAAGAAATCATAGAACTCAACTGATATGAGACCATTTTACACGATTTTTTTTCTAACACGTGCTTTTGTCACGTAAAATTCATTAAACAATTAACACATTGTAGAAGAACGTACTTCAGCAGAAAATGGGTTAATCTGTCGTAGATCTGTGGAAAATAACTTGCAAATATAAACATTTGTAGAAAAATATAGATTGTAATTGACACAGAACCATTAAAATGCGAAATTCATACCAATTATAACGTAAAATTCAATTAACTCAACTGTTACATTTAACGGACATCACATGTGGTAAAACTATCGCAAACTCATTTCAAATGACATTCTTGTTTTCTGAATAACTAGATTTACCAATATAAATGTGATTTGTGATAAATGTATTTGACATTTTAATGACATAACTTAGTTCATATTTGTCCCGTAAAATTCAACTAACTTTTTCAAGATTTCAGCTATTTTAGCCCTGTCTTTGTCAATATACGTTTGTATTATTGGACAAACAAACTTATTGAAACATAATATTAGTGAAAAAAAAAAACAAAAAACACAATAATTTCAACATTTTACGTTTGAATTTTATGTGACATTTTATGAAATTTTCGTGACATATAATGAATTTTACGTGACATTTTAATCTATGCTCTATATGTGCACCAGACCCTGATAACCAACCATGCGTCTTAACAGCACTTATCTTTAATTATTTCTTCGCATAAGTGCAATTAAAACACATTCTTTCTAAAAATTTATCACGATATATTTGACAAAACAAAAACAAGGGGAGTTCAAATAAGTAACCTAAAACAATAGATCACGTGTCATTGTTCAACTAAATGGCCCTAGAAAAACATCCAATGACGTCATAAATATCACGGTATAAAACGAAAATACCGAACGAATTATTTGGTCGCTGTCTACACTGCGGTAAGCGCATGTTTCATACAATTTGTCACGTAAGTATTCAGTCACGTAAACTTCAAGTTTACCTTTTCAATAACCAAAATCTGTAATATTTTTGACATCTCGTCACTATATTTGTCATAATATACAGTTTTCAGTAAGAGATTACATATAACACTGTCAATTTCATAGAGAAAAGTCTGACAAGAGACAAACAGTCGTCACGTAAAGCTTCACAGAAAAATTTATCCCATTTGGGCTTAGACCATTTATGTCTTAAATCTTGATTTTGTATGATAAGGTTGATGAAAACTTTTTTTTCATAATCAGTTGTGTAAACTCTTATCAATTGAAATGTTAAACCATGATTTTCTTCAAAACAATTTGATGATAGCACAGCAAACAAGTTAGTGTCACGTAAACTTCAAGCATCTTGTGACACGAATAAAATATTAATTTTTTAATGATATAATTCGGCAGTATTTTTTTGTCTATCTTGAAACCTCATTGTACAAACAATAACCAATCAAGTATTAAAGAAAACTTATTGAACTCGGTCAAAATGCAGAATAAATTACCCATTTAAAATATGGCATTATGTTTGTGACAGTGGATTGTAAACGTGGGTAGGTTGATAAAGGACACGTGTAATGAAATCAAAAGAGTTTCTGAAACGTCTTTTTTGGTTTAATTTTAAACAAATACATTGTGCTTATAAACCAAGGTGCCTACATAACTCATATATATGGAAATACACATTTTGTGATAATTTTTGAACCGGTGACATGTATTTGGCCGAAAAAATGAGAATGAGTGTGTTATATCTTAATTATGTTGGCAAATAATAGTACTACTTTTGGACACAATTTCAAGACCGAAAAAATAAAATAAAACACCTGAAGTATGTTCTTTGTTCGAAAGAATGCAGCTTTCAGTCCCGCAAATGCTACCAGACGCAGTTCTATTGGCTGTCCAATCGTCGCGATCAGAAAATTGGTCACTTCATAAGCGATGGTATTGTGGGCGGAGTTAAAGGTGACGTCACTGTCAGCGGGCGGATCGTGGTGGATGACGTTGGGCGGCATTGTACCAGAAGCGAAGTGCCCGTGGTTGATTCCCGGCATCACTATTACCGGGCTTGTGTAGATGAGACTGCGCGGTCGAGGGTTGTGAACGGTTTCGTTCTCAAGCTCCCTGTTTAGATGTTTTGCATTATTTTTTGTCAATACATCACATTCTAACATAATTATATATACTAGTGAAAGGTAAGATATTAGTTTCTGCTTTGACTATATATGGATATTGGTTTGATTTTGGTATACATACTAAAGGTTTGAATTTGGTATAAAATTGTGTGGTCGTCGTACATTGAAACACCTACCTAGTGTTCCCCGAATAATTTTACTTCTGATAAATATATCGACGACCTTTATTAAAGACGTTCGAAACAAAAAGAAAATAATTGGGTTAATTTCTCCTTTTGCTTCATTATTTCTTTATTGTATATAGGTTACAATATACTAATTTTAATAAATAAATATAAGACTTTGTAAGTCATCAGGTTCCAGTCAATGGTTAAAAGTTCAGAAAGCATAATCATAATAATAAAACACACGTATACAATGTATTGTCAAACACATAAGTTCAAAAAATATCCATTAAATATCTCCATTCTATTTTGGCAATTGATACGTTGTTTACGTAAACACGAAACATGAAAAAGGCTACAAAGGTACCCTATTTAAAGTCCAATATTTCCCAAACAAATTCGGTGGCCTATTATTTTTATTAATGTTTTGGTGTAGGTATACATAGGTGCATGTATGTGCGAAAATTTTAGAAAATCTGTCGTTTGGAACAAATATATTGATGCATAATAAAGGACGTTTCAGAAGGTATTTTTATTGTACTCATTTGACCTACTTATAGGTCCAGTCAAATTCATGATTTTAACAGTAAATGTAGGTAAAGCGTTTTTTATTACCAAAATATACTTGTATATTGCCAAACAAGAGATGTGAAAACATATCAGTTGAAAGAACCATAACATTGTTTGAAAAAAATACACCCTTTGTACTTAAAACTTTTATAAAAATATCCACACTGAAAAAAAGGGGCTTCGACAGGTACCGTATTCAAAACCTAAGAAGAGGCCGGTGATCCCTATTTTTTAACACTGTTTTAGTTTCAGTATACAATGACACATGTATGGCATGTTTTAAAAACAAAATATGTCGTTTGAAACAAAAGATATGCGTATATTTGATGTTTTCAAATGCATAATTAACATCTTAAGCGTCCATTAAAAGTCATGTTTAAATGGTAACTATAGATAAAGCGCACTTGTACATTGCCAAACGAAACATTAAAACAAGAGGGCCATAATGGCCCAAAGGGCTCACCTGAGTACCGGTACTGGCAAAGATTAATGCCTTACTGTTGTGAAAGTCTTGTGGAAATGTACACCATAATGTCCTTAAATAATTTGTTTAGCTGATTTACTCTCATACAAGGACCTGGATATATTTTCTCTACCCGGGTAACCAACTTTTCTCATGGAATTTTCGGAGGAATAGTGTTAATGCTGCAGTTCTAAAAGAGAATGGCGACCGCTGTGCAAAGGTCATATGTCTTGCTTGCTTTCAAATAGTAATAGTAAAAATGAAGCCCCCGTCTTGCAACAAAATCATTTTTGCATTAATTTTCAAAATTAAGGGGATATAACTGCTGTGTTCGTGGCCTGTCTCATTTGCTGCTTGTGTTGAGATCGTATGGCCATACAAAACATGTGGAAGTTTTATCAAGATTGAACGAAAAAATGAATCTCGATGCACGAAAAAGGCCATTTTTGCATTTTTTTTCACTAACAAAGGGGGAATAACTCCGATGTTTATTGCCCAATCTGACCGATTGTTGGCTTCTGTTGCAGACGTATGATCCAATACAAACTGTGGAAATTTGGTCAAGATTGGAAGAAAAATAAAGTCTCAATGAACAAAAAAGTCAGTTTTTGCATTTTTTTTCAAATACAAGGAGCCATAACTCCGGTGTCTATGGCCCAACCTTATCCGTTTTTGGCTCCTGCTGAAATCTTTGGTCACACACAAACTGTGAAAGTTCGGTCAAGATTGGAAAAAAAGAAGTCTTAAGCAAGGTAAAATGGCAATTTTTATCAATTTTTCAACAAAAAGGGGGCATCATTCTGGTGTTTGTGGCCTAATCTGGCCCATTGTTAACTTCTACTGTGATCTTTTGATAATACACAAACCGTGGAAGTTTGGTCAAGATTGGTAGAAAAAGGAAGTCCTTATGAACGAAAAGGGCAATTTTTGCATTTTTTTCCCACAAATAAGGGGCCATGACTCTAAGGTTTCAGGTCAGAATTGGCCCATTATCAATACCAACCGAGATTTTATGGTCATACACAAACTGTGGAAGTTAGGTCAAGATTGAATAAAAAATGTAGTCTTTATCGCGATAACGGTCCGAATTATTGACGGCATAAGGACGACGAATGACGGACTACGGACGACGCCGGAGAGGTCCCCTATACCAATAGCTCACAGAGCACTTCGTGCTCAGATGAGCTTAAAAGATGCATTAAAAAAATTACGTCCTTGTTTGAATATGAAAGCTAAATATATAATTGAACATTGCTAGTCACACAAACAGAAAACAAGTGGACCATGATGGCCCAAACGCTCACCGAGTACTGTTAATGACAGAGATCAGCTAAATGTCATCACCTACAAAATGAACCAAATCGCACAACCTGATCTGGCAATTTGACAGACGCAATACAGATGCCTGTCCGGCCTTCTTCTGCAGCTAACCTGGCAATCTACAGGCGATATACAGTCTCAAGCCTGCCCGGCCTACTTCTGTTATTTACCTGGTACTTAAATGGCGCAAAACTGTTGGGACCAAGATGAACCATAAGCAAACAATGATATGTTTACCATGCACAATCACACTTTCATTACACAGAGATTGACATCCAATCGTTGCAATGGCACATTTTTTAGGTTCAAACGTCCAGCTGACTTCCATGTATTGTGCTTTGTTCTTATTTCAACAGAACAATAAGTAAAACAGTCACAAGAGACAGAAATACAAGACTGCTGTCAGCATTATGTATATCATCGATTAGGACTCTTCAATCAAACAGACAATTGTACTTGATGTATTTCCATTTTAATTGTGTTTCAGGTCTTGTAAATGATATTTAGCTCACTGGTTAACAGCTCAAATACCAAAACTAATTAACCGGTTGCTGAACTACTATCTGCTGCCATCCCAAATGAAAAATGAAGTCTCTATCCTGAACATAGTCCATTTTTTGCTTCTTTTCATAAACACATAGGCACATGTTCTTTATACCCTAATCAGCGCAAAACCTTGGTTTATTCTGAGATCTTATGGTCATACACAGGCTGTGCAAGTATTATCAAGATTAGATGAAAAATGAATTTTCTATGTCACACAAAGTCCATTTTTTGCAAAGTTTCTCACAAAGAAGGGGAAATAACACAAGTGTTCCTGGTTCTATCTGGCCCATCATTGCATCTTGATGAAACCTTATGAGCAAGTTTAGTCAACAATTTAGAATGAAAAGTTAATTCACTATGGAGACTGAAAGCCAATTGTTGACAAATTATGGATTTTTTGCACAAACAAGGGGTCATAACTCTGGTCTTTCTTGTCTGATCTGTTCCATATTGGGCATTGACTTGACACCTTATGGTCAAACACAAACAGTGTAAGTTGGTCAAAATTAGGCAATAAACGAATTCTCTATACTCCACATTGTCCATTTTTTTCAAACAAACAAGGGGCAATAGCTCTGGTGTTTGTACCCCAATCTTGGCCATTTTTTTTAAATATTCAGTTCAAGTACATGCTGTGCAAGTCTGATCAAATTCAGAGGAAAAATGAAGTTCGTATGTGTCAAATTCGGACAAAAATGTTTGTATGTTGCACAAAGTCCAGTTTGCAGATTTTCTCATGAAAAAGGGGCAATAACTCTGGTGTTCACGGTCTGATTTGGCCCATTATCTATCCGCAATTGTATGGTCATACACAAAATGTGCAAGTTTGGAATAGACTGAATGAAAGTGAAGTTTGTATCACGTCCACATGCCTAATTGTTCCGATGCACTACGGACTACGGACGACGCAGGACAGTCCCCCTATACCAATAGCTCATCGAGCATGAAGTTCTCAGGTGAGATGAAATGTAATGAAAGTGATGCACGGGAAGTCACAATTATTTTGTTGAACTATAAAAAGATTCCCAAAACTACAAACCCTTACTTATATATACCATACAAGCAGATACTAGCAAGTAGCACGGTGCACTCTAAATAAAGTAAAACTATTTTTCAATTAAGGGGAAAAAGTAAAACAGTGTAGAAGTAGTTTTACATTAAGGAGAAATAATAAATCAGCTTCAAAAATCATGCAAGATAATAACTTGAGTTTCCAAAATCCCAATTCAAATGTAAAAGTCAGTCCAAACGTTACATGATTAAAATATACTGAATAAATTACTAACTAAACAGTCCAAAAACTACAGAAAATAATTAACCTTTTCAGGCACTATATCACATGATCTAAATCATATATTCTGAATGCTTGTTTACAACATGAATTCTAACTATTGATTGTTGTTTACATCTTCTTCCTGACTGGATGCCAAGACAGACAATGGAAAATGTTATTGCTGCACACATAGCCAAAATATAGGTCAGAAGCAGGCTATCAATGGTTACTATGTGTAATGATGCTGATCTAAAATAGAAGTATCATGTTGACTCAGAATGATGTATTGATTTTACCGATAAGCAGACTCCACTATCTGGGTTATATATGTGACTGAGCTACAAAGGGAAATAACACATTTCTGGCAATTATCTTCCTGATACTTCATTTACCTCCCTTTACCAGGTGAGTTATTCAGGAATAGATGTAGTTGGGGCTAAAACGGGACAATAACTCTGGTGTTCCTGGTCTGATCGGGCCCATTATCGAACCTGTCCAAGATTGTATGGTCATACACAAACTGTGCAAGTTTGGTCAAGATTGAATAAAAAATGCAGTCTTTATCGCGATAACATGCCAAATTGTTGACGGCATAAAGACAACGGACGACAGACGACGGACGCCGGAAGACGCCGGTGAGGTCTACTATACCAATGGCTCACCGAGCACTTCGTGCTCAGGTGAGTTAAAAAGGGCTTCGACAGGTACTGTATTTAAACCCCAATATTTCCGGAACAAGGCCGGTGACCCATATTTTTTAAGACTGTTTTAGTTTTAGGATTCATTGACACGTTTGTGCCAATTTTTTTAGAAAATCTGTCGTTGGAAAAAAGGAAAGCATTTTTGTGAACGTCCATTTAAATACCACCGAGCATTCCAACTGAATTTATTTTCGCAAACTCCAGAGTGTAAACGTTCCGTCAATGAACCAACAACCCCAACTCACTCGAAGGTGTCCACTATTCGCGTGACCCTCGTGAGCCCGTCCACATCCCCGGATATAGTGAGGACCGGCACGGGGTAGTCCCTCAGTCGGTGGTTGCGGGTCAGGTAGGAGGCCCACAAGAGGACGCCAGACAGGCCCGACCCGGGGGAGAGACCGTAATCAGCGACGAACACGCCTGTATGTAGAACCGAGTGAGATAGCCCTACTGGTGTACATGTAGCGTGAAATTTGCCACCCCATGAAAACTTGAAGACATACCTGTGGCCATATGATTAAAGATTCTAAGAAAAATCTTAACTCAAGTCATATTTAAGTGAAATTTGTAAAATAAGAACATATAAGTTGATTCTTCACCAGATTCAAACCATTTCAGACAAAATAAAATTAAATGATCCAGCAACAGACTTACAGAATTTTATGATTTTAAGAAATTTTCTAGAAAAGTGTTAGCTAAAAAACTTTGTGGACATGGGCCCTGAAAACGTGGTACGCAGTCTTGCGCAATGCGATGTAAACTTGTACAAGAGAGGTCTTTCATAAAGAAATGTGGCCATGGTGGACTGTTCGCTCACCTGAGTTTATGCCACTGATACAGCGACTCCACCTTAGCAATCAGATTGGTGGCGGCTTGTTACCACAATATTTTCTGATTTTATAAATAGACAACGACCACACTCGTCCCTCTCTGGTTCCAAATGTCATGGATGTTAATTAATCGAAAGGCTCGAAGGATGGTCACACACATATTATTTCTGATCAATAAATTTAAGATGGAAAAATTGTGAATTTGCTTATAAATGAAAAACTAAACAAACCCCTGAAAGCCATGTATTTTACGAATCAAGATGGTTTGAAAAAAAAATCATCACCAAGTCAATTTCTGTGATATTTAAACGTAGAAATGGACAATACTTTTTGTAATGTTTCACTTCGGTTGTAAAAGAACTACATATATGTATAGGTCTGTATGTATCCACTTTTTGTGAATGAACATGACAGAGATGCGCCCAGTCAATAATCATGACATCCTTTAAAAACATTCACCGGACAGTTTCTGGGAAGATATTTGATAATATTTCTGTCCATCATCCATTAAGTTTATGGCAAAACACAGTGTAACTGACGTAATATTAATATACACCAGTCTAGTTGTTTTAAACTTTCCGCGTGTTGTAGTTTACAGACACTTCGCACCAACAGAACCTTTATTCGTTGACAAGGTCTGAACGGTCAGTATTAATAGTAACGAAAACTTAATACGTTTCCATACGTTTCACTTCCGTTCGTCTACCTAAAACCCGCTCAATGATATACTGAATCCTTATATAAGTGGACAGAAAACAACGCTAACGTAACACATGCGCTACATAGCAGCGCATTCCGCGGTTGCGGATATTTCCTACCCTGTCCGGTTGACGGGTTAACCCGGGCTCGTCAAGCTCAACCTCATCGGGTACTGGTCGAGGTGGCCCGATGTCTTTCACTACCATTTTCACTTTTAATTAACATCCTTTGTCACCTCTAACGCTACTTGTTCATCTTGACATTCTCATTTACTCTCGTCATGTTCTACTCTGCTATTTTTCTGCTATCGTCCTCACACAATTACCTGCTCTTTCTCACACAATCTTCATCGTCATCTACTAATCTTCTCACTTTCCATTTCATCTCCAACCCAAATGCTTGTATCACCACTTCTATCTTCATTCCTCCTCTCTTCTAATCATCAACTTCCTTTCTTCTACTCGACCTCTCCCCATTCTCTCACCTCCTCTAAGCACCATCCCCTCTTCTCCTCCCCATCTCATTTAATCATAATCTCCTCCTCATATCCTTTCCTCATCATCTCCTCCTACTACATCTTCTCTTCTTTCATCCCAATCTTATCTAATCATAACCTCCTCCTCATATACTTTCCTCATCATCTCCTCCTACTACATCTCCTCTTCTTTCCTCGTCATCTCCTCATTATCTCCTCTCGTCCAATCAAATTCTCCTTTTCTCTTCTCATCATCCTTTTTCCTCATCGTCTCCTCTACTCTGATCACTACTGTTCATCATCTCTTCTCTGTTCATCATCATCTCCTCTCCTGATCATATCCTCTTCTCAACATCTCCTCCCCACGCCTCATCATCTACTCGACTCCTCATCCATTCCTCCTATCATCATCTCACCTCTGCTCAACCTCTTCTCACCCTCTTCTATACTCATTATCTCCTCACCCTCTCCTCTGCTCATCCCCTTATCTTCATACGCTCCTCTAATCATCTTCTATTAGCTCCTTTACGCCGCTTCATCCTTTACTCATCCCGTCTTTGAATCATATTCTCCTATTCTCATCCTCACCTCTACTCATCTTCATCTACTCTGTTAACAATTTCCTACAAGCCACTTTGATTTGTCAAACTCATTGCCATCTAAGCACTGCGTTAGTTATTTTATCCAAAGTTTTACTTGCCGTGCATGAAATCATAATTAAATACAGCATCTGTTTGTTTTATAAACACAGTGCTGAAGTGGAATTACAAAACATTGAAATATATATTACGCATATAAAATGAAAGGACTTCGATCGTTTTATTATTTAACCCAAAATTGATACCAATACATGTTAAAATATCATATACACGTATATCGGATCGGTTCCATTCTGGTATGGAAACCCATGTGACGCTCAATACTTGTGCATGTGTAGGATTTCGTATAAGCTATCAACATGCAGTTTGACATACTAAGTTGAATTGCTTTCTGTGTTGGACTTAAATTAATATTTGCTGAAAAAATAAACACGTTTACCTCCTAGGCTGTGTCCTGCAAGAAAGAACGAGTTGCCATGGAAACCCCGCTGATGAAGACTTCTTTTAGCTAGGTCGACCCCCTCACTCAGCTCTGGTGGATTAGGCGTATTTAGTAGAAAATCGTGAAGGATCGCGATCCACAATCGACCCGGGAACTTGGTCTGCAGCGTTTGTGCTGTAGTAGACGGCAAAGTTTCAGCATTGTTCCTGTACTTTCGAAAATTGTAATTAGTTCGGTGACAAATGCGTGAATGTTCTAATGAATTTACGCATACATTCGTGTAACAAAATGTCAGAATGTTCCAATTACATGCTTTTGTTGAAATCTGTTCCAGTGTGATGACGTTTATTCGTGTAACAACTGCGCAAATGTTCTAATTTGTTGACATGCATTGCTGTCACGTCGGCGTGAATGGTGAATGTTCTTCTGAGTAGACGTACATGTGTGTATCAATTACAAAGATGTTCTATTGAGTAGACGTACATGTGTGTATCATTAACATTGGATGTTCTAATGAGTATAGATGTACATGTGTGTATCGGCTACATGAATGTTCTAATGAGTATAGATGTACATGTGTGTATCAACTACATGGATGTTCTATTGAGTAGACGTACATGTGTGTATCAATTACATGGACGTTCTAATGAGTAGACGTACATGTACGTTTCAACTACATGGATGTTCTAATGAGTAGACGTACATGTGTGTATCAGCTACATGGATGTTCAAATGAGTAGACGTACGTGTGTTTACCAGCTACATGGATGTTCAAATGAGTAGACGTACATGTGTGTATTAACTACATGGATGTTCTAATGAGTACGAGCATGTGTATACCAGCTACATGCATGTTTTAGTGAGATACGTACGTGTGCTTATCAGCTACATGGACGTTCAAATGATTAGACGTACATGTGTGTATCAACTACATGGATGTTCTAATGAGTAGGCGTACATGTGTGTATCAAATACATGGATGTTCTAATGAGTAGATGTTCATGTGTGTATCAGCTACATAGATGTTTTAGTGAGAAGACGTATATTGTACGTGTGTGTATCACTACATGGATGTTCTAATGAGTAGACGTACATGCGTTTATCAACTACATGGATGTTTTAGTGAGAAGACGTATAGTGTACCTGTGTGCATCACTACATGGATGTTTTAGTGAGAAGACGAATATTGTACATGTGTGTATAACTAAATGGATGTTCTAATGAGTAGATGTTCATGTGTGTATAGCTACATGGATGTTCCAATGAGTAGATGTTCATGTGTGTATCACTACATGGATGTTTTAGTTAGAAGACGTATATTGTACATGTGTGTATGACTACATGGATGTTGTAATGAGTAGATGTTCATGTGTGTATCACTACATGGATGTTTTAGTGAGAAGACATATATTGTACGTGTGTGTATCATTACATGGATGTTTTAGTGAGAAGACGAATATTGTACATGTGTGTATCACTACATGGGTGTTCTAATGAGTAGACGTACATGTGTGTATCACTACATGGGTGTTCTAATGAGTAGATGTTCGTGTGTGTATCACTACATGGATGTTTTAGCAAGAAGACGTATATTGTTCATGTGTGTATCACTACATGGATGTTCTAATGAGTAGATGTTCATGTGTATATCAGCTACATGGATGTTTTAGTCAGAAGACATACATGTGTGTATCAACTACATAGATGTTCTAATGAGTAGACGTATATTGTACATGTGTGTATCAACCACATGGATGTTTTAGTGAGAAGACGTATATTGTACGTGTGTGTATCAACTACATGGATGTTCTAATGAGTAGACGTATATTTATGTATCAGCTATATAGATGCTCGAACGAGTTTACCAACATTCGGGTACCAACTGCATGAATTGTTTAACGAGTTGACCAACATTCAACTGCATTAATGTTCCAATGCTTTTAGGTGTATACATATGTTTGACAACGTGGCGTCATTATATTTTAAAATGTTTCAATGGGAGGGAGTCAGATCTGAGCACTAATCGGTGTTGAATAAAAAGTTAAATATGAGCGTGTGCAAAACGTTAACACTCGTACGGATTTAAGCAAACGGGACTGCTGTTACTTTGTATACGAGAAGGTGATAATGTTAAATGTATTTCCAACATATAAGGATGTCAAAACATAACTCACCAAGTGGTTGATAGGCCATGCCGACAATTTCAGCCCCTGGCGTCACTATGATAGCTACGTCATCAGTTCCGTTATATATCGGTGACATTAACGCCACCTTCACCGACGTTACCCTTGTTATTGAGGTTAAAATAGTAAGTACATGTATACTAAGCATCGTTAATTGTGCTACGACAAGCTTGTTTGTCAAATAACTGGTCACGTGTCGGATTTCTCCACAGACCAGGTTAAATTTAAATTAAGATAAGAAAATGTATACAGTGTACATTTACAGCACTTTATATGACAGAGTTGCGAAATCAGAGTCAACTGTTGAAGTGTCAGCATTAAATAAATGACGAGCATTGCTTAAATCATTCAGATAGTGTTTCTTAATTCATAATGAATTGATTAAGTGCATGCTCGTGACATTTGAAAGCCTTAAGCGGCCTATACATTTACAATTTTATGACCAGTTGTTTTGATTCAACAAAATTGACATTGTTGAACTATTGTGTTGAATGACAAAGTATTTCCTTATTTCAAATGCCAAGTCTTCATCGAATATTTTATTTTCTCGTCTAGGCTTTTCAATGCCAAGCACTGAAACATAAATCCACTAAAGATTCATCCATACCAATCAAAAGTCAAAATACAAAAGATGCAAAATATTGTGTGAATTATACGATTGTGACTTTTTTGGCAAAAAAGAAACGATCTGGGTCCGTATTCGCCAAACCATTGAAAAAAGACCAAGATCCTTTAATCGAAATTAAAATATATCATTTTATTGGGAATAAATTGAACTTTCCGAATTTATTTGCAAAAATCCTGAGAAATTATTATCTATATAAGACACCAAGCATTTGCGATTTTCTGCATGAAGAAGTTTCTTCGATATGCTTAGACTTAAGAATAAAGAATATTCTTGAAGCTGGTCTG
This sequence comes from Congeria kusceri, assembly GCA_027627225.1. NCBI lineage: Eukaryota > Metazoa > Mollusca > Bivalvia > Myida > Dreissenidae > Congeria > Congeria kusceri. The sequence continues at coordinate 54,994,266 of CM051027.1, forward strand.
TTCTTAGAACGCTGTTAAATTTGAATCTAACTTTGTATTGACCAACCCTAATGATATGAATCTTAATTTTAAAACGATTTTGATAACATAAGCGACATTGTTACCTGGCATATTTGCGAACGCCCATATTGTCTGTTTTGAGTTTTAGTATATTCTTTATTCTAAGAATGGGTTGGCAAATACGGGCCCTGAATTTATCAGAATAAAAAATCTACGAGTCTCATTTCAGTAATGTTTGGCCATTAAGCTTTGACTGTGTACATTATGCAAAAATGTAAAAGGGGAAATTGCAGATTAGTAAGGCATCTTAGTTTTATTGGCTACTGGATCTTCATTGCTTGTGCAAAAATATTCGATTTTTTCGAATTAAAAAGCTAAAAACAAATATTTTTCTACACGAAACTTTACGCATCTTTGATTGGTAATAGATAGTTACATTTGAGCATGGATATGGACATGCAGAAACACATTTTTAGACTGTTGGCGGAAGCCAACGGTCTTAAGGAGGGCGATTTCGAGAGATTGAATCGCGTGACCTACTTTATACTTTGAAGGCTACGAAGCACTAACAATCGATACCCCAATATTTCGGCCCGATGAGGATTAGTCGACCCGTTGACTGTTATGCATATTTGTGTGCGTTTAAAAAGTTTGCACACACACCTATCTATTTACCGAGATATTCAAAGTAAGGAGTATAACAGTGATTAGTTTGATTGTCTTGTGTAAAAATGGCACTGCAGAAATTCAAGTTCATTCAAAAAAAATATGTCCTTTCTTTTAGAAAATGTTTGCACTCTATTTCCCTTGAGTTTGGTTTCTGTTCTTTTCTCGCCAACAGTTTTTCTACGCTCTCAGTGTTTTGATTAAAACACATGAACAACACAAACGTGAATGGTATTGCTTTTTATTCACCATTTTACTACAGACTACATTCATTCACTCACACTGACTTTGGTACATCTATACAAAAAGAAATCCAAAACAAATAAAACCTGAACACATAGCATTAAATCAAATTGTTAATTTAATCTAATAACAAATACATAAAGATTCTCAACAAACAATTAGATCTATGTTGTTTTGCGGGTGGCATTTTTCAAAACGTGGTCACAAACGGTAAGGGCAACTTAAAAATACTCACAAGTCCTAACTCAGTTTCTGAAACTGTCAAAACTTTTATAACTATAACTGTATTTCATAAAACAATCAATTCAAAATAAGTTATTCTGCAAAATTAATACAATTATTTTTAATTCGGACATATTAAGTCTTGTTGTAAGATAATTATTTTGTTAAGATTTGGTACATGTTGAAATATATTTATACACCCTATTCAGGGTATTGAAATCCTTATTTTTCTCTCAAGAAATCTGATATATGACTCAAATGTATTCAAAACATTGAATTTATGGCAGTAATTAATAAAATACCTACTTTGTTTCATACTATGTCAAGAAAACTGCACCATAATCAGTACCAATGGCTCTCAGAAAATAAATATTTAAATATTTTCATGAAATATGCCAACAAAACTGCATAAAATAATGTTGCAACCAAGGTACAAACACGAGACACCGGAACATATTAAAATGAACACAAAGATAGCAAAATACTTGAAATAATCTGCGAACACATTAGAGATCAAATAAAAGAAAACAAATTATCATTGCAGAATTTGAAAACTGATAATCTAGATAATAACTAGACGAATAGAAACAAAATGATAATGCTCAAGAGTGAAAAAAGTACTAAAACAAATGATTGCAAAGCACTACATAATTTTCAAATGCCTGTACCAGCTCATATTATTTTAGTTCAAAGACCAATTGCAATTTTAGCCTGTTTTATTTTAGATAATCTACCAAACGACTGTACAAACATATGTGTAATTTAATAGTCAAGTTACTACACAGGCCTTCATTTCATAAATTATAAATTTAGATCATACACTTAAAATCTGATCTAAAACACAACAAAAAGAACAAAATGAAAATAAATTCTAGGATAATAAATGCAGACAATGAACACAAATGGTAGGTAGAAAGTATGTTTTTAAATCTTTATAACATGAACTATATTCCATACCTATGAACACACAAAATTCAGTAAAAGTATTTCAAATAAAAAGCAATAAAAGAGGTTTTGAAATTCAAGTGATATAAATGCAATCAAACACTTTGGTTCAATTAGTTTTGATTAATATGAACATTATATGGCAACAAATCAAAAATACTCTATAAATGACGCGGTGTAAAACTATGACTGAATTCAATGACTGAGATCAATTCCTTATGGGATCAATGGATAAATGCATAACACAAGACCGGAAGATGACTTATCTTAGTAAACAAATGTAAACATATGGCCACCAAATGTCAAGCTTTGGTTATTTTTCAACAATATAAATTAAAAAAAAAAAGAGATAAGCATTAGATAGTCGTAAACTGTGGAACATTTTGTAACTCTAACAATCTTTTAGTATACTATTCAGTTAAACAGATGGTAACTTTGGTGTGTTTTCCTGATGTGGACTGCAAGAAAATATATATCTGAGGCAGTGTTCATTTATATGACAAATTATTTAATTCGCAACATAAAAAACAAAAGGCTTATTTAAATTAGAAATCAGCTTAAACATGTTTAGGATTGTTAAAGGAATAAAACAAGCTTAAACAAGCAATAAAATCTAGTTTGAACAATATTTAGCAATATTTGGGCAACACTGTATTTAATGCTTTAAATGTGAATATTATTGCCATGTCTATGCTTTGACACAAACAGAAAATTTAATGAGATATTTCATATGTTTCATGATTGTATAGCAAAGTCTGAAGCAATAAAATGAATAATGAACAAAATATTGTGTTTAAAAATATCCCTAGCACCGAAGTTACGATAGAGTGAATAATGTTTGTATCAGGAATGAATATTACTCAATTATCATATTTATAACTCAATCCTATTTGAGGCAAATCAACTCGACAAATAAATGCAAAATAGTCTCAAATGCTTATACAAAAGAAAAAGTTAGGACAATCACTTCACTTACACTTATCAATAAAAAGAGGAAATTGAAAAATGAAAATAAGAAGAACATTCGCTAAATGTATCTAACTCATTAGAACAGCCTTAAAACATTCACACAACAATACCTAATATAATTATGTTTCAAGAAATGTTCATAAATTCAAACATTATAAATAATCAAAAGTTAAAATCCTCTATAAAAATGTCATTTTCTAAATTCTGCATTATTGCTTTAACAAACAAATGGAAGTAAGTATATAAACTCTATTAAATATTTTAATATAATTAATTAAGTATAATGTTTTTGTCCTTTGAATTTTTTATTTCAACAGCTTCAGTATTGTTTCTAAGATATTATTGACTTGATTTTGGCTGATGATATGACATATTTGTTTAATTTTAACCTTGAAAACAAAGCTCCAATGTTTTCATGGAAATGTTTCCATGGAAACAAAGTAAACAGTATCCATGGTAATAAAGTAAACAGCCTCCATAGAAACAAAGTTTACAGTTTTCATGAAAACAATTTCCATGGAAACAAAGTAAACAGTCTACATGGAAATATAGTAAACTGTCTCCAGGGAAACTAAGTCAATAGGGAATATGGAAACCAAGTTAAAAAACTCCTTGGAAACAGAATTCAAATTACCATGGGAGACAATCCATTATTTCCATGGGAACCAAGTAAAGTACAATTTACAAAAATGTACAACTAGATTAGTAACATTGGTAACATGTAAATACAACGAATTACTCACAACCGTTTTAATATTTCATGGAATGACACAGCATTTATTGATTGTAAAACAACAGCGAACTATGGCATCTTAAAAATAAAAACATCTCCACTCACCATCAATCTGGCAACTAACATTTTTATTGTGGAAAACATGGAAGAAACTTGTGTCTTTAGGGTTAATTGGATATAAAAACTCCCATTTTAAAAGACATTTTATTATTATGACCTGTCTAATATCACCTTTACATGTCCTTAAATATATGTAATAAAATCATACACAGATTTGTGCATAAAGATTAACTATAATGCATTTTTGTTAATCTATGTTAAACGCATTTTAAATGCATAACACCGAAACATCATAATGTCTCAGATATTCATAAAAAAATAGTAGATTTTCTGTTTTGAAGGCATAGATTGAAATGTTGTGGTCCTTGCTCCTTTTAAGATTTGCATAACAGTTCAGGATAAAATAATGTATGGTACATGCAGAATAAATTATAATCGTCAAAGAAACAATACTATTCACAATATTTCACAACAATTAGCACACTATATCTGAAATGCATGACAAATTATAATTCGTACACACACATAATTAAAAAGTGGCGGCAAAAATATACACAAATGCTAAATCTATGTTTGAAATAAATCATAAGCACTATTAGTAAAAGACGTGGAACAATTTGACAAAAACATAATGATTTAAGCTCAAACATTGGTCAGGCGTTAATAAAAGATAACTGACACGAATGTAGTTACAAATATACAAATAATAACAACATAATTAAATACATTATCAATATATAAACATTTTGAACACAGGTTAACAGAATGCAGGTTTTAGATAACTCGCAGCTTTAATGCATGTACATAATGGATTCATAATGTTAAAAAGAAATACCAGTACCGGTAAGTAAATAATTAAAAATAATTATAAAATATCTGTATAATTATTTTGCAAGCATATAATCAATTCAAACAATAAAACACTGAGAAAGATGATCAGATAAATATAAATATATGTTATGAAGACAAATAACCGCATATGGAACAACAATGGCGGAAAGCTGAATAAATAAATTACATGGCATCAAAGATGAAAAATGAAAATACTGCCAAAGTGGACAAATATGAATTCCTGGAGGGAATTTAATATCTTTTTTTTTTCATTCAAAACAATCTATCATTAATTGCTTAAATAATTAGCCCTTAAATCAATATTTGTGGTTTTATCTTTTTGTCTAGAAAGTAACAGTATTAATCTTAGGGTTAGCTACATGTACCTAATAAATAATTTTGTATTTATGAGAAATTAATTGAAAACATTGCATTAATTACTTTCATTTTCTGTTGTCCTTTAAAGAAATAGTATTTCAAATAGTTTCATTTTCATGTGAATATATTAAGCATTCTTTTATCAAACTAAAGTCTTAAAAGGTTCAAATGCAAGCACATATCCAGAAAAAAGTTATTAGCCACAGCTGGGTTAAGAACAATCTATAACTTGTATGGTATGTTATAATACCATAACTGAGACAGTTACCTCCTGTGAGAATGGTGAAGAGTTATTGCCCTTGATGAGTTTCGATTTTTTATTTATTTAACGTTTCTTGTTCCTTGGACGGATAATTCAAGACATTCTAGGATTAAAAATTTTCTGTGTACATTAAATTGATAAGTAATACTTTTTACGTTGAGAAATATTTTGACTGTCTAGAAGAGTGTGTTTCTTTTTTAATGTTTAGATGAAGTAAGTAAACTTTACAATGATGTTTTAAAAATACAAGCAAAATAAACTAATCCACCGAACTTTATACACGGAAAAAAAATCTTTGGTTGACTATTTTCCCAAAATGGCTGATCTTTAAAAGTAATAAAAAGCACCAAAAACAGTTCAAAAGTACAAAAACAATCATTCCATATCATTAACACAAATTCAAAAATCATGTAGTAATAGCACAGCACAACAAATTGGTAATAATAAAAACATGGCTGCCGTTTGCAAGGCCACTATTTACAAAGTGGAACTCCAAACATGTGTAGATCCTTACCATCTACGAAAGCTCCATTGTACAGAAGAATTTTCTTGAAATTCTATTTCATATTAAAGTTACAACAATTCTAGCAACTGGTCTATTAGCATTCACAGTTTATTTTCTTTATTCTAGTGTGTAATATCCAGTCATATTTGTGGTTTCATTTTGATTGGTTAATAAATATTAAGTTTCATCTATTGTGTAAGAAGCACTTTCATTGGTCCATTTGTAAGACGTAATTTTCATTCCAGTTTATTCAATTATATTATAGGTTGCTAAGGAAGAACCATTTTTATTGGATAGTAGAACAATTGGTTAAGAGTATATTAGATCAATTGGTTAAGAGTAAAAACAGCTATTTGTCAAAACACTAAAACTGCGACCAAATATTTAAGCTCAGTTTATCAAAATCTTGTATTTTGCTTACAGTTTTGCTTACATTTGATCTTCTTAAGACATTCAGTTCGATCAATATTTCAAGGAAATTCCTCAGTGCAATGAAAAGCTAATATTCAACAAGAGTAAACAACAAAACTACTTTCTAGTTTGTTCACATTCATGGTCCATTTTTACGCAAGGATGGTTTGCATACAAATTTATATTGCCATTTTTATACATTTTAATATATTTACAAATGCATTACAAATTGCCAATTACATACAATAATAACCAATCTTAACTTTTGCTAAATCAGTTTTGTTTAGAGAGTAAACGGCAAAATATAATCAAGTTGGAAAGTAGTCAAGTTGTATGCAAACCACCCTTGCCTTATAAAACATGGAATGATCCATATGCTTTTAAAACTTGGAATGTTCCATCTCAGCACATTTTAGGGGTGTAAAGCTTCATGGTTGCTGCCAAATATTATTGGACTCGAAAAATAAGACACAACAGCTGTGTCGTACACGATCGCCAATTATTGTTATCACCGTAACAAAGATATAAAATGTCCAATGAAGGTCTGAGACCCAAAAAGTATGAAATCAACAATGATAAGTGTGATCGTCTACAGTCAAACTGTCGACAATGGAAAACAGTGTGAAGACAAAACATACAAAAAGTCGTACATACAATTCTGACATGCATTTATACAAAATATTTTATGTTGGCATAAGGTATTCACTCAAACGATAAAATGCAACTAAATAAGAGATATCTAAGTCACGATTCAAGGTCACACGATCCTTGTCTGACTAGGAAAATCAACTAGTGGTACTTATTAAGCACACAAACATAATGGATTCACAGTTCATGCCGTTGACAATGACTGACTTACGTACGATTTCAAAATCTTGCGACCCACCTGAAATTGGGCCGAAGCATCTTATAATAAACAAACAAGATGCCTTCGTAACAGTTCACAACACTACCTTTCCTGATAAAATACTACAAACAATGATGGACAGCTCGAATCACTTGTCAAACTGAGAATAAACAAATTGCGATAGCTGTAAACAAATTTCTGTTTTCAAAATGCAGGAACAAACGTGTCACCACTTTCTATTGTTCTTTTCTTTCACCTTTATAAGTATCTCCTTTGAAGTCAAGAGGAAATCGTGAGAAGATGCAAAAACGTCAATGAGCCGATGAAAATACATGGTTGATATGGCATTAACAATGCTATGAGAAGACTGTCACTAGTCAATGAATGAGACATTTCTATTATTGCACCATCAACTCATGAAAAATATAATAATAACTCTCCAAAAACTTCAAATATACACATCTAATGATATATGATTCATGTGTTTAATACTTGAGAACGAAAAATCGTACATCAATGGTCGACAAGTTTTTATAAACCACTGCTGCCAGATTTTGCTGCGTGTCTCTTCACTTTTGAATGAATGGAAATTTACTCATGTACGTCGTCATCGTGAATATTGCTCTCGATCACGTCTCTTAGGAGATCGTCGACTGAGTCTCCCTCAGCGTTTATTCCCTTTTCCTCGAAATTCAAGTTCGGCACCAGAATGCTCAGCATGCGTACGACGTTCATGCGTAGCATCTTCAGCTTCAACAGGTGCAGACAATTTGGACACTTTGAGCTGTCGGCTGACGTGCATTTTGTGGTTTTGTCTGATATGGCCAGATCGAGGGCTTCATCTTTAGACTTCTTGCTCAGGTCGATAGCACCATCATCCAGCTCGCTGTGACGATTGTTGTGGATTTCTTGCAAAGGATTTGTTGGTAGTTTTTGGTATTGCTGCGTACTGTGTGTGTTTCCATTGTGCACCACTCCGTGTTCTGATGGGTGGGGAGGTCGCATGCCGTGGCCTCCGAGTCCATTGTTGAACGGCAGGGGGATGGGACTGTGTCCATTCATTGGGAAGGGGGGACTCGGTTTTCCGGGAAAATGCTTGCCGTAGAATGGGAAATTCATCAGCCCCAGTTTGGCAAGTTCGAGAGACTTCTGGGCCATTTCACCAGTCTCTGGGAACAAGTGATGCATGGGTGGAAATGGATGACGATGCATTCCGAACTGTGGTGACATTTGAGGGGCCTGCACTTGGCTGCTGGGAGAAAGCTGCGCATTGCTCGGGGATATGGGAGCCTTCTGCGGGGGTGGGGCATGGCTGTTAGGGGACATCATGGGGGATGAGGGGAGGGACGAGGGATGAGACGAGAGACCATACTTTCCTTGCGGGGAAAGCTTGAGCGAGCTCTGCTGCTGAAGCGACGTCAGTGGTAGGTGAAGCCCATTCATGCTCGAGTGAAAGCTTGAGTGCATCATGGGCGATGCGGGCATCTTGAATACAGGAGACTCCCCAGGAATGGGCTGGGTGGCAAGATAACCAAGGCCTCGTGGTGAGCGGGTTCTCTTCTCCTTGATGTAGTAGGACATGATGCTGTCGTGCTTGTTGATGATATGTGACTTGAGGCTGTGGCTCTGACTGTACTGCACGCCACACGCTCCACAGATGTATGGGCGTTCACCTGAAATGTGAAGAAATAAGGCCTGGTAGAGTTCAGCAATATGATTGTGATATTTGCAGAAAAAAATCAACTTTTTTCCAAGTTGCCAATGGCAAACTTTAAGAAATACAAATATTGAAAACTTCATTTAAAAGCCCATTATGCAAATTATTATTATGTTATTTTTAAAATATATTTTATTAGCATCCTTATGGAACAATGCGTATTTAGTTGAGACACTTTCTGTCATTTATTCACCAAAAACAGCAACATGTCATTAAAGTGTCTAGGTGGACATTCTGTTATGAATTATTCTATAATATTCATATTAAAATTCAATTATTTAATTGTTTTCTTCTTATAGAAACAGCAAATCCATTTAGTTTAATTAATTTTTTTAATCGAGTACACAGTATAATAACATAATGGGACTTTAGATAATATTTAATATGTAATCAGTAATTGTTTCAATATTTCTTTAATATTTAGAACCGTTATGGAATGGATGCGTGTAAAGGAAAGCAGATATCTTGTTGAACAGTTTCTCTGACAAAAGTAAGTTAAGTAGGTATTTGTACAATTTTACCATAATGAGATGAGAGTGAATTAATATACTTTTTGAAAACAGAATTAAATGCAGGCATATAGGCGTCTGAATGCTATTATACCATTTTATACATTTATCTGATTTCAGAGTATACTTAAATTTAAATTAAAAGTTTTTTTCCGATTCATATGCATTTTTTTCATTTTTTTCAATGTAGTACATTCTTTTAAATGTGAATAAAATGAAACAAAATAGTGCAATTAAGGCATGGCTGGTTGAGGTTTGTTTTGTGCTACAAAATGTGTAAGGGACGTAACTCAGTATGCAATCAACATCAACCATTGCAAGAGATTCTTCCCTTGGACAATAAAAACGAGACTGTTTCTCTCAAGATACTATGCAAGCGTTTGTTTTACATGGTAAAAATAATTAAATGCACAATAACATAATTTATATACCAAATTGGGTATTTGGTAAATAATGGGCTATTAATGTTTAGTTTCTACATCTTAATGTCACATGTACATAACAATTATTATGATCCATCTGATTTAATCAAGACCTCTGACATGAAATTACATCATACCAGTCCATGTGACTTCATATATGTAATTCCCTCCAAAAATCAAATAGCATTTAATATTGTACAGTATCATAGTAATGTTTGTTGAAATAGAACTCTTATTATGCAGAAGTACATGTACCTTTAATGGTTGAAATAGAACTCTGTGAAAAAGATAAATAACATGAGTGAACATTGAACTCAGTAAATCGCTGATGGATAAGTAAATAAGTTGGATGTATAGATATATTAAAAAAATACACACCTTGCAGATATTATATTTTTACCAGTGTTTTCACCTTTGGGGGAAAGGTGGCAGAGCCTTTCTGATGGGGAATTTTATGACCAAAGGGGATTTTTTTTAGAAAAGCAATATAACATGTTTATATTCTACTTTATTAAATGACATTCATTAATTGTTTTGCTACAAATACCATAATAAATTAGATTATGCACTAACTTGGTCTGAAGAAAAAATGCTGGGTTTGTTTACGAAAAATTCCTCTATCTTAGTCAACTTTTGTCCAATTATTTTTTAAAATAAAGCTTACTTTCTGAGGGCAATGTTAAGGTTAATATTGGGGAAAAATATATACTATTTAAGCAGGGGAATGAGGGCAAATTTTGGCCCCGAATTGGCCCTAAAAAATACTGTTTACAGTTATACAAATGTATGAAATGCAAACGTATGTAGAAGATTACTGACCTGTGTGTATTCTCAGATGAACGTAGAGATTGCTTTGGTGTTTTGTGGTGTACGGGCAATGAGTGCACTTAAAGTACATATCCCCTTCCCCAGACTTTTTTCGGACCGGACTCTTTCCGTGGTGTGTGTTTTCAGTGTGGTTTTCCAGATTTTTCTGTCGTCGAAATGTTCGTTCGCAATACTGACACTTCAGGTAATCTTTCTCAAGCTCGGGCGAGCTGAACTTGTTGTCATATGGGCTCATAAACTTGGAAAACGGAAGCTCGGGGGGACTGGATTGGAAGGGGAACATCGGGAAGCCGTTGAAATGCCCCGGCATCCAGCTGCCGCTGTTACTGTGGGGTGGGGGAGTCTCCCTCCCTATCTGTTTGATAACTGACTCTCCGTTAATTTTAGTTGAGTGCGAGTTCATAGTTGCTGGAAGAGGGATACCATCTTGGTCCACGTTACGTTCAAGGTGATTCTCTTTATCTACATCAACGTCACCAACCTTGTTTATGATGTTATTGTTTTCATTAATTTCTTTGTTGTATAGCGATTTGCCATTTTGGAGTCGTTCCATTGGATTGGAAAGCTGCAGCATTCGCACAGCTAAATCTCCATCAACCTCGTCCATGCCCTCTTCGTTTTGTTCTCTCATGGTGTTGTATCTCTCTTCCTCTATTTCACTGTCTTCACTATCGTAGTCGGTTTCGACTTCTTTCATTCGTCTAACAATATCTTCCAAATTCGGCTTTCGTCTTCGTCTCTCCCCGCTGACACTAACGCTAGGGCTGCCCGTGCTAGCACCATCGAAATCTATGTCAGACATGGTCTTAGGGCTGAGCGCTGGTGGACTTTTATCCTGAGCTGTTTTGTAAGAATTCTCTAGGTATGCTTCGGCATTTTTTATTTGCACTGATTCCGAAAGTGTTCTTCTCTTTGTGCCAAACTGTGCGGCATCGATTGAGTCACAGGATTCACTCAAGCCATTCATGCCATTTATGTCGGAAACTGTTTCCTTCTTGTCATCTTTATGTACATCATGCTCATTTTGATTCACCTGCTGCGAAGTGTAATCCTCGTTCGACATTTGAAATCGTGGCTTCTTTGAGACTGGTTCATCCGTGGGAGTCAGAGCACCTTCCGGGGGTAACACAGTATTTTTTTCGCTCAAGTCCAATTTCAGTGAACCATTATTTTCGATATTATCTGGATGAGGGTCAGGCGTCATCGGACGAAAGTTCATTGACTGGTTTTCCACAACCATGTTGCCGTTGTAGCTGTTACTCCGGCTTAAGGTGTATTTGGAGGAATCGTCTCTCTCGGTGACTTGGGACGCAATCGAAAGGGAACCCGCGGAGGAATTGCGAGGGATGGTGGTCCTAAAACATGATGGCGACTGAACATCCATCATCTTGAAAGCATCTTGGGTATCGGATGTGTTGGTTTGCCTGAAAGTAGAAAGCAAAATACATGGTAACTTGTAATTGCCACTTTTGTTTTAAATATGCTGAAACTTCCGATGTGATCCAGACCTGAAATGTAGCGAATCGAGATTTTTGTGAATTAATCTATTTCATACACATGACTCAAAAAGATTTACATTCTTTTAAAGATATTTCATTAATGTGTATGCACTAATTAAAAAAGATATCCGCAACAACATAAACGACTTATATGATTACAATGCACATACTATTCAAATAAATAACATTGCTAAAATTTTATAATGCATGTTTTACATTGTAAAAAACCTGGTAATATATTGAATTTTAAGATAAAATTGGTAACTTACAATACCTTACAACACTAACACCATTCTTTGAAAAAACAAGAGGGCCATGATGGCCCAAAGCGCTCACCTGAGAACTGGTACAGATGAAGACCATACTGTTGTGACAGGTTTGAAAATTAAGGTATCTGAACAATACGCAGAGGGGGATAGGACTAATTTTGATTTAAAACATCAGTTAGTGCAATGGGCTAACTAAAGTATGAGTTGGGTAGTGGATGTGCGTTTTTTTGCTAAGGGTTCTCAAATCATTTTTCTTACCTGACCCTTTTTCATTTAGTCATTGACAATTCTGGAAAATGCAGAAACAGTAGATTTTTATGTCTTTTTCACAAACAGTTTTGGAGAACTAGTTGCAATGCGATAATTTATGATGGCTGTGCTATAAGGTAAAGTTTTGCTTTTTCTTTGATAATTTTCTGTCCAATGATGATAAACGATGTTAATGCAGGCTCTGAAGACATCAATGTTGCTTGAAAAAAAAACTGCATGTAAGTCTTGCAACTGTTGGAAATCAAATTTTATCGATCAATTTTTATGGTCATGCGCAAACTGTGTAAGTTTGGTCAAAATTGAATCAAAAATCGTGTGTGCAAGCCAATCATTGATAACTCGTCGATGTTTTTTTCCAAACACAAGGGGCAATAACTCTGGTTTTTCTGGCCTGATCATGCTTATATTCAACTTCACCTCTAGTCTTATGTTCATAGACACACTGTACACAATTGGTGAAGATTGGATGAAAAATGAAGTCTCTATCCCGAATAATGTCCATTTTTGCATATTTTTTTCACAAAGGGCAATAACTCTGGTGTTTCTGGTCCCATCTTACTTATATTCGCCTTAGCTTTAATCTTATGGTCATAGATAAACTGTGCAAGATTGGTGAAGATTGGATGAAAAATGAAGTATCTATCCTGAATAATGTCCTTTGTCCTTTTTTGCATATTTTTTTCACAAACAAAGGGCAATAACTGGTGTTTCTGGTCTGATCTTGCTTATATTCGACTTCAACTGTAATCTCATGATAATAGACAAACTGTGCAAGATTGGTGAAGATTGGATAAAAAACGAAGTTTCTATCTTGTATAGTGTCCATTTTTGTATCTTTTTTTTTTAATAAACAAAGGGCAATAACTCTAGTGTTTGAAACACGATTTGGCCCATTTATGGCGTCTGCTGAGATCTGATGGTCATTCACAAACTGTAAAAGTTTGGTTAAGATGATGGAAAATAAAGTCTATACGTTGGAAAAGGGTATTTTTGCACTTTTTGCATGAAAAAGGGGCAATAACTCTGGTGTTACTGGTGTGATCTGACCCATTAACACACCCATCCAAGATTGTATGGTCATACACAAACTGTGCAAGTTAAGTCAAGATTGAATAAAAAATGTAGTTGTTATCGCGATAACGGTCCAAATTGTTGACAGCATACGGACGTCGGACGATGTACGCCGCCGGAGATGTCCCTATACCAAAAGCTCACCGAGAACTTCGTGCTCATGTGAGCTAACAACAAAACACTCTTTTTCTTTGACACAGTTACAAAGGCAACTTCAACAGAAATTTAAAATGGCAAAGGATTCCTCAAAATCTGCAAGATCTGCACTAATAAGGCATCTAATTCTCCAGCCTAAGTATCAGCCCTAACAATGTATTGTTTGATAAATCCTGATGCTGCTGCTTCAGAGCAAATATGCCTCCAATTTACATGCATGTACCAGATCAGTGGACTTTAAATCTGCAACAGTATAATCAGTTTGACAGATCTAGTTAAATTTTCTTTTTGTTGTATTATATTGTAATGGAAACTACCAGAGCAAAGTAGCATCACCCTGCTCCTGTTTTAGTTCCACCCTGCTGCCTGTTATTGGGCTGGTCATCAAATGAATGGTTGAATAGGTTTTCAGATTTAGCATGCTTTTGTGAAATTCGTTAACAAGTTAATTGACTATGATTAAAATGAAATGTCTTTCTCTAATGGTTTAAAACACCATGGATGTGTAAAAGGTGAGAGCATACATGTTAGTAAGAATGGAGAGAAATTATAAGGAAATTCTCAAACTTTGAGCTTTTACTTAATACAAATTACTAATGAAAATGGTTGTTACAAAATTATTTAATGATCTTTGATTTTCTTTGTCTAATATTTATGAATGGGGAAGATTTTTGGAAAAGTGAGTACAGAGGGGAAGGAAAATAGAAGGGGGAAGTTTGTTAAATAGATTACAAGGAAAAGAAAAAGGGGAAGAAGGTTGGAAAGAAGTTTACAAAGGGGAACATATAGGGAGAAAGATGGCTGGAAACATTACAGTGGGGAAATGGAAAATAGAGGGAAAAAGATTGTAGGAAATAGTACAGAGGGGAAATGGAAATAGATGTGGCAAAATGGTTAGAAGCGAAATTAAAGAGGAACAGGAAAATAGTGGATGGGGAAGATGGTTAGAAAGGAGATTAAATAGGGGAAGGAAAATAATGTATGTTAAAAGGGGTAGCAGAAGAGATTAAGGAGGTGACAGGAAAACAGGAAAAATAAACAGAATGACAGAGCTGCGAGGAAACAAAAAGGTGTAAGAGGGAACGATGGATAAGGAATAGAGGAAAAGGAACAAACATTCGAGGGGAAAAGAGGGAATTCATTAACTTTAATGATCTCTCTGGTCTCGCTTCTTAAAAGCTTTTACAAGCAATGAATCTTGCAAACAACAAAAGTTTGATACATAGAAATTCATTGAAAAAATCTAAATGCATCTGCAGTCTTGATATATTATTAAAGCATGGTGCTTATTTGGATTTATTTGCACAATTCATGCAATTCGTGCAATTGTTGGCCATGAAATTGATTTTATTTATTTATTAAGTTAACAGGCTCTTATGTTATTTGGCTGCTGCTTTTTGGCAATTAGGCCCAAGGATTTAAATATGCATAAAGATTTTCATTTCAGTCCATTTACAAACTAGTGAACTCTTGCTCGAAAAATGCACTTTCTGCACTATGTTCTTATTATTATTAAAAGGTTATATGGTTTTTATTCACAGGTGGGCCCCCCCCCAAAAAAAAAAAAATTGTGTGTTTCGGGCAACAGTCTCAAAAAAAGTACGGTAAAAAATTACTGAAAATTATCTTAAATCTGACAAATACGGATTTCATGGAAAACAATCGTCGCTAAAAAATTTTAGGGTCTGGGGGTGGTCGCTTCGTAGGGTTGGGTTGCCCGAAACACAGAATTTTGTTTTAGCCAATATTAAGGTTGTGTCATCATTATATACATATTTTCAACTGCAATATAGTTGTTTAAAATGATGAAATATTGTGAAACAGAATTAATGGTATAATTAAATAAAAAAAACAACAAATGTGTTGTCAAGATGATACAAAAAGGACAATGTTCTGTATTTGAGTCACATTTATTTAAATTGCACAACAAATTCAAGAAGTTGAATTAAATATGCTCAAAACTGGTTTACTAGTTTAAAGAAGTCAAAACACAAACATCTAACACTAGGTACCCACAAATAAAACATACCAGTAACTGGAGATCTTTCAATCTGGACACATTCAGAACCATATATTTTTTTAAAACCAAACTCAACTAAAATTTGTGATTGACAATTAAAGACACGACAGAAACTCATACAAGAATCTCCCATGTACTGCCAGAATCATGATGGGGCAAAAACAACAACAGTCCTCTGAGGGCCTATTTACATGCACATTTTAAGACTACATAAAACTACATGTATCGGGGAAAATGCAATATAAAAAACGGGGCGCATGTGCAGCATGCATCATGTAATGAACATAAATTTACAGACAAATTCTTGGTTTCCAATCAATACTCCCCTCAAGAAAGCCAACGTATTTGCACAGTGCAGAATTAAGGTTTTGAATTTTTTTGTGCAATTTCAGCTCGGAGAAGGCTCCAAATTCCCTTTGGCTCAATTTTGTAAGAAAGATAGGAAAAGTTTAAGAAGCTGTCAAAATGCTTCAGAGAAAATTGCAGATAATTTAGTGTTAAGATACAAGCAGATATAGCTGGGTTGCAGTTGCACAGTCCATGAAGTGCAATAACAACACACTATATCTGTCATTAGCAACTAATCCAATTATCATCATAATCTTCTTCTTCTTTACCATCATCATTACTCTCACCAGCATCATAGCAACAACATCTTTATCAATATCATAGTCATCATCAAAACAACATAATCATCATCATCATCATCATAATCAACAACCCACCACAATCATCATCACCACCACAACCACTGCCACCATTAATATCATCATCATCATCACAACCATCATCATCATCAACAACATCAACTTCATCATTACCAAAAACCACTTCATTATTATCATCATCATCATTATCATGACCATCAACAACATGATCATGATTATATTCATCATCCCCTCCAACAACAACAACAACAACAACATTAACTGTTTTTCCAACAACGCATTTCTGGCTTTCTTTCTACAGCAACAATAAATTTTCATCATCCCCCAAACTTTCAACTTTCTTCATCCCAAAATCAATATCAAATAACAGCAGCAGTACATGTCTCTATCAAGAAGACTTGAATTTCAGCAGTATATTTGAACAAAGGCGAGATGACAAAACCTCGTCCGTTGTTTTTCCTATAAATACGGAGCATTTTTTCCTTAAGTTGCCCCTAACAATGGAAATACCCTGACAGATGGGACCTTATTTCTATGCGTCAGAACATAAGAGCCTTAAATAGATTGGATTGTATATTAATTTGATGAACTCAGACGCTATATCATCGCTTGATAGCACGTTAAAAATACACCCATCAATAAAACTGCCATTTTCAACCAGCAATCGTAAATGACAACTTTGTAATGATTTACCAGAATCTGGCGCTTCGAAGAAGTATATCAGTTTACCTATTTCAGATGAGTTGGTTGTTTTTCGTGTATCCAAATAATGGGTTCAAAGGCAATGTATCCTCCTTGGTAAACATTTCTACAAAATTTTGATCTGCTTTGAAATGCATTCTTTAATTAGTCAAACTTATGCTGTATATTTCTTTCAGATATGACAGATAACTGATTTGAAGAGATTTGAAAATATTGTCTTTAAAACTGAGCTGTATGACATTAAATTCTGACACCAGTGACACCATGGATTGACAGAACTCCATCATTTTGGTAATTTTTTGAGAATAAGAAAAGCTGCATGAGTAGTCAATACATCACATGAAATTTTTCTTGTGCAATTAAAATATAATATTTCAGTAACAAAATAACATATGGCTTTCAAAAAAGACAACTGGCTAATTTTAATCTCATTTCAATAACAAATTTGAGATATTCAAGTATTTTATTGTCAGACTCAAGAATTGTGTGTTGGTACATAAAACCCACAATTTATCATAAATGAATCATACATTAAATTATCATGGAGAAAAAAGATAACCAAACAGAGGAAATAAATAACTGATCAATGTTTGAAATAGACTAAGTTATCATTGAGTGCATTTTGGTTAACATAGTTTACTTACAAATATTGTACTGTATCTACAACTCATTTACTTAAGACACAAGTTTCAGTCAAGAACAAAAAGGCAAGAAATACATTTCCCCTATATAGCCCCATCTATATATAGCGACCCTTTATGAAGACCCTTTTTAATGAAGATATCTTGATGTCTGCTGCAACTGGCATGACAATATTGATTATTCGTAGACCGATTCTTTGTCACAATGTTTTGATGGAAACAACTCCGATGTTTTGTCGTGGAAACGACGTATCCCCAGTCTACAAATACGTCCCTGTCCGAGTGTTATTACTGCTATATCTCATTATGGATTCTAACGTGTGTACAGATGGTATATTTAATCACACAGTTGCTTTTTGTCATGATTAATTCAATCAAAACTGTCCAATTATGTACCATTAGATGCCAGACATCATTGGTGTACTATTCATTTGTCCATTAATACACTGTGCAATTTGTCTACAAATATTAAATGTTGACTGCATTAGAATGTATTATCAAGTATTACTGTTTTTTGTAAAAAAAAAAAGAATTTATGAAAAAGGCCTGGACTATACATTCATTTTCTATGAAAGTTTTAAATAGTAAACGTTGCTTAACTCAAAATATTAGCCAATGATTAACTTCTGGCCCCGTATTCACAAAGGATTAACGACCGGATCAAGATCAGTCTTAGCTGATCTTGAACTTCTAGCTCAGCTGAGCTGATTCTGGAAAATATTTTGTATTGAAATAACTTCTTGTCTAGATAGAATAACATGAAATGGTGTGTGCTTTTGGTTACTCTTTTCAAATCAGACTGCAACTGTACGCCGAGGGTAGTCCAGAATTATGTATAGTATAGATCTGACAAACAAATAAATTTGATTCAGCTTTTTAGTGAACACCATTTTTGAGCCTGATCCGGAAATATCTGGCTCAAATTAATCTTGAACTCGAAAATCAGGCTTAACTTGTTTTGTGAACACGGGGCCTGGCTTCACATTATCATCTTAGAATTTCATTGGTCAATATTTAAGATCAAGACTAAGTCTTAAGTTTGGGAATAAGATTCTGCCAGAATCTAGAAGTTTAAAATAAGTCTGATAGTGGTTCTAATAAAAGTTAAGTTAATATTATGTCAAAAGAAAAGATTTTTTTTTTCAAAACTACTCATTGTCTAGAAAAATGGACACCTTATGTTCAATGAACTCCATTCTTTCCAGTTATTTGCTCCCAGTTAACTTTGCATTTGTGTTCGACCAATGCATAACGCATAAACATTCAATTTATTTCATAAAGCTGCAAACTAAAGTTAACATAATCTTCGCATTTGTTTGACTTATGAGGACGTTGGTTTGCTTGAAATCAATTAAAAATGCGTGAAATATTCTGAACATGATCATTTTTACATCAAAAATACATTGTTTCTCCCTATCACTGGGAGCTGAAATTATGATCAATTCAAAGCCATAAAGCCGTAATCCAATTTATGCACAAAATTGTGTAACAAATTTATTATTGTTTTTACAATGACTTCAGCACAGAAGCACTTGCACGATCTAATTGACCTTTCAGGAAACTCTCGCTCGAATATATGTTCAATGATTATAATTTTTTATATACATTCTGGGGGGTTTCCATGAACGTTTATTGTCCTATCATGACAATGCTCAGAGAAAGGTGAAAGGATTCTGCAGAAAAATGTGATTTTAGGTTAAGGTGTAATCTTTAATCTGTAACTTGATCTTTATGTACTGACATTAATATCAAATAAAATGTGTACTTAAATTGGTTAATTTTAAATAAAAGATTGTCAAAAACATTAAATGTTTTGCAACCACGGAAGTTTTCCTATTTGTCCCCCTTCCACAAACTGACTGCTAAATTCCCCCTTAATGCTGAGGTCCTAAAACCCATTCTCAAACAGTTGTAAAAGCACCAACTGTACCTTTACTATGAAAGAGCATATTCTAGGCAGAACCCATTTCTGTCCCCAACCCCTCCCCATCCCACAAGACTTGGCAGTTTTAATAAATCTAACTAGCCAACATATTTTTTCCAAAAATTAAATTACTACTCAACAAATACTGTACACACATAATATTATTTTTCCAACTTTTTATAAAACACTAAAATATCCGATATGCAAGATCACGTCTTTATTTTAAGATATCACAGATATAGAGATATTACGATGCAGTATTTCTGCATTTTGAAAATTAAAATATGTTTTGGGTCAATACAAACATTTAAATGTCGATAATAACCATGGGAATCAAAAATACTTTGATAAGAATTTGTTCAATTGTTAATAGCCTGTGAACATTTTGACATAGTACTGCAAAAAGAAAACAAAAGATGATGAATATTATGAAACAGTTATTATTTGAATTAGAATGAATTAAATTTTCTGAAATTATAAAACAATTTGTTCACTATGTGTGCAGATGGAAAACATAAGCAAAAACGTAGAAAGGTCCAATTTATCATAAATATAGCTTTTACATATTTCTATCCCCTTATAAAAATAACATTTCTGTAATACCCATTACTTTACATCCAATCACCATAGAAACAAATTATTCTTGCTATAACCAGCATAAGGCAATATCTGTTCCACAAAACTAAATCAGAGTTTCAGAAAAATTTAATTTCAGAGCATAACATTCTTTTTGTACCAAGAAAAAGCACAATCTGCTGGATGGCAAACGGATGGCAAACATGTCCAGAGACAAAATGTGCAATTATTATTGAACAAACAAGGAATATGGAAAGATAACAATCGATTTATTAGGTTGCTTTAGTATTTATATAAGGTGATTCATATTTATAAGTCTGTAGATTCTGTTATACCAAGTATGACTACAGAGCTTTTTTTGTTGCATGATCAAATTCTATTTTAAATCTCCCACTGCTTATTAATTTGTATTTATACAGTATTAATACAACCTTAAAGTTTTCAAAAAGAAGAAAAAATATAATATATTTCACTTTAAATTAAATATAAATTAATACTAACAAAACTTTTTAGTCATATTAATTTTATCAATGGTTCAAATAGTTCTTAACATTAATATCATGTAGATAGCAGAAACGCATTATAAATTATTAACTATATTCATATTAGTTATTATTATAATAATACAATTCATACTGAATATCTTAATGTAATATGTAAAATATATTTCACTTTACCTTTTATTCCAACTGTTAGAATTCCCAAATTTATTTATAATTAATATTTGTATTAAATCACCTTCTATCTACACATGCAAGTATATTTCATTTGATTTACTTCAAAAGTTTAAACTTTTCTGATTGCTGAGTTACAGCATCCCTAGACCAGTTAAGCAGTATATCAAAGAAAGAAGCTCTCTGATTGGTCCACTGACCACTGGACCATACATCAATCACCAATGAAAAGCAGGTTAACAATAATTGCTGACATCCTGAACCAATGTTACCAAAGTCCATGTAACCTCCAAGTTTGAATGCCCAGTAAGCTGGAATCTAACCAGGATTGAAAGGTCTCTGAGAAGTTATTTGAATTTAATTATGTATGGAAGCAAAAACAAATAACTGACTCCTTAGATAACTGATGTTGGACAAAACCCATAGGGACCCATTGCTGCCAATGGCATTTTGTTTCCACTCTATGCTTAAGTATAAATAGGTTTATCACACTAAACAAGAATCCCTTGGGAAGAATAATTTTCAATGTTTTAATTCTTTGTTTGGAAGCATTGCTGCCAGATGGACACCAAATATTCCCTTTGTCATGGCAAAGAAAAAAAGCCAGATCTTTTAATTTATCATATTTTTGTACATGGAAAGATTTTAAACATATGCTAATCTAAGGATTATTTTGTTTTTTCTATTATGAATTTTAAGGAAATTGTATCAATCTCAGAAAAAATGATACCTTTGTTCTTCATACTTCTATATGTGATATATGAAATGTTTAATATCTTAAGAGTTTTTTAATTAATATTTAGTGTAATATGACTCAATTTGATGTCATTGCTATCACAATGATAACATTATAAATGGAGAGTATAATAGTACATATAATGCCACATAAATTATATAATTGTTATGCTTCATCATTTTTAAAGACAAAGAAATAGGTCATAAACAAGTTTTCAATATGTGAAAACATGAAGTTTAAAGCTAAAAAATTCAGAATACATAGAATAGTTCCTGTAAGCTACAAAATAATGTATATGTCATAAACGATTCAAACAATTTATTCCAACCTAAAAAAATCATACATTTAGAAAATATATAATTTAGAATGCTTTTAGAAGATTATATTGAAAATAACTGACTCTGATAACTGCTATTTCCAAACAGTGCATACTAGCATCTACAAATTAAAAAGCATTTTTCACAAGCTTGAAATGATGATAGGGAAAAACCTACTGGCCAAAACCAACAAACCCCTAAAATCCCTTTAATAACTATTTAGAACAACCCCCCATTAAAATTGTTTGACCACAAAAGGTTGACCCTAGGTGCAGGGAAGTATCAGAGTTCAAAAGGTCTAAGTCAATCAATTGACATTTGCATTTCCAGAGTGTAACTATTATCTATTCACCACAGAGGCTTCAAAAGCATCCCCTAACAATGGCCCCAACCATGTGCAATCCCTTACAGCAGTTGTCATATTAGGTTACATTTGTTGTACCACCGGCAATGGTTTCAATGGGCCCCCAACTTCTCATCCATAATTTGCATCCTTCTCTTTGGCGGGAAATCCATCTACCTTCTACTGTTCTATGTACATCTATTGCAAATGGAAGTTCAAACTCAAGCTCCCAGGAGATTGGGATGAAATTAAAAATGGCCACCAAGGCTGAAAGATGTGCTAAAACAGACACTGGTGAAGATAATGTGAGACCAGTTATGTAATTTGCCTGACCTAGGCAAGAGTCAAATGTCTATATTGTAATTACCATGGAAACAAAGGGCAAGCAAACAGATAATCATGGCAGATTTTAAGGGGTCACATTGGGGCTATAGATACATGGGCTGATTGATGGATGGTGTAGCTAAATCATGGTGAAACCATCTGCTGGGCAGTTGGATTACTGCAGGATAAGTGGTCATGCTATAGATGTTATCAGGTCTTCATTAAATGAGATATTTGTTCAAACAGTTTGAATATTGATTTAAGATCAATGTTGTTAGTTCTTTAAAAATACTACTACTATTACTACTACTACTACTACTACTACTACTACTACTTACTAACTTCTACTATTACTACTTCTACTACTACTACTACTACTACTACTAATTACTACTACTACTACTACTACTACTACTAATAATAATAATAATGATAATAATAATAATAACTACTACTACTACTACTACTACTACTACTACTAATAATAATAATAATAATAAGTCAGCAATAAAATTATCAGTCATTTTTTAATAACAAAATCCTCACTATAATTAATCAAAATGCTGACAGCGTAGAAAAACTGTTGGCGACAAAAGAAACTAAAAGCATGTGAATTATGAGTGCATTTTTGCTAAAAGAAAACATTTGTTTGAATGAAGCTCAATGTCCCACCTTTAAACTTTATAATTTGGCTTCTTATTCAATAGTATTTGACATCTTAATGAAAACTAATTTGTAAGTAACAAAAAATTATTTTGTTCGAACTAATTATCTTATGCAAACGGAATTATATACATGCCAGTTAACAAGTCAATCTGCAAGGGCCAGAATAACCGATACAGCGTAGTAATTAGGCACACCGATTGTTGGTGCTTCTTTAATAAACACGTTTATTTATAGATCTTTGTTCGTAGCCTACTGAGTCAAAATAGATCATACGATGTAAGTTCTCGATTGTCCATAGTACAGTTTAAAATTAATCAGTAAGAGTAAATTGTTGTCAAAATATTCAGAATGAGAATTGGTAGCAAGAAAAAACTTTTTGCAAGAATAAAAAATAACCGATGTAGCGCATTAATTTAGTGGCCTTATTCCAGGACACTCTGGTAAATATTTTGGTTACATACAAGTAAATAGCAAAAGTAGGGATGTCATTAGTTTAAAGTTATTTTGTTATAAATTGACCTTTTTACAAGCTGTAATTGTAATAAATCACATGATATACACATTACAATACATATTACATATATTATCTTAAATAATTAAAATGTAAGAAAACAAGTGTGAAATTTTGTTGTTTTGAAGAAGGACCCATTCTGGTTTCGATTTACTGACTAATAGACTGAAAAGAAAAGAAGTAGTGTTCCGCGATACCTGTTTTCCAAATTCCCCTCTCAATAGACAGTTGGCTTCCGTTAACAGTCTAAAAATCAAAATGCTGACAGCGTAGAAAGACTGTTGGCGACAAAAGAAACTAAAAGCATGTGAAATATGATTGCATTTTGCTAAAAAGCAAATTTTTTTTTAATGAAGTTCAATTTCCCACCTTTAAACTTGATAATGTGGCTTCTGATTTAACAGTATACCATAAAAAATAATGTGTAAGTAAGGAACAAATATTTTCCATTATCTAATGCAACCGGAATTATATACATGTCAGTTAACAAGTCGATCTGCAACGAGCCATGCTGAATAACCGAGGAAGCGTGATAGTTAGGAGCATCGATTGTTAGTGATTCTTAGCCTACTGATACAAAAGTAGGTCAGACGATGCATGGTCTTCCGTACTACCGTTTAAAATCAATAGATTGCAATAATTTTTTGTCAAAATATTCAGTATAAGAATCGGTAACAAGAAATAACGCTTCAAAAACGAGTAAAAAATAACCGATGTGGCACATTAATTTGGTGGTCTTAATCTAGGACACTCAGGTGAATATTTCGGTTACATACAAGTAAATAGCGAAAGTAATGGTGTCATTAGTTTAAAGTTACATTTTTAATAAATTGACTTTTTTAGAATTGTAATTGTACTAAATCACATGATATACACATAATAATACATATTACATACATTATAATAAATAATTAAAATGTAAGAAAACGTGTGAAATTTTGCTGTATTGAAGAAGGACCCTTTAAAAGTGTCTGGTTTCGATTTACTGACTAATAGCCTGCAAAGAAATGAAGTAGTTTTCTGCGATACCTGTTTTCGAAATTCCCCTCTCAATAGACTGTTGGCTTCCGCCAACAGTCTAAAAATCATGTTCTTCCACTTCCTCATGTTTATTTACATATTCTTTATATACAGAACTAATACAGGTATTTTATTTCCTCATCTAGTATTCTGTCATGACACTGAACTCAACCTACTGTTAACATGTTGCATTTTAAGTAACAGGTGACCGATTCACAGCATTTCAGAAGCATCATATTAATTGAAACCTTGAAAATGAAGACCTGACTCTAGCATTGAAAGTGTTATGAACAATTTTATTGGACGATTTTGATTTTTTAAACAAACTTTTCAGATTATCATGTCAAACCGTGAAATTATCATAATGTAATAATTCTGTCATTAGTAAATAATGAAGGAGTAATATTCAAAAGATGAGCAGACAGTATCTAAAGTTCTAATCAACCAATCAAATTAAAGCATGAAAGTGAGGTCACCAGTCAGAATGCAGATGTGTTCAAACCAGGATCCAGATGTACATAGAAGTCAAATAAAAACTGGCAAATACAAGTAGATAGTGTAACAACAATTGGGGCCCTATTTCAACCCCTAATTCTGACCATTGTCCATGAAAATGGGCGGGGACAGATTCACACAACCTTTTTATTTCGAATGTCCGGCAAGTAAAGATACCCTGTCGATCGTCGGACATAAGCCATCAACCTGTATTGTTACAAATTGAATGTATAAAACTGCTGTCATTTGTTCGACTTAAGGTCAGTTTTGAACGACTTCCTTTGAAAATGCGATTACACGCAAATTAGCATAATAAATTCGAAAATGTGATGTGAAAAATTAGATCCACTTCAAATTAAAAAACATAAAATATACAGTGACCGAGGGAAGATCCATCAGCATTAACACTAAATGGCACAACACGTATAATTTCTGTCTTCGCTTCGATTGTCATTGTAAAGTCCACTATCAACATCCATCGTCTAAAGTCGTGAAATTAGTTTTTACTTTTTTACTAATCAATGGTTTGAATAGTAATGTAGAAAACTGACCACTCATTTGAATGATTTCGCCATTTTATTCAATTTAAATGCATTTTTCATTTTTTATCACGCTCAGCACGAGCTTAGATTAGAAGATGAACAGACAGTATCATGTTTGCATAAAAAAGAGGATGTTCTGACTTAAGCACCGCACAATTGGTAACCAAATTATCATCTCTATCCATTTCAACAAAATTAATACAGTTCATCAAACGCAATTCGACATTTTTATGACAACCGTATTAAGCGTGACGTTTTAGCATTTTAATTAAATGTATTATTAAATGTAGAAATAATACTCCACAAATGATTTCAAATGTAATTTACAGCAATAATTTTGTGTGAAATTGATTACGGACACCATTTGGCTGTTGTGGCTGTATTAATAAGTGATATGAAACCATTTTGAATAGTGATTTTTTACTAGCAATTTAAAAATCAAAATAACACAACATTACATGATATTACATTGCAGCTCTATGCGAATAAATACTATGGACTGTAGTATTACTGCTTTAGTTTTGGTTATTAAATAAATTTACTAAAAATAAAATTACATCTAAAATGAAACTATGGACAATGTATATATTAACATAGTCACATTTTTGACAAAACATTTTCTCTGAATTTTTTAACCATAAATAATATTTTTTGCTGAAAAAATCTGAAAGTAATGTCATGGGCCTGAACAATTAATGAGAGATTATAGTTGGGCCATCATTAATTATTAAAACTGATCACAATATTATGGTTCAAAAAGTCATAAACAAGACTGCGGTAGCAGATAAATAATAAACTTATGGCAAAATTAGGAAGTGCATTTAGTTCGAAATTTATATGGGTCACATTGAAAGATTTAATGTGCATTACAACTCAATGTAGAATTAATAGCAAGAATCAAAACGCTGACAGCGTAGACAGACTGTTGGCGACAATAGAAACGAAAATCATGTGAATTATAATTGCGTTTATTTTTACTAAAAGGAAACATTTGTTTAAATGAAGTTCAATTCCCACCTTTAAACTTTATAATTTGACTTCTTATTCAATAGAATACAACAAATGTCATCATAAGGAAAACTAATTTACAAGTAACGAAAAAATATTTTGTTCGAGCTAATTGTCTTATGCCAACGGAATTATATACATGCCAGTTAACAAGTAAATCTGCAAGGGCCAGAATAACCGATGAAGCGTAGTAGTTAGGCGCACCGATTGTTAGTGCTTTTTAGCCAAAGAGCTAAATATAAACACGTTTATTTAGAGATCTTTGTTCGTAGCCTACTGAGTCAAAATAGATCATACGATGCAAGCTCTTGATTGTCCATAGTACAGTTTAAAAGTAAAGAATTGCAGTAATTTGTTGTCAAAATATTCAGAATGAGAATTTGAAGCAAGAAAAAACACTTTCGCAACGAGTCAAAAATAACCGATGTAGCGCATTAGTTTGGTGGCCTTATTCCAGGATACTCCGGTAAATATTTCGGTTACATACAAGTAAATAGCAAAGTAGGGTGTCATTAGTTTAAAGTTTTTTGGTTTTTTTAAATGGCCTCTTTACAAACTGTAATTGTAATAAATCACATGATATACACATTATAATACATATTACATACATTATCTTAAATAATTAAAATGTAAGAAAACGGGTCTGAAATTATGCTGTTTTGAAGACGGACCATTTCTGGTTTTGATTTACTGACTAATAGCCTGAGAAGAAAAGAAGTAGTTTTCCACGATGCCTGTTTTGGAAATTACCCTCTCAAAAGACAGTTGGCTTCCGCCAACAGTCTAAAAACTGTAAGCTGAAGTAAATAAAATTAAGTCCAAATTTACCGGTATATCAAATACAATACACAGGGAAGCTATATGCTTATAATAACTAATATAGTAAGTGCAAAAATGGCCTAACTAAAGGTGCAGACCAGCTTACATAAGCCCATCTGGCACTCACCACCAACATGCCCCTTTAAAGGTAGCTAACATTTTAAGTCATCAAGTGTCAATGTAGATTCAGGCATTTTAGCACTGTGTAGCCCCATCTTCCTTCCATCATAGGCTGGGAAATGAAGCCCAGCCTTATCTGATCATGTTTAAACAAGGCTACTCCAGATTCTAATAGTGGCAGCAATGCAAACACACTCGACTACCATCTGCCTGGGTCCACAATTCAGCCTCCCATCTACCTTTCACAATAAATAGGTAATTAATAAGCAAGCGGGACAGGCAGAAAAATCAATGGTCCACAAATATTATATTTGATGTATCAGGGCACGGAATATTGATAAGGTTTAATCACTAGATAAATTCGCCCAGAACAAATCTAAACAGCTTCAAAAGACTGTGTTTCCTGGCCTGGCTTTGGTTGTACTAGTCTACGTAATTATTGACAGAATTATTCAGTGTTAAGTGAGAGCTCATTGCGTTCTGGAATATGATACTTTACAATGGATGTCATATTTATGTTTAATGACTGGATGGAATTAATATAACCTATTTGCGATTCCGATCAATAAATCATTATGAAAAACCTATTAATGGTGTACATAATACAACAAAAGGCTGACTAAAACTTAAAGGCTCTTCTGCCCTCAGTGAAAAAAATACAAAATGTCGTTAAGTTACAGTTACACCAAGTACAGAAATGAATTCACATTTCATACAATAGTATAAAAATAAGCATCTATTAATGTTTAACATTGAAATTATTCTATACACATGCACTAATTGAAAATTCTGTGAAAGTAAATTTTTTCAATGATTTTCTCATTATTGCCTACTTGTTAACCCATGCAGTGATCTCAAGCATCACAAACTGAAATGCTGTAAGTTAGATTTAAATGAAATGAAACAAAAACATTAATTTAATTGTTGTTAAGGGCTCTAGAACTATTTCTTGTCAAACAAACCTTTGAAGAAGTGTATACAAAATTGAGTATTAAGACATACAAATATTTGGCCAATCCACTGATAGCAAGGAATTGTTAAGCTGTACTGATTGGCTCAGCGTATTAATACGTTGGTGGTTCCAACCTGCCATGCCAAAGAAGTAGTTCTGCTGTACTTGATCTTGATACTAAAGTCTACAGGCTTCACAACAGTCTAAAAAACATATTCACCAGACAGGGACTGCTAATAAAAAATTCAATCATACAGAAAAGGCATCACCATTATCAATATCCAATGCAAAACAATTAGCAACATAAATTCTGATATTAATTGTGATTCAAGCAAATTCATATAGTGTTATATT
This sequence comes from Congeria kusceri, assembly GCA_027627225.1. Lineage (NCBI taxonomy): Eukaryota > Metazoa > Mollusca > Bivalvia > Myida > Dreissenidae > Congeria > Congeria kusceri. Next base: position 55,023,491 of record CM051027.1, read on the forward strand.
CTGTGAGACTTTATCTAGTTTCATAGACTAGTAATCTATCTGATTGTCAGGTCTATTAATATACGCATTAGCAAATTGAATTTACCCGCATTTTACATTAATAATTCAATGCAATCATAAATTCTTAATTACAAAAAGAATAATCCCATTTTTTGCTATGAATACAGCATTACTGACTCTGAAATTATGCAAAAGCTATTATCTGAAGTTCAAATCAAGCTGTTGTGATAGGATGACATGGGCTTGAAGTGAAGATGGTCCATAATTATTGTTACATTTGGAAAAGTTCATTTTAATACCACAACATTGCTCACCTGGGCTATGTTGATAACATTTTGTAACAGATCTTTCTCCAAAGTGAATGGCACTTTGTTTTTAATATATTAAAGTGACACATTCTAAATTTTATTGTCACAAAAGAAAGACAAAATAAACACAAAGCAAATAATGTAACATTTATATACAGGTATTACAAATAGAATACATGCAAGATATGTTTGAGAAAATACAACATAAAAACTAGTTAAGGAATACTAAGGTATATGAAGTATAAACTGTTTTGAAGTGTTATATGTAGACATTATTTTGTCATTCAATTCATATTGTATGTAACATGTGGTTCACTTAATATTGATAGCCTGCAACATTTCACAAGTTCACTGCTGCATTGTGCACAGCAGGTTTTCAGTTTTGATTGTATTATTATTTTCATATTTACATTTTTAAATATGAATTTGAGTTATATGACTTTAATATAAGTAAAACCCAGGTTTTACATTGTTGTTATCAAATGCAAAACAATATCTAAAGGAGTTCCATGTATTTATTTTTAGGAGAGTAAAACAAAAATTGTTAAGAATTCAGGATAACCGAAAGCTATTAACATTTTATGTTACTTTTTCCACTTCAATTAACGCTCCTTAAAAAGATTCAGCACTTAAGTACAAAAATAGCGTCATGTCCAATACCATTGCCAATCCTTTGTTTTTTACGTTCATTTCTCATATCAGTACGAATGATATTTACGTCATTTGATAAATCTATTGAAAAATCATTTGTTCTCATTTTTTTGTCAGGAGTTTATAATTGATATACCATGTTCCGTACATATGAATTCTCGGCCCATTAAACAATATCAATAACTATCTACATTTCTATCGATCGATGCCAACACCTAGACAAGTTTCACCCGATCCGACAACATCAAATAAATCTTTACAATGGGCGCTGACAAACGTATGTAAAGCGATAGAAACGGTAATCACGTCTAACAGAGACTATTTTAAAAGGTTCTCATCAATTAAGAAATACGAAAATATATATTAAATTGATATTGATTATAGGTTACAACTCGTTTAATATGATGTAAACTATTAATAAACAATGTCAATGTTTAATCCGATAAAGTGGTAAATAAGAAAATGATAAAAGCTAAAATAATTGTATGAATTGAATGGAAAACTTCAGATGTTAAGCAATAATCACTGTGACAAAATTATAATCTTAAATCTTTTATTAAATTTAACTAGAATACAGTGAACAGGTTCTGGCATAATCATTATTTTAAAATAGAGATCATAGTTTTCTATTTTCTTGATAAAAGTTTGGTTTTTTTTGCCGTTGTTTTCATTCAATTATTGCATGTAAAGTACAGTTTGATTAGTTTTCTTGTTGTTTTCCTCCCATTATGTAAAGTATTTTACCTTTTGTGAGTCTATGTCACGGTGTTTTACCTGAATAGTTAATACTTTGTCAAGAATTATTACTGAGTTCTAACATACGCTTTATTGTGAAAAGGAACATTAACTGAAATGAAAACCAGATACAAGCTTAAACAATTATCAGTAATTATTCACTTGATTTTGTCTATTATGACAAAATTATGATAAAAGTACAAGAATAAAAACAATTTACTCTAGCAAGTAAACAGGTTAATATCACTTTACAGTAATTATGACAGGTGAATAACTCTGTTATTATAACGGTACAGCTCTATATGTCAATGTCATAAATAAAATATTTAAAAACAAAAATGTAAAAAAACAAAAACAACAGCATATATTGTATTTGGTATGCCATATTTTTAATGCGACCTTGTAAAATACCAGAACTATATGACATCAACAAAGCAGTAATTTTTACCAAAAAATTGGCATTCGCACGTGAAAACTTTTTTGACATCAAAATATGTATTCAATTGATAAATGACAATGTATCATTAAAATCCCAGCTGAAAGTTTGTGACCTCTTATATAATACAAAGTTTGACCCAATAATTGCATCTTAGCCCTTAATTTTCTGCTCTTTACTATAATTTCGTAAAAGAAGGAAAATCTCCCCTCCCCTGGCAACCGAATATTACCCACAACACACCTACTTCCTGCCTCATCAGCTGTCGCAAACTGTGGGAAAAAACTAATTTACCCTTGTTAAACAAAGGTACAACTTTTCAAGACACCAATTACCCTGTCACAAAAATCTACCAGACTCGTTGAAACTGAGATGTTCATCTTCTATCACCTTGTACACATACAAACGAACATTTTATTTCACGGCAATGATTGGCAAGAAGACTGCCATTTGCTTCTGCAGCCGGCTTATTTTGATGAATTCACGATACTGGAGAATCTATTGTCGTCTTCTACATACATTGTCTTCGAAGTAACGCCCTTAAACAATCGTAAATCCACACGCTGCAATAAACACTTTGTTACTATTGTCAGTATTTAGTGGGTTGACAACTTACGCTAATTTTTACGCTCTTTGAATCTGATTTCCAAATAAATACCCTTTATTGTTGCCGAGTACCTATTGTTGTTCGGTGTTGCTAAGAAGGAGATCTACCAACTTACTGAAGTTAGGCATTAATTATGAGATCAACTTTCAGCACAGTAGAAGGGGATAGAATTTGAAATGTTGGCATCCCCATTCTGTCATGGATGTCGTCTTTGCAAAGCAATCCAGAGGAAATACAAGTTCAGATGATAAATGTAAATGTGTACTGAACAAATAAACAAATGATGCTTTCTTAAAGTTTATCGGAAAATTGGCAAACTTGTTTTGAGAAAAAAATACAGTTCAAATAATAATAATTTAATAATATTATTATTTATAATAAAAGACAATAATAACAATAAAATGATAATACATGTGTAATTTACATAACTATGTTCATTATTTATATAACTACTACAATAATATTATTTGTGTTATAAAAACTTGTGTTTTACTAGAAATAATTTTAACCATTTATAAATTTTGATTTAATAACTAATCGAAAAGGATGAGAAACAAATAATCCCAAAACACAAATGCAGCGTGTTGTGGGAAAACTGGGTTTAATGCATATGCGTAAAGTGTTGTCCAGGATTAGCCTGTGCAATCCACGCAGGCTAATCAGGGACGGCACTTTCCGCCTACAGTGGCTTTATGTTTAGAAGAGACTTCCTTGAAACAGAAAATACCATAAAGGCGGAAAGTGCCATCCTGATTAGCCTGTGCAGACTGGGGGCGAGACTTTCCACGCATGCATTAAGCCCGGTTTTCCCATGAAACGCAACAAATCTTTTCATGTTCATGATCTCAGAAAATTTAACATCATTAACATTTTCTCCAAATGGAAACTTAAATTAGGTCCCCAAACTGAAAGATATCCACCATGGCCTTTAATTATTAAGCAAGAAGCATAACTGAACATATTTCTGAGTGACATCATTGCCAGGAAGTGTAGATGTGCATTTCTCTAAGAAAGTTTCGATTTTTGGTCGAATATCATGATCCGAAACTTCATTTTGTAATCTTCAAAAAATCAGCAAAATAGTTTATATATCAATTAATTGCTGGGGGAAGGCAGTTTAGCATAATTCAATCAGGAATCCCTTGGCAGTCCTCAAAATAGGTTCCTACCAGGCATCAACAATGAAACATTCAACAAATCTTTTTTTATCAGGTGTTAAATTTCCATGTTTCAAATTTGCATACTGTAAGCTGCTCCAATTTTAATGCATCTTACAGCCACCGGGGAATTCCTGACAATTCATCAAACTCATAACAAAAACCTGGGCATCATAGAATTAATTGTTGCCAAACTGCAGTTTGTATCATTTCAAAAGATAGGCAAATTTGCAAATTGCATTTATGAAATTAAACCTACTCTGATGAATAGAAAATAAATATCAAATTGCCATTTTTCAATGCAATCAAATCAGACTCAATCAAGTAATTTGTTTTATTTCCATACATGTTTCCTTTGTTACCATAATAAATTATATTCTAATATAGATTACAAACATACTTGAAAGATATTCCATGTTGAGATAAAATTCTGGAAAGTTACTTGAGACATCCATTTATAAATATGAAAACTCGGAGCATGCATGAAGTGGTGCATTGATGAAATAACCTAGTATCATCATCACCGTCATCATCGTCGTCATTATCATCATCACCGTCATCATCGTCGTCATTATCATCATCACCGTCATCATCGTCGTCATTATCATCATCACCGTCATCATCGTCGTCATTATCATCATCACAACCATCACCACCACCACTATCATCAACATTACCACAATCATTTTTACAACCACCACCATCAACAGCATCAATCATCATTACCAACTCCATTATCATCATTGCTACTACCACCACCTTCATCATCATAACTACCACCACCACCACTACCACAATCATCATCACAACCACAACCATCAACAGCATAAATCATCACCACCACCAAATATCATCATCACTACCACCACCATCATCACTATCATAATGATCATCACCACCATCATCAGCATCAATTGCCATCGTCATCACTAGCACCACCACCACCACCACTATCATCACTACCACCACCATCATCAGCATCACCACTCACCATCACCACCACCACCCGCATCAACATCAATCCTCACCATCATCACCACCACCTTCCTTAGCATCAATTCTCATCATCATCAGCATCAACCACCATCATCACCACCACCACCATCATCATCACCACCATACTTATCACAACCATCATTATCACCACCACCACCATCATCAGCATCAACCACCATCATCACCACCATCACCACCATACTTATCACAACCATCACCATCATCACCACCATTGTCATCATCAGTGATTTCATCAGCATGGCTGTCATCATTATCATCAGTAGCATGAGAAACACAATAAAAACATAAAAAAAAATTATTTATCATACCTTTATCAACTTTTATTATTTTAATATGATACCAAGTTACAACCAAATTATACCTAAATGTTTTGTTAGTAAATAGGGTTAAAGAATGTCAATTTACCAAAGTCTAGGTATTTTAAACATTGTTGTATTAATTATTATTTTTATAGTACCAAAATATATGCCTAGTATTAGTACAAGTGTAAACAACAGACATAAAGTGGTAAAAATTAATACACACATTATCCTACACATTAATTGATGTACAATTTAAAATCAAAACTGCTGCTGTTTTATAATTTCATATCATCACCATCAGATTATAAAAGAGTTAATTTTATTGATATAAAAATTAAGTTTTGTCTTAATAACTCGGATTGCCATTAGAAGTACTATGTTTAGAACTGTTTATACATTTTTAGCATAAAAAACATATTTTAATTACTATTTGCAATTAAGCAGAAGAAATATATTTTATAACTAAACTATTATGTTTTAGCATAAGAAATCTATTAAATGTTTAAATTAATCCATATTTACTGTAAAGAATATAATCAGTAAGGATAAAGAATAAATTTTTAATTATTACAAACAAATTCACAACAATATACAATTTAAGCATTTGATTTTCTCTCAAATGTATAAATCATATCACATTCATGCTTGTATTACCTAACTGATTCAAAAGCTTTAAAGAACAAAACATACAAACTATTTAATGTGATAAAATAAAAATATATAACACATGTACAATACAATAAAAATATAAGCAAATGAAAACAAACTCAAATTTCACTTACGTTTTTCATACTTCTAAGTTTCAAACTGTCAGTTGAACACAAAAGATTGAGTCCGGAACAGGTATATCTAAAGTGCGGAAAAAATCAATGGCAATAGATGTTGCGCCTCAGTATTTGAACGTGTCACTGTGGAGTGTACCGAGTATATCAAACGTACATCAATGTCAAAATTGGAAATTGTCTCCAATAACTCAGTGCCGTCCTAAAGCTGCGTCGTCGCACTCCGCATATCCCATTGGTCAAAGATAATTATTATTGGTTATCGCATATCGTAAATATTGTGCGCTTTATCTTGTTATAAGCACTTTTATTTCCTAATTCCAACAAATGTTTTATTTTCTGTCCAACATACAATCCAATCTTTGTTCTTCTAATAAAATATTTTTTGCTTTGAATTTTTCTTCCAATAATTAATTTTTTTTTCCTTTGAAGTCCTAGATGCTTTGTCCCCGAAGCGCTTTTCTAATACTGTTCTACCATTTCAACATTTTTTTCCACCATCGCACACAAAAATCAATACATACGACTAATGTCCCAGACCAAGAAAAAAACTCCTCCCGACTACTTCCCTTGACTAAGGCTCCAGTGAACGATGTATATGACAAAGACAATTCAACTTTATCAGAGGTTTTTTACTTTACGCTGGTAATTAATTTAGACCCTGCCCCCATATGTCAGTATTTTGAATGAGAGAATAAAACTACGGTGACCTATAGGCAGTCCCTTATATGCAGCTATGAATTGTGGGATATTATTTACATACATATGGCGTACTTAACAATGTCATCAAGTTTACGAGCAGGTGCTAGCAGGCAAAAGCACTCATCAACTATCATAAAATAAACGCTGAATTAATACTCTGATTTTCCAATCAGCCAATCAGAACTAAGGCAGCGTGCGACCAAATCCTTTTATCTCCAAAGGTCTAGTGTGTATTGATTTAATTTCAAAAGAAACCAGCCATAGATGGGTGAACTCACCCGAAAAGAATAACATCAGCTCCATTGCTGAATTATCATACAATCATAAATAAATTTTATGATACACTGACCATATTACTTACTGTTACATATAATGACACCTAAATGGGGCGTCATAAGATGAATTGATAACTTTGAATGTAATTGATACACAGCCTGATAACGCCCTAACAAAAGCCCCCCATTTACTATATAAGGTAATTTCGAGATATTGATTTAACTTTCTCCCATCAACAAAAACACCTGTCAGGTTTGTATAATTTTCGACCACTAGGAAGAGGTTTTATGTATGCCCCAAGGGGACAGAAGTGTGCCACGCGTCTACCACTTGATTAAACTTTCAAAAAGTATTTAATACCCACTGTTTATTGTTGATTATATGCATTAATAATATCTTAATGATGAAGTCCTTACACGAGACATTGACAAGACCTTTATACATGTACAGATTTTTGATGTACAATGTACAGTGAAAATATTTTGGCCCACATTCGGGTTCAAATGCAGTTTCCACTTTGTTTATCAGTTTTTGGCTGCTCTGAGTGTTGTTTTTTCATGGGCAGACAACATATGTTACAGGACAGCCTGCTGCTGTTTTTAAGATTACTTTGTGTTACTTAGCAACTATTCATCATTCAAATATTTATGACAATGTCTTTGTCTGAAAAACAGTCGTGTCCCTGTTTAAATCATAATATTTTTTTAAATGTTACCTCAAGATTAAATAAAATAAGATAAAGGATCATTCTTTATTGATGAAAATAATATCAAATCAAGAATTTACTAAATGAGAAACTCAATTTTATTTAATACATTTAAATTAATAATTTACGGTATTCAGAAGATTTTCATGCTTGTTCAAATAAATATCTGAATACATGATTATACATTTCAAAACAAATCTGACGACTAATCCAATAAATTCTACATAATTTTACAAACTTAATATAATTGTTATATTCTTTATTATATATTAAGCCATTAAAAGATGTTAATATTTTTTGCATATATATGGGTATAACAACACATACATATTGATAACTAACGGAACAAAAAAGTGCCAGAAAGTAATATTTTCTCCATACTAAGGAAAGAAAAAAAAATCCATCTAACATTGGCAATATTTCTAGCTAAGTAGCTAAGGAGAAGCGTTCGGCGCATCTGTATGACACTTTATAGGGACAATTTACCTGGAATTTTGCAACCAGCTGCATAATGTAGTGATGCTCATCAATTAAATAATTTATAGACTCATTGCGAAAGCATTTAAAAAACAACAACTCTGACTCCGATGCTACGATGACTCACAACGGAAGATTGCTGCCTCGTAGACATCAATTCCCGTCATTAAATTCATGCAAAGAGTCTACTATTTACTTTAAGAGTATTGTTTGCAACATGCAAGCCATTCCAGAGAGGATCATGCCATATATGGTCGTAGCTACACTAACAGCTTCAGCCACACTGCTAGCTTGTAAACGATTGCATGCCAGCTTTTAAACCCATCAAAAGGCTGCGTGCACGAAAGCGTAAAATCAATGGTAACTTTAAATCGCAACAAATCCTGCACTGCACCCTAACTGACTTACTGTCAAGCCTTACAATGTCCCAATAATGCCACATAGGATTATGGGTAACAGGCGAATATAGAGCCTTGTGGAACTGCCCCGAATGGTTGTGAAGTATTGAACAGATTTGCTGTGTACATCTGTGTACATTGAATACATCTTGCAAACAATGGCTAGATATCAGAGGCAAAATACATTAGCATTTAAATCAGTTACTATAGCAATGGATGTGGATGAAGGCAGGCTGATTATATCTCATTAATATTTACATCAGCAAATGGGGCCCCAGTAACAGAATAGGGAGAGGGAAGCTGCTATTTGTCAAGGGTCTGACAGAGCTGAAAGGACCGTCAGACAAAAGAACTCATAACATACTCCTTTGATGTACTTGTTCAGCAAATTAGTTCAGTTCTTAATAAGTACAGAGAGGTAAAGCTAATTTAGCATAAGGCCATACCAATTTGATTCTATGTTAAGTGTCCTTGGGCTGGTAGGTTTTTGGATGCCCGATAGCAAAAAACAACAATTCTGACAATGTAAAAAATCGAGTTGGAAAGCGTATATAAAATTTGGAAAAACATGGGAAAAATTACTTTTAAATGTTTTTATCAATATTTGTAAAAAATAGTGTGCAACTAGTCAATTTACACCGTTAAAATACTGTAATACAGACGGTTCCCAATATAATGATGATATATAACAGTTTTGTAAGTAAACAATTGATTTAACTTGTACCACTGCCCTGGCAGGAAAAAACAAATAACGAGTTGATAAAAAAACATTTTTCTTTCACAACTCGTTATTTGTTTTTTCCTGCCTGGTTGGTAGGTTTAGAAAAATCATGGGACGCTAAACATAGAATCAAATTTGTATGGCCTAATTAGTGTTATTAGTGTATTGTTATGTTAAATATAATCTAACTTGAAAACCTGATGTTGTTGTATTTTTGTTCTGTTTTTCTTCACTTTGTTTTATTATTCCTCTTAAGATTGAGTTTTTATTTCATTAAATCACCTTTTATATTTATAAGTCAATAGTTTATATTTCATCTGAATGCAATACAATGATTGATAAATTCTTTGTCTTCAAAAACTGAATAATATATTTTTCATATATTCATCAACAATTGGATTTTTTTATTGATCCTTAATAAAAAAAACCCAAAAAAAAACAAAAAACGGTTAAAACATTTCAGTTCTTAAGTTCTTTAAAAAAATATTATCAATCATCGTATTATCATTACAAAAGCCATTATTTGATTATTTTAAAAAATATTCCAAATACATAAAATTAAAAATTGCAATGAATATATTTAAATTTTTGCTTTTTAAATACCGGTAACAAGCTGATATCAAATTTCAAGCAAATTTTGAAGACCTCATTAGGAATCTCAAAAACTGTATACATATTTTACGAAATGACTGCAAAAATAAGTTCAGTGACGACTATATTTACTCCAAACGAAAACCGATACTACATCTTACAAACAATAAAACGCGACGGACAATGAGTTACGTAATGCACAACTGCATTTGGTGCAGTAAATGTCCTTAACTCCTATACAGTTCATTATTTCCCTGCACCAGTTTCACATCAAAGATTTATCATCGTGTACATCATAATATCTTCGAATTAGCTCACGTCCTATTATTCTACGGCTCTTAACTGATTTATGACGATTCTGTACAAACACTAGCATTGATTTTCGTAATTTTTAATTGCAAACGAGCTTTTGCCGTACGCATGAGTGATCATTGCACTGCTCGAACTATTATTGTTTACGGAACTACATAAACATAACCAACAGCCATGCTTAATAGTCAGAACTATGTCAAAAGAAAATAACGAGTAACAGCCATGTTGCAGCCAATCACTTCTCACCATTTTTCCCTTTTATCCAATGAATACTATCGGTCTTATTTTTTTCTCTCTCCTACGAATTTACTCATGTTCAAATGAACATTGTGAAGCTTAATTGCAAGTTAGCACAAAACGGTAGTATTTACTTGAGAATACTAGTGCTAAAAATAGATTTCGCTAAACATGGAAGCATATCATGAATCTTCCAGTGCTAATAGCTTGCTTACATTTCCAGAGATAGTAATAGACAAAAATTCATTTTCACTGATTATTTCTTTTCTCAGGTTACAATAATGGTTTAGTCTTATTATACAGCTGTAAGGGAACATGTTTATTTTGCTGTTCATTAAGTATAGTGTGACTGCTTTTTTGTTGTTGATTTTTTTTGTTCTACTTAGCCATTTGGACAAAGTAAGGCTGGTCTATATCACTGGTACAATAATATAAATTTAAACAATTTTATTAATTTTTATTTGTATTAAGTTGCTCACATTTTTTCATTGATACGGTATAAGATAAAGCAATAAATGTAAAATAAATATGAACAAAAATGTTTTTATGGTAAGTAAATGTTTATTAGTATTTAAAAAAAAAAGCAGTGTGTAATTTAAGTTTCATAAAGCGTAACAAAAGCAAATATTGTATCAGCAATCCTAATTACCATACCTACATGTACCAGTATTATTTAGAATTCTAGAATAGTTTATATCAGCAATCCTAATTACCATACCTACATGTACCAGTATTATTTAGAATTCTAGAATAGTTTATTTCAGCAAATCTAATTACCATACCTACATGTACCAGTATTATTTAGAATTCTAGAATAGTTTATATCAGCAATCCTAATTACCATACCTACATGTACCAGTATTATTTAGAATTCTACAACAGTTTATATCAGCAACCATAATTACCATACCTACATGTACCAGTATTATTTAGAATTCTAGAATTGTTTATATCAGCAATCCTAATTACCATACCTAAATGTACCAGTACAGTATTATTTAGAAGTCTAGATCACATTTCCAACACTGGAGGTTAACAATAACGGTGATGAATGTTCATTAATTCATGTTGATTATATTTAGATTGCAGCAATTTCCCGAATATGACCATATAACAAACTGCTGTAACTTGCCTATAATAACAGTATTATAACACTGATATGAAGCATCCACTGGGGACATTATCTTTGTTTAAAGTAACAGAATGTTAGGAAAGTCACTCCTATTAAGATACAGTAATGCAATGAGAAATCTCCTTACAAAAGGCTGTATAATGGTCTACAGGGAGAACTCACTCATTGCCACGTCATTGGAAACCTGGTAAGTATAACATAATAACTCATGTTTTTCTTACTCATAGACACTGATTAATACAGAAGCTGTCTGGTTAAGGACTTGTTGCCAAGATGAGGTGTGATGTCACATGAAATGCTATGGAATGTTCCCAATTACTTTGATTTATTCTGTGTTGTTCTGACCATCATTTGACACTCATTTCTGAGGCTATTAAACAATGAAATGGAATGAGGTGACACAGCTAAACAAATCACTGTTGTTATCTGACAGATTAAACAGAAAATCAGTAGTGCCATAAAGGGCATATTTTGATCACTATTTATCTCTGCTTGGCGGTGGGGGTAGGTGGTGGGGGTGGTTTCTTCTGTTGGGGGTAGGTTTAGTTAGGTTGGCCAAATATTAATTAAATGTTGTTGCTGTTCCTAAGAATAAATGAATGAAGCTATGACAAACCCTTGAATTGTATTATTCAGTAAATTTCGAACTGAATTAATTAATTAATTAATTAAATTAAATCAAAGTGGGTGTTTTTATTACCATAAAACATCAGTCTCTTTATAATTAATAATCAATGCATAATTTTGTTTATTTCTCCATTTCTAGATGTTCAGCTTGATTAATCATTTAGCTGATCCCCAAGGAAAAATATAGCAGAACTTGAGAAAGTTGGTTCGATGAGTCTGATGTATACTGGTATACATTCTTTCATAAAAGCCACTAATACCATATAAGCACCCGTATGTTTTGTAACAAATCAAAGTTATTTTTATTATTAGTAAGTAAGTTTAAGCTTATTAGGAATTAATTAATCAATTTTTGATCAGCTTGTATATAATTACAGACATGAAAGTTCATGCTAAAATAAATCACTCAGACACGATCTATGTGTAAATAAATATGGAAGATGGTATATTTCTGAAAACTGATAATAAAAGTCAGAAGTAACTTAAATACTACAAATTAATACTTCAGACTTACTATATAGGTGGTTGTACTTTTTGCACAACAGTTACTGTTTTATTTCAAAAGTGTTTTTGAGTTCGAACGAAAATGACCAATATAAAATCAATAAGTTTAAGAAAATGATGCAAGCAAAGTACTTAAGCACATTGAGCTTGGCCAAAATAAGGGAATAATACAGTCAAAATAAGGGAATAATACAGTCAAAATAAGGGAATAATACAGTCAAAATAAGGGAATAATACAGTCAAAATAAGGGAATAATACAGTCAAAATAAGGGAATAATACGGTCAAAATAAGGAAATAATACAGCCCAAATAATGGAATAATACAGTCAAAATAAGGGAATAATCCTGTCAAAATAAGGGAATAATACAGTCAAACTAAGGGAATAATACAGTCAAAATAAGAGAAAAATACAGTCAAAATAAGGGAATAATACAGTCAAAATAAGGGAATAATACAGTCATAATAAGGGAATAATACAGTCAAAATAAGGAAATAATACAGCCCAAATAAGGGAATAAAACAGCCCAAATAATGGAATAATACAGCCCAAATAAGGGAATAATACAGCCCAAATAAGGGAATATACAGTCAAAATAAGGGAATAATACAGTCAAAATAAGGGAATAATACAGTCAAAATAAGGGAATAATACAGTCAAAATAAGAGAACAATACAGTCAAAATAAGGGAATAATACAGTCAAAATAAGGGAATAATACAATCATAATAAGGGAATAATACAGTAAAAAAGGGAATAATACAGTCAAAATAAGGGAATAATACAGTCAAAATAAGGGAATAATACAGTCATGTCACAAGTTTTGTTGTCCACCTAGGGAATTGTTCACAGATTCAAGACTTTTAAACCTGTCTAAAGCATAACCCATTATATCCCAACAAATATATACTGACAACATCATTTTGAATGTGCTAAATAATTTGCCTCATCTTCAAAATGTCCATTAAAGACAAAGAATGTGGAAGATGCCAGTGATTGTTGCATTTCTGCTTTTTCAAATTTTACACCAAATTAACAATTTACACACCTATGGTCCTTGATGTTCTGGGGTGGTATTCCAGAAACATCTTAAGTAATATCTTATTCTTAACCTTAAAATCAACATGTTATTTAACGTTTTATTTCCTTCGTACAGTGCATTGTGCTTAATGTTTATTAATTATCACCTATAGTATTATTGTTCGTTCATATAAACATAAAAAGGTTCCAAAAATTATATGTAGTTATTAAAATATAACGTTTTGAAATGTTCAACTTCAGTGAAAATATTTTAAGAAACACTTAAGATGTTTCTGGAATATGGCCCCAGGATACAATTGAGCCGCGTCGTGGGAAAACCGGACTTAATGCATGTGCGTAAAGTGTCGTCCCGGATCAGCCTGTGCAGTCCGCACAGGCTAATCCAGGATGGCACTTTCCGCCTACAGTGTATTTATGTTTCGAAGAGACTTCATTGACACAGAAAATACCATATAATATAGTTCTTGGAATTTCTGAGAGTTTCTTTAAGAAACTGCAAGTTTGGTCTTGGAAATGCTTTACAGCTTACTTTTGACTGACAATCTGACATTCGCCACTTGTTTAACATTAGCCCAGAAAGCCCACTGGAGCCCATAAAGTTAAAGGAGAAAAAACAACATTGCAACATTCCACTTTCTTTATCAAACCAAATAATATAATATTCTAAATAAGTATTATTAGTAAGTTTTCTTATAGATGTTAACTAAAATACAATAATAATGATAATAATACTAAATAGCAACAACAAAATAGTGTTTAACTCAGTCTCTTAAAAAGCTGACCAAATATGGTTCTAAGTATTTCTGGAAGAGTTTTCATCTTAGTAATACGTATAAAGTAACTAAGTAAATTACTAAATAATTTCTTAACAAATTCAAAAGGTTAACAGTTACTATGTCTTTTAGTGTTTTTGCTATTGAGCAAAAAAAGCTAAACACTACAACAAGATAATATTAAGCAGTGATTTAGACATTTAAAAATATGAAAATTTGCTATGATAAATTTTAATTTAGAAAATATTTTTGTATGTGTGTTATATTGTTATAAATGCCCTTAATAAATAATCCAACAAGCATAAATTACAAAATGTCCCCATTACAACAAATACAAATCATAGTGATTTCTTGTCAGACTTGCAAGATTCAAATTCAAATTAATCCAGTTTCCAAGACATGTCTATTATTTATTTCAAGAACCCCTGCCATCCAGCCATCTTATCTAAATCTCATTATTTTCCAAGGCATGAACTATCTACTTGACCCGGGGTCAAGCTACTCTGGCCCCTTCAATGTAAATAACCTGCCCCTTATTTATTGCAAAGGTTATGTCATTTTTGCCATAGCATGAAAATGCATCATTAACAGAGAAGTTTTCACAGGTCAGCTTGTCATGCATATGTCAAGTTTGATGGTGGGAAATGCTTTAGTTTCCTAGCAACCATTTTATATTGTACCTTACACCAAATAAAACACTGTTAGCTGCCAAGAGTGTTTAAAAATGTTTAATGCAACCATTAATATAATTTACTACCAGCCATTTATGTCAATTATTTTATATTGTACCTTCCAATAAAAATAACACAGATAAATTCTGAAACTGTCCAGCCTTACGAAACTTTAATGCAACCATTAATATAATTTTCTACTGACCACTTGCATCATTCGAATTAAAGTAAAATAGTGCGGCAATGCCAGTTAAACTCAACTCTAATCAGATACAGAAGATGAAAGTGTCAATGAAAATTTCAAAACATTTGCCCGAATTCCCTTTATGCAAGCCTGTCACAGTGGCCATCAAAGACATGTTCTTTGTTGGGGCCCATTAATCGATGAAAGTTCTGAATCTGGAGGCTCTGTCTTGCAATTCACCAGCACCTAGATGTGCAGTTCGTAATTTACGGTCTTCTATTTGTCATACTGGGAGATCAAGCGAGGCAATCTGACCGTAACTTGACGCTCGCTATACTAGTAGGCAAGGCTATGCCATTGAATAATCGTAATAGACGCTACAGTGCAGCAGGCAGATGACAAAGTGTAAAGGTCAGGAATCGGACATCATTCAGGGGTCAGACTCGTAACCATTGTCTACGGACCCCTATTTTTGGACAAGCCCATTCATGCTCCTTTTGTGACAATAAACAAGTTAAATTTACCCGACTTAAGTCCTGTCATTCGTGAATGTAAGATTTAATTATTGCATCCAATAAACGCCGAAGGGGCTTTTCGCTGCAGCTGTATAACATGAATGACAGAAAGCATCAAAGTTCATTGGGATTATATAACGAGACCCCTACAAAACCCCGAAAAGACGCTGGTCATCGTAAAAGGATGCACAAAACGTCAATAAAGCATTCTTATTTGTGAATAGGATAAAACCTAACATTGACTTCTATCGGTGTCAGACGCTGACAAGTTACAAATAGGCTTCTAAGTGTGGAAAAGCAATGACTGTGGTCAGAGGTCAACTAAAGTCACACGAATGTCTTAAACCTTCCCAATAGGCTTGGAAATTGACCAGTTTGGTTAAACAATAAGACTTCATTTGAAAATTGAAGAATTTTTTCTCTTTCGCAGAAAAAAATCTTTTTTTAAGATTTTTGTTTCCTGTTGCTTTTATTCTTAAATGGTGAATCTTTGCCTTGCGCAGATATACTAATACTTTAAAAGGGACCTGTTAACAGATCTACGAAATGACAATTTTTCAACTTGTTTTCACCGATTCCAAAAATAAAAGAACAGTGTATACAAGGGAGCAAAATAACACTAAGGACCTAGAGATATGCTGTAAAAACCATTTCGTTTGAGTATTCATCAGTTGAAATTTATAAAATTATAAAGCGTTTGTAACATAAAATGATGGAATAATTTGGAGTGTTTCTGTTGTTTTCGTTGAAACTGTTGACATCAGGTGGAACACTTACATAAAGTAAATAATGCAGGGTGAAATATAGAAGTCGGAATGGCTGAGTTGTTAAGGCGATAGCCTTTTAATCCGGAGATCCCGGGTTCGAACTTGTTATTATACTTGAGCTTTGTAGTTCCAATGCATAAATCTGTCAAGTTAAGACATTTAATGGCATACTTAAAAAAATGCAAAAATCTGTGAACAAGTCCCTTTAAACATTGAAACATTTATGTTGATCACAGAATCAATGGAGTACCATCAAATAAATAAAACAATACAAACAAAAAATAAAAAAGTACACCTTGTTTTTCAATGAAAATAGGATCAACTTATTATTTTAATTGGTTTTGAAAACTGATAGGTATTTCCGAGGACGAACATAATTACTTTAACTCAGATTAATTTGAATTTAATGGCTGTTGAAATGCAGGTTCCAAGAAAATGGGAATGATTCTCTCAGTTTCCACAAAATATTGTTAGCATGTGTTAAATCTTTTAATATAATGCTAGAGGTTTATATAATTATTAGTTGAATATATTATCACATGTTGTTCTTTTAAGCTTTAATTTTTCTCTCTGTGGCCTTAACTGCAATAAAGACCATAAAGTTTTGATCTCTTGTGGTTGGTTAATTAATTTCCCATATATTTAACAAATATAACAGCATAATCCATTGGCCAACATTGCATTGCTTTTTTAAATAATTTCATTATTTGCTAATGTAAAGAAAATTATAAGCGACAATTGTCTTCTTTTTCCACATTTTCTGATATTGCAGGGTAAACTTCACATAACAAAGTTACACGATGACATAAAAAACAACAACAACAACAATATTCAATTATTACGCTACAAGTTCATACTCAATCTCCCACCAGAGTTGTCGTTTGTCGCTCTCACCATACACCTCTGCAAAGGGCTCAATGACAAGAATCTTGTCAACACGGAAAAATGTATTGAATACACATTAAAGTTGTTTTTCAGGACCGCAAAATATAGAAATAAAGAATGCATCGTTTTTAATTAATCATAGATAGAGAAAAAAAGTTGATTCCTATTATTGGAACTATTTTCATGACCATTTACACAGATGGAATCAGTTCGCAGATGTAAGCAAAATGAGTGGATCGTATAGTGTGTTGCGTGAGTTGGGTCTACTTTCCGAGCCAACTACAGAGGCAATTGTAATGTAGCCGGTGTGCAAAGAGATCGGTTCAAATTAACATATTTTGATATTCTAGCTTTCTATTTAACTTGTGTTCGGATTTATATATGCTATTAAAATTAATGATTAATACAGCTTTTAGGATAAAAAATCCAAATATTTTTTTCTTATTACTATCAAATAAAATATACTGGTAATTATATTATTATAACACAAGTTAAAAGATAAACTGTTGTCCTGACACCCTTAAACAAAGTTAACTGTTCCTGTGGTTATTCCTGTGGTTTTGTGGTCCAAGCAGCAAGATCAGCTTTATTTTCAACCCCAGTGGTTTTACTGGCCACTGATTCTATAGTGGGATTGCACAACATGGTCAGACAGGTTGCAGGTCAGTCTAAGGTTACACTCCACTGTCAAGGGAATAAAGTAGAAAATTGCCCATCACCCTAGAGTCTCTTGAGGCTATGTAGTAAAGATAAGTGTGTAACTTTGGGTCATTGACCATAGTTTATCAGAGATGGCATTAACTAACTATAAACAAGGATTTCAGTATTATCTAGATTTCAATTCCTCTGAAGAAATACCTGGTTAAGACATATTCATGTATCATAATTATTGTATATTCAAAGATAGCAATATTTTAATTTGAATTGATTATATCATAAATTGTGGCACAAACTTTTTTAAGTATACTGATAGGGTTGGTTAAAAAATATGCCCATCGTAACCTAGTTTAGATGCTCAAGTAACATGTGATTGCAAAGATATAACAAGATATTAATTTGAATGAAGTATATCAGAACGGTATTATGAACTTTTGTAAGAAATGCAGGTTCAAATGGAAAATATAAAATGTTTAATTTTAGTCATGTGGCCTGGAAATCAGATAGCAAAATCAGAAAGTATTAAAATCACGTATACCACATAGACTAATGATAAAATACAAGTCAATAACAAAGTGCTTTACAATAATGGTGTTTTTCTTGAAAACTAACAGGTTAAATCGCAGCTAGAGAGCTAATGAAGTCTCCTTATAATTTTTATTTCTTAACCCATTTCAGTCGACAGTCAAAAGCCCTGGACTAAGTGTAAGCAAAGTCTCGTAGCAGTTGACATTCGACTTTTGGATGGATCAACCTAATTTTTACACTGTTAGAATTGTTGTGATTTTACAAAAAGAAATACATCCCACAATTTCAATTTATCTAGTTTGCGCTTCTTGATTGTACAATGATTTGTTTGCTTTTATTATATTTTTTTCGCTTATCCTGTGACCAGGGAAATACGAATGAAACCTTAAACTGAATAAAATGGGTTAAGGACAACGAAGTCAGGCCAATACTTAATGCTGTTACAGGTAGCACTGGTCTTCAGTTTAAATCTCAAATGGCCATTCTGTTTTACAAACAGGGCTCACTCTGACATTCGCCAATTAGCCATTGACTACAAACTGAATTTGGCTAAAGTATTTTCTATTTGGATACAACTTTTGTTCACAAAACCCTATAAATGTCCAAAGTGAAAAGAATTTCAACATAGTTAGATCAATTTGGATAAATAAAAATTTTTGAGCGAGAAGGAGCCCTGACAAAGTATAACTGAGGCGTGTCGTGGGAAAGCTGGGCCTAATGCATGTGCGTAAAGTGTCGTCCCGGATTAGCCTGTGCAGTCCGCAAAGGCTAATCCAGGACGACACTTTCCGCCTACAATGGATTAATGTTTGGAAGAGACTTCCTTGTAACAGAAAATACCATAAAGGCGGAAAGTGGTGTCTTTGATTAGCCTGTGCGGACTGAAGGCAATAAGCCCGGTTTTCCCACGACATGCCTCAATTGTTGTTCCTGAGTCCACTGCAAGTTTTTCCGACGACACGCGCCTCAAATGTTGTTCCTGAGACCACTGCAATGTTTTCCCACGACACGCCTCAATTGTTGTTCCTGAGACCACTGCCATGTTTATCATCAATCTATGGCTAATGAAAGCTGACTATCCATGGTTGGAAATAAATTATGAAACCTACACTAAAACTGTCAGCAAATCTCTAAAAGGCAGGTCTCTACTATAAAAAGCTATTACGGAATTTCTGGAGGCCAATAGTTACATATATTAATGCAGTTTATTGAATGTACCTCACTCTGCTACACAAAATTCTCTGCCCACTTTGCCTATTAATCTTAACAAATAATAAACCCCTGTCATAACTATGCAAGTCGCTTAAAACAGGCGAAATTGAGATTAATCGTTTCATGAGTTTCGGTTAAATTCGCTGCAGAACATACTGGTGCGGACCCATACAATGAAGTCACAGTAACGGTATTCACCATCAATACTCATCGGACGCTGCGGAGGATCATGATGCCATCCATCGGGCATGAAACCATGAGTATGCAGTTTTCCCAGAGATTTTGAGTAAATCTATTTTCAAAAAAAGAGAGAAGTTTCTTCCTAAACTTTAATTAGCATGCAGAATTGTGCACGCCTTTATCGGGATGTTCGAGCTTGACAGATATGATCGATACCTTGCGAACGTAAATGCATTTCTTAGCGGGTGCCCTGGAGTTGCAGCACATTAATTAAGTCGAGTTATGTGGAAACAAACACACATACTATCATGTTGGGATTATTTCTAAACTAATCGCAAAAGAGAGACAAATTTGGTCACAGGATAGGTAATGAATACTAAAGAATCTGGAAAGTAATGGAAACAAAATAACTGAGAATTTCGCCTTAAAACAATAACAATTTATGCCAATGCAAATCTAAAGAAACCAACGATTAATGCATGCCAATGAAAATGTAAAGAAACCAACGATGAATGCATGCCAATAAAAATTTCAAGAAACCAACGATGAATGAATGCCAATAAAAAAAAAATATATACAAATGCATGCCAATTAAAATGTACATAATTAAATATTAAGTATCAACCTCAATGAAAGTGATACTGGAGAGAGTTTAGAATGCAGCCTGCAGTCCACACAGGCTAATCCAGGACGGCACTTTCCGCCTACAGTGGATTTATGTTTAGAAGAGACTTCCTTGAAACAGAAAATATCATAAAAGCGGATAGTGTTGTCCCGGGTTAGCCTGTGCGGACTGCACAGGCTAATCCGGGATGACGCTTTACGCACAAGCATTAAGCCCGGTTTTCCCACGACACGCCTCATATATATACAGAATTGACACATGAAAACTGTCAAACATCATTATACAAAAATTTCACTTAACATCTGTATGGCATTCTTTCATAAAACTGTTAAGATTTATTTCATATAGTAAATGCTATTTTACCTTAATTAAGAGTTTAAATTATCAATTAAAAAAAAAATTAATTCTTTATGATAAACGTCACATAAATGACTGATGCCGTGTAAAGTGCGGATACAAAATAAATAGAATTAATTTTATGATAAAAACTAGATGTGTCACAGACACAGATGCCCCCACGAAACATGTTTGGACACAGACAAAGGGCGTGTCGCCAACACTAATTTTGGCCTCCTCAAATTAATTTTTAGATATATGCTTTAGTGGAAAAAATGACGAAGGGACATAATTCAGCTAAAATTGGTCACAGTCGGAATTCCTTCCTTTACAATAACCTATACATTAAGGTTCTCCAGCTGTGAAAGTTTAAGTGAAATTTGCCAAGAGGAGTTGAGACCACAAAATTTCGGGACTTACATACGTACGGACGGACAAGCGCAATGCTTAATGCCTCCCACTTTGTCGGGGCATAATAATACAATAATATATTGTATGTAACTATTAATTGCAAGTCTATTAAAGGATAATGATGTGTGTATCTGAACACATACAGTAATTATGATCATTATATTCTTAATTAAGCTCTAATATTAGGAAATTTGAATTCTCCATCAAATTTTTTGTTTCAATTTTTTTACCCATTTATGAAGAGATTATTAAAGTTTATGATAATTACAATTTCTAGCTGGTATCTACAACAAAATTCTCATAAACAAACAGCTTTGTAAAATTTACGACCGTTCCCTTATGAGTGAATGTGTGTGACTTTTTGCCTTAAATCAAAACTCTTATGGCATAATGATGTTTTGGACCTATTTTATAACTAAACATGGATTTTATTAAAATCATTTTTCGGAACCGCTTTGACGTCTTTCCGTCGCACAATGTCCCCCGTTCTAACTAAAGCATGATGAGAGATGATATGCGGAAATTGTCATGCTGTTTTATGGTAGAATAGCATCATGATCTATACGAAAACCGTGTCTAACTTAACTGCAGTAAAAACAGGGGAAGCTGTAGTTGTTTATCAACAATAGGATGTTAAAAAGCGTCATGTAGAACCAAAAAAAGAAAGCAAAAGTTCTTAACATTGGGGGATTAAGTAATGACTCTGCAAGGGTGGGAACTGTTGCATAACTTCTAAATATGGGGATTATTTTTTCGTAATGAAGGAATTACACATGTACTGCAAATCAACTCCCAAATACAAACAAATAATATTGTTAACAAAGGCATTTATTTTTTCATAATGAACTAAAATATAAACTTGTATATTAATTTAATGCAACTGGAATTAAGAAAATCATCAAATTTAGAAGAAGATTATGATGATGATCAAATTCAAAGTTTTTTTTGGTATTTGTACATCAAAAGCACCTCACAAGTCTAATAACTGGGGTAATGGCCAGTCAAACTTCTTTGATTTAATCTTGCTGACTTCCAATTCTCCAAACTTATTGTCAGTTATTCCTTTTCACTTATTTTAAATTGCATCAAATTCTGCCAATTATTAGGAAAATGACCCCATCCAATTTGGCAAGAGAAAGCCATGATTTGTATCAGCAATATTGCGGTTCCAAAGAACATTAGTGTACAAATGCATTCAGCAAAAATATACCAAATGTGGACATAAATCAAAGTTTACAGAATGCATAACCACCATTAAAAAGTAAATCAATTCAAAAAATTTGAATTTTGTACTATGAAGCATGGATATTGCTGTATTTATTGCACAACCATTTGGCTCCAAGTGTGCTATTAAAATATCCGAATGCAGCTTTATTTGGCAATTAATGCACGGCATAAATCCAACTAGGTATTTTGTGTTTGCATAAATCATAAAAATGCAGCTTTCACAGTTCAAATTTTCGTACGTTCCATGTTTATTGCACGATGCTCTATTGTGAAATGATACACATGCATTTTGTTCTTCATTTTTATTATCTACTGTTACATTTGTACATTTGCATAGTTTAAGGTCTATGATTGCTTATAATGAGTCATCACAGAAATAAATTTTAGTAAAATCAATTATTCATTATGACAGAGAAACTTTAAAATTAATAGTAAATTCAACTAATTACTTATAATGTCAGAGATAGTAACTATAAAATGGAATATAATTTTTAATCAATTCAGGGGCGTCGTGGGAAAACCGGACTTAATGCATGTGCGATAAGTGTCATCCCGGATTAGGATTAGCCTGTGGCTAATCCGGGATGGCACTTTCCGCTTTTATGGTATATTCTGTTTCAAGGAAGTCTCTTCTAAACATAAATACACTGTAGGCGGAAAGTGCCATCCCGGATTAGCCTGTGCAAACTGCACAGGCTAATCCGGGACGACACTTTACACACATGCATTAAGTCCGGTTTACCCACGACGCGCCTCAATTATATATCCTCAGAGGGAAAGTCTATTATTTAGTAAAATCTTAATGTGTGTGTTATACATGTACATTTAACATGTAAATGTAATACATTTATTTACCTACTCTCACATTTATCTCCGCATATATTCCAACAAATAGAATTTATTATTCTGGTTATAATTTATTAGACCAGAACATTTGGAGAAGTCTTTATTTGTTGTAAAGTGGATTAGGAAAAAAAAAAATTGTTGGTTTCCGCGTTCGTCTCCAAAAAAAATCTAGGGTGGGAGGTAAAATGTAACTCTTTTTCTTATTATGCATGTAAAATGTTTAAACACCCCCAATCAAAGAAACTGTATCTTACGTTATGTCATAACCAAGAGCGCCAGTCTCATGCAGACTAATTCAAAATGTTTGCTGATTACCGAAAAGCTGCATATTAGCAAAAACTGCTCTTTTTACCGAAAGTCAGAACAAGTTAATGATAGATAGGCAAAAAAACTTTTAGGGTTGGCGGAAAAAATAGAGGGGGGTCGGGTAAGCGGAAACCAACAACTTTTTTTACGCCTTATTGGTATTAAAGACACTGTATTTACCCTTGTTAAAATGGAAAGATGTTCATGCAGTTATTCATGAACAAACATCATTCGAAATGGCAAAAAAATATATAGCATTTCTAATGCTTTATGCGGATATCTGAAATAATCACTAACATCGTGTTAACAATACACACTTCAGCATACAAACTGCTTTGGCCTAGTGGTTAGCATGTCAGACTTCTGATCCCGAGGTCCAAGTTCGAGCCCAGCGAAGGCATCCTCTTTTTCTATTTTGTGTGTGGTTTTGTTGACAGAAAATAATTATTTGGGTTTATTAATGCAGATGATTTAGTATTTGAAGTTATTCTGTGAATAAGTCCCTTTAAGACAGACCTGAAAAGAATTGAACCAGAGGTTTTGAAAGTACATAGGCTGTATACTGCTATAGAACTATTATGCAATTCCCTTGTACATGACAAACTTATAATCTGTTGAGCATTTTACTTAAAGAACTATTTAACTCTGTGACACTGTGAAATATGTTACCTGATTTTCTGTCCAATTTGGTGTTTTCAAAATCACAACTAATGGAATCACAGATCTCGAAACACAGGGTTGTCAGTCAGTCAGTCAGTTACCTGCAAGGTAGGAAAATAGTCTTACAGAGCCATACTTTTCTGACATTTAATGTCCAAAATGCTATACAAACAATTTAAATAACCAATTGGACATGTAGCAGCGATGATTTGCATTTGTTTAGCATCAATTTGGGGTCAAGGGCTATTTCATTTTTAAAAATTGCTATATAAACAGTGTACTGCATAGTTGATACAATTTGTTAATTAGCAGTAACATTTACAAATAAATAAATAAACAATCAAATCATGTCTTCTGTGGTAAATCATATTTCTTTGCAAAGGAAAAGAAACAACAAAACAAAACAAAATAACCATTCTAACTTGATACTCGCTATTTTTTCTATAGACAACAAACAAAATTATCGTTGTTAAACTACAAAATAAACAATGCAAAAAGAAGTTCCAATTCTGAGCAGAGCATAGTAAAAATTAGTTCCAATTACAAATGCAAATTAAATGTCAAATCATGTAAGAATCAATTTTTTTTTGGATTATCGTTGTTTATCTGCCAATAAACCACTCTTTGTCATTCTGATGCGAGGCTATTAAACAACTAAAGCTCACGCCCTTGTGGTTTAATTCCTACACATCAGAACTCAAATTGTTGTTTACTGCCCGATAAACAACGATAAATCAAAATGTATTTCTTAATTCTACTATAACAAAGAAGTAAACAAACACTGTTGAATTCCATAGAACAATGTCCAGAACATGACATAACAACGACCTAACTTATATAAACTCATAATCATAAAAAACAACTCTCGTTTTAGCAATGAAAAGAAATTCTTCATAACAAAATATGAACATAACTGTTCCAAGTAGACTCATAGAACAAATCTCAGAGACAAAATTTCCTTTGCTGCCTTTCTAGTGAAACATATATCTGCGAGGGAAATCTGTAAATAAAAGCCAGCAATTTAATTAAGTATGAAGACATCTTTGCCACCGCGATATGACATCGAGTAAGAAAACGGCTTACGTTCTGTCGGAAAAAAGCAATGAAACGCAATTGATAGACATAAATAAAAAGCCAGATAAGTATTAAAACGTCTTGACAATTCTTGGGGAGACCGTAAGCGGTGTCTCCCAGGATTTTAGAGACTAACACGTCTGTCTGCTACTATTAAAGAGTAAAACCTTCACAGACTATAATGTAAATAACAATTATCAAACATATTAAGTTTTTTTCTAAAATGATAAAATATATAAAAGTTCAATTTTCAAACAATTTACATAATTGCCATTTATGTCTTTGGAATAAAGCAGGTTAAACAATAATGCATTACATAAAACGTATAAAAAAATGTCAACAAATAAAATGGTATAAATGGTGAAAATATGTATTAAAATTATGCCAGTTAAAAACATGCAGTCCTCACCAAAATGTAACATCTCACTTTAGCTCGCTTAAAAAATCAACTTTATCATAAAAGTGGATAGAAAAGTCCAACAAATAACATGTGGTTCAAGGTTACCTACCAAACTAATTTTTCACCATTGATCTTTAAATTTTTAAAGGACATTTAAAAGAAACAATAATAATTCGATATGACATTGGTTGGCTATAATTGTAATCGGACTTTACTGCAAAACCAATTGTGTAACATTGTCACGCCAAAATAATCAACAAAACTGATCCATCTACTGAGCTGTTTTTTCACCATCTGTGATACTTGATAATTATGCTGTTTTGCCTCATATTGAGAAACATTTAAAGTTTAAAATATATGACTGAAACTATAAGGTCTATCAATAACTGAAACTGATGTCACCTATGCCACAGGATACCATCAACTACATTAACATATGTAAACAATACACCAAATGGATATTAAAGAAGAACTAAACCGAAACATTCTTATTCACGAACACCAGCAAAACACTGAATAGATGCTTCTTAAAGATAATAATTGTGTCGAATATCATCACTTTGAATACAATCACAATCAATGATTGTATATCCCGACTATTATGGATTTTGAATATCACCACTTCTAGGAATTGAGTATTGCCACTATTAGGGATTGAGTATTGCCACTATTAGGGATTGAATATTGTCACTATTAGGGATTGAATACCCCCACTATTAGGGATTGAATATCCCCACTATTAGAGATTGAATACCCCACTATTAGGGATTGAATATCACACTTTTAGAGATTGAATATCACACTATTAGGGATTGAATATCCCCACCATTAGGGATTGAATATCACACTATTAGGGATTGAATATTGTCACTATTAGGGATTGAATATCCCCAATATTAGGGATTGAATATCACAATATAAGGGATTGAATATTGTCACTATTAGGGATTGAATATCACACTATTCGGGATTGAATATTGTCACTATTAGGGATTGAATAACACACCATCAGAGATTGAATATCACACTATTAGGGATTGAATATCCCCACTATTAGGGATTGAATATCACACTATTAGGGATTCAATATTGTCTCTATTAGGGATTGAATATCCCCACTATTAGGGATTGAATATCACACTATTAGGGATTGAATATTGTCACTATTAGGGATTGACTATCCCCACTATTACGGATTGAATATCCCCACTATTAGGGATTGAATACCCCAACTATTAGGGATTGAATATCCCCACTATTAGGGATTGAATACCCCCACTATTAGGAATTGAATATCACACAATTAGGGATTGAATATCCCCACTATTAGGGATTGAATATCACACTAGTAGAGATTGAATATCACACTATTAGAGATTGAATATCACACTATTAGGGATTGAATATTGTCACTATTAGGGATTGAATACCCCCACTATTACGGATTGAATATCCCCACTATTAGGGATTGAATACCCCCACTATTAGGAATTGAATATCACACTATTAGGGATTGAATATCCCCACTATTAGGGATTGAATATCACACTATTAGGGATTGAATATCACACTATTAGAGATTGAATATCACACTATTAGGGATTGAATATCCCCACTATTAGGGATTGAATATCACACTATTAGAGATTGAATATCACACTGGTAGAGATTCAATATCCCCACTATTAGGGATTGAATATCCCCACAATTAGAGATTGAATATCACACTATCCCCACTATTAGAGATTGAATACCCCCACTATTAGGGATTGAATATCACACTATTAGTGATTGAATATCACACTATTAGGGATTGAATATCACACTAGTAGAGATTGAATATCCCCACTATTAGGGATTGATTATCTCAACTATTAGAGATTGAATATCACCACTATTAGGGATTGAATATCCCCACTATTAGAGATTGAATATCACACTATTAGAGATTGAATATCCCCACTATTAGGGATTGAATATCACACTATTAGAGATTGAATATCACACTATTAGAGATTGAATATCCCCACTATTACGGATTGAATATCCCCACTATTAGAGATTGAATATCACACTATTAGGGATTGAATACACCCACTATTAGAAATTGAATATCCCTACTATTACTATTAGGGATTGAATACCCCCACTATTAGGGATTGAATATCACACTATTAGGGATTGAATATGACACTATTAGGGATTGAATATCACACTATTAGGGATTGATCATCACACTATTAGAGATTGAATATCACACTATTAGGGATTGAATATTGTCACTATTAGGGATTGAATATCCCCACTATTAGGGATTGAATATCACACTATTAGGGATTGAATATTGTCACTGTTAGGGATTGAATATCCCCCCTATTAGGGATTGAATATCACACTATTAGGGATTGAATATGGTCACTATTAAGGATTGAATATTGTCACTATTAGGGATTGAATATCCCCACTATTAGAGATTGAATATCCCCACTATTATGGATTGAATATCACACTATTAGGGATTGAATATCACACTATTAGGGATTGAATATCACACTATTAGGGATTGAATATCACACTATTAGGGATTGAATATCACACTATTAGGGATTGAATATCCCGACTATTAGGGATTGAATATCACACTATTAGGGATTGAATATCAAACTATTAGGGATTGAATATCACACTATTAGGGATTGAATATCACACTATTAGGGATTGAATATCCCCACTATTAGGGATTGAATATCCCCACTATTAGAGATTGAATATCCCCACTATTAGGGATTGAATATCACACTATTAGGGATTGAATATCACACTTTTAGAGATTGAATATCCCCACTATTAGGGATTGAATATTACACTATTAGGGATTGAATATCCCCACTATTAGAGATTGAATATCACACTATTAGGGATTGAATATCACACTATTAGGGATTGAATATCCCGACTATTAGGGATTGAATATCACACTATTAGGGATTGAATATCAAACTATTAGGGATTGAATATCCCCACTATTAGGGATTGAATATCACACTATTAGGGATTGAATATCCCCACTATTAGGGATTGAATATCCCCACTATTAGAGATTGAATATCCCCACTATTAGGGATTGAATATCACACTATTAGGGATTGAATATCACACTTTTAGAGATTGAATATCCCCACTATTAGGGATTGAATATTACACTATTAGGGATTGAATATCCCCACTATTAGAGATTGAATATCACACTATTAGGGATTGAATATCACACTATTAGGGATTGAATATCCCCACTATTAGAGATTGAATATCCCCACTATTAGGGATTGAATATCACACTATTAGGAATTGAATATCACACTATTAGGGATTGAATATCACACTATTAGGGATTGAATATCACACTATTAGGGATTGAATATCACACTATTAGAGATTGAAAATCCCCACTATTAGGGATTGAATATCCCAACTATTAGAGATTGAATATCCCCACTATTAGGGATTTAATATCCCCACTATTAGAGATTGAATATCACACTATTAGAGATTGAATATCCCCACTATTAGGGATTGAATATCCCCACTATTAGGGATTGAATATCCCAACTATTAGAGATTAAATATACCCACTATTACGGACAGAACATCACCATTGTCAGTGTTTGAACATCACCACTACAATTGATTGAACATCGCCAGTATCATCGATTGAACATCACCACTATCACTGACTAAACATCACCACTATCATTGATTGAACATCACCACTATCAATGATTGAACATCACCAGTATCAGTGATTGAACATCACCACTATCAATGATTGAACATCACCACTATCAGTGATTAAACAGCACCACTATCAGTGACTGAACACCACCACTATCAGTGACTGAACACCACCACTATCACTGACTGAACATAACCACTATCAATGATTGAACATCACCATTATGATGGAACATCACCACTATCAGTGATTGAACATCACCACCATCAGAGATTGAACATCACCACTGTCAGTGACTGAACATCACCAATAGTGACTGAGCATAACCAATATCAGTGACTGAACATCACCACCATCAGTGATTGAACATCACCACTATCAGTGATTGAACATCACCACCATAAGTGACTGACCATCACCATTGTCAGTGATTGAACATCACCACAATTAGTGACTGAATATCACCTCTATCAGTGATTGAACATCACTACTATCAGTGATTAAACTATCAGTGACTGAACATCACCACTATAATTAAACATCACCACCATCATTGACTGAACATCACCACTACGATTAAACATCACCACAATGATTGATAATCACCACTATGATTGAACATCACCACTGTCAGTGATTAAACATCTCCACTATCAGTGACTGAACATGACAACTATACGTGACTGAACATCAGCACGATGATTGAACATCACCACTGTCAGTGATTGAACATCAACACTATCAGTGATTGGACATCACCACTATCGATGACTAAACATCACCACTATCAGTGATTGTCCATCACCATTGTCAGTGATTGAACAATGCAATATTATAGTACTTTGCACCACAGACAAAGAAAGTTGTTCCTTTTAGTGGAATTGAGACAGTTGCAGTGGGGTATGGGATGAGGTGTCTGCCTTGGGATCGGAAGATCATGAGTTCGATCCCTTTGTACTCAGGAAGTGGTAGAGTGATCTTTCTCACAGACACCAAGTACTGGTTGTACCCAGGAAACAGACCCAAGAGTCTCATAATCCTCTGGCTTTTAACGAAACCAAGCTTAAATACAATTATTTAAACCATAAAACATGGATTTGCATAAACAAAAATAAGAACAATGGTAAGAAATGTATGACTCATCTTACATCACAGAAATAGAAGTGTACAAGGGCTGTTTCATAAATTCGCGGAATTCTCTTCTGAAAACGTTATTTTTCGTTCAAATTGCATGAAATCACATGCACAAGTAGTTTGATACATATCCTATAATATTTTAAAATGGGGTTTTATTTTTTAAACCCCTTGAAGATTTAGTGGTATCTATAGCAACCACTATTTAGAGACTTAAAGCAGGCCATTTTTCATACCTTTGAAAACACACTCAAAGTGCTGTTAAAAAGTCAAAGTTAAGGGATTTTTGGCACGAAAGCTCCTGATGTTAGCGTTCTGTCTCCACGTCATTTCCTGTAATTTGGAAGACATTGTGTTGAACAGTTACCCCCAAGCAGCGTTTTATTGCCATGACTTCAAAAAATCTTTCGACGTCAACAGAAGTTATCGAGTTACGTTCCGTTATAAAATTGTGTGTTGACCTCAAAATATCTTAAACAAATTTGGATACATATCAACATGTGAAAGACATTTGTGTACAAATGTCAAGCGTGATTTAGGGACAGTAGAAACTCAGTGTTTGATCACAAAAGGTCAGGTCATCCGATATCTACAGTGCCTGTTGGAAACGCAGACTCCGTTACATTGTGACATCGTTACAATTATACAACAAATCGAGATAAATCATTTCATCATTTAATGAGGATTGGTTTAAGGATACATTTGACAAGCGAGTATAGGCCTGCATGACATAATCAAAACGCTGACAGCGTAGAAAGACTTTTGGCGACAAAAGAAACTAAAAACATGTGAATTATGAGTGCATTTTTGCTAAAAGGAAACATTTTTTTGAATGAAGTTCAATCTCCCACCTTAAAACTTTATAATTTGGCTTCTTATTGAACATCTTAATGAAACCTAATTTGTGAGTAACGAAAAATTATTTTGTTTGAGCTAATTATCTTATGAAAACGGAATTATATACATGCCAATTAACAAGTCAATCTGCAAGGGCCAGCATAACCGATAAAGCGCAGTAGTAAGGCGCACCGATTGTCAGTGCTTCTTAGCCAAAGATCTATAAATAAACATGTTTATTTATAGATCTTTGTTCGTAGCCTACTGAGTCAAAATAGATCATATGATAAAAGCTATCGATTGTCCATAGTACAGTTTAAAATTAATAAATTACAGTAATTTGTTGTCAAAATATTCAGAATGAGAATTGGTAGCAAGAAAAAACACTTTTGCAACGAGTCAAAAATAACTGATGTAGCGCATTAATTTGGTGGCCTTAATTCAGGACACTCTGGTAAATAATTTGGTTACATTTTGTTTTGTTTGTTTGGATTTTTCGCCGTATTCAACACTATTTCAGTCATTAAACGGCGGTCAGTTAACCTACTCACACTTTTCCTGGGTAAGCTGGTTGCACATACTTATGTCAGTAACTGACAACTGCCCTACATGAATCAGAGGTAGGGGGAGAATGGCCACAGAAATCAATGCCCACACAAGTTATGTGGCCGGGCTGGGAATCGAACCCGTGATCCTCGGATTTGTAGTCCAGCGCTCTACCAACTAAGCTAGCCGGCCCGGCAATTAATGAAACAGCCCTCATATTTGGAGGTTAGCAAGCATTTCCCTGAAGCTTGCTTTAACAGATCTACCTGGTTTTCCCTAGAAATTTGTCACAACCAAATGAACCCTTTATTACAATTATTTGTTGACTGACAACAATGAAAAGCAACTGTTTTTATATAATTATTCCAATAATGTATTTTAAGGTTTAAACTTGACTTTGTTTAAAATAATATAGATCTAACAAGCTGTTTAAAACAACATCAAATCAGCTTAAACAAAATAAATTCCATCAAAACAATACTATCATCAAGAATAAGTTACATGTTCATGGAAATAAAATAACAAACAACAAATTAAGCATGATTTAAATGTCATAAACGTAAACAAGGCTAGTTTTAAACTGAAAATCAAACAAACTCAAAATGCTTTAAAAAAGAAGCACTTACATACTCGAAAACATTCCAAATAATTCCCTTATCTGACAAACCCTTTTGTGACGAAAAATGTATTTACTTCAATTTGGAAATATCAGTTACTTCAACAGATATTTCACTTACAAACAAAGACAAAAGCACATGGTTTAAACCACGACCGCATGGCTAACAGCCTGAGCACAATGACGGCATGTACATCAAATATACCTATTTAAGTGACTACCATTTTGTATATCATTTGGCGGTCTAGTCTACAATCACCACCAAGTCAAGGTGAACATAAAATGTATAGAGGTAATCATACACACATGTAAAACTGACGCATTCTCGACTGCACATTCAACTACCGAGTTCAAAACAGAAATAGATTTGACTCAGCCCATAAGCGGACTCAATAAATTTTGTACTCAATGTTATCAGTTACTCGCATTGATCGATCGTGGAAATAATATCTTCCACCTTCAATCTACATCTTTGTATTTATTTATCATCAATATCATAATGAGTCATTGATTAACAATCAGAATCAATGCAGAGATTATTGATCGGTAAATTGTTTGAACAAAGCTCTTTCGGTTACTTAATGTACAAATGCTCCCTACAAAAACAAGACATTTTGCAAGCCATCTATCAAATAGCAACTATCTCTCTGCATTTTGAACCATCTGTTGTTCTTTCAATAGAAATAAACTCTATGAACCTTGACAAACTGTATGTATTTTTAACCTGATCTTTTTTTCCCCACAAGTTTGATGATGTAATTCTTTCCAAAACCCCATTTAGGGTATGTTTTGGGGGTCCAAAATGTTTCTTTGATTGTCAATGAAAAACAGATCATTACAATATTTCAATAAAGTATCAGAAAAATCTAGATAAGCAAAATATAAAATTTTGTCATTGAACACAAAAATACACCAACTTTACACCGAATATAATTATACCGTCAGCTCAGAACAGAAAGTTATGTAACTGAATACTTTTAAATATACTGCAAAAAATTCACCTTTTTTGCATATTTGCATACAGAATATCATTTCTTACACAATATAACCAATTTTAGGAATGAAATCAATGCAGAAATAATTTTTAAAATGGAATACATTATATTCTGCTACAAGAATGATAGGCAAATAATAATTAGAACATTTAATCTCAAACAGAAATCTAAACCTTTTAATAACATGTGGGTACTTATTATGGAAGTTTTATCTTTTTGGAATTATTAATCTTACATGAGTTAACATGTGTAAAACTTTGTATTGTCATATATAAAGATTCTAAGCCATGAAACAGAATTGCCATTTTTATTTTTCCATCATGGAAGAACAGTGCTTGAAAGAATAAATATTTGTGTGATGCTATTTTTTTCACCTACATATATAAAGTGATACTTTTGGTTCTGTATCAAGTTGAATCTGTTGTTTTGAACATCATTATATTTAAATAAATAAATCAAGAACAAACTCCAATATTCAACATGTTTCGACTAAATTTCATGATCATAATTCCATACTGGTATATATTTTTTCTTTTCCGCAAAATAAATTTAAAAGGTATACTGTGAGTGAAATGCAAGCAATAAAACAATGTTAGAGTTAAATGTTTAAATGTGATGAAAACACATTTAAAGTTAAAGTAAATAACAATTACAAATAATTAACCTCTGAAAAAAGCTTTATGTATATTTCTAAGTAGTATTCTGAAACATTTACTGTAGAATAACAATAGTAAATAAGAATAATTTAATATAAGAAATGCAGTTGCTGCGTTTTTTTCTTAAGGTGACATTTAATTTAAATATATAAAAAAATGTGTTGAATGCATAACTGCATAAACTTTTTCTATAACAAATTAATTTTTTCTAAGAAAGAATTAAGAAAACAAATATTTAAAACCACAATACAGTATCTTAGTCTTTATAAAATAAGTATTAAAAATGTTACAAAATATTTATAATTCTTACACTTTATTGTTAAACAGGTGACCTTATATTTTAAATAAGTGTGAAACTAAGGTAGAATATATATTGCTCAGATGAATGTAGTATTATTCTCTTATTAAAGAGTGTCAAAGATAATTGTATATTAAATGTGTTTATTGTCCCTGAAGTTAAATTCAACTTAAATTTCTGTCATTAAGTTTAAAAAAAGGATTTTTTTCAAGTCTCATTTACTAAGATCACTTTACATCGGCTTGTTAATATGAGATCAGCTGTCAGAGAACATTAAAACTTGTTAAATAATTCAGTTTTAGCCTTTGCTTTAATGTCCATTTTTTTATACATTTTTCACTCGTTTAATGTTCTCTGTTCTCTAATTGTACATAAATCACAGAGAAAAAAATGCTACTTCTGTCAAACCATGCAGAAAACGATACACGAGTTAGTATTATTGTATGTACATTAATTGATGTATGGTCTAAAATTGCTTTAAAATATTTAACAACTCACGAAATCAAACCTTGAAACCCAATGAATACGATATATGTTTCTATTATATATTTTCATATAAAAAATAAATGCAATTACGCAAATGAAAAAAACAAACAAGTACATTTACTTACATCGATATCCATAAAATACAAAAAGTTCACAAATTTGATATGAATCATGACATAGCCTGAACCAAGAATCCAATAAATTAAAGCGACCAATGGAAAATGAAAACTGATATTTAATGTCTGTCATTCAGTTATTAAAAGAGTAATGTTCTCCCCCCCCACGGACGTAAGCCTGTTCCATACAGCCACAAGATAGCAGAGGAGGTCTAGCGGTATTAGGCATCTTCGTAAACTATTGGAAAACACGACATTGGAAAGTGCCGGCCCACTCCGCTGTTCCACTATCTACCAATCTACAGTTAGGAAACGTAGCTGTCGCATGATTTGCTCCTTACGCTTGCTGTGACAGCGGAACGGTTGTCAAATAGAACTCTGCTGGTAACATGGATTATCTGCCATATATGTACTCACTTGTTTTCTCACAGTGCTAGAAATTCATAAGCACCATTCTGGTGCATAAACAAGTGACACTCTTCTTCAAAATCATTATGAAATTATCATACAATAATTAGCCATTACACAAATTGAAAATATTTGGTTAGAGTATATACAGTCAATATAAGACATCATACAAATTTCAGATAGTGAAAACTACAGCGGCATAGAGGGGACATGAGAAATATTTTATTAAACAGGTGCGCACGTGATGCTTTCACGTGCGCACTTGTTAGCTACCACGTGCGTACATGTTAATCATCACGTGCACACATGTTAATCATCATGTGCACACATGTTAACTATCAGGTGCACACATGTTAATCATCACGTGCACACATGTTAATCATCACGTGCACACATGTTAATCATCACGTGCACACATGTTAACTATCAGGTGCGTACATGTTAATCATCACGTGCATACGTTAATCATCACATGCACACATGTTAATCATCACGTGCACAAATGTTAACAATCAGGTGCACACATGTTAATCATCACGTGCACACATGTTAATCATCACGTGCACACATGTTAATCATCACGTGCACACATGTTAACTATCAGGTGCGTACATGTTAATCATCACATGCACACATGTTAATCATCACATGCACACATGTTAATCATCACGTGCACACATGTTAACTATCAGATGCGTACATGTTAATCATCACGTGCACGTTAACTACCAAGTGCGTACATGTTAATCATCACGTGCACACATGTTAACTATCAGGTGCACACATGTTAATCATCACGTGCACACATGTTAATCATCACGTGCACATATGTTAACTATCAGGTGCGCACATGTTAATCATCACGTGCACACATGTTAATCATCACGTGCACACATGTTAATCATCACGTGCACACATGTTAACTATCAGGTGCGCACATGTTAATCATCATGTGCACACATGTTAATCATCACGTGCACACATGTTAATCATCACGTGCACACATGTTAACTATCAGGTGCGCACATGTTAACTATCAGGTGCGCACATGTTAACTATCACGTGTGCACATGATGATTAACACGTGTGCACGTGATAGTTAACACGTGCGCATGTGATAGTTAACATATGCACACATGATAGTTAACACATGCACACGTAGTAGCTAACACGCGTGCACGTGAAAGCATCACGTGCGCGTGTGTTAAAAAATAATTTCTCATGTCCCCTCTATGCCGCCGTATTTAACACATGTTAGCTTCCACGTGCTTATGTGTTAACTATCATGTGTGCACGTGTTAACTATCACGTGCACACGTGTTAATCATGTGCACACGTGCTAATTAACACGTGCGCACGATATTTAACACATGCGCATGTGATAGTTAACATGTGCATATGTGGTAGCTAACACGTGCGCACGTGAAAG
The DNA here is from genome assembly GCA_027627225.1 of Congeria kusceri. NCBI lineage: Eukaryota > Metazoa > Mollusca > Bivalvia > Myida > Dreissenidae > Congeria > Congeria kusceri. The sequence continues at coordinate 55,060,720 of CM051027.1, forward strand.
CATCACGAGCGCACGTGTTAAATAATATATTTCTCATGTCCCCTCTATGCCGCCGTAGAAAACAGCAAGTATTCATTAGTATATATAAAACATTAGCAAACTTCAAATGTCCAACCAGGTTCAACACAGTATAATTTTAACCGAAGTACCCAGGTAAAAATAACACCATGGTTCTTTGATATAGGACCATTGTCAACATAAGTATATTTGCTAATTATTGGATGTTTATTTCATAATGATTTTGAACCGTAATGTCACTTTGGAGTACACAAATATATAGCAATGTATTAGAGGACCATGGTGGTCAAATATGACCATGGTTGTGAGCCGTGATGCCTGGAATTACCAAACATGGTAGTCCATGTTGTCTATAGTAATCCATGGTTGTCTATGGTAGTTTATGGGTGTCTATGGTAGTCAATGATTGTCTATGATAGTCCATGGTTGCCTATGGTAGTCCATGATTGTCTTTGGTAGTCCATGGTAGTCAATGGTTGTCTATGGTATTCCATGGTTGTCTATGGTAGTCAATGGTTGTCTATGGTAGTCCATGGTTTTCTATGGTAGTCAATGATTGTTTATGTTAGTCCATGGTTGCCTATGGTAGTCCATGGTTGTCTATGGTAGTCCATGGTTGTCTATGGTAGTCCATGATTGTCTATGGTAGTCCATGATTGTCTATGGTAGTCAATGACTGTCTATAGTATTCCATGGTTGTCTATGGTAGTCCATGGTTGTCTATGGTAGTCAATGATTGTCTATAGTATTCTATGGTTGTCTGTATGGTAGTCCACTGTTGCCTATGGTAGTCCATGGTTGCCTATGGTGGTCCATGATTGCCTATGGTAGTCAATGGTTGTCTATGGTAGTCCATGATTGTCTATGGTAGTCCATGGTTGTCTATGGTTGTCCATGACTGTCTATTGTAGTCCATGGTTGTCTATGGTAGTCCATGATTGTCTATGGTAGTCCATGGTTGTCTATGGTAGTCCATGGTTGTCTATGGTAGTCCATGATTGTCTATGGTAGTCCATGGTTGTCTATGGTAGTCCATGGTTGCCTATGGTAGTCCATGATTGTCTATGGTAGTCCATGGTTGTCTATGGTAGTCAATGATTGTTTATGGTTGTCCACGACTGTCTATGGTAGTGCATGGTTGCCTATGGTCTTCATGGTTGTCTATGGTAGTCCAAGGTTGTCTATGGTAGTCCATGAACATACCATGCATTTCCTCGGGATAAATTTCATGCTGCTATTGATATATCCCCTTTAACATCCTACAAAGTTTTCCAACTACCTTGATATATACAAGTGCATCAATGCCAAATAAAGAATATAGATAGTGAAGATATATTGGAGATTAGCATGGGAACAGTGGTTTATCAAGCTAGACTTAACAAATGTACCTAGCTAGCTCATCAATTATTTACATGTTTTGTAGGCCCATCAAATGAAGGTAACCAGAAAAAGTAATTAGAACCAAAGATTCATATGCTTATCTGAATCACAGGTTCAAGTCAAAAAGTGTGATTATGGACTGGTTTTCTGTTGTGAGTTGAATTTGTAAACCAAACATATACACAGTTTGGCAAGGCAAAACTGAATTCTTATAAATGATAACTTTAGAGCCAGAAAATGTCGCCCGCCTATATATACCGAAACTGAGAAACTGAGCAAGCCCAGTTCAAAATTTACCAGTAAAGGGCTCGCAGGCATTTTGAGAAATAGTAATATTTGTTTGGTTATGGCAATGGGTCCAGTACCCACCTGATTTGGCATGTTCACATAATGAAATCCAGCTTCTTTTGGGGAAAGAATGATGATGAACAATTTGATTTCACAAGGCATGTCATGATTTTCAACCTTTTCGAGTATATATTTCCTACACATTTAGGTATTTGTCACTTCAGAACTGGCAATTTATTGCAATCCAATAAGGAAAAAAATACAGCTTTTTGTGATTGGGAATGGACTCCGTTTACAGGACCATCCTGAAGAGGAGAAAAGTCACAGCAATATATGGACATATTAAATGATGACTGTAATTTATGACATCGCTGATGTGAGACTGTGGTCGAATTGGTCAACAGTAAGTAATGATCCGATCCAACCATGTGAATAAACAAAAGTAAATGTTGAACATCTGGAAAACAATGATGATGATGATAAGGGAACAAACAATGTGAAAAGACCAATGTTGATGATGGATTTGTATGAAATAGTGCATTTTGATAATCAATAGTAAATAAAACATTGATGAAGGCCATTGATGGAATGGTCCATTTTGATAATCAATAGTGAAGAACACATTGATGATGGCCTTTGAAGGAATGGTCAATTTTGATCATCAACAGTGAAGAAAACATTGATAATGGCCATTGATGGAATGGTCAATTTTGGTAATTAACAGTAAAGAAAACAATCATGATGGACATTGATGGAATGGTCCATTTTGGTAATCAACAGTAAAGAAAACATTCATGATGGCCATTGATGGAATGGTCCATTTTGGTAACCAATAGTAAATAAATCATTAACAATGGCCGGATTGATAGAATGGATCATTTTGATAATCAATAGTGAAGAAAACAATGATGATGGCCATTGATGGAATGGTAAATTTCGATAATCAATAGTGAAGAACACACTGATGATGGCCATTGATGGAATGGTCCATTTTGGTAATCAATAGTGAAGAAAACATTGATGATGGACATTGATGGAAAGGTCCATTTTGGTAATCAATAGTGAAGAAAGCATTGATTATGTCCATTGATGGAATGGTCCATTTTGGTAATCAATAGTGAAGAAAACATTAATGATGGACATTGATAGAAAGGTCCATTTTGGTAATCAATAGTGAAGAAAGCATTGATAATGGATATAGAGAGAATGGCCCATTTTGGTAATCAATAGGCAATAAAGATGAAGGCATAGTATGAAATGGCCAATTAAAATCCCTAAGAGACAGTGGTTATAATAATATTTTGTCATTATTCGCAAGAAATATATTTTGCAAACTAATTTAAGTTCCATATATTTGAAATCATTAGATTTTTTTTAAAGCAGTTTAACCATTTGATAACATTATTTAGAGGTTTTTAATGATGTGTATAAATTTTGCTATATTGGTTAATATGTATGCTTTATAAAGTCATATATCATACAATTAAAGATATTTTATCTCCTTATTATCACTAAATATAAGATTAAGGAAGTTTTGGTTAGACTTTTGTTTATCACCTAGGTGAATGGCTGAACGGGAAGAAAATAGGCAGCAAAGTGGCATATACTCCTGAGCAAATGAAAAATCCTGGGTACCATAAAATGATCAAGAAAACATTAAATTTTACAAAAAAACAAAAACACTAATACAAAACAAATCGCTCAAGACATTGACTGAAGTTGGTATTGTTAAAACAAATGAATAAAAAATAAAAGAAATATTGAGAAAAAAATGAACAAAAACAAGCATTTCTGGGTTAGAAGGTTGACACAGCCTTTTCTTATAAGACACGTGAATATGGTATTTTCAAAATAAAATAATGAAAATACAAGAAACATCAAAATAAGATTCTAACATGATACTCGCCAATTTCTCTATAGAAAAAGAACAAAATTATCATGGTTAAACTACCAATAAACAATGCAAAAAGAAGTCCTGATTCTGAGCGGAGCATTGTAAAAAGTAGTTCCAATTACAACTGCAAAAATATGTGTCAAATAATATTAGAATCAAAATAATGTTTGCATTATTGTTGTTTATCGGCCAATAAACAACTCTTTGTCATTCTGATGTGTGGCTATTAAACAACTCGGGTTAACGCCTCGTACTTTAATTCCTACGCATCAGAACGCCAAATCATTGTTAATTGGCCAATAAACAATGATAAATCGAAAATTATTTCTTTAATATAATATGAACATAAACAAGCATTTATGGGTTTAAGTTTCGACAATGCCTTGCGACTCTTACAATGTGATGGTATTGTGAAAAAAAATGAAAAGAAATATTGAAATAAAAATATAATATGAACTTAAAGGTACCTGTTCACAGATTGAGGAAATGACAATTTTTCAACTTTTTGTCACCGATTCCAAAAATGAGAGAACAGTGTATTCAAGGAAGCAAAATAACACTACGGACATAGGAATATACTGAAAAAACCGTTTCGTTTATGAGTAATCATCAATTCAAATCGATAAAATTTTTAAGCATTTTGTAACGCTAAACGATGGAATAATTTGGAGTGTTTCTGTTGTTTTCGTTGAAACTGTTGACATCACGTGAAGTAAATAATGCAGGGTAAAATATTGAAGTCGGAATGGCCGAGTGGTTAAGGACATAGCCTTTTAATCCGGAGGTCCCGGGTTCGAACCCCATTGGGACCAATTTTTTTTATTTTATTTTATTTTCTAAATACCTTTCTTGTTATTATACTGTAGTTTTTTGGTCCGATGCATAAATCTGTAAAGTTAAGACATTTAATGGCATACCTCAAAAAAATGCGAAAATCTGTTAACAAGTCCCTTTAACTGGCATTTCTGGGCCCCTATTCACATTAAGCTCCTTAGAGGAAATATAAGTAAAATCCATCTTAAATTCATAAAATTCTTTGAGTCTCTGGCTGATTCATGACATTGTACATGTCTTTTCACATTAAAATGTAGTAAACTAGTAACTATTGCTTAGATGTTTAATACTTAACTATCTTGCAAACAAAAAATCATTGGATTTCAGATATACAATTTGATGGTAAATTTTAACTTAAGTACAACTTAAGTTAAGAATTCCCTTAGGAGCTTTGTGAATACTGGCCCTGGGTTTAGGCTTAGACCACATCTCTTAGAAGAAATGCAAGATAAAGCACTACTAGGGGTACTTGGTATCAACCCAAAGTGAAACAAAGCATTGATTACACATTCAGAAATGGATGCCCCATGTAATAAGGAAGAACTTGCAGATAAGGTTTAAGATTTGCTTTCACTGTATTAATTTAAATTATTTATACAATTTAAAACATGTTACATTCTATTAATCATTTTACAATGCTACAAAAATTATATTGTGTTACTCTGGTAGACATATTGCTATGGAAACTTATAAATTAATTGCTATTACATGTATTATAGTTTCAAGTTTGTTTTTATTGGTATATTTACAATGACAACATAGATTTTTATACTCCATAACATGAGGAACAATATAGATCTAGGTATATAATTCTCCTAGAAAAATATTTTACTCATCAACCATTGATTTGGAGAAAATGAAAACCAGCACAAAAAATAATTATCCTTTCATGCATATGCACTTTTTTACAACTATGTTTGAAAGATTAACGAATTCACACAATTTATAGATTTTGTAAAAACTGGAATAAATGTCAAGTTTTACCCAAGAGACATGTGGAGCCATGACCATGAATATTATTTTATTGATTGCACTATGAACTTTCTTAAACTTGAGCTAAGTTTTAAACTTAAATATTAGCCAAATATTAGCCAAATTGAAATCTAAAGTTATGATGTAACAATCAATTTCATTGGTCTACAGTTTAAGTTGAGTCTAAATTTGAGATGCAAATCTTTTGTAGTCATAGGACATTGAAATTGTTCTAAATATATACCTAAAGATATGAAAAAAAAATTGCTTACATCTGCAAAGGATAAATTATTTCATTAAGAGGCAAAGACCTTAATAAAAAACTGATAAAAGCTTATAATCATTTTTTGTTATAACTGTTCTGCTATATAATATTACAATTATACATTTTTGTTATAAATTAGCAAAGAAAAATAAAAGATCTACAACTCATTCTGATTCCTGTTGATCAGTCCAGTAAAATGCGTGTTAAAGCAATATTTTGTTATAACACAATGCAGAATATATTGCTTTTACCAGTGAATACAATTTTTCGATTTTTGTTATTTGAATTCTACATGAATCATAATTATTAAATTTCACAAAGAAAAAGACATTAATTCATTCATCAGAAATAAATGAAAGCAGGATTCTTAAAAAAAAAAAAAAAAAAAATTCAGTAAAGAATTAATAAAATAATGCAACTTAACAACAACAACACAGGTACAACAATTACCTAAATCCACTGCTGCACTTATTAGCCCAACAAACCACCAAACACTGACAAAATTAACAGAACACGGTTTGGACTCAGGAGTCACATGGTGGATAAGTCTCACAGTTTACAACACCTTTCACATACACAGGAAGTTCGGACCCTTTGTTAAAATATGTACATTTCGACTTACAAATATAGAGAGCTACACCACGCGGTAACCTAACACTTAAACATACTTAAAAGTCTCTCAATTTCAATGGAAGCCTAATTTCTATTCATTTAAATTCAAAAGCCAGTTTTTATTTACCTTTTATCTACGGGGTCCGCTTTTGTCCCCTATTTATACATCAGAGTTTACAAAAAATTTATTTAAACTCGATCAAGCGTAAACCAGATGTTGCCCCTTTGACAAAAGCAAGTTTCATGGAGTTTTAAGAACTGAAGTCTGTAATATACGTTCTGCAATTATACTTGAATTTTCAAAGAATATAAATAAGCAAACAGAAAGTCTAACATGTTGAATAGCAGTTGCAAAAAAACACATACAAAAGCAAAAACTAAAACAAACAAGCTACTAACTTATATTACATACATACATAAGTAATAAAATGTTCACTCTCACCCCTCTCACTTTTTCTGTCAATCTAACATAATACTTTTCTCATTAAATTAACAAAAGAAACAATATAAACGCTTACCACTATCACCAAAATAAACCACAGTTATTCAATACTTGCCCTCAAAAAGTAATGCGCAGAAAAAGTCAATGCGATCTAAAATAAATCTACCCCGGCTCAGTTTTAAACTTTATCATTAAAGCTAATCCCACAAGGCCTCATGAAGGTAAAATAAGTACATGACCAAAAAAGCTGAAACCGGAAATCTTTCAACGTTTGAGTAAATATAAATGTAGATATTGGTAAATCACCACGGTAACCGGCTAGATCAAATATCACAAAAGAGGGGACTGTAAATTTACGAGTGCCATAAAAGGCTGAACAGCAAAATAATAAATTGCTGATAAATATAAAAGCAAGGAACAAATTCATGTACTTATCTTCCTGAATACTTTATCATATTAATTTTCTTAGGCACAAATTAATAAGGAAGTTATGGAAGTAATTAAATGTTTAGAAAAATGTGCATGCCAATAATAATTAACTTTTGTCATTGAAACCCTCGGTTTTATGTACATCTATTTACAACGTTGCTGATTTCTTAAACAATAAATGTTACATATTAAAAATAATTTTTATATATCAAGAATAGAATACATAGGAAATATACATATTTTGCAAACCCAGACAATTACTTTAAGAGTTAATCTATACTACACATTTTTACATTATTTTGTGAAGAAAAAAACAATGACCCGCCCGCCACTTAGAACAACTTTACATAGTTATGTACTGACCATAGGCAGATTTCGACGGGGTCGAAAGCGGGGTATACCCCCTCCAAAAACTGGACAACATTAGATTGTTCAAACTCAAAATATCTAAACAAATATGCATTTTGTTGCAAATGACATGTTCTTCAATCAATTTATCATAATAATCAAATCCATTCATCTTCAGTTTCTTTAAATTGTTCCTTTTCGATATCTATTCCAATACTTGAGAGGCTAAAAGCCATTTGTCGGCAGCTATTTTCAGTTACTGAATATTTCCGCACCCTCTAACTCAAAATCCTGGATCCGCACCTGCAATCAACATGAATGTTCCATTTCTTGGTGTGTGTTGTTTTATGTTTCTTTATGCAGCACACTTTGGTTTCAAAATTGTGTTTTCTTACTATGAGGGAAGATCCTGAATAACCCGGAATTTGTTAATAAATCTTATAATTATTATGTTGTCTTCTGTATATTTACATCTTTTTAAAGCTCAATGCCAAAAACAATAAATGCATATTGTCAAAATTTCACTAGAACGTACTGTATCACCAGAATGAGGTAGTACTAAAATTTGACGTCATTTGATTGTTGGATGCTAATGAAAACAAGTTTCAATGCTCCGTAGTCGCAACATTGAAAACTCACAAATTTCGTTATCAAAACCTCTGGAAATCCGTGCTTTCGCCAAGTTTTGTCAGCAGCTCGGAAAGTCTATTTGCGACAGAAAATGCAGAATATTACAGTAAAGTAAGTAAACTTCATTATTTGTTTTCTGTCATCATTTAATTTTTATATAACATATTTTTTTATTTAAATAATTAAAATAAACAAATTAAAAATATGCTTACACTGCAATTTATGACATAACATGAACTAAATTATTTTAGGTTCTACGACTCAACCTGTCACACATGCGCCATATTCCCCAGATTTGGCCCCTTTTAATTTTTTTACTTTCTCCACAATTAAACATTAGTTGAAGGGTCACCAGTTTGAGCCACTGACACTCATCATGGTATGAGAATATTTTCATGCAGACATGGGTACATAGGCACCGACGTAACGAATGTGGCAGCAAATACTTTGAGAAACTCTGAGTGTGTTGCCTGACATCGAAGTAATTGACGCCGTCATAACGCATGTAATGTTTGTTTGAATATGCATGTGCCGCTCATGTTTTGTTTGATTGCGATATTTTTTGTTATCATGTATTGTGGAAAGATTCCACTTTGTTTCGGTGTATTTTTTATGGATGTTTAATAAATATTATTGAATGCGTTACTATATTGCGGGTTATTCTGGATCTTCCTTCGTAAACATCCTATTTTCAACATAGATTTTCTTATATCATCACCTATCTTAGCTTGCTTGTATTGAAAGTAATTCCAAATTAATCATGTCTGTTTGGTGTTTTATGTTTTGTATTTAGTGTTGTGCAGGCAAGTATAGTCAGTCAAATTGCAAGTTTGAATTGTTAGAGAGAAGAATCTGTATAGGTAAATCAGATGATTTTAGTACAGACGATGTAGTGTGTTTACAAATCGAAGAACAAGATTTCCACTATTTTCTGTAAATGGATTAGACCCTCATTATCATCTAAATTAAAAGGGACTTGTTCACAGATTTTCGTATTAAAAAAAAAAGTCATGAAATGTCTTAACTGCAAAAACTACAGCATTTGAAACAAATCTAAAACAAATATTATATAAAGAAATATAATGAAAGAAAGAAATGTAAATTTAAAATTTTGCCTTCGCTGGAACTCAAACCCGGGGCCTTTGAGATAAAAAAACTCACTCGACCGTTTGGTTTTATTCATTTTGTTTGTGTATATTTAATGATATTTAAGTGATACATGACTGTGTTTCCCAAAAAATTTCGAAGTCGTTGGGACTGTCGAAAACAGTTCAAACTAGAATTGTCACAATATGGCCTTGTCACAAAACTATGGCATCCATTCGAAAGAAATGGACAGAGAGAGAATGCTTTAATTTGCGAATGGTCAACGGTGTATTTAAAAAAAAAATAATTTCAATAGGTGCCATAACTCAATGTTACAGCTATGTACCAAAAATAATTTACATATGTGAAGCCTTTCCTGAGTTATTGTCCATGTTTTTCAGGAATTTAAGTCAAAAAGGTGCCATAACTGTGTCAAAATTTAGTGGTTTGAAACCAAACTGGAACTTGACTGGCATTTTATGATGCTACAAATGTGTACCAATAATATTTTTAATATGTCACGCCATTGTTGAGTTACCGTCAGGAAACCATGTTTTTAGGGAATTTAAGTCAAATAAAGGGCCATAACTCTGTCAAAATTAAGTGGTTTGTAACCAAAGTCGAATTTGACCCATATTTTATGATGCTACACATGAATATAAAAAATTATTTGAATATGTCAAGCCATTCTTGAGTTATTGTCCGAAAATCTTGTTTTTAGGGAATTTAATCGAAAATGGGCCATAACTCTGTCAAAATTTAGTGGTTCGTAACCAACATCGAACTTGACCTGTATTCTATGGTGTTACACATGTGCACCAACAATTATTTGAATATGTCAAGCCTTTCTTGAGTTATCATCCGGAAACCAAAAACCAACAGACCGACAAGCTCACTCCTATTATACGCCCTCTAAACTTCATTTGTGGGGATATAAATAGGAAAGTCCGAAATAGCAATGTTCTCTATTGTACTAATCATTTTATAGTTGTGTTAAATTACAGCATGTGTATATACAAAGGTTCATAAATAAAGATTGTAAATTTGTCAGCATTGTTTGTTACTCACAATTAAATTTCTCTTCTGTATATCCAATTAACGTTGATTATTTATCCACGCATCGATCATCACTTGGTAAATCTGAGAAAAATGGAAGGTCCGAAAACTTAACCAAGCGACGACTGCCGACTTATCACACCTTCGATAGACAGTTTGGGCTTAGGTGTGACTTTAATACATTGTGTGAAAAGCAAAGTTGGGACCGGAATTTTAGTTCGAAATAGAGATGAGTTCGAAATAGGCAAATTCAAATAAACGACTGATATTTTAGTTAAATAAAGAATGCAAAAAATCGGAACCGAAAAAATAGTTTGAAATTGTGATTAATTCGAATTAACGGTGTTCAAAATAGCAGTGTTCAACTGGACTGATGAAAAGCGCTACAAATGCTATATAATTGTATGCATAAACAAAACGATATTTCTAACATATTTCTAAGTCATAAGTGCTATTTATTTGTATAAAATGATGAATTGCTTTTTGGAATCTATGACAAAAATTGCAATACCTGTCAATATGCCAATCTGTGAACAGTTCCCTTTAAAGGAACTATATACAATTGGTCACTTGCCTTAGATAAGTCACCTGCTGATGCGGCTGGAGTTTTATTTTTGTACATATTTAATAGATCTAATAAACCTCACACCCATTTCTTTGCCAAAAAATATGTTATAAGAAGAAATAATAATAGAAAAAAGAGAAAATACTAGAAAATTGTATTCAAATATGTACAAACACAGAGCTCAATTAGTCTTGCACCATTATTTTATATTTAAGAAATAGTTTTCTATTTTCTGATGCGTAGGAATTAAACCATGATGGCGTAACTGGAACTAGTTTATACTATGATCCGCTCAAAATCGAGACTTCTTTTTGTGTTGTTAATTGGGTAGTATAGAAAAATTAGCAAGTATCATGTTATAATTAAAGATATGTCAGGCTAGCCTAAGATACAAAATACATTATCTTCCTGAAGCACTTGGTGTTTTGCTAAATTTCCATGGTAACATGTGATGCATTTTGCATGAATATGTTGTTATTCTATATTAGATACTATTCTAATGGCAAATTACAACATTTAAAGTTTCTTCAAAGGAAAACGAAGACTTATAATTCCTTTTAACATCAATTAATTGGAAAACAGTGCACAGAAAGACGTAAATGGTATTGAATTAAGAATATGCAATAACAAAAATCAAAGCACACATACTTTGATATTATTTATCTGTATTTTTAATAAATCCACAGAGCAACAATAAGGCACGTATTTGCGTAAATACCCTATTCTGAAACGCCATTTACTCAAGTAATTATTTAAACTTTAATTGGTGACAAAATTCAATTCATATAATGAATACCTACTCAAAAAATGCAAACGAGAATGGGCAAAGATTGGTCAGTGTTTAACTGATTATCATGACATATAGTGAATATATGAGTGTTCAATACAAGCTACATAATGACACATGACCTGTAGCATTTTGACTGCATCATTTATACATAGCTGTAAAATGGCAGGCATATAGGTTACAAGCTGTGTGCTACAGTTTTACACAATTTGAGTATTGCCAACTTGATTCTGGCAAAATCCTTATCTGTTGCTCTGTATCCACTCAGTCAATAATCTTAAAACTGCTGAAATGCATATTTCACAAATTGGAAATTAACATACATGGCAACAAGGTCTTGTATTTGGCTTTTTCATTGGACTTTATATAACTTCATAAATGAAAAAAAAAAATAATCTTTTTAATTTCAAATAAAAATATTGTTGATAATATTATGATATTAATGGAAGATGACAAGTATGATAACTGGATGATGACAATGACAATGATGATGAAAATGATGATTTGATTATGATGAAAATGATGATGACAATGATGACGATGACGATGAAAATGACGATAATGATAATGATGATTTGATACTGAAAAATATGATTTGATGAGGAAAATTATGATTTGATGAAGAAAATTATGATTTGATGATGATGAAAATGATGATGACAATGATTATTTGATGATGATAACAATAATGGTGATGACGACAATGATGATTTGATGATGATTAATAGTTGGAAATATCCAATGGCCGCTGATTATCTGCATTAGTCAAAAATGTCTAAAATTAATAACATAGACCATCATCGACAACAGTAATGTACTCGAGCAATATATTAATTTATACACAATAATTCAAGTGTCCTGCCCTGTTATCAAGAGAAAATTTATATCTACAAGCAGATGGTTTCCAATAAATAATGACTATTGCCAGCAACAATAAAAACCTCTCCTGATTTTATGGTTACATACATATTTATCTTGTTGACTGCGTTCAACAGGGAATTATTCGTGTTAATAATTCCATAAAAGTGTGGTATTAGCCCTCTTGAGACCTGGGCAAATGGCAAAAATATGATACTAACCCGCTAAATGGCATATTCATATGTCAAATATAAATAAGCAAAAATTGTGTGTGTTTTTTTTTTTACATTTAATCAAGCAATTTAAAAATAGATGTAACAAAGTGATAAGTGATTAAGTTGGCTAATAGCAGTTGCTATTCTTAAACTGTTGAGAAATTAGAATAATATGAGGCTTGTCGTGGAAAAACCTGGCTTAAAGCATGTGCGTAAAGTGTCATCCCGGATTAGCCTGTGTAGTCTGCACTTTCCACCTACAGTGGATTCATGTTTAGAAGAGACTTCCTTGAAACAAAAAATACCCTAAAAGCGGAAAGTGTCATCTCGGTTTAGCCTGTGCGGACTGCACAGGTTAATCCGGGACGACACTTTACGCACATGCATTTAGCCCGGTTTTCCCATGACACGCCTCATATCTATTTTAAGTTCGTGAATCCTTTCAACACTTAACACTAATCAAGTGCATCTAATCAATTAACGACTTAAAGCTACAAAAAGCATGTTCGAGCCAAACAAACAATGTTTGTGTGAAAACTGTAACTGTGAGAAAAGCATTGAGCCTTTAAAAAATCTTACCCTTGTGAATTCGAGCCAAACAACAGAAACTGATATGAATACGTATATAGCAATAATATATAATTCCCTCAAAGAAAATTCATGCCAACAAAAAATTCACAACAAGCATTGGGAGTCGACTGTAGTTCATGCACAGTCTTTGCCATAAATATGAAACTCAAACTCCCTTGTATGCCTACTAACACTTCCCTTAAGTGTTTCATAATGATTCCATAAAAAGTTATTGTCTGTACTAACTGAAGGGGACGCCCCCACCGTCGATGCCGACAACAACGCCGCCGCCGCTTAAGGTAACCCCTATGTCGCCTTTTCAGGTGACACAACAACACAGCATGTTCTGCCATTTGCATAAATATATAAGAATCGTGAAGCTAATAAATACTTTCCTATTTGGCTTTATGCCTTAGACTCAACAAAATTCATTTATCTGAAACATGGTTCATAGCTCATTGAATGTTCCGTAGTATGAAAATAACAATGCATAAAATCTTATCATTTAACAAAAATATAATGGTTAGTTTTTGCTTCAGTTTCAATCATTTTTACATAGAAAACAAATCACTCATAATAGAATTCATATGACAATAAAACAGAACTGTTAATCAATGTAACAAAGTATATATTTTCAACCACTAAAACAACATAATCCCAATAAATTCCATTTTAACAGATCTATAAAATAGTTACACAATTATATATTGCTAACTGCATACTTCTATTAAAAATATCCATACAAGTTAGTATTGAACTTACCTGTAAATATCATTAAACATGTATTTAAAAGTACCAACAAAAAACACAGAAGGCTTTTTAGAAAACATTACAACAAAACAAAACAACATATATACAAGAAAACTCACACATATCTGGTTTCCATGGAAATAAAGTGCTCCATCCTTTGTCCTCAATAACATCGGCTTTTCTACAAGCAGAACGCAAACTCATGAAAACTTATTTCAACTTATCACTCCTTCAGTCCTTTGTTTGAATTTTCAAACTCTAAGTAAATCATTTAGATAAACAGCCGAGTTTACAATATAACCTTGGCTACCCTTTCAAAATCTAACTTAAATATTGATGGCTTATGCAAATAAACTTGGGTGAAGAACATTTAGATAATACCACTACTCGGATAATTACTTTATAGCAGGCAAAATTACAGCCCTTGGAACAAATGAATTCAGCGATATCTTATGGGCCTGTAATTATATTACGGAACACACACATTCATGAATGCTTGCATTTGAATAGTTTCTTTATTTGTTCAGAAAAAAAGTCAAATATATTTTGCTTAAAAATCCTCTTTTGTGAATACACGAACCATTGATAATGACTATGAATAAGGCTGTTTGTAACATAAAATGAATATTTCTTGAATACATAATCCACTATAAGTACAGAAATATATAACCCACTTTTAAGTAAAGAAATACATAACCCACCTTTAAGTAAAGAAATATATAACCCGCTTCGAAGTAAAAAAACAAACTCACATCGAAGTAAGAAATATATAACCCATTTTGAAGTAAGAAATAAATAACTCACATTTAAGTAAGAAATATCTAACCCACTTTTAAGAAAGAAATACATAACTCACATTTACTTAAGAAATAAATAGCTCACTTTTAAGTAAGAATTAGATAACTCACATTTAAGTAAGAAATACATAACTCATTGGTAAGTAAGCAATGCATGACTCAATCACTTTAAAGTAAGTGGTGCAAAATCTTGATAATGTGTCCTCAATTCTGCCAAATAATCATACTATATTTGAGGTATTAATGCATACGTTTTCATTTATTTATTTTCTCATTTTGTTCCACTAGAAACACCACAATAACACGAAACATGTTTTATTTATAATAGAACAAAAATAATTCAAGGTCATCAACACTGATGAAAGAAATGCATGACTTCAAGGACAACACTGCTGTAAAACATGTGATAAGGTGGCAGAACTCACTTACAGTCAGGCAGTTATTTAATTAGTTTCAATTTCATATACGTGTACTATCATAATTACATGTATATGAAATTGAAACTAATTTAATAACTGCCTGACTGTAAGTTAGTTCTGCCACCTGATCACATGATTTAATTGGTTTCTATTTCACTACAGTACAGTGCACACTATTTGCAAAGTGAATGTATTTGAAACTGAGCTTTCTGGTAAAAACTTTAATAACACCAAATAGAGAATTGTATTTGTAGCTTACATTTGGCAATATTTTATCCACAGTTCCTTAGAAGATCTACCAAACCAACCTAATTTAGACCGTAGATATACTACATACCTCTGCACCTGTTTTTCTGATATAGATAGTACTATATACATGTACATGGATAGTAATTCTGTATAGTGTAGTCGCCTGTATATAGGTTAGGCTTATCATTTTCTTGCCATATCAGTTTTAATGTATCAATATTTGCATTGCACAATAAAGTTCCACCTCTATCTGTATTGAAGACTCTACTGCCAAAAAGTCCTATTTCAACTTATATGCAAGACTTTATTACCAAAGGGTCTATCTATTATATGAAAATGGTAAGGATTCTTGGTAAAGGAAGAGAATTTATGCTTCAGTTCACTCATCCTCCAAACTGGAATGATTAACAACATTTTACACATGTATTGGAATGATTAACAACATGTTTAACATGTATTTGGAATGATTAACAACATTTTTAACATGTATTGGAATGATTAACAACATTTTAAACATGTATTGGAATGATTAACAACATTTTAAACATGTATTGGAATGATTAACAACATTTTTAACACGTTTTTGAATGAATTTCAGTCTTAATTTCTACAGTAATGCCTTAATAACAATAGAACTATAACAGTTACTGAAGCATCTTCGAATAAGTGTTCAGTTCTGACACAATTATCTGGGACTTTTTAAACTTCAAGGATTTTTTTAATTTAGGCCAAATGGAGGAAGCAATATTTTCAGTAATTTCTAGTATTTAGTATTAATTACGGTCCTTACAACAGAAGTTAAATCTGGTGGATTTTATTTAATTTCTTTATGATGTCGAAAGCCAACTATCAAATTAAATTTTTCAGTCATTCAACAAATAATTTCAGGCAATTAGTAGATAGTTAAGTAATTACTTTCAGCAATTGTGAGAACCCACGGAAGTTATTAAAAAAAAATCTACATGTACACGATAAAATGTCTTTAAGTCAACACCTGTTCCATTTTCTCAAAGTAATAATTTCCTACATTTTTTTGTCCTCAAATTAGAATTACAACAATTAAAATCTAGAACTCTACCATTATCATGACCCTAAATGGATTTTGGATAATTTGCCCTATTACCGACTCCTTATACACCTTTAAAACCCTAGCCGTAGATATTTTCCCATTTTGCCAGGTAACAGGTTTTAAAAGCGTACCTGGGTTTATTCAATGATCAATTGAACTCACCTACTTGGATACATACTTTTCAAAGTCTAAATAAAAATCTTTCGGTGTGCCGTTATCTCCACAATAAGCAGCTATTTCCGGCTTATGTTTACAAAGCTATCTACCATTGCAGCACGCGGTTGTGATAGCGACTCCATTATAACTGTATACATATTTATATAGGACCATTCAGGGACGCCATGTCAACCAGCATTAAGGTGCGATCAAGCGACCACCGATCGCTGTTCACGATAATAGTGAAAAATACACTAACCATTTGAGAAGATAATCAAACCGATAATTTTGTTACGTTTAAGATAAAAGAAAACTTAAGTTGTAACTAAGTTTTATAGAGCAGTTTAATGTACTAGAAAAACAATTAATTAGTTATTAGGATTTTTAAAAATAATCATATCATTAACTTTTTTTTTCATAGATGAATTGACCATAACATTTTCTGACTGTTATTAAAAGGCATTTATTTAACTTCAAATATCAATTCAATGTACAGCATAATTTTTTTGTAAAAATATAACTGAGTATTAAAATATTCTCTCTAAACGTCTGTAACACAGTTACAAATTAACTTTTCCCATGTTGATTTTAATAAAGCATGCCTATGTTTCACTTGACCCAAGTTGACTTTCATGAAAAGACCCCGTACACTTTAAAAAATTGTTAACTTTCACAGAAAATATGAAAAATTGCTTTGCAGAAAGTACAAGGACACTCCCAAATTAACTTTCATGGAGACCATGGTGTGTACTTTAATGGAAAATGGCTCTGTACATGTACAATTCCAAGATTAAACTGTACACTTTTATTTTAACTCTGTTAATGTTACTTTCATGAAAAATAGCTTCGTATATGCACACTCCCAAGTTTCATGTAAAATGGCCATGCAAACTGACAGAAAAAATATCTATGTACATGCGCACTTCCAAGTTACCTTTCATGGAAAATTGACCATTAAACTTTCATGCTAACTTTCATTGCAAAAAACTCTGTACATTTTAATGTCAACTTTCATGGAAAATGGCTCTGTACACATTAACATCAACTAATGTAAACTCATGGAAAATGGCTCTGTACACTTGAATGTCACTTTTCATGGTAATTGGCTCTGCACACTTTAATGTCAATGTTCATGGAAAATAGCTCTTTACACTTGAATGCAAACGTTCATGGAAATGGCTTCACATACATTAATGTAAATTCATGGAAAATAGCTCTGTACACTTTAATGTCAATGTTCATGGAAAATGGCTCTGTACACATTAACATCAATGTTCTTGGAAAATGGCTCTGTACACATTAATGTTAATGCTCTTGGAAAATGGCTTTGTAAACATCAATGTCCACGTTCATGGAAAATGGCTCTGTACACTTTAATGTCAACGTTCTTGGAAAATGGCTCGTATACATTAATGTCAACTTTCATGGAAAATGGCCCTGTATACTTTAATGCAAACTTTCATGGAAATGGCTTCATACACACTAATGTAAACTCATGGAAAATGGCTCTGTACACTTTAATGTCAACTTTCATGGTAATTTGCTCTGCACACTTTAATGTCAATGTTCATGGAAAATGGCTCTTTACACTTTAATGCAAACGTTCATGGAAATGGCTTCGCATACATTAATGTAAATTCATGGAAAATAGCTCTGTATACTTTAATGTCAATGTTCATGGAAAATGGCTCTGTACACTTTAATGTCAACTTTCATGGAAAATGGCTCTGTAGACATTAATGTCAAGGCTCTTGGAAAATGGTTCTGTATACATTAATGTAAACTTTTATGGAAAATGGCTCTGTACACTTTAATGCAAACTTTCATGGAAAATGGCTCTGTACATTTATATGCAAACTTTAAACGAAATGTTACTGTTACATTCTCAATATTAATAACAATGAAACATTAATTGTTATCATCATCATCATCATCATCATCATAAGTAGTAGTACTAGTAGCAGCAGCCACAGCAGTAAATATTTTATTATTATAATCACCTGTTACAAAACTGTTTCAACGTTTTCCCTCTATTTTTACGATGTGGGTCCCATCTTAAAGCCCTGAAAAAAGTCAAGTTTCTTTATGAAATGTCGCTAAGGCTATCATTATTTACTTGCAGCATGCATCTGTACTTTCTCCTGGGGCACATTTGCTCTACGTTAAAGGGGCGTATCGATGGTAGGGCAACAATATTTGCAAAAATATATATTATTCACAAAGAATTATTATTCAAGTTAAATACGATGGTTCTGTTTTAATAAACATGAGGCACACATATATCATTTTATTGCATAAACATTGGCCATAGACGACACTTTTGTGGGAGCGCAAAAATTAGTAGCATTAGTAAAATCAATATGAATGAAACGTACATGATGTAACATTACGCGCATGCGTGCCATTGATAAACGTTGCATGGGAACACTAAAGACATTGTGGGCATCAGTAAGAATCCGACTAGAACTAAGTCTCCCAAAATTCTTTTTTCATCTTTGTATATACTTTTTTTCTAAACAATTCCATCAATATATTGATACTAATTAAAAATATAAAAGAGAAAAATAGGAAATTGTTTTGTTTTAATATATGTCTATATGAATGTGAAATACCTTGATATGATCCTTTAAAGCACCACTACCAGTCCACTTATATTCAATATAACATTAATGGATAGTGCACACGGCATTTGCAAATCAAAACCTGGCAAATTATCAATAATTCATTTGAATAGGTATAATGATTACACCTAAAAAACGAATACAACAGTATGTTTTGCCAACAAACAATAACGTATCACATTGAAAAAACGTGAATTAAATTTTCTGTTTAAAGGGGTTTTCAGCATACGTATGATTATAATGTAGATTTTTTTAAGTATATATACACGGTTAGAAGACTCAGGGCATATACATGTTTACAATGATATCAACTTATAAAAATCCTAAAGCCTTTATTTTTGTAATGCATTAGGCCATGTTTCCATGAGTCTGTATCCGTATCAGTATATCCGCATCCATATAAAAATTGAACATATTAAAAATTGTTGTCCAGTTCCATGTCTCCGTATCCTTATGTCCGGGTCCATAAAGTGCTAAAACTAAAAACTGACAACATACGGACGCCATTTAGCAAGATGAAAGGCAAAACATATGCTGTGAAAACTAACGAAAACAATGTAGATATACTGTGAATTCGCGGGGTACAAATTTCGCGCACTTGCGATCGAGGACACATTCGTGCGGTCTTAAATTCGTGCAACTACGATTTTGAAAAAAACACACAAAAAAACAAACAAACGAGAATTGGTTTTTACACAAAATATGCGTCAATATAAACACGTATATTAGTACCGGATTAGGCTCGCAGATTTAGGCGAGACAATAGGTATAATATATTATGTTATGTCTTTTTGGCTCCACATCGCAGGCGCTAATTCTATACTCAAAAAATCAACTTGTGAAAAGTAACATCTTCATGTTCCTCCTTTAACTCATTGTATTACGAGTGTTCAAAATCATGCCTTTGCGCAACTGTGTTTTCGAAATACAATTTTGCTATTATGCGTTACAAAATTTTTATACAAAGTGAAGATCTCAATGTACTCTGCGCTGTACAGTGTTTTTATGGTAATCAATGCACCCACGCTTTCCGTGCGGATGACGTGACGTTGTTCATGTCGGCATAATTTTCGCGAGCTTTTTTAGCAGAACAAAGGATTAACATGGAATACACATGCAGTTTAATGGTAAAATAGAATTTGTGTTTACAGCACGCGAACAGTAATGTTCGGAAAGGTGTTTCGAATTGCGAATTGATTATACGCGATTTGAAATTAATTACAAGGAATAATATTAGATCTTCATTATTTTGTATACAAATGGAATATTCTACATATGAATATAGCACATTAAGGATGTTAACAACAATGAAAAAGGCAAGTGAATTACGTTTATGTTTTGAGGTCAAGAAAATGGGGTATAGTGTATACATGTATATTTATATATATGGACCCTGAGAATCGCCATATAGCAGATCTGCAGTGTATTACCGCATTTAAATGTACGAAAACGCCCACAATTTAATTTACTCGAAAAAAATATGCATTCATTAATCAGAATGAAACATTCACAAACATACATTAAAAACATTCGCATCCTAACATATTGGCCTATCTGTGTATATTTACCAACGATTATCAAACTACATTTGAATGAACGCGTAAGCTCCCAATGTGTTGCTACACTACGAAATCGGTAAATATTCGCGGTGGTCCACCACGAAAATTAGTGATTCCACAGTACATTTATATATTCTAAATAGTAGTGAGTCTGTTGGAATAAGTTTAATGCTCATAAATTAAAGGTAATGTTGGAATTGAAAATATGCTGTCAAATGCAGGGGATTTGTTGTGGAATTGATAAACTATTCATAAATGTTAGGGAATTTGCAAGATTTCATGGCTGCTGCCATCCTTAACAAGAGCTGTCAGAGGGCAGCGCGCTCGACTATTCGAAATATTTTAGTTGGTACATATTTCGGATAGTGGAAGGGGCATACATTTGTTAAAATACAAAACTTTTAAGTGAAGCCTTGTATAGTTTATACATTTTTGGAACGAAAACTTTAACCACAAAATCTATGTAAACAGTGTGCATAACTCTGTCAAAATAAAAAACAGAGTTATGGATAATATTGCCCCTGATACAAGAGTTGATGACAAAGGTTAGTTCCTAGTTTCAAGTGAATAACTTATGTAGTTTCGAAGTAACAAAATTTGAATATAAACTAACCCGAAAATCTATGTGAAAAACGGGCATAACTCTGTCGAAATACAAAACAGAGTTATGGGTACTGTTGCCCCTGATACTAGAGTTGATGACAAAGGTTAGTTCCAAGTTTCAGGTGAATAACTTACGTAGTTTTGAAGTTACCAAACTTTTGAATATAAACTTTAACCAGAGAATCAATGTGAAAAAAGGGCTTAACTCTGTCAAAATACAAAAAGAGTTATGGGGAATGTTGCCCCTGATACTGGAGTTGATGACAAAGGTTAGTTCCAAGTTTCAAGTAAATAACTTATGTAGTTTTGAAGTTACAAAACTTGTGAATATAAACTTTAACTGAAAATCTAAGTGAAAAAGGGTCATAACTCTGTCAAAATACAAAACAGAGTTATGGGGAATGTTGCCCCTGATACTGGAGTTGATGACAAAGGTATATTCCAAGTTTCAAGTGAATAACTTATGTAGTTTTGAAGTTACAAGACTTTTGAATAAAAACTTGAACCAATTCATACGCGGACGCAGACGCCAGGGTTAGTAGGATAGCTCACCTATTCTTGGAATAGTTGAGCTAAAAATAAGTATGCTTATAAAATGTCGACATTTTGGAAGCTAGATTCAAAAGGAGAAACAACACTAAATAGACGGGCAGGGACACATGCGAACATACATCTGAATTGATATTTTGCGGATACATATGCGGATACGGACTCGGATACGGACTCCTGGAAAGGTAGCCCTAAACGAAACTTTTACCGCATGTTCTTTTCCCATCCCTGCTGGTAATGACATTCGCCTATTTCTGAAAAAGTACCATTAAAAGGAGAAAATAGTGCAAAATTGGTCATGCTTACAATGCTTTTACTCCACCCGACCACCTCGGATGTCACCACCAGACATTTCTTGACACCTCCAAATGACTTGTGGTCTGTGGGTATCCTAACTGTGCCTTTATCGTAACAGTGTTATTAAATACTGATTTTTATTTAAAATGACTCATTAAATGTAAACATGTTACTTATGTTAAAGTAGCCCAAAGGATGTAATTGCAAACCGAAGAGCATATACTGTATATATATATACATGGCTTTGTTTAGACGCTGAAAATGGGTCTTTGGCACAAAAGGCAACTATTACCCTCAATTTTGTAGAAAGAGCACAAATAATCCATGTGTAAAGTTAAATTTTGGGTAAAAAAAATCAAATGAAAATCAAATGAAATAAATAGGCCGGCCATAATCTCACATGAGCAAATTTGTTACAGACAAACTGAAAAATAAACCTGTCCATACCAGAGCATTGCTTCTTCTTCACCAAAAGGGCAATAACTCTGGTGTCTGATAAATATCAAAGACTAATATTATTGTCATTCATAATATATGCAAGCTGGCTTAAAGATGGCTAAAAATGAAGTCCCTATGTATATAACCAGAACAATTCTGTTAAGGCCGCAGTGCTGGATACAGTGTCCGCTTTGTGATTTTGCGATTATGAGTTCCACCCCTACTTGGGAGGCATTCAAATGATCTTTCACAAAAGACATCAAGCAGGGGCTTTGCTTCCTTTAGGCACGGCACGTGCCTATACATTTTTTGCAGAGATTTAAAAATTTAAATATGCCAAAAATGCAATAAAAGCAAGAGGGGAGATGGGAGTGAGGGGATCTTTCTTCGCTGTGTTGATACTTCATTGTTTAACGAGTCGATTACGTCAATGTGAAATAAATTTCATGAAACACATGCTTATTTGACAATTATTTTTTAAAATCAGGGTTTAGCTGAAGTTAGTTGTTTGTAGCCATATACGAGTATAAACACTCCTAGCCCAAATTATCGCTTACAGCATCATTTTGTAGATTCTGCCTATTGTGCCTATACATTTTCTGAACCCAAGCTACGCCCCTTATGATCTTTCACCAAAGACACCAAGTACTGGTTCTACCCAAGACGCGGACTCGTAAGTGTCTCAATAAGCCTCTGGCTTTCGACACAATCAAGCTGAAATAAATAGGTTTAAACAAACTTCTTGATGGATTTCTATAATGTAAGAATGTCCACAATGCGAACAGCTTAAACTTGTTACTTTGTTTCCAGGAGACTTACATGTACTTGGAACAGTTTCCAGGAGACTTACATGTACTTGGAACAGTTTCCAGGAGACTTACATGTACTTGGAACAGTTTGCAGGAGACTTACATGTACTTGGAACAGTTTGCAGGAGACTTACATGTACTCGGAACAGTTTTCAGGAGACTTACATGTACTTGGAACAGTTTCCAGGAGACTTACATGTACTTGGAACAGTTTCCAGGAGACTTACATGTACTTGGAACAGTTTGCAGGAGACTTACATGTAATTGGAACAAAAACTGAGCCTTTTAAATGCTAAAATAATCTTCAATGTTTTTTTGGGCTTTACTTTATATCATAGGCAACCGTGATCTGTGTCATAATAGTATGTGTGGTCATAATCCAGGGGTTAAAGGTGTGTTAAGCGGAAGTATACGCAGCTATAAATCACAGCTTATTGACTTTGTTTGAATACCACATTGGATAGCAACTTGTGATGTTGAATATATTGAGATAAATACGCCCCAAAACTACTTAGGGCCTTATCTATGAATCGATTTCCATGTAAATGCATTTTGTTTAGTTTCCTTTTGCTTAAAGTTTCAATAAACAGTAGATTTGTAAAAAAAAACTTCCTGATAAATGAACCATTTTATTAAATATTTTCTGATTGTTTCTTTTAAGGGTTTTTAAACTGTAGTCTGACAAGAACAATTATATGTAAAAAAACACACACAATAAAATCACTTTATGCAGGCTGAAAGGCCCATTATCTATAAAATATCCCGAACTTAATTTGAGGTGTGTCATGGGAAAACTGGGCTTAACGCATGTGCGAAAAGTCTGCACAGGCTAATCCGGGATGACACTTTCTGCCTAATTTCTGTGTTTATTAGAGACTTCCTTGAAACAGAAAATACCATAAAAGCGGAAAGTGCATTAAGCACATACATTCAGCCCTGTTTTCCCATGACACGCCTCAGTTTAGTTCAAATCCTAAGTATTGACTAACAGAAAGCGTCTAAAATTTGGAATAAGACTGAGAATTTTTTTTCATAAAATCTGGGCCGGTATTTATATACATTCTTGGTCGAAAATTTAACAAGAAAAATATGGAATTTCTGAAATTTTATTAATGGAATTTGACACAGTCAATATCATTCCCAGTGTATATAAATATTTATTAATTATCATACACAACAGATCAATCCGGGTTTTGCTGCGGATAGTTTAAACTCCTTGCCAGCTATTGTTAAAGGATTAATTTCCATTCATAAAAAATCACAAACATTACCACATGCTCATTTGAATATCACAAATAAATTCCACATGCTCTTTTGTATGAAATCGTTTAATCGCTAAACATGTGATATCCAATTTCAATGATTGGGATTGGTTAATACTGCAGATTAATTTGAATATGATGGACATTTTTGGAAGATTCTATTGTTCCAAAGCATATTGTTTCAAACACACATTTAATTTTGACTTACTTTCAACTTAAGTTAAGAATAACATAAGAACCTTTATAAATACAGGCCCAGAATCTATGTAAGATGTGAGTGTTGAAACGGTCTTGCATGTTTTATATAAAATCTGTATTATTATTGGAGCACTTGTCCTAGTCGCTTTTCATTTTCATGCATCATTATTTGGAAAGTAAACTAACTGATAGATACTCACAACACTTGCTTTATTACTTTCGAATGACTCCATTTAAATAATACCTCTGGAAATCTAGATTGGATGCTACTGTAAGCACATTAGTACAGTACATCAGCTGCATCTATTTTTTTCACCATCAGATGCCATCAAAAAGCAATCAATCCAGTGAATGATTGTTTCCATTACATACAAAACACATCATGCCAATGAGTTACCTGGACTTGTTGATGTACATCATAGGTGTACTTGTTGGTGCTGATTTTACTTACCAGTACATGGACATAACATTTTTTACTTGGCAGTAAAATGTACAGAGTCTGCCATTTGATGTTATGTACAAAACTGTGTATTAAAATAAGGAAACGGTAAAATATTAACTCTGATGAAATGTCTCATAAATCACTTAAACAAAACATCTCATCTTTCTTAAAACCTTTGTAGTTCCTCTGTCATACATCAAACATATATCTTACCTACCCTCTCTGAAACTACTTATAGTAGTATATATCCCTCTTGCACCAAATATCTCACATACCTCCCCTCTCATACCACACATAGTTCCCCTCTCATACATCCCCTCTAACACCAAAAATCTCACATACCTCCCCTCTCAAGCCACTCATAATTCCCTCTCATAGATAGATAGATAGATAGATAGATAGATAGATAGATAGATAGATAGATAGATAGATAGATAGATAGATAGATAGATAGATAGATAGATATATAGATAGATAGATAGATAGATAGATAGATAGATAGATAGATAGATAGATAGATAGATAGATAGATAGATAGATAGATAGAGGCAGGCAGGCAGACCGACCGACCGACCGATCGATCGATCTAAGGATGACACAAAAAAGAGATAATATAATCTCTTATTTCCATTGTGGTCCTTTAAATAAATATGGTATGACATAGGAAGACCTATCACAAACAAAGGGAAAGGAAATCACAGACTGAATTAAAATGAAAGACTGTATATATCACATAACTGATTGCTTTATGTGTATGATATAGTAATATATCACATTAAACATGATACTAATTTTAAAAACTCTTAATATACTAAATGAAGTAGTTTAAGACTTTTTTTACATATTACAAATTATATAAGACTTGCAGATAATACACCAATCTGATCGTTCACCTTAACCTTGAAAGCTTTGAAATATTCCTGATACTTTGTGGCAGACTGTTCCACAGTGAACAAACCTGATCAGCAAATGTTTTCTTACCAAACCCCTTAACTTTAGGGATGGCAAGACAGAAAGAGTCTTTAAAAGAGACATCTGTATTGCCCACTATAGGGTCAGTTGTCATCCGAAAACGTGTAGGATATTTACGTATTTCACTTGCTGGTAAAATATTCTTTCATATAAGCTGGAGCTATGCCAGACTTTAGCTTAAAACAGGACCTAAAATAACCCTGCTTTCGATTGGTAAACAATTCAGGCGAACAAAATGCTCTTTATGTATATGTGCCAGCGGGTCCAGGTCTAGAATGAATCTTATGAGTTCATTTTGGGTCACTTGTAGCTTGTTCGGCAGTTCTTGGGTTATACTATGGAACCACACTGATGAAGCATAATCAAATGTACATTGTATAATAGACATAACCAACAGTTTTTTTGTATGCTGAGTGAGAAATTCTTTTTTCCTATATAAAAATTTCAATCTTGATTTTGCTTTCTTTATAACAGACCTTGCCATAGTTTCAAAGACAAACTTTGATCAAGGGTTGCACCAAGGTATCTGATTGTTGCTTTAGAACCAATGGCATGATCTTTACAATTAATATCTAGATGAGATTGTGACCTCAGCTTTTGCTTGGAACCAAACAAAATCGATTCAGTTTTTCCCAAATGCAGGGAGAGTTTGTTACATATAAGCATCACTTACAATATTCAAATTTTGCATTAAAAAAGTTTCAATATCTTTCTTACACTTTCAGACATCGCGAAACTTATGAGGTGCTCAGCAGACACGTTGTCTGACAGCCTTCAACATTATGTCAGACAACCAGATTGAAAGTCAGACGCACACTGTGAAATTAGTAGAATTTGATACAATTCTGTCAGACAAAATGTCTGGCAAGCGCTTTGGATCTGTCGGACATTAACAAAATGTGTCACACATGTCTGACAGTCTGACACATTTTGCTATGTCTGCACTTTGCAGAAACTAAAATAGCAGAATCATCTGCATATAGAAGTAGTTTATGTTTTATAATTGCAGACATATCATTAACATATATTAGGAATAGCAGAGGGCCGAAGATCCACCCTTGAGGGACTCCACGGGTAATTTTTGCTTTAGAAGACAATGTGCCTGATAAATCAACCCACTGGTGTCTGTCAGACAAATATGAAGATAACCAACTGACACTACTGACCTTTAAACCTAGAGCCTTAACTTTCATTAAAAAAATATTATGATTGACAGTATCAAAAGCCTTGTGTAGGTCAAGTAATATCATACCAACAATCTGACCTTGATCCATTTGAAAATGTATATAATCTGTTAAATTAATAAGGCAAGTGTCCATTGAAAATCTGTGTCTAAATCCTGATTGAAATTCATATAAGAGGTTATTTTGTAAGAGATATTGCTCTAATTGATCATAATTTATATAACTCTCTCTAAAACCTTAGAGATGATACTCAGGACAGAAACGGGGGATGATAGTTTCCAACATCAGTCTTGTTGTTTTTCTTGAACAAAGGCACAACACAAGCGGACTTCAAATCATCTGGTACTACACCTTGTATGATAGAAAAATTGATAACGTGTGTCAGTGGGCCAGAAATTATAGTGTCACAGTCTTTCACAAAACGCGATGGAATACCATCAAGACCAGTTGCCTTACTCTGACTAATACTATAATTTAAGAATTTAAAAACTGTAGTCTCAGACGCAATTGCAAAAGAGAAGCTTTCTGGTTTAACACCTTTAGAAGAATAAAAACTGAAAACAAAACTGCTTCCAAAATTGTTTAGACATTTAGGGAGTTTACCAATAAGACTTTCAGCAACAGTGTTATAATAACAATTAAATTTTTCGGCAACCTTCACCTTGTCAACACAAATATCACCGTCAATATTAAGACCAATATTGCT
Organism: Congeria kusceri; assembly: GCA_027627225.1. Classification (NCBI taxonomy): domain Eukaryota; kingdom Metazoa; phylum Mollusca; class Bivalvia; order Myida; family Dreissenidae; genus Congeria; species Congeria kusceri. Next base: position 55,089,049 of record CM051027.1, read on the forward strand.
TGAGCATTTATCTTTTTTACTAGAAAAACCCGAATTCTTAAGCCGTTTCCACAAGAATTTGGAGTCTGTATGACTATTTTCTTAAGATGATTTAAAATAATTCTTCTTTGCATTTGAAATAACAGTATTTGCCGTATTTCTCAATGCCCTGAACCTAGCTAAATTTTCAACGCTTTTGTTATTTTTGAAATTGTGAAAGGCTTTAAATATATATCCCCTCTTGCACAAATATTTCACAAACTTTCCCCTCTTACACCACTCATAGTGTCCCTCTCATATATCCCGTCTTGCACCAAATATCTCTCCTAACCTTTCCCTCTCTCACACTACTTATAGTTCCCCTCTCATATATCCCCTCTTAGACCATGTATCTCCCCATACCTCCCTCTCTCATACCACTCATAGCTGCACTCTATAATAGATCCCCTCTCACTACAAATATCTCTCCTAACCTCCCATCTCTCACACTACTTATAGTTCCCCTCTCATATATCCCCTCTCACTCCAAATATCTCTCCTAACCTCCCATCTCCCACACTACTTATAGTTCCCCTCTCATATATCCCCTCTCACTCCAAATATCTCTCCTAACCTTTCCCTCTTTCACACTACTTATAGTTCCCCTCTCATATATCCCCTCTCACTCCAAATATCTCGCCTAACCCTTCCCTCTCTCACACTACTTGAAGTTCCCCTCTGATATATCCCCTCTTAGACCATATATCTCCCCATACCTCCCTCTCTCATACCACTCATAGTTGCTCTCTAGAATAGATCCCCTCTCACTCCAAATATCTCTCCTAACCTTTCCCTCTCTCACACTACTTATAGTTCCCCTCTGATATATCCCCTCTTAGACCATATATCTCCCCATACCTCCCTCTCTCATACCACTCATAGTTGCTCTCTATAATAGATCCCCTCTCACTCCAAATATCTGTCCTATCGTCCCATCTCTCATACCACTCATAGATACTATCTAATACGGTATATCCCCTCTTACACTAAATATTCCACCTCCCCTCTCAAACACATCTCTCATATATCACCTATCACTAACAACTTTCTTAATTGATGCATAATGTATTTTGATCTCTTGTCATCTATTTTATGTTTAGATCTTTTGTCTTAAATAACAAGTTTCAGATAAATATGAAAATAAAAGTTCAATAATTAAAACATCACTAATAGTTTTTTTTCTGTCAATATTTCTTTATTTACCCTAGCTACTTTGATGTTACCAATAATTGGCATGATCAAATAAGAGCTCATTGAATCTACAGAGCAGAGGAAGACTTACTTCTGTACAACGCAATCATATTGGTTCCTTTCAAGCATAGATTCAATGGCTTCCCCAAGTACAACTAACATATGATTGGTCTACATACATTTTTTTTCTTTTCAGGATATTGTAGCCAAAAATAGGAGGAGCGAAATCATAGAAAATTCTGCTTTACATTCCGAAGATATCCGGTAATTCTTAAAGCACCAGCTTCAATAGAAACTTGGTCTTCTGGTTTGTGTTTGGATTATTCATGGATACTTACGAGCGGTCCCATCTCAGTAGAATCTGCACGTTTGGCCGGAAAACATGAATATTCTCTCCAATTGTGGTATCTGTGTTGTTTACTCAACGTTCTTTGTTGAAAACCCATTAGGGCATGTCATTGGATCTATGTTGACACAGACTTTGGATCTTGAATATACAATTAATGGTCTTAAATAAGCCACAACATTTTATATCATAAAGAAATGGCGCAAACATATTTTGTTGCATTCAGATATGACATGACAGATGAAAGCTTGTGTACAATGGTATATACCTTGATGCTGAGGTCTGGTGGTATCACTGAACCTCAAGGGAGGTGTATATACCTTGATGCTGAGGTCTGGTGGAATCACTGAACCTCAAGGGAGGTGTACATTTTCACAAGCCACTGGCACATTAGGATGCACATTCGTTCTCTGTGTTGCATTAGTGGACCTGCAATGATAAAAATACCTATCATTTAACAAATGGAAAATAAGGATCATTCTATCACTTGAAAAACACAGATCATTCTACCACTTCTGCATTACAGATCTTTCAATCACTGCTGAAATACAGACAATTCTACCAGTGCACTATTGAGGACTGACCAGTAGATACTTGTCAATCAAGGATTGAGTTGACCAATTATGGGTTTATATTTCAGTGGTAAATAATAGAATATGGTTGCAAAATGCAATTGATTTACTTCAAATCCTTGGACAAAACACCTTTGACAAACTGAAAGTGGAGCGATCTATGTTCGTCTACTGGTTAATTCTACCACTAGTGTAATATTGATCATTCTCCCACTAGATAAATATTGATCATTCTGCCATCAGATAAATACTGATCCTTATACACCTAGAAAAATACTGATCATTATGCCACTAGATAAATAGGGAATATTACATGACTGTGGTGTTCCGGTGGCTTGTATAACTCGAGTTGATTGTGTAACGCTGTATTCCACGAGCCCACAGGGCGAGTGGAATACAACTTTACACAATCAACGAGAGTGATACAACCCACTGGAACACCACAGTCATGTAGTATTCCATTTATTATATACCTCCTTAAGATCCAAACATCACAAATACGCTACGAAACAAACAAAATAATAACAAAATAGTACCGTTAAAGAACGCGCACGAACACATGTCATGTACATCAATGACGTCATTCAATTCAATCAACATGTTGCAACTGCGTCGTAGTGTCTATAAATAGAATAGGGTGTTTCCCAGTGTCGCTTCGAACTTTACGGAAATATACGATAATCAACGAACGTAAAAGTAGTCCAGTTTTTGCAGCCGTTGAATACGGAAAATTATTTCACAGTGTGAAATACGGAAATTTTATCTGGCCTATTGTATTTTATACCAAAAATACATCAGTATTTGAGTCAGATTGTCTATAGGTATATAATAAAGACTGATCTTTCTACCACTCGAAAAAAAACTTATCATTCTAACACAAAAATACTGAGCATTCTACCACTATATAAATACTGATCATTTTTATCACAAAAATACTGATCATTCTAATACAAAAATACTGATCTTTCTACCACTGGAAAACTACTGATCATTCTACCACTAGAAAAATACTGATCATTCTATCACTATAAAATACTAATCATTCTATTGCACAAAACAAACTCTTCGCATTATTGAATTTCTGGCATACAATTCAGTATATAATCTAATGAACCATTGCAACTCTTGTAGTGGAAAACACACATACAGCTGTCAAATTTTAACATCTGTACAAGAGAGACGGTAGGAAAAACTAGACAACTCTTATTTCCAGATTATAACTCCTTGTGATAATTGACCAGTTGCAAAAACATAGATCGCTCCACTTTCAGTTTGTCAAAGGTGTTTTGTCCAAGGATTTGAAGTAAAGTGATTGGATTATGCAACCATGTGCTATTATTTACCACTGAAATATAAACCCATAATTGGTCAACTCAATCCTTGATTGTCAAGGAGCAACTGGTCAATTCTACCACCTATATATGCCGTTTAACAAGCAATACGGCAGAAACCATGATTTAAAGACAACTTTTCCTACAATGATTACTGATAAATTAATAGGACACTGCATGCATTCCAGTCATCTACAGAACTCAATGTCCCAGATCCAGCCAGAATCATCGATTGCTGATCGGCTAAAAGCTGGATGTATATTAATTTTTGCTTGTTCTATTAAGCCATAGAGTAGATAACGCGATGACAATTGCTTCTCATCATGTCATGAATAGCAATCATGGAATTAAGGGTTGTAATAACGAGGTTTAATGGCATTGATCCCCATTACATTTACTTATATTCAAATGCAGCAAATTGTCTATTTGTTTAGCGCAGTGTTGGGTCTAATGTCAAGTTGCTTTACGTGGATTTGCTATGGAAATTAGTATTGACAACTATTATATAAATGTCTATCGACGGAACTCATGAGCTTTTTGTATCTGGAATATATCCAGACAAAACACACCAATTAACTGATAATCATAAGATATAAATGAAACAGGGAAATAGAAATACAGTGAAAACTGTCTTACATGTGAAGCAATTTTCAAGGTGGGTATGAATTACATGTAAACAGAATCACATCTGAATCAAGTCTGTAGAAAAACATGAAACTTTGTATCACAGGAAACAGAATCAAAGATGAATATAAAATTATAAAACCAGCTCAACTTTGTTATCTTGAACTCCCTGAAAGTTCCAGTTATGTCAAAGTGGAAAATAATTCCAGTCTATTTTTCTTCGTATTTTAAATAAAATAAATACATTTTCTGGAAGTTTTAACTGGAATTTGCGGTTATGTCGAAATGGTTTTCTGTCCTAACATGTATTTTCACGCTTATTTCTATCTCGCAGTGTTGACACCGTATTGAGCAACAACCAAATTTGTCACATACTGCAAACCTCTCAACACCTCTTTTCTCATATTTAAAGCAAAATAATGGTGAATTGGAATAACAGGTAGCAAAATCACTGATGAATAGGTATAACAGGTAACAGAGTCACTCATGAATAGGTGTAACAGGTAACAGAGTCACTGATGAATAGGTATAACATGTAACAGACTCACAGAAGAATAGGTGTAACAGGTAACAGAATCACAGATGAATAGGTGTAACAGGACTAACAGTCACTGATTAATAGGTGTAACACGTAAGAGTCACATATTAATAGGTGTAACAGGTAAAAGAGTCACTGATGAACAGATGCAACAGGTAACAGTGTCACTGATGAACAGGTGTAACAGGTAACACAGTCACTGATAAATAGGTGTAACAGGTAAGAGTCACATATGAATAGGTGTAACAAGTAACAGAGTCACTGATGAATAGGTGTAACAGGACTAAAAGAGTCACTGATGAATAGGTATAACAGGACTATCAGTCACTGATGAATAAGTGTAACAGGACTAAAAGAGTCATTGATGAATAGGTGTAACAGGTAACAGAGTCACTGATGAATAGGTGTAACAGGACTAACAGAGTCACTGATGAATAGGTGTAACAGGTAACACAGTCACTGATAAATAGGTGTAACAGGTCTAAAAGAGTCACTGATGAATAGGTGTAACAGGACTGAAAGAGTCACTGATGAATAGGTGTAACAGGACTAAAAGAGTCACTGATGAACAGGTGTAACAGTTAACAGAGTCACTGATAAATAGGTGTAACAGGACAAAAAGTCACTGATGAACAGGTGTAACAGTTAACAGAGTCACTGATAAATAGGTGTAACAGGACTAAAAGAGTCACTGATGAATAGGTGTAACAGGACTAAAAGAGTCACTGATGAATAGGTGTAACAGGTAGCAGAGTCACTGATGAATAGGTTAGCAGGTAACAGAGTCACTGATGAAAGACAGGGATTATGTATTACATGTGAAATAATTCCCATGTGAATATGTAAACAAACTAGGTACCACAGGTAATGATATCACAGGTAAATAGGTATAACAGGTGAATAGGTATAACATGTGAATAGGTATAACAGGTGAATATGCATAACAGGTACGTAGAGAAACAGTTAATCAGCAATATAGTAAACAGATTTGGAAGTGATTAAAATCCCATTGTATTACTGGTAAATTGAATCACAGCTTAATAAAGAAGGGAGATTTTAAAATAATTTTTACTAACATTTTATTTAAATTAAAGTATTTATCAACCAAGTGTCATCCTGCCAAGAGTGTGTATTTTATTTAACTGAACATATTATACAAACAATTAGGAATAACAGAAATTTAATGACCTATAATAAGATGCTAGGATAAAACTACCAAGTGTGAACTAACAACCTCCTGTGTCAAACAATGGTTTAAGAATTCAAGTAATCGTGAAACCTTCACAAATGGAATTCAAAAAGAACTGGCTAAGTGTTTTAACATTTATAACAGCTTTGTACAAACACATTTTCAGCTCCGATTTCAATTCGATAATACACAAAATGATCTACAATTTTCAATCACTACAATGACAAGATACTTCTTCACAATGAAAATCACCCGAGACACTTAATTTTCAGACGCACTTAAAAGCAGCTGTACAACAACAATGCAAATTTCTTACAAGACGACAGGAGCTATTATGGACACTGTAACACCCGAACCTGACAAGCTGCGAATACTTAAACATAGCATGGACGCACCCACCCTCGGCAAATGCACAATTTAAGGTCAAGCGATATGAAAAGAAATGTCAAAGTGCACTAAATACATGAGTGACCCTGGTCAATTTTAGCCAACCATTATTTCCGTATCGACATCATCCATGCACGTCCTCAAAAGCAATTAGAACTAACATCCCGTCTATTTCCCACTCAGGCAAGCTTCCCGGGGACCTTGCTTATTTACTCCACGGGGTTTCTGTACAACATTTGCAGATATGTGCTTGTATGTCAATCTGGCATCGCTTTAACAAATGATGCGATGTGTCACAGCGTTCACTTAGGTTAGCACTCAGTAGAAGCACTTCTAGAAACCGTACAGATGGTGATATTTCAAGCAATTTCGATGCTCCCCACATATGCTCTGTTTTTATGTATAATGACCTTTTTTGTTTTCAATAACATATGATAATACTCTTATAAATTACCATCTGGTGTGCTATTTGCTATCCTGTGAATTTTGCTCAGAAGTATTTTTCATTCAATCACATTGTCACGTAAATCAATACGAACTGTTGTACTGCGAGAATAATTATTCAAATGAATGGGTCTACATCAAAAGATATAATATTGATGATATTAAATCAGATGTGTATCTTTACAGCTATTGCCTATGTTTCATTAAACAAACTTAGCTAGCCCCATAGCAACAAATGCCGTATAGAGAGAATATATGATGAGTATTGGAACTGATAATTAAATGACATTATGTTCACGACTGGGGGCGATATTTTTAGCCAATGGATCATGAAGCATTGTTAAGTGCTAAAATTTACCGTGGAGTTCCAAGTCAGTGGTTGCAGCCAGCAGTTAACAACAAAGAGCATGAGGTGGAATGCTTTTAGGAATAGGATTTCGCTTATGTTTTCCAAAATTCCTGTCACTTATATGCATCTAAATGTGTGAAACAAAGATCACTAAATTCAATATGGCATAAACAATATAAAACATTAATACATATTTGATTATGATAGAAAAGTCCAGAAAAATCATAGCATAGAAGAAAAGTCTACGAAAGTTTTAAGTAACAGGTACAATAACAGAGCTCTAATCATCTGTCCTATTCTGTCTTGTGACATGCAATATAGGTTCATATATGTTTTTCTGCATAGCTGTCTAAGATCACTTTTGACCTAGATTTCTTGCTATAATTATGCAGCGGGAAAATTGAATGCCAATAGAATTTGGCAAATGTTCTATTTTTAGGGAATGCAAACTTACAACAATGGTTTAATGTATACCAACAACTGTTGCATATTTTGGGGGATTAAAATGTACATAATTGTTTACATAAGCGGTTAAAAAAAAGTTATAAACATATCTTCGACATACGCTCTAGAACTGAACATAATTATGAACATATTTTCTCATTGTATGTCAAGAATAGAATATTATATTCGTTCTGAGAATGAATCCACTGTTGTGTTTAGCCTTGCGGCACGCTCTATAAATAAAAATTTATTCTAGTGAGTTCAACACACTCACGATCATTCTAAAATAAGCGCGCGTTAGCTGGCGGTGTATAGCTGTTATAATATACATGCATCAATTAGCGTCCAGAAAATCATAAGAACGAATATAATTTAAAATCGCCATAGTCTAATGAAATTTTATGTTTGTGTCATCAAAAATGGACATCATTATTTCAAATGCGCTGAATGTTCTCTGAAGATTGCTTTTCATTAAGATACACAGTATAAATGATTAATTGGCTTCGAAATGTGTATGTATTATGCATAGATAACTTCAAGATGAAGGTAGGGTATATTACTTAAGATCTGAATAACTATACGCATCTGATACAAAATAATTTTCATTCATTCCTGCAATTATTTTTGTACATTGTTAATTTGTTAAATTTGACTGACAAATTTATATAATAATGATGTAAACGTAAATTATTTAGGTTATTAATGTATCACTGGTGAAAACATGGGGTGGTATGATCGCTTTATTCATCGTACAAATATTTTTTATTTATAAGTTTTATTTATGGTGCTAAAAAAATCTGGTGTCCGAGAAGTTGCCTTGTCTAGGTGGGGACCTAAAAATCTTGGGTCCGAGAAGCCATGTAACCGATCATCTTGGCCCTCTTGTATTATGTTTAGGGTAAAAATGGTAGCTCAATATTAATGTCAACGCCGATTGTCTTTTTTTAAAGACATTTCTTGTTAGTAGTTCATGAGATCTCGGCCGAATCTGCATTAAAGGCACTAACAAGGTGATACAAGTTAAAATAAACATTAAACTTTTAATGTTGAGATAACAACCACAGAAAATAATGCATTATGAGCTAAAAATTTCCATAAAAGAAATGGAATTTGAACAGTTTGAAGTTCAGTTTGGTGTTTACATTTTCAACACTATGAAACTAGCACATGTTCCCCGTGTTTTATGTAGAGTATCATGCAGCTCGCCGAATGTCAACGGTCAATAGTCGGATTTAATCCGCCAACGCCATGAAATTTGGCAGTAAATAAAGCTAGCGTTTTACTTGGAGGATCAGTATTTTTGTAATAAACAATATCCAGCAAACCATATGTTTCTGATGTAGGTTATATACTAATGTGAACATATGCTAAGACAGACAATAAGATAACCATTTCATTGTAGATTCAGAATTTGGCAATTTTCACCTTTTGTGCTGCTTTAAGTGTGGACCTGGGCTGTGTCCCCTCACCCCTACTTAATTCACTTTCAGAGAAATATTTTGTACTGAAATATTTTGTAATTTTAGTGTGGTGTTGCGCTGTGAGGGAAACCGAGTAAGCAAAGGAAACCTGTCTGGAATGGTGCCCACTGACAAAACTCACATGCGCCGGATGGGAATCAAACTCAGGCTGCCAAGATGAGAAGCAAGTTTGCCGACCATTGCAGTAGCTGCTGCACATGAAACTTAATCTTTGTCTCAACTTAAAATCTCAGCCAATCAAAACAGAAATTAAACATAATGAAATCATGAGTCTTGAATTTCGATGGCTGATGTATAAAGTTAAGATTTAGTTGAAGAATGTATCTGACTAATAGTTTCCTCACATAGATGAAAGTAAACAGTTCAATTTATAGAATTTCAAAACCAGTTTCAGATCCTCCCTAAATTATAAACTCAGATGTCATTCAATATATGTTGGTGTAAAGTGTGCATTATGTAATGGGTGATAAAAATATCAAACAGAACATCAGGAACAACATAACTCTGTGGAAAAACAATCAGACATCTTTATCAATATTCCTAAAATTCCAGCTCAGATATTTAAACTGCTTTTCACTCTAAATTTTAAACTTTTATGGTAGAAATAATGCCAATTATTCAAGCTTTATACTTTATTTAGTACATAAAATGTTGAAACTTTCCAACTAAACATGAAGGCAGTGTTTAGGAAAAATTTGCTATTTTTACAACACAAAATAAACAAGAGGGACAAATGGCCCTCGGTCGCTCACCTGAGTTTCATTAGTTGAACAATTGTCCATGTGTTAGATTTTTATACGGATATGGATATACTGATATACCTAGTTTTTGACCCCACATGACCCAGATTTAAACTCAGCCAAGATACCATTGGGCCAAATGTTCTGACCAAGTTTCATGACGATTGGGCAAAAAATGTGACTTCTAGAGTGTTAACAAGCTTTTTCTTCAATTTTACCTAGGGACCTAGTTTTTCACCCAACATGACCCAGATTTGAAATTGGCCAAGATATCATTAAGACAAATGTTCTGACCAAGTTTCATGAAGATTGGGCAAAAAATGTGACTTCTAGAGTGTTAACAAGCTTTTTCTTCATTTTGACCTAGTGACCTAGTTTTTGACCCCACATGATCCAGATTCGAATTCGGCTGAGATATCATTGGAACAAATGTTCTGACCAAGTTTCATGAAGATTGGGCAAATAATGTGACTTCTAGAGTGTTCACAGGCTTTTTCTTCATTTTGATCTAGTGACCTAGTTTTTGAACCCACATGACCCAGATTCGAATTTGATTGAGATATCATTAGGACAAATGTTCTGACCAAGTTTCATGAAGATTGGGCAAAAAATGTGACTTCCAGAGTGTTAACAAGCTTTTCTTCAATTTGACCTAGTGACCTAGTTTTTGACCCCACATGATCCAGATTGAAACTCGGACGAGATATCATTGGAACAAATGTTCTGACCAAGTTTCATGAAGATTGGGCAAAAAAAAGTGACTTCTAGAAATGTTAACAAGGTTTTTCTCAATTTGACCTAGTGACCTAGTTTTTGAACCCACATGACCCAGATTCAAAGTCAGCCGAGATATCATTGGGACAAATGTTCTGACCGAGTTTCATGAAGATTGGGCAAAAAATGTGACTTCTAAGGTGTTCACAAGCTATTCCTTTAGCCAATAAGGAAAACTGACCACCCCCCTGGCGGCCATGTTTTTTAAACGGACCGGAACCATTTTCAAACTGGACCGAGATAGCATAAGAACAAATATTCTGAGTAAGTTTCATGTTGATTAGGCAAAAAATGTGACTTCTATAGTGTTCACAAGCCTTTTCTATAGCAATATAAGGAAAACTGCCCTGCCCCCTGCGGCCATGTTTTTCAATGGAGCGGAAGCATTTTCAAACTCGGCAGAGATATCATAAGAACAAAGGTTCTGAGCAAGTTTTATGTTGATTGGGCAAAAATTGTGAATTCTAGAGTGTTCACAAGCTTTTTCTATAGCCATATAAGGAAAACTGCCCTGCCCCCTGGCTGCCATGTTTTTCAACAGTTACGAACCATTTTCGAACTCAGCCAAGATATCATTAGAACAAATGTTCTGAGCAAGTTTCATGTTAATTGGGCAAAAATTTTTACTTCTAGAGTGTTTACATGCTTTTTCTTCAATTTGACCTAGTGACCTATTTTTGACCCCACATGACCCAGTTTATAACTCGGCCGAGATATCATTGGGACAAATGTTCTGAAATAGTTTCGTATAGATTGGCCAATAAATGTGGCCTCTAGTGTTCACAAGGTAAATGTTGACGACGAACGATTCACGACGGACTAAAAGGCTATCACAAGAGCTCACCATGAGCATGTTGTGCTCAGGTGAGCTAAAAAGGCAAAATCTGGGCCCCAGACTATGAAAGTTAGCAAAACTAAATTGTCAACATTAACCAGAAAATTCAATGCTCACAAGATGTTTTCATTGGTCAATGTATTCACTAAGTTTGAGATTGAGAACTTAACTAAGTTGTAGGGACTGGCCTATATACTTACAGTTGTTGTAAAAGATATGAGGAGTGTCGTGGGAAAACCGGACTTAATGCATGTGCGTAAAGTGTCGTCCCGGATTAGCCTGTGCAGTCTGCACAGGCTAATCCGGGACGGCACTTTCCGCTTTTATGGTATTTTCTGTTTCAAGGAGGTCTCTCTTCTAAACATAAATCCACTGTAGGCGGAAAGTGCCGTCACGTATTAGCCTGTGCGGACTGCATAGCATAATTCTCATTAAATTACCCCCCTAGGGAGTTTAAAATAAGCCAAGCTAAACTGATTAATATTTAAATTAAAAACAAAATCGACAAACATTTCTTTAAGATTTAAATTAAGACTTTCAAATGATGTTATCATTTTCCTCATTTTAAGAAACACAAAAAATATAACAAAATGGAATGATTTTAATCAATCATGAAAGACTTTTATTTGCTTTCCCAACCCCTTGAGAAAGCCTGATTCCCTTTTTTTGCTCCCTTTTTTGCAACAAAGGACCACCAATTAGCAAAGCAGCCCAGGATTTTGTTTGCCCAATAACTCTAGATGGAATTAAAGCAGTATCAATTTTCATAGAATAAAGTTCCATCTAGTTTTCAGATCAGATGATTGAACCCCCATTCTGCCAACGTTTTAGGAAATGTACCCTGGGTAAATAGTACAGTGATAGTTGCCGTGACAACAATATGTAAATTTCTGATGGCAGATGGTGCGATATCTATGGAGAGATTTAGCATGCATCTATTTATCTTGCAGTAAATTTTAGAAATCGATTGAAACTGCAAACAGGATAAAGAGTCAATGGAGGTGACAAGGGGAGAGAAAGAAAACATGTCGGCCAGGAATGCTTGATCAATTGTGAAATAAAGTCTACTTTGATTAAAAGACTGGTTTAAAAATCCCTGATTAATCTCTTAGTCTGTCCTTTGAAAATAGACAAATTAAACTGAATCAGTATACCAATAAAAATTATTGATGTTTGGTACTACTTTTTAATATGTTTTAAAAATGTGAAAACATTTTTATAATCTTATGTTAACTTTCTATTTTCCTCTAAATAATTACGATTTTGAAGAGTTTTAATATGTCGATTTATATTTTTAATTCATTGTCCAACAGTACAAGACAGAACCAAACAGTAGAGAACAAAAATTTATCACATCTAGGTCATTAAAGATATAATATAGGTAACATAATTTAACAACACTGTCTTTTTTTTCTTGAATTTAAACATAGTCATCTAATTTTTAATTAGAAATAGAATACATTCAAAGAAGAAGATAATAATTGATCGATAATTTAGTTACAAAGGTTGTTTGTAAATAAACAAAGATGGACTTTTTATATTAAATTTTGTTTATCAACATCTATATTATTGTCATTATTCTATACACAAATTCTATATACAAATTTATTTAAGCACATATAAATATATATGACATGAGTAACAAAAGTGTACGTAGAGTCTTACATATAAAGAGGTGTCCGTAATAATTTGGGTTAATAAATAAAGATGGAATTAACTGGACAGACATACCTTTATTCGGCGCAGCTGTCTAAGATCACTTTTGACCTAGATTTCTTGCTATAATTATGCAGCGGGAAAATTGAATGCCAATAGAATCTGGCAAATTTTCTATTTTTAGGGAATGCAAACTTAAAACAATGGTTTAATGTATACAAACAACTGTTGCATACTTTGGGGGATTAAAATGTACATAATTGGATACAGAAGCTCTTAAAAAAAAGTTATAAACATATCTTCGACATACACTGTAGAACTGGACATAATTATGAACATATTTTCTCATTGTATGTATATTATATTCGTTCTCAGAATTAATCCACTGTTTTGTTTAGCCTAGCTCTATAAATAACACTTGATTCTAGCGAGTTCAACACATTCACGATCATTCTAAAATTAGCGCGCGTTGAGCTGTCGGTGTATAGCTGTTATAATATACATGCATAAATTATGCGTCCAAAGAATCATAAGAGCGAATATTTCAATAAATGGTCAATTTTTGTTTATAAAGTTACTGTGCATGTTAATTTAAAATTGAATGGTGGTTGAGTTTTTTTTATGAATTAAATAGAATTGCATATTTATATCAACTTCTCCAGTAGTTGTTAATCAACCTATAAAAAGATATCTGTCAATAAATAAAATGTGGTGAAATAAGTCTCGGAATGCGTCGAAATGTTATTAATGTTACTATTACTATTTCATTTGCATAGCATTAATACATTATTTGCAATACCAATTATACACAGAAACCCTTGATACATCATATTCCTACCGAATATAATTTTAAATCGCCATTGTCTAATGGAATTTTATGTTTGTGTTATCACAAATGGAAGTCATCATTATTTCAAATGCGCTGAATGTTCTCTGAAGATTGCTTTTCATTAGGATACACAGTATAAATGATTAATTGACTTCGAAATGTTTATGCATTATGCATAGATAACTTCAAGATGAAGGCTGGGTATATTACATAAGATCTGAATAACAATACATGTCTGATACATCATAATTTTCATTCATTCCCGCAATTATTTTCGTACATTGTTAATTTGTTAAATTTGACTGACACATTTATATACTTATGATGTACATAATATATTTCATTAAGAAGTCAAACTTCAAACATAGCTTATTTATTTAATCACAAAGTTTCGTCTGAAAATCAATGAAAATGATGTTAACGTAAATTATTTAGGTTATTCATGTATCATTGGTGAAAACATGGGGCAGTATGATCGGTTTATTCACGGTACAAATATTAATAATTTTGAATTAATCACACATTAATTTTGGGATCTGAGAAGTTTTCTTATGGTGCTAAAAAAATCTGGGGTCCGAGAAGGCGTCATGTCTAGGTGGGGACCAAAAAATCTGGGGTCCGAGAAGCCATGCAACCGATCATCTTGGCCCTCTTGTATTATGTTTAGGGTAAAAATGATATCTAAATTTGTATGTCAACGCCGATTGTCTTTTTTAAAAGACATTTGTTGTCATTCAGTTTTACAGACATTTCTTCCATCCACATGTCAGACTGGAAATACACACACACAAACTTACTAATCAAAACGCTGACAGCGTAGAAAGACTGTTGGCGAAAAATGAAACTAAAAACATGTGAATTATGAGTTCATTTTTGCTAAAAGGAAACCTTTGTTTAAATGACTTTCAATTTCGCTCCTTTAAACTGGATAATATGGCTTCTTATTCTATAGTATACGACATCATAATAAAAAGTTATTTGTAAGTAATTAACACATATGTTTCAATCTAATTATCTAATGCAAATGGAATTATACACATGCCAGTTAATAAGTCAATCTGCGGAATAACCGATAAAGCGTGGTAGTTATTCCCTGAGCATGGATTTTTAGTGATTCGTAGCCTACTGAGTCAAAAGAAGGTCATATAGTGTGGGCTCTCAAGTTTCCATACTTCAGTTAAAAATTAATACATTGCAGTAATTTGTTGTCAGAATATTCAGCATAAGAATCGGTAATATGAAATAACACTTTCACAATGAGTCAAAAATAACCAATGTAGCGCATTAATTTAGTGGTCTTATTCCAGGACACCCAGGTGAATATTTCGGTTACATTCAAGTAAATAGCAAAAATAGGGGTGTCATTAATTTGACGTAACATTTTTTATAAATTGACCTTTTTAGAAACTGTAATTGTAATAAATCACATGATATACACATTATAATATACATGACAGACATTATCTCTAAAGATTAAAAAGTAAGAAAAGAAACGTGATGTTTTGCTGTGTGGAAGAAGGACCCTTTCAGGTTTCGATTTAAAGCCTGCAAAGAAACGAAGTAGTTTTCGGCGATACCTGTTTTGAAAATTACCCTCTCAAAATAGACCGTTGACTTCCACCAACAGTCTAAAATCTGGAAACATAATTTATGTAATATTTTCTGATGTTTTAAGAACAGCAATGAATACAAATCATAAAATTTCATGACACTTGCAAAACTTAACCACAAAAAGAAATACTTTCAACTTAACTTACAAACAATGGTAAATATATATATACAATTTTTTCTAAAAAATCTATAAATTTAACGTAAAAAACAACAATAAGCAAATAATAACAAGCCATCACTGCAATCGCAGGAAGGTGGTTTGATCATATCTTTTTTAAACAACGTAAAATATATGTTTATTTTAATACAAGAAAAATATACAACAATAAAAGTACTTTTATGATCCATTACAGAAGAAATGGGACTAACGTTTGCTTAACAATGGAAAATATGTTTATTTCAATACAAACAAAAGTTTAACAATGTAAAACACCGTATTATGTAAAGATAGAATAAGACGTCAAACATAGAATAAACTGTTTTATTACACCAATGTTTTATATGCAGTTTACCATTTGTAAACAAACTGCATCAGTAAAATTGATTTTACCACAAAACTGTATACTTTTATGGTTTTACAAAAATTTTCACACACAAAATGAAACTGTGTCTATGCGTGCATGAACACAGTTTATAAACACAGTAAAACTGACCAAAGACACAATCAGTTTTAATGAAAAAGTCTTGGAAAAATGCTAATTATACAAAAAGTATTGACAGAATATAACAGACATACATAAACAACATGAAATGCACACTTTTATGTGAAAAAAAAAGTACAAAAGTCATGTCCATTCTATGTTTGATGTCTTATTCTAAGTTCACATAATACAGTGTTGTAACATAATAATGTTTTGTTTCCAAAAAATAAAATATATATATATATATATATATACAACAATAAAATTACTTTTATGGTCTATTACAGAAAAAAAGGGAAGAAATGGGACTTAAACATGAATAAAATCAGCTGTTATAAGTATAGCTTTAGATGTAGGCACGGTAATTGTTGTGAGTCATCAGCTAATTTCCATACAGCCACCAAGCAACCAGCAAGGTTCTGCACACCTGATGGCCACACAGTGGCAAATCAGTTGTATGTTGGGTAAGAGAGGTGTCCCACTCAATTACCAGGGTTTGATTTATTGCATCATTAGGCCATGGTAATATTGGTGTCAAAAGGAAATGGCAAATGCTTGTTGTTTTTGCGGGGGGGGGGGGGGGGGGGGTGCTGTTAGAGCATTTGTAAATTTAATATCAACAACAGCAGCAACAATAACAGTGTTAACAGAAGCAGCAGAGTGACAGTAGTATTAACCGTAGCAACAGCAGCATCGGTAGCAGGCAGCATTAATAACAGAAACTGCAGCATAGCAGCAACATCAGAGGCTCAGGTATGAGGATGACTGTTGGAGCATTTGTAAATCTGACAGCAGCAGTGGCAGCAGCAGCAGCCACAACAATAACAACAGTAACACCAATAGAGCAAAACATGGCATAGTTGAGTAACAATATACAAGAACTGCTACAAGATGAGAAAAGAAAGTCAGCAATAGCGGCATCATCTTTATCATCATCATCATCATCATCATCGTTATCAGAAGAAGAAACAATCATCATCAGCATCACCAACATCATCATCAGACACAGCAGCAGAAGAATCCAGCTGCTTTTAAAAATGTCAAAACAGTAATACATTTATAATTTAGTCATGACTATTACGATCATAAAAAGCATCAGAAGCATAATTAATGCCATCAGACATGTCAGTCACGTGTAAAGCTTGCATTCCATTATTAATGCTAGAAGCTAGAAAAGTCTATACCATACAATGATACTGTTTCATAACAAAATATTCACATATTTACTTATTTTTTTTAATGTGATCTTTTGTTGTGAAAGTGTGCACACAATCAAAATAAATGGATGAAAAACACCCTCAACAATTGCATCTTTTTTGCAATGAACCATCTAAATTATTTAGAAAGACATAGTTAGGTCTATTTACATATTAACTAATGGAATCAAATACACTTTTGACAACGAATGTCTTAATTATGAACTCTGACAGAACCCAACATAACAAATGTATTTTCTTCTATATGGTCTTAGCAACCTCTCAGGCATTCTAACAGCCACCAGACACAAATCATCATAAGAAACAAAGCCAGGGCCCCTAAATTTCCTTTCCAGAATGTACAACAATGCTTAAACATTTCCTACTATTACCATAACAACAAAACCCTGCTAGCTACATCATCCCCTAAGCATCAATTACGGTAATCAATCTATGAAAATTAAGCCGTTGTCACCGAAACTAGACAAAGAAATCAAACCCAACTGCTTCCGACATCTCTCGGGTCAAAAGCACAATTTCTTAAAACTTTCCGAGCTGTATACACCATTAAATCAATACCCTGTTTCTTATTGGTGACACATCCCCATAACCCCTTATGAGTCCCTTTGTGTGAGATTTAATAACCCAACTTACTGACACGGGTGTACAAAGACAGGGGGCACGCGTCGGCTGTAATCTCGGCTCAGTCAAGTATATCGCTGTAATTAGATGGTATATTTACTCTCAAATACATTATGCTGATAAATTATCGCCAGTCAGTTTTGGGGTGCTAGAAAAACCTTGAAATATCACCTGGTGATGTACAGCTGCCGAACAAAGTGGGGGCACGCGACAAACAGTATCTATCATCAAATAAATGCACATAAAATATCGTAATTTACTTTAATTTACAACTCAGTCATGTATGTAAATTTCTCAAATGATTCGCAGCCTCAAATAAAAAAAGGTGTTAATATTCTAATGAGGTCAAAATGTTGGGTCTAGGGTGATTTATGAATGTGATGACAATGATTAGGGTGGAAAAAACTTCTGTTTCATGTTATATAATATTCTAGTGATATAGTATCTGTTACATGATGGGGGTTGAATACCCCAGGAACATTTACAATTGAAACTTTTCGTTAACAAAAGTCCCGAATATCACAGAAACGGCAATTGTTTTTTGTCATCTTTACTTCTCTAAAAGAATTTCAGTTTTTGCATCTGCTTACATCAAAGAAAGAAATGACAAAATGAATAATACAATGAATGTTCAAGTGCCAAAACAAAACTATCAAAACTGATGGAAAATAAACCTTCTGGAAACAATTTCTGATTTCTTCTTATTTCAATATTTTTGTTTAAACTAAACTCAATAACTTAAAAATGAAATACATTATGTAAATACATTATTTGTCATCACAATATTTTAAATTACTCCAGTTCGTGTTCAATCAAGACTATAATAAAGTATTTGAAATAAAAAAAACTGCACAGATTTTCTAAAATCAAATAATTGTTATATACACATGGACATGTTCGTATTCTTTCAGAAAAAACAAACAGAATACCAGTGCTGTATGTTTAACGTGCATAACATTTTATTCTTTACTTTTATATTGAAATTTAATATGACAGAGTCTAAAATCCGGGTGCGTTATTAACCATCCTAAAATTTATTAAACAGTTGAATCTGTCAAAAATTATGTTTATCATGCACTTTTTTATATTCAGATGTATGAGTCATTTCAAAAATGTGTGAAACATATATCAGAAAAGGTGTAAGGAACAAATATTTGTACATTCTTGAGTCTACAGCATCTATCTCTCGACAACAATCTTAATCCCCGCCGAGACCTGGTAGCAAAATTATTTCACAATCAATTTATTATCAGTGCAAATACAAGTTTTACGACCTTTTGTGCACTGAATGAGGTATTTCCGCTGTATTTCATACCTACTTATCTCAAAAATGTAAATATTTATTCAAACATTTCGTAAAAATGGGCCAACTACATTCCTTAAATTAACACCTTTCAAGCAATCCAAGGGAAGTCACTCTATTCAGGGACTTCCCAATTAGCTAAAGGGAGGAAAGACTGAATCATTTTTATTATCTTTTTTTTTCCATTTTGAATCAACATTAAATTCGTAATGATCATCCTTAAAACATTATGCCCTTGAGATGTATTGCGTACAGTTCAAAGACAAAACTAAATCATTTCTCTGAAAGGATTAAAATTGGGCTATTTTCTGAAGTCATCAAAACCCAAAACCAAAAAAAAAAGACATATATTTAGTTCTCAGTCAGAACAAGTTGATTCTTCTTGTTTCACAGTATAATTCACAATCACAATCAAAATACAGACTCGCAGTCACTGGTACTTCTTAATTCAATGAACAATTTATCCTTGAAATGAGAAATTTTTATCATTGCTTTCGTCGTTTTGTTTGTGATATCACAGTGTTAGCAATCATCCAAAAACTTTACATAAATTCATTCAACATTTCCATCGTCATTAATAATACAAGTAACGTTTAATAATGTATTATTTTCTAATTTATCGAAAACAATAGATCGATAAAATCAAATCAACGCACTGATGTGAAATGTTGACGGCTTATTATAAAGTTAACTATTACAAAGTTAAGGAGGCATATTGATATATTATTGTGACTTTTATAACATTTTTAATTATTCGTCATTCAACAAACAACAAATTGATATACCTGGACTCAATTAATACAATATTACAGCCAAAGTAAGAAGGAAGCCCAACAAAATGTATGATTTCACCAGTATCTTCATATTTAAGTATTTTAATGTAACCTGTAGTCCATTTTCACCACAGGCAAACAATCTGATACTAGTTAAACTTGATTTCTGCTCTGTTCTACAGTGGAGAAGTGTAAGTTCAAGGAAAGAGAGGTAATAATGGAAAGCCTTGTCTTTTTAAAATACACACATATAATTATGCTGTAGAACAAAGTCTTAATGAAAGCCAAATGTTTGTACTTCCTTCGTACGCCTAGAACAAACATTGACGTTTAAAATATCATCCCCAGTGCATCACAAATTCTGCTCGAAAACCAATGAAAACAGCGCTAGGCAGACATTCTGCATAGAAAATTGCTCGTGTAATTAATATGTTTCAAGGATCCGATTGTCGAAACACTCGTTAACAACAGATGATGTCATTCTAAATATGTAATTGCTTTCCATCAGATAAAGTAAAAAGTAACACTCGTTCACCACTATATGCATACTACCCCCGGCCCTTGGGGGACAACTCGAAACTAAGTTGATTGAAATTTACATCAATTTCAGGGAGAATATATGCATATTTGGAGTTAAAGTTTGATGTACTTCATTGCTGAAGGTGATAATTATTTGAAAATAAATTACATGGAAATGACGGCCATATATTGTTTGCGTTCTACAAGCCTGAAGGCATTTCATCATGAAGTTTTTTGGGGAGTAGCATGAAAAATAGCTAGGAATTCCACTGAAATTTAAAACACTTCTTCTAGGAGAAAAAACAAAACAACTTTAGAACTTTGTAGGCGGATGCTGTTAAACGTCAATCGGCATTTCTAAGAAAATTTTTTAACTAAATAAACATTTGTTAAAATGATTCCTTTTGCAATGTTTAAATATCTCACTAATACCTTAGTATGTATTTTTAAGTCTATTTGTACAGAACTTAAAGATCTTTCACAGGAAAAAAGACAAAAAAAGACAAGGCATCATTTTAAGTATCATTTCACTATGTTGAAACAAATCAAAAATAAAACACAACTATCTTATAAATTAACTGATATGCCTTGATTTTAAAAAATGATTCAAACTCACAACATAATTTCCTTTGAAATCCATTTGGTCCATTTTTAGCTTAAAATCCACATTTAATGGAACAATGGAACATACGGTGTACAATATACATGTTAAATTTTCAAATCAGTGGAAATTAACCGACAGGCTTAATTCTGATTTGTCAATAAACAATGCCAGAATGGCACTAACAATTCAAGATTCAACATGGCACATATGAGGCGCGTCGTGAGAAAACCGGACTTAATGCATGTGCGTTAAGAATCATCCCGGATTAGCCTGTGCAGTCCGCACAGGCTAATCCAGGACGGCACTTTCTGCTTTTATGGTATTTTCTGTTTCAAGGATGTCTCTTCTAAACATAAATCCTCTGTCGGCGGAAAGTGCCGTCCTGGATTAGCCTATGCACATATATTATTTCCTCCTCAAGGACAAAATACTGGTATATTGAAAAAGATAGAATATTAATTTAGAACAAAAAAAGAAATATTTCCTGAAATATGGAAACAACTTATTATCTTCTAATTCATTTGGCCAATTGTTGTTTAGTTAGCAGAATTAAAGTAATTAAAATCTTAAATGACGGAATGCATGTTTTTAAACATATGTATTAAGCACATCACTGGAGTAAGCATATTAAATTATAGACAACATTCCAAAACTGTTTATTTCTTATATTTGAGTACAAAGAATTTACATTTTTGTTGTTGTTGTATTTTCTTTCTCAGTTAGATTAAAAAGGTTATTGGTGGTGCCCTCTGAATCTTTTATCTTTAAAAAAAAAAATTATTGGTACTATTTGTCGAATTTAGTGTACACAACAAAATTTTATATCCAATGACATATAACATTACACTGAAAACAACCATTTAATTATTTTTTTATTTTGTTTCATGCTATTTAACAAGAAATAAATATTCACTATTATTGGGTGATATAATCTCACTCAGTGTCCTCCATTTCCAGAAATGCACTTAAATAATCAAGGAAAGGGAGACTACTCTTACTAAAAATTTAACAAAAGTATTTCCAAATAGTCTCAGTGAAAAACTAAACTTTTTACTCATTCCACAGTCAAAGACACTACTGTCCATGATCTAGTAGTTTTCCTATCTGTAAAATTCTACACAGACTCCAGACAAACTCACAGGGTATAAATGTGAAAAAAACGATACAATGAGCTCTGCAGGCCACATACTCATTTTAAAACACTGTATTATGTGAAGTTAGAATAAGACATCAAACATAGAATGGACATAATTTTTGGTCTTTTTTCACATAAAACTGAGCATTTCATGTTGTTTATGTACATTTGTTATATTATGTTAATACTTTTGGTATAACTAGCATTTTTCCATGACTTTTTCATTAAAACTGATTGTGTCTTTGATCATTTTTACTGTATTTATAAACTGTGCTCATGCACGCATGGACACAATTCAATTTTTGTGAAAATTTTGTAAATCCATACAAGTAAACAGTTTTGTGGTAAAATCAATTTTACTGATGCAGTTATATATGAAGGTGTCTATTGCATTAATAACTCTGCAAAATTCTTAAATTACAAATGGTAAACTGCATATAAAATATTGCTGTAATAAAACAGTTTATTCTATGTTTGATGTCTTATTCCAACGTCACATAATAGTGTGTTTTAAACAGTTCTGTGATCAACACTAGTACCAATACGAGGGCTATAACCGCTATAATTTTTGACCGAGAATAAAATTGTAATAACATTTGGCATAAAAGGTATAACGTTTTTAATTTATTTATTGACAAAGATGGAAAGTATCCACACAAAAAATCAGGAACTATGATTACTGTAGTACCCCAATGACGGCCTACCCGGCCCACGCCATTTTGTAAGTCATCTGTAACAGGTTTACTCTTTAAAAAATCTGGAATTTAGTCAGTTTTAAGCTGGAAAACGTCGGATGACGTTACATATGCATCGACGACATTATAAGCAAACCATTGACGTCATTAACACATCGTATAGTGTTGAGTGTCAATGCGCGCGTTTGTGTTTGAAAAACAACGGGTTATAATATAGTTTTGTAAAAGTACTGACCATACACAATTGCAAATGATAAATCTATTAGAGATGCATTTTTGAGAATCCTTGGTTAAGCAAACAACTGTTTATACATGGTATAAAGATTTTCATGGTGGCAGTCTCCCACAGAGAATCAACACACAATGATCCAAGACCTGGCCAGCTGAACATCAGAAGTCGAAAATTGCCATTAGTGAAAGATTTTGGACACTGATCATGAGATAACTTCTACAGAAATATTGCTTCTTTTAATAAACAGTGATTACATGAAGTTTTCACCTCATAGGTGCGTATAATGATTTAATGTGGATGCAGATAACATACGGACGCCATTTAGCAATACGAGGGGCAATATGTATTCAATGAAAACTGCAGAAAAAAAAATTTAGATATATAATCTAAATAGTAGGCAAATCTGTTGGATTCGTTTAAATGGTAATAAGATGAAATGAATATATTGGCTTTGAATAAATGTTGTCAAATGCTGGGCATTTGTTACAAACATAAAATTTTATTGTACTATACAAACAATGGTCATCTATGACACTTTCAGGAAAATTCGTATTGTAGTAAAATCGATAATGAATGATATTTACATGATGTACTGTAATGCACATGCCCCTCTTTAATGCACCTTGCATAGGATAGCGAAATTTTCATTGAAGTGCGCAATTTTGTAGGCTTGGCTCTGAATCCTAATGGAACCATGTAGCACCAAAAGTTTTTTTTTTGCTACATATATAATTTTGTCCATGATATACATTTGCTACTCGAAAAATATATTCAAGTGAAACAGGAAATTATCTTGTTTTAATATGCTTCTATATTGGTGAGAAATACAGTCGATATGCGTCTTTAACCCCATTTCCAAATATTGTATTTCACATTGTTCTCCAAAATGATAAACTTTAAAGTTTTTATTTAAAATTCTCTTATATACTTTTAAAGTAAAAATGTGTCTTACTGCTTGAATACAGAACACAACAACAACCAAATAAAAACAACAACAACAACAGAAAATGGCAAAAAATACAAGCATAAACCTGAATGTCAAGATCTTACAAGAGCTTCTCCTGAAAACTAAATTAATTTCAAATTGTCACAAAAAATGGTAGCATTCTATTAGATATTGTCAGAAATCCAATATCAAAGCATGAGTGTAATAAACCCGATCGGGAAAATCATTAAGGTCGACAAGGAATAAGACTTACGTTTCCCGAATAAGACTGCAGATACAAAGTGTTCATGATGTGAATTAAAATTCTATCTTTAGCATAAAATAACACTGATCTACATACAGCACACAGGCGGTGGTAATGGCTCTATTAGCTTATCAAATCAATAGCTGTAACAAATGGAAACAATTCTGCCTGAGAAAATTGTTGGCTATTCTCAAGTACATTAAAACACTCCAAACAATTTTTTGTCTCATTCATTTCAAAGTGTAATGCACAGCCGTTATTGAATAATTCATGACAGTAAGAAGCAATAATCTTATTATTGAATTTGCAAGAGATTCTTGTGGCCATTGTAATGCTCACCTGACATGATATTACTGCTGAGTGAAAAACTGTTCAATAACGCACCTATCAATATTTTCCCCCAGGGGGGGAGCGGCGAGCATATACAGGACTTAAGACTGAAAGCAATTCTCGTCAGGCGGGGATTTGACATGCCGAATGATTCCGTATCCCTGGAAATAGCCTTCGTTCGGATTTTAGATTCCGGTAATACTGGTCCCCAGGTCATTTGATACACCAATTAAGCATCCCCATTCAGGGCATTTAGACAAAAATGCTGGGCTCTAGGGTGGGGAATTTGATCCCCAAAAATACAATTAGTCATTTTCCCCTGGGATTGCCCGCCCCTCCCCCTCCTTCCCCTGGTTGGAAAATATTGACAGGTGAATAAACACTCATTTGATTTTCACTTAAAGGGACCTATTCACAGACAGGCAAATTGACAATTTTACATTTTTTTGTCATAAATCCCAAAATGAAATGTACTTTATATACGGTGGTTTAAACAAGCAAAATAACACTCCTGACACAGAAATAAGTTTGGAAATCTAGCGTCCTTTATCAACTGAAATGGATAAATATATATAAATTATGTAACGCTTTTTGTCAGTATGTTAGAAAACACGCGTACCACTGACATTGCGTTAAAAATACATTACCATGTTTGTAAGTCACAATGGCCGAATGGTTAGGGTGACAGATTTTTAACCATGGAGGTTGTAGGTAAAGGCAAATCATTTTACTCTTTTTTTCTTTATATATTATTGGTTCGTCCAGATGCTTTAGTTTTTGCAGTTAAGACATGTAATCACATTGTTTAACAACACAAAGTATGTGAAAAAGTCCCTTTAAGTACACAACAACATAGCTACTCTGTCAATAGTGCACACAACCATAAGCTACTGTTATTAGTGCACACAATTACAAGGCTACTCTGTTAATAGTGCACACAGCCACAAGGCTACTCTATTAATAGTGCACACAGCTACCATGGTACTCTGTTAATAGTGCACACAGCCACCATGGTACTCTGTTATTAGTGCACACAGCCACCATGGTACTCGGTTAATAGGGCACACACCCACACTGCTACTCTGTTAATAGTGCACACAGCCACCATAGTACTCTGTTATTAGTGCACACAGCCACCATGGTACTCTGTTATTAGTGCACACAGCCACCATGGTACTCTGTTATTAGTGCACACAACCACACTGCTACTCTGTTATTAGTGCACACAACCACAAGGCTACTCTGTTTAATAGTGCACACAGCCACCATGCTACTCTGTTAATAGTGCACACAGCCACCATGGTACTCTGTTAATAGTGTACACAACCACAAGGCTACTCTGATAGTAGTGCACACAGCCACCATGCTACTCTGTTAATAGTGCACACAACCACAAGGCTACTCTGTTAATAGTGCACACAGCCACAATGCTACTCTGTTAATAGTTCACACAACCACAATGCTACTCTGTTAATAGTGCACACAATCACCAAGTTACTCTGCTAATAGTCACACAACCACCATGGTACTCTGTCAATAGTGCACACAACCACAAGACTACTCTGTTAATAGTGCACACAACCACAAGGCTACTCTGTTAATAGTGCACACAACCACCATTCTACTCTGTTAATAATGCACACAAACACCATGGTACTCTGTTAATAGTGCACAAAACCACAAGGCTACTCTGTTAATAGTGCACACAAGCACCAAGCTACTCTGTTAATAATCACACAACCACCATGCTACTCTGTTTATAGTGCACAAAACCACAAGGCTACTCTGTTAATAGTGCACACAACCACCATGCTATCTCATTAATAGTGCACATAACCACCAGGCTACTCTGTTAATAGTGCACACAACCACCAGGCTACTCTGTTAATAGTGCACACAACTACAAGGCTACTCTGTTAATAGTGCACAAAACCACATCGCTACTCCGTTAATAGTGCACACAACCACCAGGCTACTCTGTTAATAGTGCACAAAACCACAATATTACTGTGTTAATAGTGTACAAAACCACAAGGCTACTGTGTTAACAGTGCATACAACCACCAGGCTACTCTGTTTATAGTGCACACAACTACAACGCTACTCTGTTAATAGTGCACAAAACCACAGAGCTAATCTGTTAACAGTGCACACAACCACCAAGCTACTCTATTAATAGTGCACACAACAACAATGTTACTCTGTTAATAATGCATACAACCACAAAGCTACTCTGTTAATAGTGGACACAACCACAAGTCTATAGTGCACATCACCACTAAGATACTCTATTAATAGTGCACACAGCCACTAAAATTCTCTGTTAATGTAGCACACAACCACAAGGATACTCTGGCAATAGTATACAGAACCACAAGGCTACTCTGTTAATAGTGCACACAAACCTAAGTTACTCTATTAATAGAGCACACAACCACAATGCTACTCTGTGAATAGTGCACACAACCACATTGTTACTCTGTTAATAGCACACACAACCACATTGCTACTCTGTTAATAGCGCACACAACCACATTGCTACTCTGTTAATAGCGCACACAACCACATTGCTACTCTGTGAATAGTGCATACAACCACATTGCTACTCTGTTAATAGCACACACAACCACATTGCTACTCTGTTAATAGCGCACACAACCACATTGCTACTCTGTGAATAGTGCACACAACCACAAGGATACTGGATATATATAGGACAGTTACAGATGGTTAGATATAGGACAATTACAGATGGCCAGACACAGGACATGTACAGAATGGCAGACAAGTACAGAATGCACTGGTCGAAAAAAACAGTTACCAATGCCAGGTAAAGAATAATTACAGAATGCTATTTATGAACTTATTAACAAGCATCAGGAATATTACAATTACGGAATTGTAAATGCCTAGCACGGGACAACCATGAAAGGCCAGGGCTAAATTTCGTCAAAGAGAATCATCATTCTAAAGAGAACAGACTTGCAAAATTTGAATCAAAGAAAGTAGTAGAGGATGCCAGGAGATTTTGCTGTTTTACAATGGGACCCTATGGAGATTTAATTCACTGTTTTCTAACCTATAAATAATGTCTATTTATAGATTGAATGGCCTCTACACGAGAATTTGCCTATCAAATGCGATATTAACAGGCAATTTCACCAAGGTCATATTATGTTAAACGCTGCAAGCTTTCAATGGACTTTAAATGTGCTTGGCTGGTGCCATTTTGTTTATGGGCTAATAAATATTGTTGCGAAGTTTACGCTATACTACACAAAATAGACTGAGTTGCATTTTTTAAAACGAGAAAGCGATATTTTGAGTTACTTTAATGTTTAAAATACGCATTAGAGAAATACAAAAGGTAATTTACATACATGTAAATGAAATCGCCTATTTTAAATTAACGGTTGTTACTAATCTGTCCTCCACATTTTTCTGATGTTGCACCCACATATTCATGGCCAGTGTAGAAGGGATTTCTTTTAAATTAGCCGATGCAATGTTAGGATTTATTCATTCAGGATTACTGGCGGGACATTTTCACAACATTTGATTGGATGTAGAGAAAGGTAAAAAGTTGGCTTAGACAGCTACTCCGAAAAAAATATACCTCTGACAAATGAAAGCCTGATTCTTTTGCTATCTTTTTCTTTATTTTAAGCTCTTACTAAACTGAAATTTATGTAAACCAAAACTGAACAATAGTAATTGCTAAACTGACAAGTGAAATAACTGAACTGTTACATCATAAATTATACCGTACTACTCACAATTAAACCTCAATGAATTTATAACTAGTTTCTGGTGTATTTCTCGTCATGTAACCTACTAGCAGCAGGCTAGTTTTTAGTAGTTTAGTAAGAGCTTAAAATAAAGACAACCACATTGCTACTCTGTTAATAGCGCACACAACCACATTGCTACTCTGTGAATAGTGCATACAACCACATTGCTACTCTGTTAATAGCACACACAACCACATTGCTACTCTGTTAATAGCGCACACAACCACATTGCTACTCTGTGAATAGTGCACACAACCACAAGGATACTGGATATATATAGGACAGTTACAGATGGTTAGATATAGGACAATTACAGATGGCCAGACACA
This sequence comes from Congeria kusceri, assembly GCA_027627225.1. NCBI lineage: Eukaryota > Metazoa > Mollusca > Bivalvia > Myida > Dreissenidae > Congeria > Congeria kusceri. Next base: position 55,117,788 of record CM051027.1, read on the forward strand.
GGACATGTACAGAATGGCAGACAAGTACAGAATGCACTGGTCGAAAAAAACAGTTACCAATGCCAGGTAAAGAATAATTACAGAATGCTATTTATGAACTTATTAACAAGCATCAGGAATATTACAATTACGGAATTGTAAATGCCTAGCACGGGACAACCATGAAAGGCCAGGGCTAAATTTCGTCAAAGAGAATCATCATTCTAAAGAGAACAGACTTGCAAAATTTGAATCAAAGAAAGTAGTAGAGGATGCCAGGAGATTTTGCTGTTTTACAATGGGACCCTATGGAGATTTAATTCACTGTTTTCTAACCTATAAATAATGTCTATTTATAGATTGAATGGCCTCTACACGAGAATTTGCCTATCAAATGCGATATTAACAGGCAATTTCACCAAGGTCATATTATGTTAAACGCTGCAAGCTTTCAATGGACTTTAAATGTGCTTGGCTGGTGCCATTTTGTTTATGGGCTAATAAATATTGTTGCGAAGTTTACGCTATACTACACAAAATAGACTGAGTTGCATTTTTTAAAACGAGAAAGCGATATTTTGAGTTACTTTAATGTTTAAAATACGCATTAGAGAAATACAAAAGGTAATTTACATACATGTAAATGAAATCGCCTATTTTAAATTAACGGTTGTTACTAATCTGTCCTCCACATTTTTCTGATGTTGCACCCACATATTCATGGCCAGTGTAGAAGGGATTTCTTTTAAATTAGCCGATGCAATGTTAGGATTTATTCATTCAGGATTACTGGCGGGACATTTTCACAACATTTGATTGGATGTAGAGAAAGGTAAAAAGTTGGCTTAGACAGCTACTCCGAAAAAAATATACCTCTGACAAATGAAAGCCTGATTCTTTTGCTATCTTTTTCTTTATTTTAAGCTCTTACTAAACTGAAATTTATGTAAACCAAAACTGAACAATAGTAATTGCTAAACTGACAAGTGAAATAACTGAACTGTTACATCATAAATTATACCGTACTACTCACAATTAAACCTCAATGAATTTATAACTAGTTTCTGGTGTATTTCTCGTCATGTAACCTACTAGCAGCAGGCTCATTTTGGGGGTATTGTAATTACATTATGTATATGACCCACAGCAACTGCCCCCCAAATCGACTGGACAATTTCTGGCCTTAAAGGACAGGCCGGAACCCATGTTGCATGGATATCGATCGTCTGGACAATGGGTCAATGCTGACCCTATACAGACTCTAAATGTGCTAAGAAATTGGGAAAACTGTTGGAAAACACAAAATATTGCTTGATGGCCATCGCCAGGCTCGGTAAATGTGTTACATCAGGATATGTTTTTCCTGATCTGCTCAAAGTCCAGCATCAGGTTTAATTTGACTTTTTTTACATTTGTTTTTATCATTTACCTGAACATCCAATTTCAAGTTAAATCATTCAATCTCACTGCTGGTAATCACATATGCTTTTTGTTTGGATTTGTTGCAAAGAAAATGGCATTTTGTAGTTTTGGTAAGTTCAACAATTTTATTAAATATATAGAGGATGTTTGTTTTCGGTGTGATAACGCGTGATATCATCAACGGAATGGGAGACAATTAATATTTAAATATATAAATGGTCTCCCTTTCCAGTGATGATATCACGCGTTATCACACCGAAAACAAACACAGTTTCTTTTTATTGTCTGCTTTATTAACATTTGTTTAACATTTTTGTTGGAAATATCGCGGGAATCATAACGTCTTAACTTCAAAATAATGACGTCATTTCACAGTTTTGAGCCCGGCATCGATGATGGTACGTTTCATTTACTGCATTAAATCGGGATCAAAAAAAGTAGTCAGTCACTGTGAGTGATATAGGGATATATCTCACTGATATGTTTCTATATTTCACGACTTGGCATTAAATAAATTGATATATAACACGAGACCATGCAGTACCCTGTGATTCTCTATAAAGCAACTTGGTTTATAATTAGGGACATACTAGTCTAGACTAGAGTAAGACAGAATTGCATTATTCATACGCTCATGAAAAATGTACATAACCACACATGTCTAAGGAAATTATTTAAGTTTTTAAAATTAAACATACATCGTGGATTTTCTTGAATAACTGTAGATGAATATTTTGGAACATTTGGTAAAGGTACGAACGGTAACTTTAATTTCAATAAAACTGTATTAATAAATATACAGTGACAACCGTAAATTGATTCGCAATAAATGAAATAAACTAGTTATGAATACATTCTTGAATACGTTTCTTCTCTATCCTAATTAAATACCATGTACGCATGCTACAAATATACAACTTCTGCTCTCTATTCGTACCCAATACGATTTGTCCCATCATGCAATGTTCAACAGTAACGAACAGACATGGCAGCTTATGTGTTTTGCCTTACAACGAGTGGAGGTGTCCCGATATTTGCTAGAAACAGAAGCGGGTTAAAATCGGTAACTTTTCAGTTTAATTTAAATGTGAACATGCATTTAAATTGTGCACGTTTTTTACGAACAGTGTTGTTTACAAAATACCGGTGTGCGTGATGATTTATCCCCGATTGTATTATCCTATCAGACCTATGTATACATTAACCATTTGTTCACATTATGAAAGAAAATGAAATAATATCATATACATTTATCAACACATATGACAATTTACACCCCAGTGCTTGTGTACCTAATAAACGTGTCTTTCCCAAGCAAAATTTCTTCTACAAAATATGTTGTGGTAATGGGGCAATTGCATGGACCCCTTTACTAGCCTAAAAAAACTAGTTTAACTGGGTACCATTGAAAATGTTGACATATGTTACAAATATGCATCGCCACCAACTCATGAATATTTCAGTACAAAAATACTCAATCCAAAATAATAAAAAAGTTAAATAAAAAATTATGCTATGTTCGTTAGATATATACTGTACCTCTTAATCACATTATGAAATCATACATAAAGTAAGTTTGAACATACTTGTTTTAATACATATAAAATACAAAATATATATTTTTAATTTCAAGAAACAAAATCTGTAAAATATAACCTTTAAACAAATGACAGCACCTAGAACAGGTCAACCACTATGATCTCTCAAAAAATAAGGCTTCTTTTGATACCGTTCCTTGTCTTTGTTTTGGTTATGACATCAATTTTTGGCTGATGTACGCGCTATTGTTCTTTACAAAGTATTATTATTCTAGAGCATCTTGGTTAAAAATGGTATTGAAAATATAACGGTATCTGAAAAATAAGGGATACTCAATGCAAAGGCTTTTATGGCAGTAATTATTACATTTGTCAGTACAGTGTACTCCCTCTATACCGAACACCGACCGGACCGGACCAAATGTTCGGTTTTCAGGGAGTTTCGGTTTACTGAGGGTTTGAGGCAAAATACAATACAAAACCAGCACACATCAATTTTAACACACCGCACAATCAAATGAATGTCACAAATCAGCATACATGTATCGGTTAAACTTATACAATGTACGATAATACATGTAGACAATGTTTATACACTTTATTAAGACTAATACTATCCTGACATAAATGTGGCATAATATGACGGAAGTAACATAACACATTATAATAAAGTGCAGCACATTTTAAAATCATGACCAAGGGGAATGCAAAACCAGTACACACACAGTCACATGAGCATCACACATTAGCCTATAATTTACCCTTTGCACAAAAAGTCACTGATCGTATTCTGCTTTGTAGCGCACCTAGCCTTGACAATCTTCTTCTCTGTTATTTCGACTGACATCAATCAAATTATGTTTTAATTAAAGTAATCATGGTTAATTATTACATCATTTATAGTTATTACCTGAGTTATATAAATTGTAAAATGTTTAAATATTTTCTAAACAAATGAAAACAGTCTAATTAACATACTGTTTCACACTTTATCGACTAATCACCCTTATCTGGAGTCCTATTATGATACTCCTAATATGTCGAACTGTTGCCCCTAATTATCAGGTTAAGCGTGCAATCACCCTGCGGCAAGACAATCGCGAGCTAAAGATAATCGAAAACAGCAGATTGTCACACATGTTCGGTTTACAGAGGTCAATTTGTACTCCGAAACAAAGCGATGTACCGCTCCTGCCGTTCGATATTCGGAATACAGAGGTTCAGGTAAACGAGGGTTTTCGCACATTAAACATATAGGCAAAAAAATGGGACCGGACCGTCTGTTCGTTTTTCAAAGAGTTCCGGTTTATAGAGAGTTCGGTTTTAAGGGAGTACACTGTATTAGAGTTGTGCATTTTATGTACAGTTTAAATCACAACTTCATATTGAAAATGACCAATATATAATATATTTAAAGTGTAACAGTTAAATTCCGTAAATTCCAAGACCTTGGTTCCGTATCAGACCTCTGAGAAATACGATTTTTAAAATGACTTGTAGCATTTAGGGCGTAAAAAAAGTTGTTGCTTTCCGCGTACCCGACGCCCCTGTATTTTTTTCTGCCAACCCTAAACGTTTAAGAGATGAATGGAGAGGAGCGGAATGGGTCAGTTATACCTATGCTGTTTCAGCTTCCGTTTCCGGTAATAGGGTCCCTGAATGGAGTGCACATGTTTGCCAATTCACATGATGTTCAGCTGGTTTCCACGGTAACTGATGACTCGAAAATTGTATGGAAATCATTTTATGACAGGTAAGATAGCAAAATGCTGTTTGTTTTACCTTTTTGTGAGACATGAAACACGTTATCATTTAGGATTCTGTTCGAATACTATGTGTTTTAGTTTAATTTAAATTCCTTGACTAGTGTGTAATTCTTCATGACATTAGAAAAATGCTAAATTGGGAATAAGACTTAATATTAAATATAGTCTTGCACAATTTGGAATTCACTTTGAAAAGAAATCTGTAATTTTGTTACCTAATATTATTTTTAATGCACCTCATGCATTTGTTTATATTTTAGGCATGAATTTCCATTTAATATTTTGTCAAATGTTAACACTGGTGTTTTGTGTAAACTAGACATGATTGAAATATAATACAATCTTGTACTGAAAATAACAAAAATATGTGTTTATCGCATGATTTTTTTTCAGAATATTTTATCAAAAAGTAAATAATTTTGTGTATTATGATGTCATTGATGAATCCAAATTTATGTCCATTGTTTTGGTTTGTAAAAATAGTGTCATTGTCCCTATGTCATGATGTTTACCGGTATATTGAAGTTGTTTTTTTAGCTCACCTGAGCACGAAGTGCTCGGTGAGCTATTGGTATAGGGGAACTCTCCGTCGACGTCCATCGTCCGTTAGCCGTATGCCGTCAACAATTTGGACCGTTATTGCGATAAAGACTACATACTCATGTTGAGCTTTTGTGATCGCCTTTTGTCTGTCGTCCGTCGTGCGTCATGCGTTAACATTTCATATAATCGACATCTCCTCCCAAACCGATTGGCAGATTTTCATGAAACTTCACAGGAATGATCCTTGGGTGACCCTCTTTCAAAGTTGTTCAAATCATTTTGGTCCGCTTCATATGTAGGTCACCAGAGCTAAAAATAGATTTAAAAATTGAAAACTTTAAAAATCTTCTCTGAAACCACAAGGTTTGGAGCTGTCATATTTTATATCTGACATCCTCTAGTGGTCCTCTACAAAGATTGTTCAAATTATGCCCCTGGGGTCAAAACTGGCCATGCCCCAGGTGTCACATGGTTTATATAGACTTGTATAGCAAAATGACTTTAAAAATCTTCTCTGAAACCGCAAGGCCCAGAGGTTTCATATTTACTATGTAACATTGTATAGCGGTCCTGTACAAAGACTGTTCAAATGATGCCCCTGGGGTAAAAACTGGCCACACCCCGGGGGTCACATGGTTTATATAGACTTGAATAGCAAATGACTTTAAATATCTTCTCCTCTGAAACCGCAAGGCCCAGAGGTTTCAAATTTGGTATGTAACATTGTATAGTGGTCCTCTACAAAGATTGTTCAAATGATGCCCCTGTGGTCAAAACTGGCCACACCTCGGGGTCACATGGTTTATATAGACTTGAATAGCAAAGTGACTTTCAAAATCTTCTCCTCTGAAACTGCAAGGCCCAGAGGTGTCATATTTGGTATTTAACATTGTATAGTGGTCCTCTACAAAGATTGTTCAAATGGTACCCCTGGGGTCAAAAGTGGCCACACCCCGTGGCTCACATGGTTTATATAGACTTAAATAGCAAAATGACTTTAAAAATCTTCTCTGAAATTGGAAGGCCTAGAGGTTTCATATTTGGTATGTGTCATTGTATAGTGGTCCTCTACAAAGATTGTTCAAATGATGCCCCTGGGGTAAAAACTGGCCACATCCCAGGGGTCACATGGTTGTTATAGACTTGAATAGCAAAATGACTTTTAAAATCTTCTCTGAAACCGCAAGGCCCAGAGGTTTCATTTTTCGTATGTAACATTGTATAGTGGTCCTCTACAAAGATTGTTCAAGTGATGCCCCTGGGGTCAAAACTGGCCACACCCCAGGGGTCACATGATTTATATAGACTTAAATAGCAAAATGACTTAAAAAAAATTCTCCTCTGAAAGTTCAAGGCCTAGAGGTTTTATATTTGGTATGTAACATTGTGTAGTGGTCCTCTATAAAGATTGTTCAAATGATGCCCCTGGGGTCAAAGCTGGGCACACCCCGGGGCTCACATGGTTTATATAGACGTAAATTTAAAAATTCTTCTCTGAAACCACAAGGCCCAGAGGTTTCATATTTGGTTAAAACATTATATTGAGACCTCGATTGGGATTGCATATGGGGTTGGTGTGGTCAAGGTCAAGGTCACTGTTACTAAAAATAGAAAAACGGTTTCCGCTCAATAACTTTAGAACGCATTGAGATATTTTAATGAAACTTAATACATAGATACCTTATATTGACACCTCACATGGGATTGCATATCGGGTGGGAGGGGTCAAGGTCAAGGTCCCTGTTACTAAAAATAGAAAAACGGTTTCCGCTCAATATCTTGAGAACGCATTGAGATATTTTAATGAAACTTAATACATAAATATATTATTTTGAGACCTCGATTGGGATTGCATATGGGGTGGGTGGGATCAAGGTCAAGATCACTGTTATTAAATATAGAAAAATGGTTTCCGCGAAATATTTGAGAACGCATTGAGCTATTTTAATGAAACTTAATACATAAGTACCTTATATCAACACATTGCTTGGGATTGCATATGGGGTGGGTGGGGTCAAGGTCACTTTGCTGAAAATAGAAAAACAGTGTCCGCTCAATAACTTGATAAGGAAAGCATTGCGATATGTTAATGAAACTTATTACACATATCTTATATCAAGACCTCACTTGGGTTTTCTTATGGGGTGGGTGGGGTCAAGGTCACTGTTATTAAAAGTAGAAAATCAGTTTAAGCTCAATAACTTAAGAACGCATTGAGATATTTTAATGAAACTTCATACGTAGATACCTTATAACGAGACCTTGCTTAACGTATGTGGTGGTTGGGGTCAAGGTCAAGGTCATGTTACTAAAAATAGAAAAACAGTTTTCGCTCAATTACTTGAAAACCTATTGAGATATTTTAATGAAACTTCATACATATATAGGTGAGCGACCTAGGGCCATAGTGGCCTTCTTGTTATTCAATCTTGACCTAACTTGCACAGTTTGTGTATGACCATAAAATCTCAGATGGGATTGTTATTGGGTCAGATCACATCAGTAACACCAGAGTTATTGCCCCTTTTTCATGCAAAAAAAGTGCAAAAATGCCCCTTTCCAACGTTTAGACTTTATTTTCCAACCAATCTTAACCAAACTTTCACAGTTTATGTATGCTCATCATATCTCAACAGATGTCAAAAATGGGCCAGATTGTCTTTCAAAGACCAGAGTTATTGCCCTTTTTGTTTATTTAAAAAATATACAAAAATGGACATTATTCAGGCTAGAGACTTCATTTTTCATCCAGTCTTCACCAATCTTGCACAGTTTGTTAATTACCATGAGATTACAGTTGAAGCCGAATATAAGCAAGATCGGAATGGAAACATCAGAGTTATTGCCCTTTGTTTGTTAAAAAATATATGCCAAAATGGACATTATATTGGATAGAGACTTCATTTTTCATCCAATCTTCACCAATGGTGTACAGTTTGTCTATGAACGTAAGACTACAGGTGAAGTCAAATAAAAGCATGATCAGGCCAGAAACAGAGACTTCATTTTTCATCCAATCTTTACCACACTGTGCACAGTTTGCCTATGAACAGGTGAAGTCGAATATAAGCATGTGCGGGCCAGAAACACTAGAGTTATTGCCCCATGTGTTTGGAATAAAACATCAACAAGTTATCAATGATTGGCTTGCACACATGATTTTTGACTCATTGTTGACCAAACTTACACAGTTTGCACATGACCATAAAAATTGATCGATAAAATTTGATTTCCAACAGTTGAAAGACTTGCATGCAGTTATTTGTACATGCAACATTGATGTCTGCAGAGCCTGCATTAACATCATTTATCATCATTGGACAGAAAATTATCTAAGAAAAAGCAAAACTTTATCTTATAGCACAGCCATCGCAATTTTATCGCATTGCAACTAGTTCTCCAAAACTGTCTGCGAAAAAGACATCAAAATCTATTGTTTCTGCATTTTCCAGAATTGTCAATGACTTAATGAAAAATGGTCAGGTAAGAATATCGAGAAAATTGATTTGAGAACCATTAGCAAGAAAACTGCACATCCACTACCCAACTTGTACTTTAGTTAGCCCATTGCACTAACCAATGTTTTAAATCAAAATTGATCATATCCCCCTCTGCGTATTGTTCAGAAACCTTAATTTTCAAACCTGTCACAACAGTATGGTCTTCATCTGTACCAGTTCTCAGGTGAGCTCTTTGGGCCATCATGGCCCTCTTGTTTTCCCATGTTGCTTATAAAAGCAAACGTATGTACTACCAAATTACTAAACAAATTTAAAGCAGTTCCATATAACGCAGAGTGAAATGATTCAACGTTATCATTTTACTTGACGCACAGTTAAATGATCGGGTATCATTCACTTTTTCACAACATAACATGAAATAAATTCTCAATCTTCTTTCTTTGTCAGCGTGACCCTCATAGCAGTGGCTGAGGATGACCACGCCGATGACTGTCACATGATGAACTTCCTTGGTTACGTGCTCAACATGATGGTGCTGTTACTCGGCAAAGATGACGTCAAGACAATCAAGAATGTGGAGCGCTTCAAGAAAGATGTTCGGGTATGTGTTGAACCTTTATTTAGCTTTGCTTTCAGCAAACATTTTGAGAGATTTGGAAATATGTTCAGTATTGTTAGAGGAAAATTTTTGTGAAATTTTGATTAATTGGGAAAAATTATGAAGGAATTCTAAAATAAACGATTGGTAAATTGGTTGGACATTCAAGTTATGTTATGAGTTACAATCTGTACTCACATTTTTTGTGTAGTTTGTCAACACCCAAACGCCTATTTCGTACATTGAAAGCCAAAAGGCCTACGGGCATTTGTGCGAAGAAGGCTGATAGGCCCTTTTGGCTTTCATTGGACGATTTCTGATTGGGACTTGAACACTTTTGAGTCTGTTTCGTGAGTAGAACCAGTACTTGGTGTCTCTTAAGGAGATAACTTGAACCCTGGGTAGAAATCAAACTCACAAACACCCAATCTCGAAGTGGACACCACACAGTCATGTATCTGTTACACCACCATGGCCTCTCTGATTCTGTTTATTTAACATGTACCATGTATTCACGGTACATCAGTTATTAATGTGAAATGATTTTCACTGGATAATTCAAGAATGGAATAACTTTTGCTTTGAAACATTAGGTACCTTACTCAACCCCAGTATAGGGCCAAGCCTCTAAACTGGAATTTTGGGACTCAAACTTTAAAAAAAAACCTTAAATTATGGATATACCATAATCTTACGAATATACCCGTAATACGCACTTTTTTACCCAAAATTTTTTATCAGAAGTAGGGGGTGCGTATATTTCCTGTATATTCACAACTTTCATTTTTAAAAGCAAATTCTGGGCAATATTGACGATAAATGTGTTTAAGAATTACATAAACACAAACGTTCGCCATTTTTCGGAAGTATCGAGTGCATTTTTGGATATGTTTCTATTTAAAGATATGCTGTTATTGATGTCCAATCGGGACGGGTGTATTCCCATTGAACATGCGTAAATCACGTACTGCAATGTACGAGCACCGGGTAAAGGTAATATTTTAAAAATAGCGACCAATCTAGTAGTGTATTTAAAATTTAGATGGAGTGTAGTTAGATGTACAAACCATTTTCTGAAAACAGGGTGAACATAATTTCCTGTGTAAATAAACAAGATGCATTCGTCTGTATTTCAATCGTCTGAGTTACCTACTTCAATTCATCTATGTTTTTAATAATTCTCTCTTGCATTCTAGCAGAAATTATTTGAATAAATCTCGCTTGTTTCCTGTTTTCATAAAATCTTGTTTAACGAGCTGCCTACGTGATTTAAATGTGTAAGCTACTATGGCTTGTGTACTGACATACAAAAGCATTATGAACAGACACTTCAATTTCAGATGCGTATTGTATTCAGATTGTTATTTTTTCCAAGAAATGTTGTTGAAACTTGGGGGTGCGCATTATACATGAGTGCGTATTATATTCGTAAGATAACGGTACATCAGTGTTTTGACTGTTACATATTGGAACTGTCTTTAGGCAGAAAGATTCAGAGGCAGGTTCAAATGTACATGATTTGAAAGGTAAAGAAAACAATTATTTAAACTTAAAAAAGACAAACATATTGTCTGATTTCTCATATTCATTAACTCAGTATGTTTTGTTGTTTTATTAGAAAAAAGTGTTTATTTGAAATCCTGTTACCCCAGTAAAAGAGTTATCCAACATCTTTAAACAAATTAAGATGCTTTGAAGTTTTTGGTTAAAAATAAAATCAATACTACAATAATTAATAGTTCAGTTATAAAGTCTATAAATCACTGAAAAATGAACTGAAATCAACAGAATGTCATTTAGACTTGAACCATATTGCATGGGTATTTTTCTAGAGAAAACATGCATTATGCCATGGTATTCCCCATGTTGCTTGTTGCAATATCCGCAAATACATGCGTGTCCCTGCTACCCTAGTTTGGATTTCTGCATATCATCAAATCATCACATAAAATGTCAGGAAATCTAGAGGCTTGTTGCTTGGCTATCGCTGAAAGGTAATGTGCTCTAAATTATAGATATTTGAAGATTTTAATAGACAAAACCTTCCCTGCTAACGGAAATTGTAATGCTTGGTAATTCAAAAGGCTTTCAGCATTATTGCGCGGAGAGGGCCATGATTGTATCAAATTTCACCATTTGACTATAAACTGGTATTAAAATTAAAGAGAATTTAAATTGGTTTTTTATGGACTACCTAGTGTTACTATTATGGCTGAAAATAAAATTCGAAATAATGACAACTTTAATTTATCATAATACGCGTGTCATTATGTTCCTAAAAATGTAGCACATTAGGGGCCAATTAAGGCACAATTATCAGACTTGTTGTTAAGGGCAGATTCAGCTTGACAATCACGATTCTTGGAAGTCATGTATACTGCATGTGTTTGTTAGTAATTTCATTACATTGCTTTTTTTATAACTTTGGTAATTTTTGTGATGGTTACGTGATAAACAACAACAAAACATGAGTCACTGAAAGAATTAGCATTATTATCATTTTACCTGAAATGTTTCTTTTTTTTCAAATGCTATGCATCTGCAATATTTTAAAGTTGTAAAAATCACAAATAAAGGAAGTGCTAGTTAGTATTGGTATCAATTAGATAGTGAAAAACAAATTGCCCTGCAAAAATGATGCTGCACATATTTCGCGAGATCATATTGACAAAAAAGGGTAGAAACCTGCAAAAACCACAGTTGCGTCCTATGAAATGTTTGTTGATAATAGGTGTTAATTGCACATAAAGTTTTTCAGAAAGTGCCTGAAAATATATAGTTACATAGATTTCTGCCAATTTTGCTAGGGTACAAAAACATAGTGTCAAAAAATATCGATTAAATATGGTTCTTTTTTTTTTTGTACAATGACTATGTCATAAAAAAAATGTGTCAGTTAATGTCAATAAGGAGTGACACAATCTGATATTGCCTTACTTGTAAGTTTTTGATGATGCTGTTTGCGACTTGTCCGTACAGTAGTTATATAGCAAATTCTGGCAAATGTTTACCTGCCTGTACAAGCTGGGCAATAATGGCAATTGATTAGGCCATCCCTGATGACAATTAAGGGGTTATGTGTTACCACACTGTTATGTACTATATAAGTACTATTTTTGGCGGGGGTTTAATTTTGGCTATATTTGCTATGACCCACGATAGTGCCAATTCCAAAACACTGCCATATAAATTCCTGCATGTCAACATATAAGTAACCAAATATATCGCTAAAATACTCCAATTTAAAATCTTAAAATTTATTATTGTTTTAATTTATTTATTTCAGAATAAAACAAAATTAAGTTAATGTATGGAGATACATAGTAAGCACACATATGGTCTACTAGAAAACTGTTTCAACACACTATTTTCAGATTTAACATTTTGTCACCACTGTGGCAGATTGATGAACGATTATATAAAAGTATTTATTTTATGCTTTCCAGTAATTTATAGGGAAATATCAGTGAAATAAATTGGCAATTCACTGTTTAAAACAACGAAAATTACCACAGTTTCATGAATCCGGATTTAAATCAGTAAATGAAACGGACTGTCAACGATGCTGGACTCAAAATTGTCTGTTGAGTTCTGTGATATTTTCCAAGAAAACCCACTTAAATAGCAATTAAATGGGGGAAAGAAAAATGGTGGAAAAAGCATAAAAGACAAAGAAAATTGTTGGTTTTGGTAGAGTATCAACTTTTTATTCACTTATGATCATAGAATATATAAATTTCAGTGATCGCTCATGAATTAAAATAGATATTCTACCGAAACCAACAAATATTCTCGATCTCTTACAGTGTATGACCAGTAAGTTTGTTGCAAATTTTTAAAGATCAACGTTTTAAATTGCTGGGATAAAGACAAAGGGGCTACCTTGATATTACACCTTTCCACGCCATGATAATTATACTAATTATACCAAAAGTGGGTGCACATTGATAGTAATGGTTTGAATATGGCGGTTGTTGGAAGTTGTGCCAATTTATGACCCCACATTTCAAAACACTGTTAAAAATGCCAACATTTGACAGGGCAGATATTTTGCACAATACAGTGTACAATGTTCTCAAAAACAATTGCAGAATGTATACAGGATATTTGTTTGTTTTGGGTGTGATAATTCTTTTTACATATTTTCACGAGCGCTTGCGCAAGTGAAAATATGTAAATTGTATCCCTTTCCGGTGATGATATAACGTTTATCACACCGAAAACAAACACATTATCTTTTTATTTTAAGCTATAGAGTATTTGTTTACATTACAAAAAGTAGTCCAGCACAGTGAGTGATATAAGGATTTGTATATTTCACCACTTAGCATAAAATGAATACAATTATCTCAATTTTTATAAACTCTGTTCGCTGTAAGCAGCTCTCACATAGGACTAATAGAACAATTCAGTTGAGATTACCATACATAATGTTTGGAAAACAACTTATATTTTGGTTTATTTGTAGTCTTCTTTTCATGTGTTTCTGAAACTGACTTTATATTGTCACACAGGATATATTCTAGCGCAATTATCAAATTAGACATAACATTTAAGTCTGTCAATTTGAGACACATGCTTTGTTTCAATCTACAATTTCCTTAACATCACCTAAAGTTATATAGAAAGCATACAGACACGTCTTAGTTAATAATTTGTTTAGATATTCTCCTTATTTGATTGTGAATCCATGTGCTCCTAGCAAAAGTAACATCTAGGGCACTGAATTAAGTAGAGATCCTTCTATTAACGAAATCACGAAGCCTTCTGTGTTGACTCAATTGAGATCCCCTGAATGGCAAAACATGGCTGATTATCTACTGTGATTTGAGAAAATCTAATTCCGATGTAATCTTTCAACTTGGTTTGACATTCAGCCAGATTTAATGTGATTTTTTTCCCGTGATTCTTTCACCAACTCGCTGTAGAGTATCGTGTTGCTTTTCTGAAGACGTCTTTTAATTTAAAAATTATGGCAGCGAATCTAGGGACGTATGACTTTTCGAGACCAATTTTGAAGAAGAATCCTTTAGTGATTGAATGACTTACATGCAATATAACCTTGCATAAAATATATATTAGGCAGTGATTTATTGAAATCTAAAGTTCCTGTACCCATTGAATTGGGAAAACTTGTGAAAAATACAACTTTGGGGAAAATAGAGCATTGTTATATTCTTTAAAAACTGGTAAAACAATGTATTTCTGAATAGTGGTTTTAAAATTATTTGCGTTGGTTAAGTTATTGTATCTCTGAAAGAAATAACTCCCAACTAAAGTCAGATATGGGTATGTCAATACATGTTTTAGTAATTCCAAATACCTGGCAACTTCAGTGTATGGAGAATACTAGGTTAGTGTCGAAAAAAGATACCAGGGTAAGTTTATTTAGTGAGGCTTAGAAAACCTGAACCACGAGCCCTTGCAAGTGGTTCACGTTTTCGTGTCGAGCAAATAAATTTATCTTTATTCAACACTTACCTGGCATTGATTTTATCCCATCATTTTTTGTCGATATTTTTCACAAAAATGGAGCAAAAAAACACTGAATTTTTCACAAAAATCAACAAGATGATGTCATCAGACTGCGCGTGTTTGCCTTATCCCACAGTGTGTGAATAAAGCAAAGTTTATTCCATGGGGTTCATTTCGTCAATGTATGCCGGATGATGGGATAAAAGATGTACATTGCTATTCTTCATTCAGCAAATGACGCAAAGTATTTCTTATAAACAACTTAGCCTTCTATCCAATATTCCATTAAATATACCCAGCCTAAATTATTGTCTTCAGCTAAAAACCTCCTAATAACTCAAGTTCCCAAGTTTTCAATTTTGCTATGTAGCATGCCATTACAATTGGATTCATTTTAGAGAATCCGCTTCTCTGGTTTTAAAATCTACTTACAATGAAAAAGAACGAATTTTATTTGGTTCACAAAACATGTGGAAGAATTCTTACAGTTGACAGTTCGTGTGCAGGGATAATTTTACTTGACGTCAGCATGATTAGAAATCCTTCCAGTTTTTGTCCAGATTCTGAGATGGGGAGCAAAAATGATCGACTTTCTGGAATTCCTGTCCTGAATTTCAGAAACCATACTTATGTAATTCCAAAAGTTTAATGGATAGTAGGGAAAGATCTAGGATCAAGAGAGATACAGGATACTGATCAAAAGGAGCAGGGGGAAAGCTGGACCGGTTCTCTCACATTTTCTAAAAATTCAATAAATGCAAGGTTTTTTTAGTATAAATGTTAAAAGGTTTTTTATACACAGTCTGCACAGGCAAATCCGGGATGACACTTATCACCTACAGTGGATTTATGTTTAGAAGAGACCTCCTTGAAACAGAAAATACAATAAAAACGGAAAGTGTTGTCCCGGATAAGCCTGTGCGGACTGCACAGGATAATGGTGGACGATACATTACGCATATGCATAGTCCAGGACGACACTTTACCCACTTGCATTAAACCTGGGTTTCCCACGACATGCCTCATATCAAGTTCTCTAGCTCACAAGAACAAGTATTGAGCTCCCTAGAAGAAACTTCAATGAAATTCTTAGATCTCCAAAATACCTTAAAGCTATGTTCAGGGTTGCCAGCAGACTTGAAAAGTCAGGGAAATTTTCAAAGTCAGTGAATTGTCAGGGAGTTTTGAAAAAAAGTCAGGGAAAAATCAAATTCCAAAAAAGTCAGTTAAAAGTCAGGGAAAAATATGCCTGAAGGTAAAAAATAATTTATACAAATTTGCAGGTTAAGGCTATGGCAGTCTTCAGGTGTTTTAAATTTCTAAAATGTATGTATAAATACATAATATGCTTGTTTTTAGTCAGAAATATATATCTTAACATTTTTATGACCCCGAAGGGCATATTGTAATCCAGGGTTTCCCGCTGGCCTGTTTTGCTTGTCGGGCCCGATATGCCTTCAAAGCAGTAAGTCGTTTGCCGACATGCTTAAATTACGCCGACATGCCTTAATTTTCAATGTGACAGCCCTTTATCTAATTACATAGGTCTTTAATATAAGGTCATAAACGAACGCCGCATTGATCGATACGGTCTCGCTTCCAACAATGTGATTGGCAAGTGACTGAAAAGTGTAGATCCGCCCACAACAATCTAATTAGCTAGTTAAATACGGCGATTTAAAAGGCGGAGTTTATACCTTACTAAGAACTAAAAAGTGTTTGACAACAAATACTAGCGCTTATCACTAAAAGTGAACATGCATTTAAAAACACGTTATTATTGTATCGCATCCGAAAACAATTAATAAAATAGAAAAGTTTTTGAATCGACTAGCGGTCATGACATAATTTAAAGGCGGAACAAGTAGGGTTTGAAAGAATTCTGATTACCATGTATAATTGAAAATTAATACCATAAAAAATGTCTCCAAAGGTCAATACGTTGTTGTTTAATTAAGAAAAAAACCTGTTATTGCTATTATAATTAAATAAATAAGATGGGGTCGAGCGATGCGGACGATTTCGGGCAGGTGGGGGTAGAGCGCTGCGGCCTATTTCGGACAGATGGGGTCGAGCGTTGCGTGCGATTGCGGGGAGAAGGGGGTCAAAAGGAGCGGTCGATGTCGGGGAGGGGGTCATAAGGGGGCAGATTTCCTTCAAGAAATCCTGCAGGAAAGCCTGTAATCGCATCATCCGTCTGTCCATTCGTCACGCTTCTTGTGCGGAGCATAACTCAAGTAGTATTGAAGGGATTCAAATGAAACTTCATATAATGATAGAAGACAATGAGAGGAAGTGCAGAGCACAAGGACCATAACTCTTCCTTCAATATTTACAGAGTTATTGCCCTTTGTTTAAATTTTTTGTGCAGAGCATAACTACATTAGTATTAAAGGGATTCAAATGAAACTTCCTATAATGATAGAGGGCAATGAGAGGAAGGGCAGAGCATCAGGACCATAACTCTTTTCAATATACACGGAGTTATTGCCCTTTGTTTAATTTTCTTGTGTGGCGCATAACTCCATTAGTATTGCAGGGATTCAAATAAAATTTCATATAATGATAGAGGACAATGAGAGGAAGTGCAGAGTACAAGGACCTCAACTCTTTCTTCAATATTTATGGAGTTATTGCCCTTTGTTTTATTTTCTTGTGAAAAACTTTAATTTTCTTGTGCGGAGCATACTTCTGTTAGTATTGAAGGGATTCAAATGAAACTTCATAGAATTGTAGTTCATTATGAGAGGAAGTGCAGAGTACAGGGACCATAACTCTTCAATATTTATTTAGTTATTGCCCTTTTTTGTGCAGAGCATTACTCCATTAGTATTGCAGGGATTTTAAATAAAACTGCATATATTGATAGGGGACGTTGAAAGGAAGTGCAGAGGACCATAACTCATTTTTAATGTTTACCAAGTTATTGTCCTTTGTTTTCTTTTGTGCAGATAATTACTACCTTAGTATTGAAGGAATTTAAGATAACACCACATATATTGATAGAGGACATTTAGAGGAAGAGCAGAGTACAAGGACCATTACTCTTTCTTCAATATTTATGGAGTTATTGCCTTTCAGTTAATTTTCTTGTGCAGTGCATAACTCCATTAGTATTGAAGTGATTTAAAACAAAACAACATACATTGATAAAGGATGTTGAGAAGAAGTGCAGAGTACAAGGACCATAAATCTTTTTGTAGGAAGCATCATTTTTGCCAACATGTAACTGAATTGTGTTGCCTTCCACTGACAAGCATATGCTTCGGGGGCATAGGTCACATCCTGTGAGAAGCCTTGTTTGTAAATATCCTAGTGTTACTTGTGATTTGTTCATACACTTCGCTTCCTGAAGATTTGGACAGCTAAAAGGGAAGGAGGAGGCTGTTGAAAATGGGTGTTTTTGGTTACTGAAAAACTGGAATTAGCCAGGGAAAAGTCAGTGAAAAGTCATGGAATTTTGTTTGGCCCCAGATGCTGGCAACTTGATGTTAAGTGTTGTGTATTGTCATAATGATCTTAAAAATGGTTGTATAATTTACGATAAAAGAATGCACAGTCTTCGCCTTAATTTTTTCAGAGCACTAGCCCATTCAGGCTAGTTGCTTAGCAAATTCACTAGCCCAAAAGCTCTTTTACTAGCCCGAAGTCTTGCTATAAAGCAATATGAAACTGCAATAAAATAACCTGTATTATGTTCTTTTTTAACAGTAATCAAGTATCAATGTATTTTTTAAGTGTGAGTAATGTAAATATACCTGGTAAAACGTGTATCTCTATTTGGTTAACTTTAATTGAAATGCACTACAGACAGACTATAGTTGTTATTAAATAACTTTTAATACTTTGTTCATAGTTGTTCATAGCATTGTTTCATTATAATTTGTTGAGAATACAACTAGCCTGATCGGGCTAGTGCGTTCAAAATTCCACCAGACACAAATCAAAACGAATAGCCCCGGGCTTCAGGCAAGTGGATTAAGTCGAAGATTGAGTGCTGGGGCCATATCTACAAAGCTCCTAAGGAAAATCTTAACTTAAGTCATATTTAAGTGAAAAATTCAAATAAAATTTCCTTGTTAAAATCAATATTTTATATTTGAAATATGGTAAAATTAAAAGCATATTTTCATTCTTTACTAGATTAAAACCATTTAAGACAAAATAACTTTTAAGTGAACCAGTCACAGAGTTAAGGAATTTTATGATTTTAAGAAATTTACTTAAGTTTTCACTAAGGAGCTTTTTGGATTTGGGCCCAGGCTCCACAACTACGAAAGTTCTCAATCTCAAACTTAGTCTTAACTTAAACTTTCGACCAATGAAATCCGTTGTTACAAAGCTGCTTGTATTTTCATTGGTAAATATTATAAGTTAAGACTAAGTTTGTGTGTGAGAACTTTCTTAGTCGTGGGGCCTGATAGTTGCCATGGTGACAATTGAACTGTTCATTTATAGCTTACCTCCCTTGCCCTATGTTCCAATAATTTAAAATCTTTTAAAAACTTACTGGATCAAGATAGTGTTCATTGGCCCATTTACATCCCTTCCAGAAAATGTTGATGCAAATATGTTTTTATCACATGCTATACCTTGTTTCCCGTGTAATACAACCATTACGAATATTTCTATCTTACACGTGTGTAAGATAACATTATAAGCGTTTTCATTGGCTACATATTCTTTTACTGACCAATCGCATGACGTTATTTTGGTGGAATGACGTCGTCAACATGAAATGACGTCACGTCAGTACACAACTTTGAGAATTTACCAACTTATTTTGGTAAAATAAGAAGGGTTTCATTTCGTTTAAAAGCTTGTTATAAAAAAGATCTGACACTCGTCATTTGATACCATTATTTATTAAACTCGTCCAGGAAATTCGTTAGTAAGCTCGCCAAAGGCTCAGGCGAGCTTACTAACAAAATTCCTGAACTTGTTTAATAAATTATGATATGAAATGACAACTCGTGTCAGATCCTATATATAACATCTTGGGTAAAATTGCTTACAGACAAATAGATAAAGAGAAATACAGGCAGCATATGGTACCAACAGTAACAAAACATGGCTTCTTTGGCTGAGGTAACAACATGTTTCTTTACATCTAAATACTCTATTCTGTTTTCACTATATCAAATTTCACATGAAATTGTCTATCTCAATCTTAATTTAAATAATGTTAAGAAAAGTACTATTTGAAGCTTTATGAATATCGGGCATGGTACAACAATGTATGACTTGTGAGGTTTGTTTATAGCAGTTTAATTAGTGGGAATGTCGTCATAAGCCTAATAACAATGGAACATTCAAATACAGTTATATGGGTTCTTTTTGGACTGATTTGTATTGACATGTAAATAATATTATGTGTCCATTGTTGATGACATATTTTAAGACATTAAATCTACATGTAGAAAAGGATAGAAACAGGCTGATGGAATGTCTTTTTCCTGTCAAGGTGTGCTTCCCAATAATTGACAGGCTGTCAATGTCTTCTTGTAGGTGTGCTTCCAAATGATTGACAGGCTGTCAATGTCTTCTTGTAGGTGTGCTTCCCAATGATTGACAGGCTGTCAGTGTCTACTTGTAGGTGTGCTTCCCAATGATTGACAGGCTGTCAGTGTCTACTGGTAGGTGTGATTCCCAATGATTGACAGGCTGTCAATGTCTACTTGTAGGTGTGCTTCCCAATGATTGACAGGCTGTCAGTGTCTACTGGTAGGTGTGATTCCCAATGATTGACAGGCTGTCAATGTCTACTTGTGAATGTGCTTCCCAATGATGGACAGGCTGTCAATGTCTACTTGTAGGTGTGCTTCCCAATGATTGACAGGCTGTCAATGTCTACCTATAGGTGTGCTTCCCAGTGATTGACAGGCTGTCAATGTCTACTTGTAGGTGTGCTTCCCAATGATTCACAGGCTGTCAATGTCTACTTGTAGGTGTGCTTCCCAATGATTCACAGGCTGTCATTGTCTACTTATAAATGTGCTTCCCAATGATAGACAGGCTGTCAATGTCTACTTATAAATGTGCTTCCCAATGATAGACAGGCTGTCGATGTCTTCTTGGAGGTGTGCTTCCCAAGGATTTACAGGCTGTCAATGTCTTCTTGTAGGTGTGCTTCCCAATGATTGACAGGCTGTCAATGTCTTCTTGTAGGTGTGCTTCCCAATGATTGACAGGCTGTCAATGTCTTCTTGTAGGTGTGCTTCCCAATAATTGACAGGCTGTCAATGTCTTCTTGTAGGTGTGCTTCCCAATGATTGACAGGCTGTCAGTGTCTTCTTGTAGGTGTGCTTCCCAATGATTGACAGGCTGTCAATGTCTTCTTGTAGGTGTGCTTCCCAATGATTGACAGGCTGTCAATGTCTTCTTGTAGGTGTGCTTCCCAATGATTGACAGGCTGTCTATGTCTTCTTGTAGGTGTGCTTCCCAATGATGGACAGACTCATTGAGCAGAGTGACCTCTTGACCTTTGGGGACCTGGTCAATGCAGTGGACACAATTGCTTCCTCTGAAAATACTGTCCTTCAGGTATATATAAGTCAATAATATTATATAACAGTGTTTTGTTATTTAAGCCACTGAATCTGCATTAAGGCCTTGTCACACTGTGGCAAGTTTGAGCTTCGAGTTCTGTACGAGTTCTGGAGAGTTATAACTCGCCTTTAAGTGGACGAGTTAGGAGCGGAATTGTTTCAAGACAACATTTGTTTGAGTTCTCTTCAACATTGACACGACACAGGTACAATAATCACATTTTATCACGAGTTCAGCCAAGATATGCGTACGATATCTGTTCGATAATTGAAGACTTGTCTTAAAAATGTACGAGTGCAGACAAGTCTGTACGACTTGTGAGGACATTAGCACGAGTTTCTGATGACATTTTATGAGAAACCGACGAGCAGATGTCGTAGGCAACTCTCCCAAACTCGCAGCAAACTAGTGTTATGTTGTAGACTGATAATATACGGTGAAACGCTACTACAACGACATGTCTACAGATTGTGTTCGAGTGTGTTTGAGAGTGCGCGAGATTCCTTCGACGTGACTTCGACACGTGAATGATAATAAAAAGTCACCGAGAAGGGGCAAGAATTTTAAACGGTTTAAAATTCTCGCCGCTACTTGGTGAGTTCTGGCGACATAAGAAGACATAAGTAGACATCACTGCAACAAAGAACGACATGTGTACAAGATGTATACGACACCATGTGAGTTGTGGCAAGTTACAACTCGCCAGAACTAATTGCTCAAATTCGCCACAGTGTGATAGGGCCTTTAAGCATAAAATAAATAAAGTACTTTTTCAGAATATGTAAACCATGTATAGAAGTGTTTTAAAGCATGACTAGTCTTCAAA
Organism: Congeria kusceri; assembly: GCA_027627225.1. Taxonomy (NCBI): domain Eukaryota; kingdom Metazoa; phylum Mollusca; class Bivalvia; order Myida; family Dreissenidae; genus Congeria; species Congeria kusceri. The sequence continues at coordinate 55,139,945 of CM051027.1, forward strand.
AACTATACTGAACCAAAAAAGAAACTTTCATAAAGTACATGCTAAATTGTCATGGTTACATAGTCAAATCTATTCAAATGTTAAAAAATAATCTACATTCAAATTTTGTGAAAGTTTCATTTTTGGTTGAGTATACGATTATATGTATATTCCTGTCTGAATAAATTAAGATGGTTGAAAAAGTGTCCTTCAAATGGATTTGGTGCTTTTAATTTTTACAGTTCAAAACAGTTAGTGTAGTAATTTTCTTCGGCAACTTTTGTGGGATCAAATATTTTTCTTTGTAAAAAATGCATATTAAGATTGGGATGAAACGGCACAAAAAATGTTAGAACCAACTAAAGTTTTAAGTCTTTTGATACTTATTATCTGGGCCCACAAAGCTCTGGAGTGAAAACATAAGTTCTAAAATACGTAAAATTTCTTCAGTCTTTGCCTTGTTCATTAAAAGTTTATTGTGTCTTTAATTGTTTAATTCTGTAAAGAATCAACATATGTGGCGCGTCGTGGGAAAACCGGTCTTAATGCATGTGCGTAAAGTGTCGTCCCGGATTAGCCTGTGCAGTCCGCACAGGCTATTCCAGGACGGCACTTTCCGCCTACAGTGGATTTATGTTTAGAAGAGACTTCCTTGAAACAGAAAATACCATAAAAGCGGAAAGTGCCGTCCTGGATAAGCCACGACGCGCCTTATATGTTTCTTATTTTACCATATTTTGAATATAACAAGTACTTTCACCATTGTACTTGAATGTTTCAATTAAATGAGACTTGAGTTAAGGGTTTTCTTAGGAGCTTTGTGGATAAGGCTCCTTTTATGGTATAGGTGGACAGTCCTGCATTGTCCGTCGTCTGTTGGCACTTGTCCGTAATGCGTCAACAATTGGGCCTGTAGGTGACTTGACTTTTCTTTAAATCTTTAGCAAACTTGCACAGTTTGTGTATGACCATATAATCTCGGATAGGTTCGATAATGGGCCAGTTCGGACCAGGAACACCCAGAGTTATTGGCCCTATTTCATGAGAAAAACTGCAAAATGAAATATACAGACTCTATTTTCATCTGAACCTGACCAAACTTGCACAGCATGTGTATGGCTTGAAGATTTCAAAATTTTCCAAAAAAAAAATGGCCTAGATTGGGCTGTTTGTGAGAAAATAAGAAAAGAATATGGACATCATGGAGTATAGTGACTTCATTTATTGCCTAATCTTGTCCAAACTTGCACTGTTTGTTTTTGCCCACAAGGTCTCAGTCAGTGTCCAGTATGGGCTAGATCAGACCAGAATGATCTGAGTTATGACCCCTTGTTTATGATTTTTTTTTCCATAATTCGTCAAAAATTGGCTTTCAGTTGCCATAGAGAATTAACTTTTCATTCCTTGTTGACTAAACTTGCAAAGTTTGTGTATGACCAAATGTCACCTAGGTGCTATGATGGGTCAGATAGAACCAGAAACACTAGAGTTGTTCCCCCTTTTTAGCTCACCTGAGCACAAAGAGCTCATGGTGAGCTTTTGTGATCGCCCATTGTCCGTCGTACGTGCGTGTGCGCGTGTGCATCGTCAATTTTTCATTCAAACAACATCTCCTCCTAAACCACTTGGCAGATTTTCACCAAACTTCACAGGAATGATTATTAGGTGACACTCTTTCAAAGTTGTTCAAATTGTTACGGTCCGCTGCATATATAGGTCACCAGAGCTAAAAATAGATTTAAACAGTGTAAACTTTAAAAATCTTCTCTGAAACCGCAGGGACCAGAGGTTTCATATTTGGTATGTAACATCCTATAGTGGTCCTCTACAAAGATTGTTAAAATGATGCCCCTGGGGTCAAAACGGGCCCCGCCCCGGGGGTCACATGGTTTATATAGAATATATAGCAAAATGACTTTAAAAATCTTCTCCACTGAAACCACAAGGCCCAGAGGTTTCATATTTGGTATGTAACATCCTATAGTGGTCCTCTACAAAGATTGTTCAAATTATGCCCCTGGGGTGAAATAAGGCCACGCTCACGCCCCGGGGATCATATGGTTTATAAAGAATAAATAGCAAAATGACTTTAAAAATCTTCTCCTCTGAAACCGCAAGGCCGAGAGGTTTCATATCTGGTATGTAACATCCTTTAGTGATCCTTTACAAAGTTTGTTCAAATTATGCCCCTAAGGTCAAAAAGGGCCACGCCCTGGGGGTCACATAGTTTATAAACAATATATAGCAAAATGACTAAAAATCTTCTCCTCTGAAACCAGAAGGCCCAGAGGTTTCATATTTGGTATGTAACATCCTATAGTGGTCCTCTACAAAGATTGTTCATATTACACCCCTGGGGTCAGAACTGGCCACGCCCCAGGGATCACATTGTTTATATAAAAATATATAGCAAAATGACTTTAAAAATCTTCTCCTCTGCAACTGCAAGACCCAGAGGTTTCATATTTGGTATGTAACATCCTTTAGTGGTCCTTAACAAATCTTGTTCTAATTATTCCCCTGGGGTCAAAACGGGCTATGCACCGGGGGTCACATGGTTTATATAAAATATATAGCAAAATGACTTCAAAACTGTTCTCCTCTGAAACCGCAAGACCCAGAGGTTTCATATTTGGTATGTAACTTCCTTTAGTGGTCCTTTACAAATTTTGTTCTTATTATTCCGCTGGGATCAAAACGGGCTACGCCCCGGGGGTCACATGGTGTATATAGAATATATAGCAAAATGACTTCAGAAATCTTCTCCTGAGAAACCACAAGGCCCAGAGGTTTTATATTTGGTACGTAAATACAATAGTGGTCCTCTACAAATATTGTTCAAATGATGCCCCTAGGGTCAAAACTGGCCATGCCCCGTGGGTCACATGATTTATATAGACTTAAATAGCAAAATGACTTTAAAAAGCTTCTCCTCTGACTTTATAAATCTTCTCCTCAGAAACCTCAAGGCCCAGAGGTTCCTTATTTGGTATATTTATTATGTAACATCATATAGTAGTCCTCTACAAAGACTGTTCAAATTATTCCCCTGGGGTCAAAACTGGTCACGCCCCGGGGTCACATGTTTTATATAGACTTAAATAGGAAAATGACTTTAAAAATCTTCTCTGAAACGACAAGGCCCACAGCTTCCTATATTTGGTACGTAACATTGCATAGTGGTCCTCTCCAAAGATTTTTTTAATTAGGTCAATAGCAAAATAGCAAAGTTACTTTTAAAATATTTACCAGAAATTGCAAGGCCCAGAGGTTTGTTCAAGGTTGTTCATATTATGCCCCTGGGATAAAAATAAGCCACGCCTCAGGGATGCAAATTCCAATTGGGTTACAAGGTCTCAGGTGAGCATCCTAGGGCCCTTAGGGCCCTCTTGTTATGAGAAAATTTGCAAAAAATAATACTTTGCGTAACTTTGAAAATTCAATTTTCATAAAATCTTGGTCAATCTTGTACAGTTTTTGCATGGCCATAAGATCTCATAATATACTGAGGAATTGCCCTGATTTGGGTATAAAGAAGAGTGTTATTGGCCCCCTGTTTGGGAAATAAAGCAAAAATGGAGTATATGTTCAGGATAGAGACTTCATTTTCCACTAGGGATGGCAACAAATAGTAATTCAGTAACCAGTTAATTGGTTTTGGTTTTTATGCTGCTTACGCTAAATATCATTAATAAGACCTAAAAACACAATTCAAAGGCAAATTATCTGTTTGATTGACTAGTCCTTATCGATGATAAATGTAACGCTGACAGGTGTCTTTATTGCTGTCAGTTGCGACTGTTTAAATTATTGTTCTGTAAAAACAAGAAACAACACCGTATATGAAAATAGGCTGGCTGTTTGAACCTCATGTGAGTGTAGAGAACCTCTGTGTAATGTAAGTGTGATTGTGCGTGGTAAACATCACCGATTGCTTGAGACTTGTTCTCTTCAGTTTCGACTGTAAATGCATATGTATTAGCTTTATCAATTGTCAGGTGACATTGGCTGGACAGGCATCTGTATAAGCACCTGTGGATTGCCAGGTAAACAACGGAAGAAGACAGGACAGGCATCTGTATTGCACCTGTGGATTGGCAGGTCAACAACGGAAGAAGACAGGACAGGCATCTGTATAAGCACCTGTGGATTGCCAGGTAAACAACAGAAGAAGACAGGACAGGCATCTGTATAAGCACCTGTGGATTGCCAGGTAAACAACGGAAGAAGACAGGACAGGCATCTGTATTGCACCTGTCGATTGGCAGGTCAACAACAATAAGATATCTGTTTTATGTTGGTCATTTTCTAGATGCTGACATTCAGATGTCACGGCTATTCTCTGTCATCGCTCATACTCAGGTAAGCGCATTGGGCAATCAGGCCCTCTTTTTCGTTACAAGTATGCTGTGGTTGTTTCATTTCAGAATTTCCTTGATGCCTTTGCCGAGTGTGCAGACAGTCCGTATGGGTGTCTGATGGTGCATGGCAAGGTTGCCGTGGCAACCAAGAAATGGTGGAGTCTGACCTCAGAAGAACTCGTGCTACTGTCCATGCTCGTCTCGTCACTGACCCCATGTTCATCTAGAGACATCCCTGTGTTCTTGCCCAACCTTAGTCCAGAGGTGATTTTACGGCTGAACTTTTGATATAAGGCATCATAACTTCGAGACAAACATTAAAAAATAAGTGTGAACAAAGTAGTTGCTATTGGAAACCACCTCAGTATACAAGAACATTTCAGTTAAATGTTTTAAAAGAGATAACTGTAAATATTTTATATAAAAAAAGGAGAAAGACAGAAAATCATTTTTCACTCAAACAAATTTAAGTTAGAATAAGTTAACAAAGTTCATCGTCCTGTTTTTAATTATTTATTGTTCACTACAAATATGTCAAGAAGGATTTGCTAAGCCCAAAATGAATTGTTAGTCTGTAATTTACACCTTTATGATACTTAAAAATATTGAAAGAAATGTGTTGAACATTAACCATCAATTAACACTGCCTTAGTTTTAGCTTGAAATCTGGTGGCATGGATGCAGTTGTCTAAATTAGTTGCTTACAGTCAAGTATTATCAAGATACTGAACTCCAGATGGGCATAAAAATGTGTGTTTTTTGTAACGGTAAAAACATGGGTAAAAGCATAACTATTTGTAAACAACATGATCAAATACTGTTATAAACTGTTCATTTCATTGAAAAATAAAAGTTGAATAAGCTCGCACTTTCCTTGAACCCGGTATTACCGATATAAAAATACAAGGGCTTTCCCCAATACAAGTACCTGATTCAAGTGTGCACATGCACGACTTGACAAAACTAAACTGTTGCGTGATTATCCTAAATATCAATGGTGCTATTTTTAAAATACTTGATGAGTTATAGCTGTTGCAGACACTATTGATTTTAGGACAATAAACTGGAGAAAAAGTACATAAAATCATTGTTTTTCAGGTAAATAAAAATACACGTGTCAAATTTTTTTATGTGTTCTATACGATTATGTAAGAAAATAATGTATTTTTGACAATTTTCTTCTGTTTTTAGGATTAGACCATCTGGAGTTCAGTCCCTTTAAACTAATAATGTTATATGATGCACCTTTCATTTGGATAGAAATATAGTTAAAAGGTAGCTTCAGCCATTGTGCCTTTTAAAGTGTAATTTTGTTACAATTTTCATAGCATGTCCACATGTTCATTGTTGTTTAAATGTTTTAATGGAAACATTATAGTGAAATAAACTATCCAGGCCATAATGTTTGTACTTTTTCAATTCAATATTTTGGTTAATATTGCCATGGACAACTATATTTTCAATATTTTGTTTGCTGTTGCCACAGAGAATTATATTTCTCTATTGCAGGTACCCCACAGGTTGATGACCTTCCAGTTGACTCGTAACGTTGAAGTTTGCGTTCTGTGTGGACCCAGCCCCGGCCTTTCAGAGCTAGAAGAAGAGGTTGGCTTTAGGATTCTCTCATTTTAGTAGTTTATATCTTAGTGCAGCTGTACTCATCTCAACAGATGATGCTATGAATGATATCAGTTCAACAGATTTTGTCATTAAGATCGTATTTATGGTACTGGTTAGTAATCGGCAGATAATTAACTGGTGTCGAATAATGGATTGTGCTTTTGATTGTGATTGCCGACTTTGAATTCGGGCAATCAATTAAATGAGTAAAAAATGTGTTTGGTAACTTTTCTTGTGCATCTTTTGATCGTTTTAACTTTGGTTTAAATCTCTAAATGCGAATAAATTGTCAGCAAACAACGTGTAGTCAAACTGAACATGTGCGCCAACTGTACCGCGGCCAAGGGTCAAAACAGTTGAAAATGTATAGTCAATAAGCATATGTTTCCAGCACTGTCAAAATTGGCAAAGAAGGACATCTGTGTACAGGCATCCTCTGTTTCTTTATACAGCGTGTTTAGCATTACTGTGCATTTTGTCAATAAAAGAGGGGTAGAATAGGCCTGGATAATATTGACATGTCTATTGTATGTGTGCTTGTTTTGGATCAGTTGTTTTTAACAAAATTACAACTACAGTATAAGCATAATACCATTTTTCTCAGGTCTTTATTCAAAACATGTAGATTATGATTAAGAGTAACATAAATATGCAATTTATTTAGACATTAAACTTCATATATCAAGATTACAAAAGATATAGAACACAACTATCCGATTATAACTGATTATCGCATTGAACTGCCCAATTACTAGTACTAATATACACATTTCTTGTCCATTGTGGATGTAATTTACATTACACTGTGTTTTCAGGTAGGAAGATTCTGGCGTGCCAGTTACGACCTGCTTCGTTCCATTCTTCAAGTTCATCCAACCAACTTCTCAATATCCTCTAATTTGGATCCCAGCTTACTTGGGTAGGAGTGCAGTTTTCTGACATTTTTTGTGGTCCTAGTTAGTTAGTGATATAATTAAACCATTTCTGTGATTACAGCCAGATCCAGCTAGCTCAATTGGTAGAGCGCTGGACTGTATCCGGGCATTGTGAGTTCGAACTCCAGCCCAGCCACATAACTTGTGTGGTGATTGGTCATGAAATTATTTCTATGGCCATTCTCCCCCTACCTCTGATTGAAGTAGGGCAATTGTCAGTTACTGGCATAAGTATGTGCACTTAGTACTGGTAAACCGTACTGGTATATTGCCGTAGGATAAATGTTACATGTATAACTGATTAATGCAGCCCAGTACTTTGCAAGTCCATCTACCTTAATAAGTAACCAAGCCTACTCATATCAATTGTTACAATAAAATAGGCTAGCTGTACTAGGATTTAATGGGCATTTTGATTTTATTCTGATATAAAGATGATGTAAATGTATGAAGTATCATGAATGCTTTGTCATCGTTTCTGATTTATGTGTTTTATTATATATTGCAGGATATAGCAATATGATTTTTGCCTAAGGCAATATATTGCAATACAGTTTTTCCCATATTGTTGCAGCCCTAAATATTGGTACATCATCACTCTTTTTAGGACCTTTAATTATTGTTTAAGAATCTGGGATTTTTTTACTTTAATTTGGGAAAATTAGTAGTTAAATCTTATTGGGAATGGTACCAAATTTACAAAGAGGAAAAACGCTTATACAGCACATGATGAATAGAATGATAGTGAGAACTAAACCTCTCACATTCCCATAGTTTAGCTTATTTTTTGACGGCTTGGCTTATTGTATGTTTTCTGCATGTTTAAGAGGCCAATATTTTACTTTCATCATTCCAGGTTCATGCTGATCAACACTGAAAGTAACAGATGCTTGTGCTCAATATTCCCCCATGGAAACGATGGTAAACAATAAATACATCTTTGAGATTAAGCATAGAAAATACATTTTGCAAAATATGGTGGACATTGTTTTGACAGATATCCTAGATAATTATTTTGTAAAATAGTCATTATTGAGTTTCAGTATTCAGGGTAACATAGATAATCAATTTGTAAATATTATGAAATTGTTGGAGATTAGCCTTGATTATTGTTTTGTAAAATATTTTAAAATCTCTGATTTTGTCATTCATTTAAACTAGATACTAATTTGCTGAAGTATGGTAAGATAATTTAGCTGGAATCTTTATCCTAGATATTACTAAAGTTTGGCAAATAATTAATTTGACTTAAAGTGTAGTCATTTCAGTCTTTTTAGCTCACCTGAGCACAAAGTGCTCCTGGTGAGCTTTTGTGATCGCCCGTTGTCCGTCGTGCGTGCGTGCGTGTGTGCGTGCGTCGTCATCTTTTCATTTAAACTACATCTCCTCCTAAACCGCTTGGCAGATTTTCACTAAACTTCACAGGAATGATCCTTGGGTGGACCTCTTTTAAAGTTATTCAAATCTTTCCGGTCCACTGCATATGTAGGTCACCAGAGCTAATATTAGATTTAAAAACTGAAACTTTAAAAATCTTCTCTGAAACCACAAGGCTTGGAGCTTTCATATTTGATATCTGACATCCTCTAGTGGTCCTCTACAAAGATTGTTCAAATTATGCCGCTGGGGTCAAAACTGGCCACGCCCCTGGGGTCACATGGTTTATATAGACTTGTATAGCAAAATGACTTTAAAAATCTTCTCTGAAACCGCAAGACCCAGAGGTTTCATACTTGGTATGTAACATTGTATAGTTGTCCTCTACAAAGGTTGTTCAAATGATACCCCTGAGGTCAAAACTGGCCACACCCCGAGGGTCGCATTGTTTATATAGACTTATATAGCAAAATGACTTTAAAAATCTCCTCTGAAACCGCAAGGCCTCGAGGTTTCATATTTGGTATGTAACATTGTATAGTGGTCCTCTACATAGATTGTTCAAATGATGCCCCTGGGGTCAAAACTGGCCACCACCCGGGGGTCACATGGTTAATATAGACTTAAATAGCAAAATGACTTTAAAATTTTTATCCGAAACCGCACGGCCCAGAGGTTTCATACTTGGTATGTAATATAGTATAGTGGTTCTCTACAAAGATTGTTCAAATGATGCCCCTGGGGTCAAAATTGGCCACACCCTGGGGGTCACATGATTTATATAGACTTAAATAGCAAAATGACTTCAAAAATCTTCTCCTCTGAAACTTCCAAGGCCTATAGGTTTCATATTTGGTTGGTAACATTGTGTAGTGGTCCTTTACAAAGAATGTTAAAATGATGACCTTGGGTTCAAAATTGGCCACACCCCGGGGTTCTCATGGTTTATATGGACTTAAATAGCAAAATGACTTAAAAATTCTTCTCCTTTAAAGCCGCAAGGCCGAGAGGTTTCATATTTGGTATGAAACATTGTATAGTGGTCCTCTACAAAGATTATTCAAATAATACCCCTGGGGTCAAAACTGGTCACGCCCCGGGGTTCTCATTGTTAATAAAAACTTATGTAGCAAAATGACTTTAAAACTATTCTCCTCTGAAACTGCAAGACCTAGAGGTTTCATATTTGGTATGTAACATTGTTTAGTGGTCCTCTACAAAGATTGTTCAAATGATGCCCCTGGGGTTAAAACTGGCCATACCCCAGGGGTCACATGGTTTATATAGACTTAAATAGCAAAATGACTTTAAAAATATTCTTCTCTGAAACCGCAAGGCCCAGAGGTTGCATATTTGGTATGTAACATTATATAGTGGTCCTGTACAAAGATTGTTCAAATGATAGCCCTGGATTAAAAACTGGCCAAACCCCAGGTGTCACATATTTTATATAGACTTAAATAGTAAAATGACTTTAAAAATCTTCTCCTCTGAAACTGCAAGGCCTAGAGGTTTCATATTTGGTTTGTAACATTGTATAGTTGTCCTCTACAAAGATTGTTAAAATGATGTCCCTGGGTTCAAAATTGGCCACACCCCGGGGGTCACATGGTTTATATAGACTTAAAAAGCAAAATGACTTTAACAATCTTCTCCTCTGAAACCGCAAGGCCCAGAATTTTTATATTTGGTATGTAACATTGTATAGTGGTCCCCTACAAAGATTGTTCAAATAATGCCCCTAGGGTAAAAACTGGCCACACTCTGGGGGTCACATGGTATATATTGACTAAATAGCAAAATGACTAAAAATCTCCTCTGAAATCTCAAGGCCTAGAGGTTTCATATTTGGTATGTAACATTGCATACCATAAATATGCAGTTGTAAGTCTAGACCTCTCATAAGTCAAGAAGTTAACATTCATTCCAGAAATGTATTTCTAATAATAACCATTCCATAAGTCGAGTAGAATGATCATAGAACACCATCTGAAAATTGGCCAGAGTATGCTCTAATAGGTAGGTATATACAGTCTGCAGTGAATGCCTTGAAGCTGATAGTCCAGTCAATATAGTGTTTGTGGGTCAAACAAATTCCTTCACAAACATTAATTGCACTGAGTGATAGGTTTTATTATTTTTTAAGATATTGTAAAAGTCCTCACCTTAACTTGCTTTGGATTTTAAGAAAATTTCATTTTAAGTTGAACATAAAAACTAATATAGAGAAGGCATCTATGTTGCACCATAGTTTGCAAGTGCGAGTTTTATGACGTCACAAACGGTGCATATGTAGACAACATCATCCCGCATCGAAGTGAATTTTTATATATTTTTTTGTATCTGTGATTGGCACAACAGGACTTTTGCTGGCCTAGTAAGTATAAAAACATAAATATAACTTATCGGATTGGAATTTTTATTATTAAATGTAAATATAAATGATTAACTGCATCTGTCATGTTTCCGCGATGTTGCAGACGACGTAAATATTTATTTGCTTGATAGTGTTTAAAAACGTATTTTGGTACGAGAATAATGATAGCTGAGTGAATATTATTACTTTAAATGTAGTTCAGGTAAAATATTCCGCAATAATAACGAAATTTGAGGGAAGTCACGTTGTGTGTTTTTTTAACTACGGAAGGGCATACGGGTCAAAATATTAAACACCTGTAGAAATTTTAGTACACAAATTCCCTGGACTTTCAATTGTGCTTTTGCCTTTTAGATATATTTCTTTACACTGTTTTCAATGTTTTTTAGAAAAAGACATCCTGTTTGATGTTTGTTCTTCCTACAAATAAGAATTTGAGCAGAGTGCATTTAACAGACGTAGGAGAATTAAGTTAATTTTCAATCTCAAAGTTATATGAATGTATAAAATGTCTATTTATTAATAAAGTAGAAAAACTAATGGATCAAATTGTTAAATTTATTTGTCATGGTAACACAGCAAATTGGAATCACAATATACAATATTGATATGCAATTAATCAACATGCAATATCAATTGATCTACCAATAAGACAAACGACAAGACGTGTAATAGCTGAAAACAAGATACCTGTAATCATTCGTAGAATATTCAATCTAAAGCATACGACGAGGTGTACACATGAGTCACACATTTTAATGCAACAATTTCATTATTACACAATATACATCTTAATTCGAACACTCCTTAATATTAAAGATACTTTAAATATATAATTTAAATACATTTTGAAAAATTTTAGCAAGGATAATTTATGTAAGAACTTACTATTTACACTATAAACAAATGCAATTGATAATTTTAACAAGCATTTACAATGAATTCTCATTTTTTCAATCTATGAATTATAGATAAGTGTATCACAACATGGATTAACATCGTTATAAATTATAACATTAGGGAGGGTGGGCGAGGCAAATTTCAAGAAAAACTGCTGTGTGTTATACGGATTGAAACCAAAACAAGTATGAAATTCTAGTAATTGACTTTACCTGTTTAATCACACAGCCAATCAAACAGTAGTTCAATACATGAGCTGATCAATATTCAGTCAGACGAGATTTACTCAACTGCTGCTCAGAAAATTAAACATTTCAATGGGATTAAAATTAGCCAATTTACTGACTATTTAAGTATGTAGTATAGTATTTATTATGTGGGTGTAACAAACACACAGGTAACAACATGCACGAGACTGTGTTACAAATATCTAAACCTTAACCAACAATGACAAAAAGTAGTTCTATACATGAACTGATCAGTATTCAGTCAGGCGGGATTTACTCAACTTCTGCTCAGAAAATTGAACATTTTAATGGGATTAAAATTAGCCAATTTTCAATCTCAAAGTTATATGAATGTATAAAATGTCTATTTATTAATAAAGTAGAAAAACTAATGGATCAAATTGTTAAATTTATTTGTCATGGTAACACAGCAAATTGGAATCACAATATACAATATTGATATTCAATTAATCAACATGCAATATCAATTGATCTACCAATAAGACAAACGACAAGACGTGTAATAGCTGAAAACAAGATACCTGTAATCATTCGTAGAATATTCAATCTAAAGCCAACCAATGGCCAACACATACAAACAAAGGGGAATTCAAAGACAAAGGCACACGAGAGGCATTCATTCTGAGCAGGCAAATATTTTAATGCATGTAAATAATCTTAACGCCAACAAACGATAATATGTTGAATAGAAAACATACACCAGTGCATAAATTCTATGCATGCTCCATCAACAGCACAAATAAAGTATTTATAGATATTTACAAATATATTTACAAGTTTCCAGCCACAAAATGGGCCACTTCAATTTTATCATCTAATGACATGTGCAGATAGATTTCTTAAAATTATAATACTGAGTTGTACATATTAAAATTGCTCATTTTCATATTCTTCTATATTGTAATGATTTATTCTTGTCTTCTAGGCACTGTACCCAATGTGAAGTACAAATCAAATTTTCACTGTGTTAATGTAGTACCGGTATGATGGGTCTTATTATGCCTTTTTAAAGGAAAGATGATATGTATTTATGTCTTTTTCTATTATATTAACTATCTAAAATAAATTTTGAAACATTCTTTAAGCATCTTTTCTTGAAATATAGGTTGCAGACTGAACATACAAATTCTTACAACATTGACACAATTTTAGAGGCGATAAAATACACTTTTATTGGTCACTATAAGACTGTTTTTACAGACATTTTTTTTTCCATTTCCCAACTGAATTTTTGTGAGGACTTTTTTTTCCCAGCTCAGAAGACATTGAACATACTGTATATGCACATAAACCTTGTGAAGGAATTTGTTTGAGGTTTGACTATTATTTTGGCTAAAACGACTAGACTATGAAATCACTGCCTAATCCACTTTTTGACAGGTTTTGATGTGGACAAAAACCGGTTCCAGCCAGTTTAATTAGCAATATGCTATACACGAAAATCATGGGTTTTGTCTGCAGGTTTATTGATTTTTTATTGGTGGCTGACAGTCTAGCTGGGGGCTATAGTGGAGATATTAAGTCATTTCAAATAGAGTAGATAGTTTCATTCAAAGTTTGCATCTTATTTAATAATGAAACAGTTATGCTTTTTGTCTTAATTGTCGGTAATTAATAGAAAGGGCAAACTGTGATAATTATGAATGGATTATAGTGTGTGGATTAGCAAATATGCTGGTAATAAATAAAATGCATTTGACAAATATCTCAATATAATATGCTGCGATTTTTTGTGAACTGCCTCATAAGTCGAATGTACTTTATAACCACGATTTTAGAGGCTTAAAATCTCGACTTATGACTGAGTATTTACGGTACTGGTCCTCGACAAAGATTGTTAAAATGATGCCCCTGGGGTCAAAACTGTGCACACCCCGGGGGTGACGTGGTTTATATAGACTTAAATAGCAAAATGACTTTAAAAATCTTCTCCTCTGAAACCGTAAGGCCCAGAGGTTTCATATTTGGTACGTAACATTGTATAGTGGTCCTCTACAAAGATTGTTCAAATGATGCCCCTGGGGTCAAAACTGGGCACACCATGGGGGTCACATGGTTTATATAGACTTAAAAGTTAAATAGCAAAATGACTTTAAAAATATTTTCCTCTGAAACTGCTAGGCCCAGAGGTTTTGTATTTGGTATGTAACATTGTATAGTTGTCCTCTACAAAGATTGTTCAAATGATGTCCCAGGGGTCAAAACTGGCCCTGCCCTGGGAGTCACATTGCTTATATAGACTTAAATAGCAAAATGACTTCAAAATCTGCTCTTAAACTGGAGTGTTTTCGTACTTGATATGTAACATTGTATAGTAGTCCTCACTAAAGATTGTTCAAAGTATGCCCCTGGGATAAAAAGTGGCCATGACCCGGGGGTCACATGGTTTATATAGACTTATATGGCAAGTGGGCCTTAAAAATCTTCCTTGTTTAAACTGTAAGGCCCAGAGGTTTTATATTTTGCGTGAAACATTGTGGAGTGGTCCTCTACAGAGATTGTTCCAATGATGCCCCTTGGGTTCACATGGTTTATATTCATTTAAATAGCAAAATCACTTTAAAAATCTTCTCCTCGGAAACCGCAAGTACCAGTGGTTTCATATTTGGTATGTAACATTGAATAGTGGTCCACTACAAGTATTTTTCAAATTATGCCCCTGGGGTAAAAAGTGGCCATGCCCTGTGGGTCACATGGTTTATATAGACTAAAAAAACTTCTGAACCTGCAAGGCCCAGATTTTTATTCTCAGGTAAGGGGTTCAATGCCATTTTGCCCTCTTGTTATTAGCCATTATGATGCCTTAAACTCAGGTGAGCGACCTAGGGCCGTCATGGCCCTCTTGTTCAATCTTAACTCTATAAATGTTTAATATATGTTACTACAATAATAGTATATATATGGATATTTGTATGAGCCCAGAAAACTTGCCATTTGTGTGTTCCAGATGACCCTTTAGAAGAACATGAGAGGCGACACATTCTGCGATCCTATTACAAGCATGTGGTGGGAAATTTCTTCTCTTCGAAAGTAGAGGGCAGCAGCAAAGGTGACATTTTGCGCTTTGCCTCTGATATTCTCTTGTTTATTCATAACCATGAAAGGATATTAGTCATGGCTTTTGGAACAGAGCTGTTGCATGCACCTAAGGTGTGGGTGAGGAAGTTTTTATGCCCCAACATCTTGATGCAGGAGGCATATAGTGATTGTCCTGTCCATCCTTCTGTCCATGACAAGGTTAAGTAGATTTTACCGTTTTGTCTAGCACCAACACCGCTTACTACAACACTTGGATACTTACACAGTTGTTGCTTATGACCATTCCCTATCCACCAATATCACCCAACCTCACTTTGACCTTGACCTTGACCTAATTTGCACTTAGAATTATTCAAATGGGCTGTTTCTTGGTTAACTAGATTTTACCATTTCGTCTAACCAACACCGCTTGCTACAACACTTGGATGCTTACACAGTTGTTGCTTATGACTATCCCCAATGCACCCATATCACCCAACCTCACTTTGATCTTGACTTTGACCTAATTTGGACTAAGAATTGGGCTATCCAGCACCAACCGGGCATGCATTTTATCAAACACAGAATCTTGTTTTTTTTTAGAATTATGACATTTAAGCTGGTGACTAAACTACTGTTCCTGCTTAAATACTATTTGGCAATGTTTTAATAATTTTGATAAAAATTCCTTTATTACACTGCATTTCATACATGACATACTTTTGGGATAATTTCCTGGACCTTGCTTGAAATTTCCTGGAATTTTCGGGATTGTTACTGATTTTCCGGGACATGTTCGTGTGTGAATTATTTTTCCAAATAAGTTTTCTTATTTGGCAGGAAAATCGTTTGGCAGAAAATAGGGGAGTGTGTTCATGTATTTATTCCAATCCAAGGCAATGTACTTTTTTTTTCATGACAAAAAAAGTTTTATTGTTTTATGTACTAAAATGCTAAAGATCGCAGAGTTATTGCACTACAAAACTTTTATGCAAAAAGTAAAGATTTCAAAGTTCTTTCACTACGAATTTTTTATTGCCAGTTGACACATCTATATTTAGCAAAGCACATGGTCGGGAGAAGCACGCTTTCCATGCATTGAACATGACGTTGTTTGTGCCAGCAGACATTTTGCGCTCTTTTCTAGCAAAACACGGGTTTTAAATGGCGTAACAAAAAAAGGGGGGTTTGTGACTATTTTACCTGAAATTTCAAGGAAAGTAATTTAAAGATGTTTGCAACAAAATGAAAATAATTTCTCCTTTTGCGTCATTTTTTCTTTATTGTATATAGGTTACTATATACTAATTTCATCTCTAATATCCATTCAAAATAAATATTTTTAATAGTAACAATTTATAAAGCATATGTAATAATCAAACACACTTGATTGCAATGTATTTCCAAACAAATTAGTTCAGGAATGATCCTTTAAATATATCCATTCTATTGTTACGTTGTTTACGTATTTTAAAACGAAACAGGAAAAAGGCTTCACTGGTACCCTATATGAAATCCAATATTTCTTAAACAAGTTTGTTAAGCCATTCTTTTTACTAATGTTTTGGTGTAAGTATGCATGATGCATGTATGTGTGAAATTTAAAAAAAATCTGTCGTTTGGAACAAAATATGCATTTTATAAAAATGAAGTTTCAGATTCATTATTAGTTCCTATTAGACACAGCTTAAATGTCCAGTCAGATTCATTATTTAAGCAGTAAATGTAGGTAAAGCGTTTTTATTATCAACATACACTTGTATATTGTCGAACAAAGCATGTACAAACATATCAGTTGAAAGAACCATAACCTTGTTTGAAAAAAAACTATCCTATATACTTAAAACATTGATAACAATCCAAACTGAAAAAGGGGCTTTGACAGGTACCGTATTCAAAACCGAATATATCTGGAACAAGGTGGGTGACCCCTAATTTTAGCTCACCTGAGCACAAAGTGCTCGGTGAGCTATTGGTATAGGGGACCTCTCCGGCGGCGTCCGTATGCCGCCAACAATTTGGCCTGTTATCGCGATAAAGACTACATTTTTAATTCAATCTTGACCAAACTTGCACAGTTTGTGTATAATCATAAAATCTTGGATGAGTTCGGTAATGGGCCCGATCGGACCAGGAACACCCGAGTTATTGTCCCTTTTTTTTTTGCCCAAAATACATCTGTTCTTGAATAACTCACATGGTAAAGGGAGGTAAATGCAGTATCAGGAAGATAAGTGTCATAAATGTGTTGTTTCCCATTGTAGGTTTTCACAGATATAACCCGGATAGTGGAGTCTGCTTATCAGTACAACCAATACATCACTCTGAGTCAACATGATACTTCTTTTTGAGATCAGCATCATTACACATAGTAACCATTGATAGCCTGCTTCTGACATATATTTTGGCTGTGTGTGCAGCAATAAAATTTTCCACTGTCAGTCTTGGCATCCATCAGGAGATTTAAACAAGAATCAATAGCTAGAATTCATGTTGTAAACAAGCAATCAGAATATAGGATTTAGATCATGTGATCTAGTGCCTGAAAGGGTTAATTATTTTCTGTAGTTTTTAGACTGTTGGCGCAAGCCAACAGGATTTAGTAGGTGTATTCAGAAATCGGTCTTGAGGGAACTACTTCTTTACTTTGCAGGCTACGAGTCAGTAAATCAATAAATTACTGCGCTTCGCTCGCTGAAAAGTGAGGCTTCCTGTTATCGATGCTACTTTCTATGAATAGATGACAAGAAATAGATCCGACTTAAAACACTATAAACAATAATAATAATCCTTTTAGTCCACATCTAGTAATCCTTTTAGTCCACATCTAGTAATCCTTTTAGTCCACATCTAGTAATCCTTTTAGTCCACATCTAGTAATCCTTTTAGTCCACATCTAGTAATCCTTTTAGTCCACATCTACAAGGGAATTCATGTTATGTCTATTTACATAGTTATGATGGCGTATCTGTTTGTGCTGTTGACTGGTTAACTGTATAGTACATATTGTATAAGTTTAACAACAGTGTATAAAGTCAGTGCATATAGCCGAGCGATCGTAACCACTCGGACGATTGACGATTGCTGTTGTTTTTTTACAAATGTATAAGAATTATGGAAAAGCATTGTACTTCTACAGAGAGTTTTGAATGTATTTTACTAATTTAACTTTTTTTCATTTAAATTGGTATTTACCAAACTTGTGATAAAAAGCATTGAATATTGATTCAAACTTATACGGTTCATGGACTATTTTTAGATTGACTTGTATGCATATAACTCTGTTTGCTTTTTACATGGATTGCATTTACATTCGACGCGCGCTAGATTAGTTTTAATTTAGTTTTAATTTGAAAAAAAACAGTGGCCTGGATCTCCATCTTCAGTCAGGTCAAATACCAGCTTATACCAATTTATTTTAAGTAGAGTGTATAGTTACGAGTTTCGAGATTTCTTTTGTAGAAATAAAATACGTATAACTGACAGGTGACTTACTTCAATAAATGTTCCTTATGGTAAACAATAGTCTCATAATTCATTTGCTCTTAGTTTCTTTTCTCACCATAAGTTTTCCTACACTGTCATCATGTAACTTTTGGACTGAGTTTTACATTTTAAATGGGATTTTGGAAACTCAAGTAATTATCTTACATGATTTTTCAAGCTGATTTATTATATCTCCTTAATTGAAAAATACACTGTTTTACATTTTCTCCGTAATTGAGAAATATTTTTAGACTATTTAGAGTGCACCATGCAACTTGCTGCTTGTATGGTATATATAAGTAAGGGCTTGTAGTTTGGGGACTCTTTTTAGCTCACCTGAGCACAAAGTGCTCAAGGGTGAGCTATTGTTAGTTTGTGTCCAGCGTCCGTTGTACGTCGTCCGTCGTTAACATTTTACTTCAAACAAGTTCTTCTCTAAAACCACTGGGTGGATGGTCCTTTACCAGATTCCTTCAATTTAATAAAATATATTAAAAACTCTTGTTGCCATGGCAACCAAAAGCTTAAAAACTTGAAAACTTAAAAAATCTTCTTGTCAGAAACCACTGGCTGGATTTGAAAATAGTTTCACAGAAATGCTCCTTGGGTGACCCACTACCAAATTCCTTCAGATATTTTGATTCATTAAACCGCCAGGGGGTGGGGCCGTTTTTCAAAATAATTTCACAGAAATGTTCCTTGGGTGACCCTCTACCAAATTCCTTGAAATCATTTTGATTTGTTAAAAAACATGGCAGCCAGGGGGGCGGGGCAGTTTTCCTTATATAACTATACATGTATTGAAAACTGTAAAAATCTTCTAGTCTGAAACCACTGGTTGGACTTCAAAATAATGTCACAGAAAAGTTCCTTGGGTGACCCTCAACCAAATTCCTTCAAATCATTTTGATTTGTTAAAACACATGGCTGCCAGGGGGCAGGGCAGTTTTACTTATATGGTTTTACTGAAAACTTTAACAAAATCTTCTCGTCTGAGACCACTGGCTGGATTTCAAAATAATTTCACAGAAATGTTCCTTGGGTGACCCTCTACCAAAGTCCTTGAAATCATTTTGATTTGTGAAAAAACATGGTCACCAGGGGGCCGGTCAGTTTTCTTTATATGGATATATTGAAAACTTTACAAATCTTCAAATTTAAAACCACTGGCTGGATTTAAAACTAATTTCACATAAATGTTCCTTTAGTGACCCTCTGCCAAATTCCTTATAAAGTGGATGCTAACAAAACAAAACACTTAATTAACCAAAACTATTTAATTATTGAAAAAAATAAAACAACAAAATATCTGACAAAGTTAATAAAAATTTTCTATGGTCTGGGCATTTTTTAGGGTAAGTCAGGTAAATGTTTATAAATGTAGCCTATAAGACCTCGGTTTAAATTGCTAAAGCTGTTGTTGATGTTGCTTATTTTTGAAGATGATTTTACATATTAAAATGATGAAGGCTTTGATGCCTATGATACTGTGATTTTGGTGTTTTTGATAATGATGATGATGATGATGATGATGACGACGATGATGATGATGATGATGACGATCATGATGATGATGATGATGTAGTGGTGATGAGGCATGAACATAAACAACAACCCAATATTATAATTATATTTGAATATTCAAATTAAATATTCCCAATACTACTGGTAATTATGACAATCTCCAGAAAATCACATCAGGGAGGAACACAAAAACCATAGCAACTGTTTACTTGAATCTTATTTGACCTGCTATCCTATATGCATGTTATGTCAGGAATTGTATAACTTTTTCCAACTGACCTATATATCCTTATGTGGCCCAATGAACTTGGCCAGTGGTTAAGCAGCTCCCTAGACTATTCAGTAAACTGCACTATCAATAACAATGGAATGTTTGCACAGGATCCTTCCAAGGTGTAATATCAACTGGGTTCTGTGTTGGAAAGGTTCTGTTTCAGAGAAATATTTTCATTTTTTTTCAGCATAGCTGTCTAAGATCACTTTTGACCCAGATTTTCTTGCGATAATTATGCAGCTGGAAAATTGAATGCCAATAGAATTGGGCAAATTTTCTAATTCTAGGGAATGCAAACTTCAAACAATGGTTTAACGTATACCAATAACTGTTGCATACTTTTGGGGAATAAAAATGTACATAATTGTTTACATAAGCAGTTAAAATGAAGTTATAAACATATCCTCGCGTATACTCTAGAACTGAGGCTAATTATGAACGTATTTTCTCATTGTATGCCATAAACAGAATGATATATTCATTCACGTAACGAAATAACTATTTTGTTTAGCCTACATTTATATAAGCGTTACGCTCTATAAATAGCAATTGTGCAATGTTCCCATGCATAAATCTCACAGAGTTGCCGTTCCATGTAGCCATTGAGTCTAGCGAGTTCATCGCATTCCACAAAAAGTAGTGGCATTCTAAAAATAGAGCGCGTAGCTAGCAACGGCTGTATAGCTGTGTTAATATACTCGTACATGTATAAATAATAGCGTTCAGAGAATCATAAACCTAAAAATTTCAATAAATGTGGAATTTATATTATAAACTTACTGTTAATTTTATTTAAAATTGTGGTTATGATTTATTAACGATTATTTATAATTGCATCTTTCTATCAACTTCTCCAGTAGATGTTATTTAATCTGTAAAAAGATGCTACATTTTCTATAGATAAAATGTTATGAAAGAAGATTCGGAATATGTCGAATCATGAATAACAATTTGCAATACTAATTATACACAGGAACCCTTGATATATCATATTTCTACTGATATAATTTAAAATCGTCATAGTCTAATGAATTTTTATGTTTGCATTATCAAAAAATAAAGTCTTAACATTTCAAAAATCGCTGAATGTTCCCTGACTATTGCTTTTTATTGGGATACACAGGGTACATGCTTATTTGACTTCAAATCGTTATTATATTAGATAACTAACATGAATGGTATATTACCGGTACTATAAATAACTATATAGACTCGTCTGATACATAATAATTTTCCCGAAATTATTTTCTTACATTGTTAATTTGTTAAATTGGCTTGACAAATTCAGATAACAATTATGTTAACCTAAATTATTTTGGTTATTCATATATCACTGGTGGAAACATGGAGTTGTATGATTGGTTTATTCACGGCATAGATATTAATTATAATTCTATTTAATTTTTAAATTTATAAATTTATCTCAAATTAACTTTTGGGTCCGAGAAGTTTTCTGATAGTGTCCGAAAAATCTGGGGTCCAATAAGTCCCCTAATATTGGTGGGGACCAAAAAATCTGGGATCTAAGAAGTCACGTAACTGATCATCTTGGCCGTCTGTTTAGGTAATCTTTAAATGACATCTCAATATTAATCTCAACGCCGATTGTCTTTTTTAAAGACATTTCTTGTCACAAGTTAGTCATATGCCTAGAAATTTAATATTTATATGTCAATGTCATTAATAAAGAGTTTCTTTTGAAAGTTATTTGTCCACTGCTGGTTGCATGATCAGATGGGACACCATCCATCTATGTTTCGGTCTGTATGTCTGTCTGTGCAATAAAATTTGGGTCCTGCAATAACTCAATAAATACAAAAGCTAGGTCCATGAAACTTTGTGTGGTTATAGAGGGCAATGGTAAGATATTGCATTTTAACTAATTGTTGTTGTTTTTAGCTCACCTGAGCACAAAGTGCTCATGGTGAGCTTTTGTGATCGCCCATTGTCCGTCGTGCGTGAGTGTGTACGTGCGTGCGTGTGTGTTTGTGCATCATCAACTTTTCATTTAAACAACATCTCCTAAACCGCTTGGCAGATTTTCACCAAACTTCACAGGAATGATCCTTGGGTGGACCTCTTTCAAAGATGTTCAAATCTTTCCGGTCCGCTGGATATGTAGGTCACGAGAGCTAAAAATAGATTTAAAAAGTGAAAACTTTAAAAATCTTCTTCTATGAAACCGCATGGCTCAGACCTTTCATATTTGATATGTGACATCCTCTAGAGGTCCTCTACAAAGATTGTTCAAATTATGCCCCTGGGGTCACAACGGCTATGCCCCGGGGGTCACATGGTTTATAGAGAATATATAGCAAAGTGACTTCTCGTCTGAAACCACAAGGCCCAGAGGTTTCATATTTACTATGTAACATCCTATAGTGGTCCTCTACAAAGGTTGTTCAAATTATGCCCCTGGGGTCAAAAGTTACCACGCCCCGTGGGTCTCATGGTTTATATAGAATATATAGCAAAATGACTTTAAAAATCTTCTCCTCTGAAACCGCAAGGCCCAGAGGTTTCATATTTGGTATGTAACATCCATTAGTGGTCCTTTACAAAGTTTGTTCAAATTGTGGGCTGACAGACTTGACAGTAGCACCAACTTTTGGTTTCTGAACAATAGCTTGAGAACAAAAATTGCTATTGTAATAAAACTTCATATATAGATGCCTCGCTTGAGGTTGCATCTGTGGTGGTTGTGGTCAAGGGCATCTTTACTAAAAATAAAAAATAAAAACTCTCTGTTTAATAACTTGAGTACAAACTGAGTTACAGTGTATGGGTTGTGACCATATAATCCAGGTCCAGCTAGCCCATTTCATTGTAAAAATAGATATTGATAGGCCTGTTGACTTGTTTTGGAAGATAGACTTGCATAGCATTTGGCACAAAAACTAGTATAGCTCACAAACATTAACCTAATACTCCTCACCTGTATTAGCACAAATTAGGCGCTCAAACTGTATTCTGTGTTTACACTCATTTTAGTCCGTGCACATGTTAACGATACCGTGACAGTATTTTCTTGGTACAATGCAAATCATGATATCGCAATTCGCTGGGTCCATGGATCGCGATCGCGATTTAGCCAGATCACAATATAACTTTCCAGACCATTCATGTACATACATATACACTAGCCGGGCCGGCTAGCTCAGTTGGTAGAGTGTTGGACTACAAATCCGAGGATCGTGGGTTCAATTCCCAGCCCGGCCACATATCTTGTGTGGGGATTGGTCATGAAATTATTTCTACGGCCATTCTCCCCCTACCTCTGATTGAAGTAGGGCAGTTGTCAGTTTCTGGCATAAGTATGTGCACTCAGTACTGGTAAACCAGCTTACTCAGGAAAGTGTGATTAGGTTAACTGACCGCCGTTATATGACTGAACTACTGTTGAATACGGCGAAAAATCCAAACAAACAAACAAACATATACACTAGCCTCTTTTTGCAATTTGTTAAAAAACATTGCTGCCAGGGCTCGGGACAGTTTTCTTTATATTGCTTAATTGAAATCTCAAACAATCTTCTTTAAAGCCATTATGATGCTTTACACTCAGGTGAGCGACCTAGGGCCATCATTTCCCTCTTGTTTAAGACTGTTTTAGTTTCGGTATACAATGACGCATGTATGTGGGATCTTTTAACAAAATCTGTTGTTTGGAACAAAAGATATTCGTATATTTTATTAATTATTGATGTTTTCACAGGCATATTTAGTGCATAATTAACCTTGTTAAGTGTCCATTAAAAGTCATTTGTTAAATGATAACTGTAGATAAAGCGCGTTTTATCATAAAACTGCACCTGTATATTGCCAAACAAAACATTTTAACAAGAGGCATTTAAAAATATCCATCTTTGTTTGAATATAAACGCTTTATATTATTCAACATTCTAAGTAACACAAACTGAAAAAAGGCTTCGACAGGTATTCAAAATTCAATATTGCCGGAAAAAGGCTGGTGACCCCTATTTTTAGCTCACCTGAGCACAAAGGTGAGCTTATGTTGTCCATCGTGCGTGTGTGTGTGTGTGTGCATGCGTGTGTGCGTGCGTCGATAACTTTTCATTTAAACAACATCTCCTCCTAAACCGCTTGGCAGATTTTCACCAAACTCCACAGGAATGATCCTTGGGTGGACCTCTTTTAAAGTTTTTAAAATCTTTCCGGTGCACTGCATATGTAGGTCACCAGAGCTAAAAATAGATTTAAAAAGTAAAAACTTTAAAAATCTTCTCCTTTGAAACCGCAAGGCTCAGAGCTTTCATATTTGATGTGTGACATCCTCTAGTGGTCCTCTACAAAGATTGTTCAAATAATGCCCCTGGGGTCAAAACTGGCCACGTCCCAGGGGTCACATGGTTTATATAGATTTGTATAGCAAAATAACTTTAAAAATCTTCTCCTCTGAAACAGCAAGGCCTAGAGGTTTCATATTTGGTATATAACATTGTATAGTGGTCCTCTACAAAGATTGTTCAAATAATGCCCCTGGGGTCAAAACTGGCCATGCCCCGGGGATCACATGGTTATATAGACTTGTATAGCAAAATAACTTTAAAAATCTTCTCATCTGAAACAGCAAGGCCTAGAGGTTTCATATTTTGTATATAACATTGTATAGTGGTCTTCTACAAAGATTGTTCAAATAATGCCCCTGGGGTCAAAACTGGCCATGCCTGGGGGGGTCACATGGTTTAAATAGACTTATATAGCAAAATGACTTAAAAAATCTCATCTGAAACTGCAAGACCTAGAGGTTTCATATTTGGTATGTAACAGTGTATAGTGGTCCTCTACAGAGATTGTTCAAATGATGCCCCTGGGGTCAAATTGGCCACACCCAGGGGGTCACATGGTTTATATAAACTTAAATAGCAAAATAACTTAAAAAATCTTCTACTCTAAAACCGCAAGGCCCAGAGGTTTCATATTTGGTATTTAACATTGTATAGTGGTTCTCTACAAATATTGTTCAAATAGTGTCCCTGGGGTCAAAATTGGCCACACCCCGGGGGTCACATGATTTATGTAGACTTAAATAGCAGAAGCACTTTAAAAATCTTCTTCTCTAAAACCGCAAGGCCCAAAGGTTTCATATTTGGTATTTAACATTGTGCCCCTGGGGTCAAAACCGGCCACACCATGGGGGTCACATGGTTTATTCAGACTTAAATAGCAAAATGACTTTTAAAATCTTCTCCTTTGAAACTGCAAGGCCCAGAGGTTTTTCATTTGGTATTAAACATTGTATAGTAGTTCTCTACAAAGATTGTTCAAATGATGCCGGGGGGGTCAAAACTGGCCACAACCCAGGGGTCACATGGTTTATATAGACTTAAAATAGCAAACAAACTTTAAAAATCTTCTTCTCCAAAACCCCTTGGCACAGAGGTTTTATATTTGGTATGTAACATTGTGTAGTGCTCCTCTTCCAACTTTGTTCAAATAATGCCCCTGGGGTGAAAACTAGCCATACCCCGGGTGTCACATGGTTTATATTGACTTAAATAGGAAAATGACTTTAAAAATCTCTGAAATCTCAAGGCCTAGAGGTTTTATATTTGGTATGTAACATTGTATACCGTAAATACCCAGTCATAAGTGTAATCGTTTCATAAGTCAAGAAGTTAAAATTCATTCCAGAAACATATTTCTAATAATAACCATTCCATAAGTAGAGTTAGAATGATCATAAAACACCATCTGAAAATTGGCCAGAGTATGCCATAATAAGTAGGTATATGGTACAGTCTGCAGTAAATGCCTTGAAGCTGAAATCACTGTCAAATCCTCTTCAACAGATCTTAATGTATACAAAAACCGGTTCCAGCCAGTTTAATTAGCAATATGCTATACACAAAAATCATGGGTTTTGTCTGCAGGTTTATTGATTTGTTATAGGTGGCTGATGGTCTAGCTGGGGCTTAAAGTGGGGAAGTCAATTAAAATAGAGTACAGGTAGATAGTTTCATTCACAGTTTGCATCTTATTTAATAATGAAATAGTTATGCATTTTGTCTTAATTGTCGGTAATTAATAGAAAGGGCAAGCTGTGATAATTATGAATGGATTAGAGTGTGTGGATTAGCAAATATGCAGGTAAGAAATAAAATGCATTTGACAAATATGCTATGATTTTTTGTGAACTCATGAGTCAAATGTACTTTATAACCACAAATTAAGAGGCTTAAAATCTCGACTTATGACTGAGTAATTACGGTAGTGGTCCTCTACAAAGATTGTTAAAATAATGCCCCTGGGGTCAAAATTGTGCCCACCCCGGGGGTCACATGGTTTATATAGACTTAAATAGCAAAATGACTTCAAAAATCTTCTCCTCTGAAACTGCAAGGCCCAGAGGTTTCATATTTGGTATGTAACGTTGTATAGCGGTCCTCTACAAAGATTGTTCAAATGATGCCACTGGGGTCAAACTGGGCTACCCCGGGGGTCACATGGTTTATATAGACTTTATTAGAAAAATGACTTTAAAAATCTTTTCCTCTGAAACCGTAAGGCCCAGAGGTTTCATATTTGGTATGTAACATTGTATGGTGGTCCTCTACAAAGATTAAGATTGTTCAAATGATGCCCCTGGGGTCAAAACTGGGCACACCTCGGGGGTCATATAGTTTATATAGACTTATAAGTTAAATAGCAAAATGACTTTAAAAATCTTCTCTGAAACTGCTATGCCCAGAGGTTTCTATATGGTATGTAACATTGTTTAGTTGTCCTCTACAAAGATTGTTCAAATGATGTCCCAGGGGTCAAAACTGGCCCTGCCCTGGGGGTCACATTGTTTATATAGACTTAGATAGCAAAATGACTTTAAAATCTCCTCTGAAACTGGAGTGTTTTCATATTTGATATGTAACATTGTATAGTAGTCCTCTACAAAGATTGTTCAAAGTATGCCCCTGGGGTAAAAATTGGCCATGACCCGGGGGTCACATGGGTTATATAGACTCATATGGCAAGTGGGCCTTAAAAATCTTCCTTGTTGAAACTGTAAGGCCCAGAGGTTTTATATTTTGCGTGAAACATTGTGGAGTGGTCTTCTACACAGATTGTTCCAATGATGCCCCTGGGGGTGACATGGTTTATATACATTTAAATAGCAAACTGACTTTAAAATCTTCTCTGAAACCGCAAGGCCCAGTGGTTTCATGTTTGGTATGTAACATTGAATAGTGGTCCACTACAAATATTTAGCAAATTATGCCCCTGGGGTAGAAAGTGGCCACCCCCTGTGGGTCACATGGTTTATATAGACTAAAAAAACTTCTGAACCTGCAGGGCCCAGATTTTTATACTCAGGTAAGGGGTTTAGTGCCATTTTGCCCTCTTGTTATTATCCATTATGATGTTTTAAACTCAGGTGAGCAACCTAGGGCCATCATGGCCCTCTTGTTTAAGACTCTTTTAGTTTAAGGATACACTGATGCATGTTTGTGCCAATTTTTAAGAAAATCTGTCGGAAAGAAATTTAAGGAAATTGTTGCAAACATCTTAAAACAATGCCTTAGGTAGTAAACTAACTGTGGGTTTTGTGGAAATGCAGTGCCTGCCCTGGAACAGAAGCCATTGAGTAAACTGCTTTTACTTATGGTCGGGATTATAAGTACTAATTTGTTCTCAACTGATGCATGCATACACTTACTAATGCGCGTATAAATGTGTATTACGCCGATTGGTCGATCTTTCACGGCATTGGTAAACTGAAAGAACTTTGCGTTTTAATTGGCTGATATAGATTTATGTGTGGGAATGAAGCTCCGTCTTTAGGGCGGAACTACTCGGTGACTGATTGCAGCTTAAGAATGCAGTTGATTAGAGTGAAAGCGTGACAAGTGCTGTTAAGTGCTCGTTTATGAAATGCCTAATCAGGTATGCATTGCCTTGGGAACTAGGGGATTAATGGGCTGTCAAAAGTTCAACTAATACTGGTATGCACAGTTTTAGCTTAACTTTTCCAAGAAAGGGCAAACTATTCTACTCGCCCCTGCATCTGCGTTGGCGTCTGAGCTGGTTAAAGTTTTTCGGTCAGCTAGTTTCTCAGGAATGGCTTGAGGGATTTCATTCAAACTAAAAAAACATTTATTCCCCACATTAAAATGAACCTAAAGGCCAAGTTTGGTAACTCTAGTTTGAAATGTGTCAAAATTATGGGCCTTTTTACACTTAGAAATTTTACATATAAGCTATATGGACAAGTTCAAGTTTTTTGGTAAGCTGGTTTCTCAGGTATGGCTTGAGGGATGTCATTCAAACGTAGAACACTTATTTAATATATTAAAATGAACTCATAGGCCAATTTTGATAACTCTAGTTTGAAATTTGTCAAAATAATGGGCCTTTTGACACTTATACATTTTACATATAAGCTATATGGACAGGTTAAAGTTTTTTGGTAAGCTAGTTTCTTGAGAACGCATTGATATATTTTAAAGAAACTTAATGCATAGATACCTTATATCGAGACCTCGCTTGGAATTGCATATAGGGTGGGTGGGGTCAAGGTCACTGTTACTAAAAATAGAAAAACGGTTTCCGCTCAATAACTTGAGAATGTATTGAGATAGTTTAAAGAAACTTTATAAATACATACCTTGTATCGAGGCCTGTCTTGTGATTGCATACGGGATAGGTGGGGTCAAGGTCACTGTTACTAAAAATAGAAAAACGGTTTCCGCTCAATAACTTGAGAACGCATTGAGATATTTCAATGAAACTTAATACATACATACCGTATATTCGGACCTCTCTTGGGATTGTATATGGGGTGGGTGGGGTCAAGGTCACCGTTACTAAAAACAGACAGTTTACGCTCAATAGCTTGAGAAGACATTGAGATTTTTTATGAAACTTAATAAATAGATACCTTTTATCGAGACCTCATTTGGGATTGCATATGGGGCTGGTGGCGTCAAGGTCAAGTTCACCATTACTAAAAATTTTATTGATGTGCTGACTTTAATGTATTTCGTTCGAAAAATTTGGTTTTCGTGGAATTTCCATATTTCTTGTTTTAGAAAAAAATGCAAGTAACTCTGACAAGGACAAGAAAAATTGATCACGCTGTCCTCCAATAGCTCTTGTAATGATTAACGGGACATATGAACAAAATTAATTATCGGACCGCGGGATGGACACTGCCTTTCCGGGACAATCCCGGACGATCTGTGACATATGGCATCTATGCTGCATTTTAAGCTCACCTGAGCATGAAGTGTTGTGTGAGCTATTGAAATAAGGGACCTCTCCTATGTTGTCCATCATAGTTCAAAGGTCGTAGTTCATCAACAATTGGCTTGCACACATAATAAAGACTTATTTTTTAAATTCAATTTTTACCTAATTTGCACAGTTTGTGTATGACCATAAAATGTCCGCTGGTATCAGATGAATTTATATTTCATTGTAAGGAATTCTCCCTTATAAAACTGCTTAAATGTGAGAAGTATTGTAGTGTAGTATTGTAGCCAGTGTGCTTCCATTGTATTCCAAGCTTGTTGTCAGGTCTGGCAACGCACTGGCAACACATTGACATCACACTGGTTTCAAGCTGTCAATCATCTGGTTTTTATTACCAGTGTGTAGTCTGGCTATTTGCAAAACTGTTATAAACTGTTAAGACACTGGAGATTAACTGACAACAAACTGGCAATACATTATGAATACATTGATAATACATTGAAAGTTTGTAAGGGCAGTTTATTTTGCACCCAATCTGGACCAATCTTGAACTGTTTGTCTATGACCATAGCCTCGCCTATGCATTAGAATATAGAAAAGGTAGATGGCAATACACATCCACCCTGCAGAACAAGCACAAGCGGGGAAGCATGACTTTACCTTTGCACAGCCGTCATCATTATCACTCCGATTTGCAGCATTAACATTGTTCCTCCAAAACTGACCGCTTTTTATTCTGTCATGTTTCTTCGGACATAATAGTTTAAAACGTTTTCTTTATAAGCCTTAAATATACAACATGTGGTGTAAGTAACATTACAGAATGACACTAATCAACTGATTTGCCCTGCATTTAGCAAAGAACTGATTAGACCAATTAGCAATTGAGTTGACCTGCATCAGGTAATAAACTGTATTTACCTGCATTTAACAATCGTCTGTATTTACCTGCATTTAGCAATCAACTGTATTGACCTGCATTTAGCAATCATATGATCTGACCTGTATTTAGATATAAACAAAGCGAAACTCCAGTTGCGACACTAGGAGAGAACTCATATTTTATTTATTTATTTTAGCAATCATATTATTTGACCTGCATCTAGCAATCAACTGTATTGACCTGCATTTAGCAATCATATGATTTGACCTGCATTTAACAGTCATATATTTTGACCTGCATTTAGCAATCATGATTAGACCTGCATTTAGCAATGATATTATTTGACCTGCATCTAGCAATCAACTGTATTGACCTGCATTTAGCAATATTTGATTTGACCTGCATTTAGCAATCAACAGATTTTGACCACTGATTTTGACCTGCATTTAGCAAAGAAACTGATTTACCTTCATTTAGCAATAAACTAATTTTAAATCCATTTAGCAGTGAATTGATTTTACAGACATTTTACAACAAACTCGATTCTAACTGCATTTAACAATGAACATTTTTTAACTGGATTAATCAACTGATTTTTCTGCTTTTGACTGTTAGATACTTTTGGTCCCAGCTTGTTTATGACCATGAGTTTTTGTTGATTGGTGACAAGCAATGATATATGTTAGCCAAGGAGCTATATAAGTATGACAGTTAATCAGCTAGACAAATGAGGGTTTCATCTTTTGTCGGTACTCAGGTGTGCCTTTTGGGCCAACCTGGCTCTCTTCTTTATGATTCCTTTTCGTCAGTACTTTTATATTAAAAAATGTAGAAGATGTTATATTTGTTGCATGTGTCAATTTCGAGGATGTTTAGAGCGCTCCACATGAAGCCCGCATGATTTCAATGTAGTAGTTTCTTAACATTGTCACAAAATTATGTGACATCATGAGCAACAATGCTGTACAATAACAATCCTTGTGTTTCGGTACCATAAAGGGTTTGTACTGGATCCTATTGATTTAGTTTCGGTACCTTAATTGTTTCGGTACCTTAAAGGGTTTGTACTGGATCATATTGATTTAGTGACAGAGAAAATTTTATTACACATTTTCAGGTCCGTCTGAGTTTACCCATGTTGCTATGGATACGTACATGACAACCGACACCCACAAATGTTATGCCATGCTTTCCCCGCCACATCAGATTTACGCCTTGTACAAACCCAGTATTCCAACATTTGCCATGAGGTAAGGATCATAACAATTAAGAATACATGGTAATGATACAACAATACAGGGCATGTAACATAGTTCTATCATTCCAATATGACACTGGTAGATTTTTCTACAAACAAGAAAATTTCAATTGTGAAACTACCAATAAACAACGCCAAGAAGTAGTTCCAATACGGCCATCAGTCGTTCAGTCTGTATCAATGAAAATGACGTCACAAAGAATTCATATCAATGAATGAGGTAATAGTAACAGCCCTGACACAGGTTCATACATTCGCTTGGGAAGATAGGTGATGCCTAGTAATATGTATTTGTTATATTATTGCAGACATTTGTTTGTTAGATCATGTTAGAATTGAAATTAATTTTGCATTTTCGTTGTTTATCAGCTAAAAAACGATATGTCATTCTTAACTTTGTTTTTGAAACCACTGGGTCTAACAGCTCGTGTTTTAATTCCTACACATCATAACTCCAAATTGTTGTTTATCAGCTGATAAACAATAATAATAATATTTTTTATTAGCCGATAAACAACTCAAAATCAAGCATTATTTCTTAATTAGAAAGCCTGAGTTTACTTCTATTTGTTATACATTTCAACACTGCTTTTAAAAGTTAAAACTACCTTTTTAACAATTACTTTTTATGCCCTTGAAGGAGGGCATAATAGTAGTTGCACCATCCGTCTATGGGTGCGTGCGTGCGTCGGTGGGTGGGTCCGTCCGTCCAGACTTTGTTTCCGCTCTGTAACTTTTTTTATGCCTGGATGGATTTTAATATAACTTATGATTATTATTCCCCACGACAAGATGATGTGTTGCGTGCAACTCCCGTGCTCGTCTGTCAAAGGTCAAAGTTACAATTCAAGGTCAAAGGTTATGATTTTTCATTTCCGCTCCATAACTTCTAAATGCCTGGATGGATTTTAATATAACTTCAGATTATTATTCCCCATGACCAGACGATGTGTCGTGTACAACTCCCATGCTCTTCGGTCTAAGGTCAAGGTCACAGTTTAAGGCCAAATGTCATGATTTTTTGTTTTTTTTCGCTCTGTAACTTCTTAACGCCTGGAAGGATTTTAATATAACTTCATATTATTATTCCTAATTACCAGACAACTTCCATGATGATCAGTCAAAGGTCAAGGTCACAATTCAAGGTCAAAGGTCAATTATTTTTGTTTCCACTTCATAACTTCTAAACGTCTGGAGGGATTTAAATGTTACTTCAGATTATTATTCCCCATGACCAGACAATGTGTCGGTCAAAGGTCAAGGTCACAATTCAAGGTCAAAGGTCAAGGATTTCTGTTTCTCCACCATAACTTCTAAACATTTGGAAAAATTTTAATATTACTTCAGATTATTATTTCCCATGACCAGGCGATGTGTCGTGTTCAACTCCCATGAGCCTCAGTCAAAGGTCAAGGTCACAATTCAAGGTCACAATTCAAGGTCAAATGTCCAGGGATTTTCTTTCTGCTCTATAACTTCCAATAGCCTTGAAGGATTTTAATATTACTTCAGATTATTTTTTCCCATGACCAGATGATGTGTCACATACCACTTACATGCTCCTCTGTCAAGATCTGTGGGTCCAAGGTTACACTTAAAAGGTCAAATATTAGAATTAACTTTTTGTAGGAAGCATCATTTTTGCCAACATGTAAGGAATGTAATAACTTGGTGGGATTGAAGAGCATTATGAGGCAGTGTGTCACAACAACAAACAGCTGTGTTGCTAAAATCTCAAGATATTTGTCCAGGGCATAATATTGTACTCTGACATTGTTTTGCCTTCCTCTGACAAGCATATGCTTCGGGGGCATATGTCACATCCTGTGACAAGCCTTGTTCTAAAACTGTGGCCATTCAAATTACTTGTATTCAAATGCCTAAGTGGCTTAAGAGAGACCGTGCACAGTCTGTGTCATTGATTTGAGGTCTTCTAGTTACGTAATATGAGCGTGTCCTGTTGAATGCGTGGCTAGAAGGACGCAATGCAGTCTAAAGTCTGATGCCGTTCTACCAGTGTGACAGTCGGATAAAAAAATAAATACTACTACTAACATTTATCACATATAAAAAAATATTGTCTTTAACAGGTTTGGTCAATATTTGTCCACTCATGTATACATATATTCCTATAGGCAAAATTCAATATTTGTAGTGTCCAATATGAAAATATTTGTGTTTCATTTCAGATCAATCACAGAAAAGACTTTGTTTGCCTTGATAAAAGACAAAGGCGCACAGTTGTAGCAGACGTGATGCACATCAACACCATTGTGCATTTATTTAAGCATTTCGGATAATGTATAATCATTTTATTTCGCATGGTCTAAATTACATGCATTCTTCAAATTTGGCTTATCCAAGCAGTTTGACAATTGCACATTTTTATGCCCCAGGCATCTTGATGCAGGAGGCATATAGTGATTGTCCTGTCCATCCTTCCTTCAGCCCATCCGTCCTTCCATCCTTGACAAGGTTAAGTAGATTTTACCGTCTTGTCTAGCACCAACACCGCTTGCTACAAAACTTGGATACTTACACAGTTGTTGCTTATGACCATCCCCAATCCACTAATATCACTCAACCTCACGTTGACCTTGACCTAATTTGAACTTTTAATAATTCAAAAGAGCCATTTCTTGGTTAACTAGATTTTACCGTTTCGTCTATCACCAACACCGCTAACTACAGCACTTGGATACTTACACAGTTGTTACTTATGACCGTTCCCAATCCACCCATATCACCTAACCTAACTTTGACCTTGACGTAATTTGGACTTAGAATAATTCAAATGGGCTCTCCAGCACTAACCGGGGGCATGTGTGTTTATTGAGTGTCTTGTTTTTAGCAAAAATTGACATTTTGGACTTGTGTGGTGTGTAACTTGAACAGTATAACTGCTAGAGTGATGAACCTTTATGGACATATTCATCAGCATGTGAACTTGTGCACCTGGGTATAGTAATTGCGTAGCGTTTTGTGACAACCAGCAGAATGTGGGGGCACCCATGTCCTTTAGACACATGTCTAGTTATCCATGAACATGCAACACATGATTGTCATGATTTACAGCCTAAACTCACATTTCCTTTTTTTTTAATTTTTCATGATTTGCTTTACTCGTCTTTGGTAAGACTGCAGTATTTTTGTATCATTGACAGTACAGTCATTGTTTCCAAAGATAAGGTTTAGTTACTGATGTTAAAGAATGCAAATTTATTAGCCTTACACATAAAATGAAATGAAATGACACATGAAATGAATTTAATCTCATGTCTGTTTATATTCATTTGTTGAATGTTGTACATATTTATAGAATTGTAACCTATTGGTTTTATATCAATAATATATTTTTATTAAAAGAAATATTTGAGTTGTATTTCTTGTGGTACTTTTTTCAGTGTTAAATGATGTACATATTTATAGAATTGTAACCTATTGGTTTTATACCAATAATAAATTTTTATTAAATAAAAATATTTAAGTTGTATTTCTTGTGTTACTTTTTTCAGTAGAATAAATAGTTCTAAAAAGATGGTGTAGTCTAAAACATGTTTATAATGATCAGGACACTTCATATAAAACTTTATAAAAATGAATCTGACAGTATTACCCAGTTCTCGATCTTTAATCAGAGTAAAACCAGTAAGTTAAGGGACCATGCTACAAAACGGGCCTCATGACTGCAAGAGGGTAGTATCAGAGAAAAATCTTAAATTAAGAAATTAATATTGGCATATAATAAAGGTAAAAATAAAGTACATTAAATGCAGAAAAATTTACAAATTCTGAAAAAAAATAAATTAGTTCACGTTTGTTTGGCCTTTACCTTGTTTACATATCAATGTCAGAATCCTGGGTAACTTCTTTAACCAAAGTTTGCACACATATTGTATATAGGCTAATAGAGCTGGTGGTTTGAGTGTTGTCAATTGTCACTTGTGGCTTATTTGTTGTGAGTTTGATACCCACTTGGTGTTTTCATTTTTTCAAGCATTTTTGTTGATGAGTTTTATTGAAAATCTAATAAAACAGTGAAGTAGTGGTTTTGTATTTAATTTAGTTGCTTTAGAAATGCAGATTTCTTTAATATATGGGAAGAACCATCTATTGGAATCTTGTATAAGTGGATAATTCTGCATGCTAAGAAGTTTACGAATTAAAAAAATTCAGACTTGTAGTGTGCAGAAAAATGTCTGATATCAAATTATGTGATCATTTCATGCTGACATTACTGTTGTCACTGACAACCTTGCAGTGGGACAGACAATAACTTGATCTGCTTAAAACGTAACAGTTTGACGTAATTAGCAGCTATGGGTCATGAAAAATGTACTACAAGCCATCAAGGTGGAGGGTGTTTAAATTATCTGTATGCCATACACCAATACTAGCCAATCTGATCGACAATAACATTGTCGATGTTAGCGTTCTAACGGAAATGTCAATGATGTCAACAAAAGACCATGTAATAATTTACAATATGAACAATCTACACATGGTTCGCAAAGATACAGTACAGATAACCTAAATTTGGTGTTTTGCGCTACAAAACTTGTATGTACAAGAGGTCCACCACAAATTATTTACTAATATCCTCACTGGTAGCACTACCAAGCTATTGTAATGTACCTAAACAGTGACATGTATGCCCTTTAAAATCAATTACAATCTCAAAACTTCGTATGCTTCTGAATGAAAATGGATGCAAAGAATCCCAATGTTACCTTTAGATGCAGATTTGAATCCTAATTTTGAAACAATATGAGGAATAAAATATGGAATGGAAGTGTGAAATAAAAAATCGCAAATAAATATTGCAAGTTATTTCCCTTTTAAAAGCCATAACAAGATTTTTTTTTTTTTAACAAAAACATGTCTGCCCCTCTAATGGCTTTGTGGTCACAAGCAGAACATTTTGAGTGTTGAATGTGAAACTGGTGTATGTGCTTAACATTTCTATATCAGAAACACATTTTGCATTCAACCCTCGATTTATGCCGAGTAATATTAAAATAAGAACATTATCAGTTATGACTGTTGATTAATTCTTTGTTCGGGGAGAAATAATCATGTGCATGAAAGTTATAGTCCAGACAAGATGTCAAGACATTCCTCTATTTGACCTTTGAATGGTAATTGTGATGACCTACAGAATGTTACTTAGTAATATGTATTTGATGTGCAACACCCCGGGTCTTCATGAAAAATATTTGTGGCAAGTACATCATGTTTTTGACGCAACTTTGACTCCATTAGATCTACTTCCTAAGTCATATAGCACACCTACAAAGACTTGTTAATGATACAATTTCAATAATAACAACAAAATTAATCGTGTTTATACAATAATTTTATTGCACTGATTGATTTGTCCATTAAGATTCTTCCATAACAACTTTGCAGATTACAGAATACTACGCAAACAAAATTAAACACCTGTAACAACACGGTTCATACTAACAGAGCTGTATTAAAATATTTTACAGCCTTTTCTATCATTTTTGTTTCCTGAAAAAGAAAACAATGTCTACTTTGAGCTTAGTATTTCAAAAACATTGACAATTACTAAGCAAACTGAACATTCTTTCCTTCAATACAGACATCACAGTTTCTTAAATCATTGTCAGATTGTTACATGTATGATGTATGTACATGCAGACGAGCAGAAAAGGCACCTACATGTGTAATGCACACATTTAAATCACAAGATCGCACAGAAAATTAAATCACAGAGTTCATTTATGCCCAGAATTTCAATTATTGGCGTACAAATTAAAATGTTAACAAGATATCTGACTTCAAGTACTGTATACATGTATGTCAATATCTTTGCTTACTTAAATATAATTCTAGTACATGTACATATCAATATCTTTGCTGAACAGTATATATGATTAGTTTATAAATCATTTGAGTAAAAAACATAAATGGTATCGAAACAATTAGTACTATTTCATACATATAATAATTTAGGGATGGGACCGAATACTGAAATCAATATTCGTTTTAGGTATTCGAATATATTCGAATATTCGTTTTGTAAATACTACTATATACCACTATATACAGCACTCTGTCCGAATATTTAACAATCCGAAATATGTATGCTACACGTACGTAGTTGTGTTACCTTGTTTCAGTGGTAAATGAGCGATATAACTTTGTGAGTGTTAGGCAAATATAAAGAAATGTAAGATATTGTTAAATGTATTGTTAATTAATTTGTTAATCGTTCCTTTTTTCAGAACCATGAAGCTTGTATCTGCTGTGCTGATTACACGTTGCCTGGGTTTTGTCTTATGACCGCGTAAAGTACTTCCAAGCACGTGATGGTGGCATTGTTTATTAATAAAGACTCTTGTATAATATACGGTGTTGATATAATGGAGAATAATTTACAAGTGACGTATATTAAGATTGACCAGATCATGCTAATTTCGTTAAAGACATTGATTGGCTAATAATGCATTCATTTTGATTGGTTTACTTAGAGAGTAATTGTAATTTACGGTAAACAAGTTAACCGTATAGATGTCACTTAAGGATAATAAACAACAATGTACGCCTTGTGCAAACTGTGAAACCGTTATCACAACATGGCCCAGTTTTGTTATTTGTGGATACAATGCGTCATATTCGCGTCTCATACAAACCGTTAATTTGCGGCCCTTGTAAAGACGTGGCCCCCTGTCAATTATCAATTGTCGTTAGTTGGACATGTTTGGCATGTTTTTTTATATTCGAATATTAC
The DNA here is from genome assembly GCA_027627225.1 of Congeria kusceri. Taxonomy (NCBI): domain Eukaryota; kingdom Metazoa; phylum Mollusca; class Bivalvia; order Myida; family Dreissenidae; genus Congeria; species Congeria kusceri. The sequence goes on from CM051027.1 coordinate 55,178,152, forward strand.
CCAATAATCGAGTATTCGGTCCCATCCCTTAACATAATTACATTATAGTATTTGCATTAATTTGTTAACATAATAGTTAATACATGCATGGCGATTGCTCAAGATATAGATTGCATATAAAGAAATTCTATCTCAGAGGTGCAGGCATTAATGGAAGAAGTAGGCACTTAATATAATTTTAGACTACATTATACATTAAAACCTTACATTATAAAGTAACTAAGAATAATTGTTTCATTGTCACGCAATCTTCAATTGGAAAAAGGTGCATACAAATACATAAATTCTGCCAAAAAGAATACTATACTATAAATATAAGCAATAACGAAAAAACACAACCACAAACCAACAACAATGGGCAAAACATCATGAAAATTTTTAAATACATTCGATGCATGTCGTAGGAAAACCGGGCTTAATGCATGTGCATAAAATGTCATCCCGGATTAGTCTGTGCAGTCCACACAGGCTAATCCAGGATGGCACTTTCCGGTTTTATGGTATTTTCTGTTTCAAGGTAAACTCTTCTTAAAATAAATCCACTGTAGACGGAAAGTGCCGTCCCAGATTAGCCTGTGCAATCCAGGACAACACTTTACGCACATGCATTAAGCCCGGTTTCCCCACGACACGCCTCATTTTCAAAGAATGGCACAAAGCCAAGCAAACTCCATATGCACATCCCAACAAACATTTAGCAGCATCACAAAACTACAACCGATAAAAACTATTTGTTACTGAAGAAATAATTTTATATTTGGAGTTGTTTATCGGCTAATAAACGACAATTTAGAGTTTTGATGCGTATGAATAAAACCACAAGGGCGTCAGCCTAAGTAGTTTAATCTACCGTGTCAGAATGACAAATCGGTGTTTATTAGCCGATAAACAACGATAATGCGAAAATTATTTCGATTCTAACATGACCTGACAACATTTTATGCAATTACAATGCAAACTATATTTTGCAGTTTTTGAACTATTTTTTTGGTGAAGTTTGTTATTTGTCAATAGACGCGCGTGACATGTTAGAATATGAGTTACATAATATAAAATTTAATCGAAAGCAAGGCACAAAACTGTATTAACTCCTTACAAGGTATAAGTTCGCATAACCAGGAGCTTAAACAGCCAATGGCTATATAAGTTAGTGATACTATTGGAAAATAAGTTGTTTTTTCACATTTTCTCAGAAATCTATTTCAAACTGACAGGTTCCAAAGTCGAACAATATCCATGTAGCTACTAATATTTATTTCTTAGTACCAATCTAAGATATGCTATAAACCATAATTATATTAATGATACAATTGTTATATGTAATGAATGATTAAACAATTATATTATTCTGCCAGCTTTATTCCACAGCAATGAAATTTAGCTTACTAAACAAAATGCAGTTTCATTTAATAATAATTTGCTGATAATGGTATAAATAGGAATTTATATGAACAAAACGTAAATATTATAAATTAGTCTTATAAATTAACAAAACATAATACTTAAATGGCAATAAATCTGGAACTGCTATGATTCTATTTGGAAGGTAATGAAATCAAATGCTTCTCAAAACTGACTGGGCTTGACTGTGAATAGACATTCTTCTAACAACAATTTTTACGTACAAATAAATTTAAATGACCTAGACAGTAATCATTACTTTTGTTAGAATTTCGAGTATAAATTATGTTCACTTAAACAAAATTATACCATATAAATTTGAATGTGACAATTTGATTGGCTACTGAAAAGTCCCCTGAATGTCACCCTTTGACCTCTAACGCAGTCATCAGATCCAGCCTGTTGTAGACTGAAGATGAATTGAATGAGATTGTAAGCAACATATGAGGCCAAAAGCAGATTTGCTACTGCATGCTATGAATTCTAAATCCTTCATTAATATCCAGCACAACTGAGGACATATTACAAACTAGATTTCAAGCAAGACTAATGGACAACCTGGATTTAAAAGCATGTACTACCTTGAGAATATTGTAACAATCAAAATGTTGGACCACAAAGTTTCATAAACACCAATGGAATGTTCAGTCAGCACAGATGTAGGCACAGTTTCTGTAACAATGCATGCCAATACAACAAATACAATTATCACAATGCCCTTGACCCTTACACGGTTAAAGTTGCCTTATTACAACCCTGCTACTTTACAAGTCAAGGGATCCAGTACACAAGTAAAGGCTGTACAAATTGACGTGGGCCTGTATTAACCAATCCATTCTTAGTCTTATGAATAAAGAATACACTTAGACTCAAGAAAAATGCCTTGTGTTTTTGCAAATATGCTGGATTGCTGGTACCAGTTTTGCTTATGTCATAAACTAATCGTTCTTAATACAGAATTCTATTATTATAGTTAGTGATACCACTTAGGATTCAAATAATGGCCCTGTTAGAAGAGGAAAGTTTTAAAACTATTCTTTATTCTTAAGTCTAAGAATGGATTAGTGAATACGGGCCCTGGAACTTATATAAGCATAGTTTAATGCTTCAACTATTGCCTATATTTATCTTCTGTTTAGTTTGTGCATTTTTTATGAAAGTTCACTGAATAAAACTAAACATCTATATCATTATTGTATTTTCAGTAAAATACTTCAATTAGCCAGACAGCACTATGATAACTAAAATACTCATCGTAATAGAATTTTATAACACGAATGCAAAAGACAGTGTCGCGTTAATTTTTCTGAGCTATGTATAAATTCCTTGTATAAGGTATTCTTATCTTCCAAACAATCAAGGACACACAAGGCATCTTCTCCGTGGCAAACAGTGTTTGTGGAACCCATGACCTGAAAACAAAGGTATCCACAATATACATGCATAACTAGATGGCTGTTTTTGATGACTGAAGTAAGTTACGCCCCTTAAATGACTGGCAAATGTATTATATATCTATGTACAATGGGTGATGCAAACTTTACAAAATATTAAATACAATAATAAGATGATTGTTTTTGATGACCAAAGTATGATACCCCACTTACATGACTGGCAAATGTATTATTTTTGTACACTGGGTGATGCAAACTTTCAAAACCATGAATAAAACAAGAGATGTTTGTAAAACATGTATGCCCCCCCAACTTGCAGCCATGTCGTGAATATGTGCAATTGTTAAGATTTTTTTAAAATATTGTATGTGCACATTAACACATGGAGAGGAAATTAAAGTTGATGCTTTAGAAAGTACATATAAAGCTGAAAGAAAGATAGAGTATAATTATGGATTTATTATTACAGTCTATTATATCAGGATACCTGTTTTCTGTTTGATTTAAACATCAAATAGGCCAAAACATCTCTAGATATCCTGCGGAAACAAAATGGTCTACATAGAACAGTTTTCATATTACAAGCCCCTGTGACCTTGACCTTTGACCCTTTTGACCTCAAAATAAATAGGTGTCTTCCTTTCCTCCTGAGTAACCAACATACCAACTTGGATGATCATAGGTCAAAGCGTATTCTACATATCATGCGAAAATGAAATGGTCTACAGAGGAAACAGTTTTCATGTTACAAGCCTCTGTCACCTCAAAATTGATAGGCGTCTTCCTTTCCTCCCAAGTAACCAGCATACCAATGTAAATGATCGTAGGTCAAAGCGTTCTCTAGATATCGTGCGGAAACGAATTTCATGTTACAAGCCCGTGACCTTGACCTTTGACCTGTTGACCTCAAAATCAATAGGCGTCTTACTTTCCTCCCAAGTAACCAGCATACCAACTTAAATTATTATAGGTCAAAGCGTTCTCTAGTTATCCTGCGGAAACGAAATGGTCAGACAGACCGACCGACCGACCATCCGACCGACCGACAGGTGGAAAGCAATATACCCCCACTTTTCGAAGGGGGGCATAATTATTGTGCAGAATCTGTTTTTGTATTTTTAGTAACATTGACCTTGACCTTGATCTCACCCACCCCATATGCAATCCCCAGCGTGGTCTAGATACAAGGTATCTATGTATGAGTTTCATTCAAATATCTTGATGCATTCTAAAGTTATTGAGCGTAAACCGTTTTTATATTTTTAGTAACGGTGACCTTGACCCCACCATATGCAATCCCAAGCGGTCTCAAAATAAGGTATCTATGTATGACGTTTCATTAAAAATTCTCGATGCGTTCTCAAGTTATTGAGCGGAAACCTTTCTTTCTATTTTTAGTAATGGTGACCTTGACCTTGACCCCACCCAACCCATATGCAATCACAAGCGAGGTCTCGATATAAGGTATCTATGTATGAAGTTTCATTAAAATATCTCGATGCGTTCTCAAGTTAATGAGCGGAAATCGTTCTTCTATTTTTAGCAACGGTGACCTTGACCTTTGACCTACTGACCTCAAAATCAATAGGTGTCTTCCTTTCCTCCCAAGTAACCAGAATTCCAACTTAAATGATCATAGGTCAAAGAGTTCTCCTAGATATCGTGCGGAAACGAAATTGTCTAGGGACAGACCGACCATCCGACTGACCGAACGACAGGTGCAAAGCAATATACCCCCACTTCTTCGAAGGGGGGCATAATAATTCTAACAGAATTATAACATTTGACCATTTCGCTCTGGGCAATTCGAGTTTGACGTTTTTGAAGACTGAATTATTAATTTATAAAACAATACAAGAGCACCGCCTATGGGGGCTGGACGAACGACTTTCTCGTATTTGATAGTATTTGTTAATAAAATGGGTTCATTGCTGTGATGACGTGTGTTGAATTTCAAGTCAATATCTCTTATAGATTTTGAGAAATTGGACCTAATGCTAAAATTCTAAGTTGAAAAAAGGGCAATAACTCCACCAAAATCCTTGATATAGTTATCTCATCTTGTCTACAGAATGGATTCATAACTGTGATCAAGTATTTTGAGTTTCAAGTCAATACCTCTTATAGTTATTGTGAAATCTGACCTAAAGCAAAAATTGTAAGTTGAAAAAAGGGTAACAACTCCAACAAAATCCTTGAAAGAGTTACCTCCTCATGTCTGCAGAATGGGGTCAGCACCATAAACAAATATCTTGAGTTTCAATTTAATGTCTTAGATAGTTATTGAGAAATGTTATATTTAACAAAAAAATGTCAAAATATATCATGTTTTAAGTCCAAACAAGGGCAGACAACTCTGGAAATACAAACCACAGAGTTACCTGCCTTGTTGTATGATAGTGAACAAGTATTGAAAGTTTCAAATGGATACCTTCCATAGTTTTTGAGAAATGGACTCTAACCAAAAAACTTAACTAACGCAGACGCAGACGACAGAGCGGTGACAATAACTCGACTGTTTTTCTTACAAAATTAGAGCTAAAAAATAGTTACTCATGAAACAAATTTTACTAATTTTTGAAGTAACATGTGGCCAATAACTTAAATGACCATTGAACAACTGGATATAGTCAGTTTATGATCTTATTGTATGTTATTTTTACAAATGTTAATAGAAATTAAATAACTACGAAAACAACATACCACATTTAAAGATCAATATGCCCGGCTCATCTAGAGAGACTGGATCCTTCAAGCTGATATTGCAACTGGGGCACAGTCTGCAGGAGACATACAACGGAGTAACATAGAGGTAATGGTATTCAATTCTAGTTCATATTTAGCAAAGTAACACAAAATCAGGCGATTTAAGTTTTTATGTTTTCAACACGGGAAGAGGCCAATGTTGTGTAAACATTACTAATGTCAATGAAATGGTAATGATTGTTTCCAGTAAAGCTATATAATACTTGGAAATACTGCTATTATCAGTTACCTAAAATGAGCGCTGATATAATACCGGGAAATACTGCTTTTATCAGTTACCTTAAATGAGCACTGATATAATACCTGGAAATACTGCTTTTATCAGTTACCTAAAATGAGCACTGATATAATACCTGGAAATACTGCTTTTATCAGTTACCTAAAATGAGCACTGATATAATACCTGGAAATACTGCTTTTATCAGTTACCTAAAATGAGCACTGATATAATACCTGGAAATACTGCTTTTATCAGTTACCTAAAATGAGCACTGATATAATACCTGGAAATACTGCTTTTATCAGTTACCTAAAATGAGCACTGGTATAATACCTGGAAATACTGCTTTTATCAGTTACCTAAAATGAGCACTTATTTTTTTCATAATGTCATCAGTGTACAATTAACATACCATTCATGGAAGTTATTGGCTAGATCTCAATGTAAAGAAACACTTCCATATTAAATATTTATTTTTTCGTATGTCAGGAATGTACAATTCCGATTATTTGCATACTTACACTATGAAGGCTCAAAAAAGTTCTTTCACCGTATATTGCCTCATTGCAAAAATATACAATTAATATATTACAAAGTACAAATGTACCTAATTTTGTTAACCTATTTTAAACCGATAATTGTTAATTCATGCAACAAGATACTATATAATATACTTAAATTTAACTCAGAAATCCCAACATGTCATACTAAATGGATTTAGTTTTTTGTAAATGATACCATACAATGGGACATTGTCCATGGACAAGTGTTTAAAAAACAAATGATACATATATTCAATGGTTACAAACAAGGATTGTCCACAGAATATTGGGGACAAATTTACTTCTTTTTAAAATGGGCATGTCCGGTGGTAGCGCATGCACTTTTTGCAAATTGTCAGAAGAATCAATTATCCACTTATTCTGGGAATGCATCACAGAGCAAACCCTTATTACGGATGCTTTGGACAGTTGGATTATTCGCCTACTTACATGTACATGAAAGTTGATTCTTGTTCTGAATTTACATCAACCCATTACCGTATTAAAGAACCATAATTAACACACCACAAACAGGGGTTGCAGGTTCGAACCCCCGCCACACCCTAATCTACTAACTCGTCTTTGGCATGAGACGTTAAACCTAGGTGCAGTGTACTAGGTGTTCACACCGGGCACTACAAGACCCAAGGTCGCCTCTGGAACGGGGCGTCTCCTGTATCTTGCACTATCCCCCATAACCAACTAACAAGTCTTCTGGGGGCGATGGCCATATGGGAGAGAATCCCGCTGCACTCGATAAAAATGTACAACACACACACCACAAACAGGACCAAGAAACACAAGCAACATGCTTACAACATAGTTTTGGTTTCCAATCCCCAGTGGACTTCAGGGTCTTCTATCGAGGTGGCGGGTCGGGAATGTTTTCTCAGCTGACTGCTCTGTATATTGGAAAAGCACTAAAGATAATACTTACTTAGAAATTTATTATTTTAACATAAAATGTACAACACTTACTCATTTTCATATTTAATTTAATCAACATTACACACATGAATTGTTTTCGAATTGTATGCAAGTTTGGCTTACAGAATACATTGACTCAGAGGAGAAAAAACTATGCATATATCTGTATTATAAATATTAAACAATGCAAATTGTAAGTTAATTGCATTTATCATTTTACGAGTGTTCTTTTTATTAAACTTTTATAAGGCGTAGAGAAAATTATGTTTGTTTCAGGTTACCTTACCTACCCTAAACAATGGCCCACGATGGCCCTAGGTCGCTCACCTGAGTTTAAGGCATCATAATGGCTTATAACAAAATGGCCAAATGGCACTAAACCACTTACCTGAGTATAAAGATCTGGGCCTTTTCAGGAGAAGAATTTTATAGTCTAAATAAACCATGTGACCCCCAGGGGCATAATTTGAACAATATTTGTAATGAACAATGTTTCAAGCCAAATATGGAACCTTTGGGCCTTGCGGTGTCAGAGCAGAGGATATTAAAAGCCCACTTTCCATATCAGTCTATAGAAACCATGTGACCCCAGGGTGTGTCATTGTGCTATTTAAGTCTATATAAACCATGTGAACCCCCGGAGGCGGGGCCAGTTTTGACCCCAGGGCATCATTTGAACAATCTTTGTAGAGGACCACTATACTATGTTATATACCAAATATGAAACCTATGGCCCTTGCGGTTTCAGGAGAATATTTTTAAAGTCATTTTGCTATTTATGTCTAAAAAAAACATGTGACTCTTGGGGTGCGGCCAGTGTTGACCCCAGGAGCATCATTTGAACAATCTTTGTAGAGGACTACTATACAATGTTACAAACCAAATATGACACCTCTGGGCCATGCGGTTTCAGATTTTTTAAATTATTTTGCTATTTAAGTCTACTAACCATGTGACCCCTGAGGCATGGCCAGTTTTGACCCCAGGGGCATCATTTCAACAATCTTTGTAGAGGACCACTATACAATGTTCCATACCAAATATGAAACCTATGGGCTTTGCGGTTTCAGAGGAGAAGATTTTTAAAGTCATTTTGCTATTTAAGTCTATATAAACCATGTGACCCTGGGGCATGGCCAGTTTTTACCCCAGGGGCATAATTTGAACAATCTTTGTAGAGAACCACTATACAATGCTACCAACCAAATACAAAACCTTTGGGCCTTACGGTTTCAGAGGAGAAGATTTTTAGTCATTTTGCTATATATTCTGTATAAACCATGTGACCCCCAGGGCGTGACTTATTTTGACCCCAGGGGCATAATTTGACGACAGAGCGATGACAATAACTCGACTTTTTTTCTTTGAAAAGTTGAGCTAAAAAATAGTTGCTCATCAAACAAATTTTACTAATTTTTGAAGTAACATGTGGCCAATAGTTTAAATGACCATTAAACAAATGGACCCATGAATAGTCAGTTTACGATCTTATTTTATGTTATTTTAAAAAATTTTAATAGAAATTAAATAAATACGAATCAACATACCACATTTAATGATCAAAATGCCCGGCTCATCTAGAGAGAATGGTTCCTTCAAGCTGTTTTGACCCTAGGGGAATCATTTGAACAATCTTTGTAGAGGACCACTATCCAATGTTACATACCAAACATGAAACTTTAAAGTCATTTTGCTATTCAAGTCTATATAAACCATGTGACCCCCGGGTGTGGCAAGTTTTGACCCCAGAGGCATTATTTTAACAATATTTGTCGAGGACCACTATACAATGTTACAAACCAAATATGACATTTCTGGGCCATGCGGTTTCAGAGGAGAATATTTTAAAAATTATTTTGCTATTTAAGTCTATCAACCATGTAACCCCTGGGGCTTGGCCAGTTTTGACCCCAGGGGCATCATTTAAACAATCTTTGTAGAGAACCTCTATACAATGTTCCATACCAAATATGAACCTCTGGGCCTTGTGGTTTCAGAGCAGAAGATTTTTAAAGTTATTTTGCTATTTAAGTCTATATAAACCATGTGACCCTGGTGCATGGCCAGTTTTGACCCCAGGGGCATAATTTGAACAATTTGTAGAGGACCACTATACAATGTTACAAACCAAATACAAAACCTCTGGGCCTTACGGTTTCAGAGGAGAAGATTTTTAAAGTCATTTTGCCATATATTCTATATAAACCATGTGACCCCCGGAGCGTGACCCGTTTTGACCCCAGGGACATCATCTGAACAATCTTTGTACAGGACCACTATACAATGTTATATACCAAATAAGAAACCTCTGGCTGTGTGGTTTGAGAGGATAAGATTTTTAAAGTCATTTTGCTATTTAAGTCTATTTAAACCATGTGACCCTACACATGCAGCGGACAGAAAAGATTTGAACAACTTTGAGAGAGGTCCACCCAAGGATCATTCCTGTGAAGTTTGGTGAAACTGGTTTTTGAGGAGATGTTGTTTAAAATGAAAATTTGTCAACGGACGGACAGACGGACGCACGGACGGACGATGAACAACGGGCGATCACAAAAGCTCACCATGAGCACTTTGTGCTCAGGTGAGCTAAAAAATGCCCCAATACTAGATTTTGTTATTGAGTTTGTCAGATATATTTTTTGTGTTATTTACCTTTTTCCAATAATTAAATGTTTTTTGGATAAACAAGTGTTTTGTTTTGATAGCATCCACTTCAAAGCAATGTGTTTTTTTTACGCCCAACTAAGCAGAATGTGACAAAGCCATTGTTGTTGTTGTTGGGTCACTCTATTTTTAAGTACAATTACAGGTTTTTCATTACATATTAACTATTTTGTTACCTGAAATTGCAAATATACAATCCAATGAATTCTATTTGTGTTGTATATCAGTTGTAGTTTATATGCATGCCCAAATTTGAATGCATATATCACACACACGCTTACATGTGTAGAGGCTAAATGTTAATATATAAACAATCACATCAAAACATGTATTAAATGTTTATGTAAGCAATCACATTGAAATTAATGTACAATATAAATACAGGTAATGTATAGTTAAGGCCTTAAAAAAAATATTTCTGTGTTTCGGGCAACCCGACTCTACCTAGCGAAAAAAAATCAACCCTAACGATTGTTTTTTCGCGATATCTATATTCGTCAGATTTTATATAATTGTTATATATTTTTAGACCGAAATGTGTCTTAAACAAGGTTTAAAAAAACAAACTTGATCCTGACCTTACCTAACTTTTTTGAGACCGTTGCCTGAAACACACAATTTATTTTTTTGGCCCCAGTGTGACATGTGACCATCTCCAAACCATGACATACCAGCACATGGACGAGGTCTGTTTCCTTTCCTCCAGAAGATGCAAGCTCCTTTTCTCTCATTGCCAGGTAATGAACCTGAAACAATATGTCCATATTGTTAATTTCGGTAACCATCAAATAGTGACATACTGGTACAACTTTGTGCTGATGACATTTTTCACTGAAACTTGTTCAACACATAGCTGAATTTTGTTTTTTTAAAGTCCATTGAAATTTAAATGACGTCAACATAGCCGAAGTTTTAAACATTATGTTACAGGATTGAGAGTCCAACACTCTACCAACTGAGCTAACCGGGCCCAATAATGAAGGTCAGCTGTAGTTACATACATTTTTCTCACTATAAACCGAAACTAACTGCTAACATATTACCCCACCCACCTGTGGTAGAACCGCCGTGGGTCTCTGGGACCAGAGGTAGCTGTCCACCTTCTCCAGCATCGAGTGAACGATCAGTCTGGAAATGTTCAAGGATACTGACAGTCTAGAATATGTCAGAAATACCATCAAAACATGATACTACAAATAGTCACGGGAGACGTGAGTTTGTTCCTAATATCGCATTTTTCGTAGTATCGCTTCTTTTTGGAAAATAGGGTAGTAACTAAATCTTAATACGTTTAGTGTTAATTTGAAGCATGTAGAGGCATAAATTAACACTTCTTAAACTAATTGCAGTTGACAATACATTTGCATTATAAAGCAAAATAAAGTAAAGACCCGCCAAAAAATTATCAACTTCGCAATGCCATACTGGTAATCACGCAGGTCATTTGAAGTCAAACCCAAATAATCTTGCACTGCACCATTTAAAGTCGATTAAAATGATAATTATACTCGTTAACAACTATGTTTGTCCATGGTGAAAACAAACTGGCTTGCTGTCTGACTGGGCAGAGGTGTGAAATCTTCGTTGGGAAGGTGTGAAAAGTATCTGCGACAGTCTGTTTCGAGGTATAATGTCCACATTTCCTTGAATACAAGGATCGGAACATCTGTTCGTAGTAACAAATCTTTCGTTCAATCCCAAAATTCATAGTATCGCAAATTTTTGTAGTTAAATATATTTTTAAGGAAAACGGATCGACTGTCTTATTAGTACTATCAGTCATTCTGTAGTATCGCGATTTGTAGTATCGCGATTTGTAGTATCGCGATTTGTAGTATCGCGATTTGTAGTATCGCATTTCGACTGTATTGACATTTTCATCTTTCAAACTGGAAACATTGTTAAGAATATTGTAAAATGTTTTGCATTGCCAAGTCAAAATTGAGATAAAGAGAAAATGTACGACCAAAATTATAAGCTGTATAATTTGTCTATCAAATATTAAGCTACAATATAATTATGTAAACATTTAAGTACTTCTGGTTAAGTTAAGGCCATCTTTTCATAAATTGTCAAAATGTGGTTCCATCATCAGTGTATGTTGAAATTTAGAAGATGTACGTGTTGTAAATTATTCATAGTAAACAATTCAGTGTGTTAATAGTATATACAATTTAGTGTATTAATTCATTAGCTTTACACCATCTTGTGCTGTGCTATACATCTCACTTTCATGAAATCAGCCAACTGGTATTTACTGGCTAGTTCTAATACTTAAATCTGACATTACTGCCAGTCTAAATTACCTTTGGTGTCTTTGTACCATCCCTGCTAACAAGCAACTTTGATGAAATGCTGAGGCTAATTCCCCCTCTTGTACCCCAATTTCATCAAGCAGGGAAAGAGCCGCATCTGGACCTAAATATCTGACCAATAGATAGGCCAGTTTCTCAAATGTCATCCAATCAGAATTGACTTCCTGTTTTGACTGGTGATCCAGTTTAGTTGGTTGAGTGGCTACAGACTGGTACATTTCAAAAACCTCTTTCCATTCTGTTGCTGAAACTGGTACACAACCTAAAATTATAAAAGTTTAAAAGGTAACTGTAGAAATTAAAATCTGGAGTATAGTGTTAATGGTCCACACATATTCTGTAATAATTTTTTTTAACAATGTTTATACAAGGTTGGGAATTTGGCCTCTTCTGTATGGTTTGCGGTAAATTTCACCTACACATTGGCAAAGGGGAACAGAAAATCCAGGTGCAAAGTAATCTTTGGGGAAAGGTGTATGAATTTATAGAAATTTTGCTGACCCTGCTCTATACGGTAAATAAGTCCAAGTTTATGAGAACTTCTGATTGCCAATGGTCTGACTTCAGAGTACCAGTAATAAATATTTATCAAAAAAAACACTAAGGAAGGACAGAGCACTTGTCTAAGTCAAAGAGAGCTGTGGTTTCAATGTATATGCGGGATAGTCACATTAAACTCAATTTGTTCACTCCATGTAAATGCACACCAGTACAAAACAATAACATTAAGTTATTTGTAACCTTCGTCAGTATTTTCTTGCAGCAACTGCATGTCTCTCAGCTGTACGATCAACTGGAAATGCTGTCTTCTCTGATTGGTCAACTTCAGAAGTCTCAAGACACCGGTCCAATACCTGGAATGATCCACCATCATATGTTAGAGCAATAATAGCTAAGCGACACATCCCATATTCATCATTATGCACCTATCAATATTTTCCCCCAGGGTGGGAGCAGCAGGCTGACCCAGAGGAATTTGACTACTTTTATTTTTGGGGGTCTTATTCCCAACCCTAGAGCCAAGCATTTTTGTCTAAATCCCTACAGTGGGAGATGCTTTGGTGTATCAAATGGCCTGGTATGGGCCCAATATTACCGGGATAAAAAATCTGGCCATTTCCCGGGACCCAGAACCATTGTGCGTGTCAATTTCCCGCCTGTCCAAAATCACTTTCAGTCTAAAGTTCCGTATATGCCAACCGCTCCCTCCTCCACCCCTGGGGGAAAGTATTGATAGGTGCAGTAATCATTCAAAAGAAACAATACATTTTATTTTAAAATTTGAATAATTTCTGTTTGGACATGGTTTTTAAACATATATGAAATTTTCTAACAAATTGGTTGACAACTTTCTATGTACAAAGTTTTACTCTGATTTGATATACCATACATTATTGGATTAATTAAGAAACAAACAGTTTGTGTGTAATCTAACTTCCAGATTGTTTATAATGAGATTTATAGGTAGTTTTTGTTATGTAGAATTAGATATGAAGCAAAATATTTTCAATACGGTATAAAGTTCCCCACCCACACTTCCTGAAGTTCTCAAGTATGTCGGTTACATCGCTGCCAGAAATAGTCCTGTTGATTTTCCCCAAAATGTCTTCATTCTTCCACTGAACTCTGTTACCCATTGGGCTAGAAAATAAATAAATAAACAAACTAAGACACATTACACTTCAGTATTCATGCCCAGTTTATAGAAGAGGCCCAGATAAGGCCTGTACATGTGTAAATTATGCAGTGACAAATGAAATTTGGGTGTACATATAAGCAAAGAAAAAAAAATTGGGGTGAACATTTACGCACAATTTTCTCCATTAATACATAACGTCATATTTTAGTGACTATAAGCTATATAGACGGTAGAAGTTTTCACAGGCCAGTACTACTGTTTGTGCAGATTATATGTTTGGTAGTTAGCAATGAAAATTTTAAAATGTAAAATGAATTCTTACTTGTAACATTATTGTATTCAAATGGTGTTGCTACATTATTAAGGATTATTTGAATAATAATCTATTGTTAGTCTCCAACTCTGATACTGTACTGTTTAGTTTGATGTAAATTTACTACCAATTATCCTACACGGAGTTTAAATTTTACCCCTAAAAATTCTGGAGCGTGAGTACATCTACTCCCAAATTTTCAGAAGTAGGCGTACAGTTACCTCCAGTACAAAAGCTGATCTGAGGCACTGTTAAAGTACACAGCCAGTCACAGTTGTGTTAAGGGCATTATGTCCACCTAGCTACAGGAACATCATGAGTTTGACCCCTACAACGGTATTATGCCCACCTATCTACAGGATCATCATGAGTTTGACCACTACAAGGGTATTATGTCCACCTAGCTACAGGAACATCATGAGTTGGATCCCTACAAGGGTATTATGTCCACCTAGCTACAGGATCATCATGAGTTGAATCCCTACAAGGGTATTATGTCCACCTAGCTACAGGAACATCATGAGTTGGATCCCTACAAGGGCATTATGTCCACCTAGCTACAGGAACATCATGAGTTGGATCCCTACAAGGGTATTATGTCCACCTAGCTACGGGAACATCATGAGTTGGATCCCTACAAGGGTATTATATGCACACCTAGCTACAGGATCATCATGAGTTGAATCCCTACAAGGGTATTATGTCCACCTAGCTACAGGAACATCATGAGTTGGATCCCTACGAGGGTATTATGTCCACCTAGCTACAAGAACATCATGAGTTGGATCCCTACAAGGGTATTATGTCCACCTAGCTACAGGAACATCATGAGTTTGACCCCTACAAGGGTATTATGTCCACCTTGCTACAGGATCATCATGAGTTTGATCTCTACAAGGGTATTATGTCCATCTTGCTACAGGAACATCATCAGTTGGATCCCTACAAGGGTATTATGTCCATCTTGCTACAGGATCATGATGAGTTGGATCCCTACAAGGGTATTATGTCCACCTAGATAAAGGAACATCATGAGTTGGATCCCTACAAGGGTATTATGTCCACCTAGCTACAGGATCATCATGAGCTGGATCCCTACAAGGGTATTATGTCCACCTAGCTACAGGAACATCATGAGTTGGATCGCTACGAGGGTATTATGTCCACCTAGCTACAGGAACATCATGAGTTGGATCCCTACAAGGGTATTATGTCCACCTAGCTACAGGATCATCATGAGTTGGATCCCTACAAGGGTATTATGTCCACCTAGCTACAGGAACATCATGAGTTTGACCACTACAAGGGTATTATGTCCACCTAGCTACAGGAACATCATGAGTTGGATCCCTACAAGGGTATTATGTCCACCTAGCTACAGGAACATCATGAGTTGGATCCCTACAAGGGTATTATGTCCACCTTGCTACAGGAACATCATGAGTTTGACCACTACAAGGGTATTATGTCCACCTAGCTACAGGATCATCATGAGTTGGATCCCTACAAGGGTATTATGTCCACCTAGCTACAGGAACATCATGAGTTGGATCCCTACAAGGGTATTATGTCCACCTAGCTACAGGATCATCATGAGCTGGATCCCTACAAGGGTATTATGTCCACCTAGCTACAGGAACATCATGAGTTTGATCCCTACAAGAGTATTATGTCCACCTAGCTACAGGATCATCATGAGTTTGACCACTACAAGGGTATTATGTCCACCTAGCTACAGGATCATCATGAGTTGGATCCCTATAAGGGTATTATGTCCACCTAGCTACAGGATCATCATGAGTTGGATCCCTACAAGGGTATTATGTCCACCTAGCTACAGGATCATCATGAGTTGGATCTCTACAAGGGTATTATGTCCACCTAGCTACAGGAACATCATGAGTTTGACCACTACAAGGGTATTATGTCCACCTAGCTACAGGATCATCATGAGTTGGATCCCTACAAGGGTATTATGTCCACCTAGCTACAGGAATATCATGAGTTTGACCCCTACAAGTGTATTATGTCCATCTTGCTACAGGAACATCATGAGTTGGATCCCTACTCAGGGGACATTCAAGTGATTTCTTTTGAAGACACAATGTACTGGTTCTAACCAGAAGACAAACTCAACATTTTCTGAATAAGTGTCAGGCTTACAAGGCATTAAAGCAAAAATAAATAGGTTTACACTGTTTTTTTGAATTTACCATCTCATTTAGCTCTAACACAAATTTTTTGTGTATGATAATGCCACTACAACAGTCATCTTAATTAGTAGTCTAGTGATGGGACGATGATTGGAAAAAATCAATTGGTGGCGTGTACATTAATTTTGATGTCGATTATCGATGTCAGTTACAAAATCGTTCATCGGTTCGATATTCATTTTGAATTGTTTTACAGTTTTTCCACTTTAATTGTACTTGTTCTATACTTGTTACATATGTTCAAAGCATCGATCGGTTTAGTAAATAAAAGTTATGTCACTGAAATTATTGTTAATTTGTTCACATTTATTCTTGATGTACAAAAGAAACACACATACATCCATATTTAAGTATTTTGTCTACATTACAAGAAGAGAAATATGTATATTACAAAATAACATTTTAGACCAATAATAATTGGTAAAATCGCACTGGAAGGGCCAACCTATTCCAACCCCATGATCTATTGGAGGCGGACGTGGGAAAACCGGGCTTAATGCATGTACGTAGTGTCGTCCCGGATTAGCCTGTGCAGTCCGCACAGGCTAATCCGGGATGGCACCATCCGCTTTTATGGTATTTTCTGTTTCAAGGAAGTCTCTTTTAATCATAAATCCACTGTAGGCCGAAAGTGCCGTCCTGGACTGCACAGGCTAATCCGGGACGACACCTTACGCATATATATATTAAGCCCGGTTTTCCCACGACGTGCCTCATTGCAATTTCAAAATGATGCCCCAACACTACGTTTCACCAAGCAAGCCCAAATTCTTATATTATTACTTGAGAGCAACAAAACGTTACAAACCCGCCTTGAGAATTTAAGCAAGCTCAGTTCATTATTTACCAATGTGGGCTTACAGGCTTGTTCTACTTTCAACCATTGTTGGAACCCACGTTTGCTCAAATGCGCCACGCTTCTTGCTCAGACCGTGGGAGATTAGGCTAGCAAAACTTCGTACTCATGAATAATTAATGAGACATGTCATTGGTTCCGTGTCCAAGTCTGCACGGAAAATTCAACCAATGAAACGACGCGTTATTAAAACAGTGACAGAAGGGGTGTTTGCTTTTGTCATATTTACCCTTAACCTGCACGTGGTCCATAAAGTCAGTAGAAAATGTGCAGTGAACCGATAAGATAGAAGTTGAATAATTGGCCAGCAGGTTGCTCATCAATATTCATGAAAACGAACTTTTGACAGCCAATGCATCCAAGGTATATAATGTAGTGATAACGGAATATATACCATGGGTTTCGACGATGACTTTCAACTTGCCATGACAAAAGTCTCACATAAAATATGTATTATATACATCAATATGAGAAAAACATTAAATGTAGGAAAACATAGAACCTTTTGGTTCGTACTTACACAGGATTACCATCAGTATCTCTGAACAAACCCCGTTGCACGCCATCGGCTAGCAAGATTTCCAGCCATGTTATCAGCACCTGGGGGTGTTTTCCTAGCCCTGTTATCACCTGGCTTCTGAAAGAAATAGCCATAAGATATAAATTAACATTCATAAATGATGTCATAATCAATTCCAAAATTGGCACTCTTTGTTACGGTGAGAAAATAGTGCCTAACTTTCCACTTCATCTTCACTAAATAATAATTTGTATTTATATTTTGTTCGCCGTTGTTTACGAAAGCCGATTGATGCACTGCCTACGAGTCCATCCTTATACTTTTAAACAATTATTACAAAATAAAATATAAATTATTTTCATATAACCCAGAGTGAAATGGTCAAATTACTGTTATCGTTTCACTTTACCCAGGGTATGATTCACTGGTATTCTCCAATCTTTCACCGCATAGCATTGCAAACAACTGCAAGCCTTTGAAAATTGCTTTTTTGTGACTGAACTTATTTAATAAATATGATACATTTAACAATCATAAAGTCATGTATTTATATATTTTCTTTTAAATTTACTTGATGTTTGACGCGGCCTCTCTACACATCCAGTTCATGTATTGCTTGAAGATGGTTTCCACGGCAACCGCATACTTTCTGCACATGTACAAGACGTCCAGTGGCACTACGTGAGGGTGACACCGGACACACAGGTCTACAGCAGACGTGCTCTGCTTCCGGAACAATCTGCAACAGAATTAGAGTCATCACTCGGCAGATGTGTTTTTACTGCGATATCGGTCAACCAAGGTCAATACATGATAAACTAGACTGTTTTGATTACCCAAAAGTGAAATTTTGGAACAGAAATTTTTTTCCTATACTTGTTTAAACAAAACATTTGTAGAAATATTTGTTTACAAGCGCTGATTAAGCTCAAAAGTGCATCTGCAGTGATTTGAATAAAAGTTTTAGTCAACTGATACCACTAAAGTACTGTTTAATCCTATCCAAATAAAATCCATTTCAGAGGAAAATTCCTTTTTGTTTGTTTGTTTTTTCGCTGTATTTAACAGTATTTCAGTCATATAACGGCGGTCAGTTAACCTACTCACACTTTTCCTGGGTAAGCTGGTTGACCAGCACTGACTGCACATACTTATGCCAGTAACTGACAACTGCCCTACTTGAATCAGAGGTAGGGGGAGAATGGCCGTAGAAATAATTTCATGACCAATCCCCACACAAGTTATGTGGCCGGGCTGGGAATCGAACCCGCGATCCTCGGATTTGTAGTCCAGCGCTCTACCAACTGAGCTAGCCGGCCCGGTCTCCTTTATTTTAATTTTAAATTAAACCAACTGATCTAGTTTCATGAAATAGTGGCCTACAAACTTAAAGCACTATCAGTAGAGGTCTATGGTATAGTTAATAGTATTACTGTTGTCCTGATATGTCAAGTGGAGATGCCTTTGAAATGTTTCCATTACTCTGCCTTTGTTTTTTTACCAGTCAAACCTAAATTAACTAGCTATATTGCGGTTATTGACATAATGCTTCTTGTCAAGTTTTCACCTTTGAAATACTCGCATGATCCCAATTGACATTTGAATTTTGTACCCTTAGATTTAAAAGCAAAAGATTAAAATCGTTTAGGAAGCATATTATCTATTAAATGTACTCAAACACATCAAACAATAGGGACTGGGCCATCATCTGCAATGTCCATAGTTTTAACACACAAAATATAATTTATGCACAATGCCTGGACTGTTTTACCGGTAATTGCAATCACAACAATTACAACACGCAATCTAACTATGAAAGTAATGACTCAACTTTACTGCAGTTTTCTCAAAACCAAAACTGACATATGCCCTCTTTTGAAAAAAAAAATCGAGCATACCTTGACACGTGACCAAGTAGCAGAACGCCGCCATCTTTGTGTGCCTGTGACTCTAGCAGATGACCGATGATGGAGCGCTCCTCTATCCCGTATTTCTCACTGTCGTAACCTGACAACACTGAAACATGACCAGCTCTTGCCATTAAGATTTTGTTTAAATGTACAATATTTGAAGTAATTTGATTACATTATGCAAGTAACTGTGCCATTTTGATATTTTGACATGCAAAAGATCAGGGGCCATATTCCAGAAACATCTTAAGTTTATCTTAAAATATATTCACTAAGTTCCAATTTTTGGTAGGTAATATTTGTAAAACTGCATATAAATTAATGATTCCAATTACTGTTAAGTCAATAGTAGGTAACAATAAGTTGATAATTAGTGAACATTTAGCAGAATTCCATGCTTTTTAATTGAATAAAATGCTTAAGGAAAATGATGATTTTAAGGCTAAGGATAAGATTTCACAAAGATGTTTCTGGAATACTACCCAGGAGCACTATTTGGTTGCTTACATCGTAAATGACACTTGTCATTTTGAAATCCTGACATGCTAAAGATTTTGGGTACTGTTCAATGAACACAATTGGTTAGCCGGGCCCCGCTAGCTCACTTGATAGAGCGCTGGACTGTCAATCCGGGGATCATAAGTTTGAACCCCAGACCAGCCACATAACTTGTGTGGGGATTAGTCATAAAATTATTTCTACGGCTATTCTCCCCCTACCTCTGATTCAAGTAGGGCAAACCGCTTAGATCAACTAAGCTTGCCCAGGAGAAGTGTGAGTAGGTCAACTGACTGCCGTGATATGACTGAAATACTGTTAAACACAGCAAAAAATCCAAATAAACAAACATTAGGAACAACAATTTTATACAGAATGCCAACCATTTTGGATACATGTTTGTTGTATCCAGTCTGAGACAAACTGTTTCACACAATGCAGTTTTGTAATCCAAAGATACTCAATCTTTTTAGAATTTCAAATGATCAATTTTGTCAAACTTGAATTAAAACAAAGACCATTTTCCTAAAATGCTTGAAAGTATTTTAAAATTTAAAGTAATTGAAAATCTAAAAAATTGCTGCAGCAAAGTTGTTCATACCTTCCATGCATGTAACCAGCGCAGACCAGGTGTGAAAGGCGACTTTGCCACCTAGAACATCCTCCCTCACTCTATAACAACTAAGATACGGAAAATAACACCGCACGAAGAATGCATACGCTAAATCAGTCTTGCTCTCCAATCCACGACCAACCACACTTACGGCGGAATCATTTTTCACATCTTCAGTTACCTTCAGTTCTAAAGCATTGTGCTTTAGTTGCATACTTGAAAATTCACTACCTTGTAACATACATTTTTCAGATAGATCTTCTATTTCAGAATCAGCTTTCACGACGTCATTAGACGTAGAACTTGTTGATGTTCCTTCTTCTCCATTAAATTCAGATTTCATATGCTTGTTTATGTCAATTGTCTCGTTACCATTGGAGTCATTGTTTTTCATAATTCCTAAAACTGTGTCTTCTTTTGCTTCCATTTTTGCTGCTTTTACAATCTCATCACATTTTGTTGTAATCTGTTCTGAATTGTCTGACTTTGCATCAACAAAAGTATTAACAATGTCATCCACGGAAGTTTTTTCCTTACGGTTTCCTTCCACATGATTTACTGTACATTCTTCCACTGTTACACTACCATGAGACTCAGATTTCTCACTAACACTGGTATCACAGTTAATATCAAGTTCTACACAACTGGAATGCAATGAAATGTCTCGGTACTTTTCAATGTTCTGACACTCTAAAATATCACCATAACAACCTAAATCAAAACAGGCTTGAGCAAGTTCACTAACAGCTTTAAACAAGATTTGTGGAAGATTTAGAGGATCTTTAACATAACAAAATTCCTCGTCTTTAATAATTTTTTTAATATTTGAACTAGTTTCCATTGAAACAAGATTGTTTGTCTCCTTTTCCTTCTGGTTTTGTTTCAAATGTAGCGCTGTTTTGTCCTTTTTTGAGTCATCAACTGTATTATCACCATTACTTTCATTTGTACTCAAATCATTTTTATTAACATTGTTAGAGATTTTTGAAATAACAGATTGTGGATCTGTCTTTTCTTTTGCTACTTCATTTGTAATTCCATTGGAATAGTTTGAACTCCCATATTTCTTCATATGCATTTCATAAAATGTTTCATTAAAAACTTTTACCCAAAACAACAACTCTTTCTTCATTAACTCAGGGTTTGTTAATATTTCAATATCTTCTAATGAACTCTTTGTTTGAGCAGTTTTGGAATCTAGTCTACTTAGATCAACTAGAGATTTAGCAATATTGGTACTTCCTTCTTTTAAGTTGTCCCCCGTTGTTTTAGCACCACTTTCAGAATTGTTCCCCTTAGTTCTTAGATTGCCACTTCCTGGATGGGAAACCTCTGATACTGGGACTGGGCTAATGCGAGGAATGTCCATGAAAACTCCGTCAACTGATGACAGGAAAATCTCAGAACCCTTTAAATGAAATCAATGATAAAATATGTAATTTTTATATTTAATGAAATAAATCCAGAATATAAATTAAGTAAAATGTTATATTAATTAATGTGGTGGGTTAAAAAGTGTCATATAATTCATGTAATACATGTATTTCATGTATCTTACCAAAGAAAAGAAATAATTGTTGTTAACACATTTCACAATAACCAAAATAGTACTATTTATAGAACTCATTGCCTGTAATATGTATGCATATTTATTTAGGCTAATAAATATTAATGAATGTTTTTACTGGAATTAAATATTTGGTCCAAAAAAGGTTTTTACCCTAAGAACATATTTTACCTGAGATAGGTTTCCAGCAAAATCCTTAACTTTTGTGAGCAAATTTTTGTCTTTGATGTTTTGGATCAATGTTTTCGTTTTTGTTTTTACTTTGCTTTGCACTCTGAAAACATTTGTAATGTCAGTTGTGCTATTTTGTTACAGATCTGTTTCAAGCAGCCCAACCATTTACAAATATTGTACATTTACTCTATTGAAATACTTATTTTCATTTTAAATATAAAACACAGAATATTGAAATTCTAATAAATGAAAATAAAATGTTGGTTTCTTCAAATATACCATGTTTTACTACAAGTGTCCTACACACAAAAGTTGTCCAATTCAGAACATTTGGCTGAAATTTAATGAAAATTGATGCACCACAATCAACTTCAAATCAAAAATACAGAAACATGTAATAAAAATATGAAAATGTATTTAAAGTTTTAATACTAACTGTTTCAACTGTTTGAAAGTTGCCTTTCCCAAAGATGTTGAAGAGGTTATCTCCCTTTCAATACTCTCCCCCAACGGTGATTCTACACTAGTCAGGAACTCTTCACTCTTACCGAATTCTTCACTTAGCGTGAAATCAGCGCTATGGGTAGACGGAGAACCCACACTGATGTTGTCAACATTCTGAAAGATTAAGAAATATACCGGTAATAAAAGGATTTTGTAAACCAGTCACTGAGATGGCACTTGGAAAAAGGTAGTGTAAATGGTTCCGGTACAATGTAAGGAAAGTACTGGTAAACAATACATTTTATAACATTGTACATTGTACTTCTTTTAAATATATTACAATTTAGCCTGGGCCCAGTCGCTCAGCACTTTTTATGAACAATTACATTTATGACAAATTTGGAATTAATTTAGAATTGCAATTCAGAATAAACACCAACTTACATTTTACTGTCTAATTTACATAAAATAAATCTTAATTTTTAAGTCACTAAGCTTAATTGGTGGATTATTATTGGCCATTAATGTTGTGAGCAACTTACACCAAAACTGTATCATATCTGGTATAATAAATAAGCCTGTAACATAAAAATAAAATAACTGCAGTCGGCTAACAGATAATCAAGATCAACTAATCAAACAAACATACCAAATCTACACTTAGGCTATCTGGGGTGTCCTTGGCGTCCCTTGTGTGACCCAGTGACTTAACTGACCCCTCCATGGAAACAGAATCATTGGAATAAATGGAAATACTGTCTTCTTCTTCCTTCACTTCTGCAAACGATCCGATCGGTGAAACGATTAACTCTGGAAGGTGTGCAAATGAAAATAATCAGGACAAGAGGGCCATAGGCCCTAGGTCGCTCACCTGAGAGGCTAAAGAAGTAAACTGTTCTGAGCAAGTTTCATGAAGATTTGGCTAAGAATGTGGCCTCTAGAGTGTTCACAAGCTTTTTCTTCAATTTGGCCTGGCGACTTAGTTTCTGACCCCATGTGATCCAGTTTCGAACTGTGGGACAAATGTTTCATGATTATTGGGCTATAAATGTGGCCTCTAGAGTGTTCACAAGATTTTTATTCAATTTGGTCTGATGACCTAGTTTTTGACCCAATGTGAACTGTTTCAAACTATCCGAGATGTCACTGAAACAAATGTTCTGAGCAAGTTTCAAAAATATTGGGCAAAAACTGCAACTTCTACAGTGTGAACAAGCTTTCTCTTCAATTTGCCATAGTGACCTAGTTTTTTACCCAACGTGACCCTGTTTCAAACTCGTCTGAGATATCATTGGGACAAATGTTCTGAGCAAGTTTCATGTTGATTGGGCAAAAAATAAGGCCTCTAGAGTGTAAACAAGCTTTATTACGTTTTCAATATAGCCATACATGTATAAGGAAAACTGCAATTCTCCCTGGCAGCCATGTTATTCAACAGAGGGCAACCATTTTCGTACTTGGCCGAGATATCAGTACAACAAATGTTTTGTGCAAGTTTCAAGAAGATTGGGCAATAAATGTGACTTCTAGAGTGTTAACAAGCTTTTCCTTCAATTTGACCTAGTGACCTAGTTTTTGACCCCACATGACCCAGTTTCGAACATGGCCGAGATATCATAGGCACAAATATTCTGGGAAAGTTTCATGAAGATTGGGCTATCAATGTGGCTTCTAGAGTGTTAACAAGGTAAATACTGACGACGCACGATTCATGACGCGTGACGCATGACGGACAAAAGGAGATCACAAAAGCTCACCATGAGCATGTTGTGCTTAGGTGAGCTAAAAATGTTAGTTTAGCTAAACCTCCCATGTGAAAATAAAAAAAGAACAAGGGATTTGTGTAAAAATGTGCTTTTTTTAAAGAATGTTTCACATACCATGCAAGCTGTTACATATTTAAGGGAAAATTCACTTTATTCTGGCATTCTTTTTGTTATTATTTACACAAAATGTCATAGAACATTTAAACACTGTCACAAAATTAGCTTGACATTTATTTTGGATCAATAGTCAAAAATCCAGATCAGCTGGTATTTCATATCTATTACATTAGAAATTAGAAAATCATTTAAGTTCCTAAGGAACTTTGTGACTACGGGCCCTGATCCCTTACCTTTCCCACTTATAGGGGTATGACCGAGACTCAGTGACCTATTTGTCCTCGCCCTTGAATCCCTTTTAATGTCGCCCGTCGAAGACCGCTTTTTTTTCTTCTTGGTCTTCTTTCTCACCACTGGAATGGCGATTTGCTCCGTAACTGGCATTTCTTCTGGAAAAGGAAATGTAGAAAATTGACAAATAATAGCCTTTGCTTGTAAAGCAAATAAGCAAAGAAGCAACATGGGTAAGACATTACATTATTTTACTTTTAAAGGGGAATATGTAAATTATGTACGGTATATTGCAGAAATACTGGCAAATATTAAAACATGACACTTTCCTATTTATATCAAATAAATTGTTAGAAAAAAGACAATATATTCATGGAATCATAAAGAAAAAATATATAAGACATGTACTTTTGGGATACACGGTTCCAGCAGATTTGAACTAACATCAACATGCACTTTCACAATATTTATCAATGCTGCACATGCTCGTAATAATACATCATGTATATTTCATTCATATTAATTTTACTATTACTAACTTTCCAGCACCCACAAGTGTCATCAATGACCACTGTTTATATCATATAATAATATGCATTTAACATGCATTTTAAATAAGACCATCATATTTAAATAGAATTGTCACATGAGTGACGATATACACCCACTATATGGCCTTGTGGTCACAATACACTAAATAAATAAGTGATGTAGGGCTGTACTCTCTAAATAAATCATGAAGTTTAACTCGAAGACATGTTTTTAGGTTTCAACACTTGCTTCGATATTATTTTTTGGAGATGTTGGTAGGGTAAGCATTGGTATGCACAAATAAATGACTGATATGTTTTAAGATTGGAGACTACAGTATGACTCTTGCGCTGAGGCGGGTTACATTCAACTAGAAAGTAGCCGCTAAAAAGATGGTGATAAAACAGTCAACTTTGTTTAGTGTCTAGTTCTTTCTTACATAATACTTGACATACCCTTTTCTATTGCTTAAATCAATTCAGCTTAGAATGCTCTTTAAGGAAAGGTATGGTTATGAGGGTCCCTATGTGCAAAATGTTGCATTTATTTTTGGTTAAAGTTATCACTTTTACATTAAATTACATTAGGATTGGAATTAGTATATTGTAACCTTGTCACAAAACTATGGCATCCATTTGAAAGAAATAGACAGAGAGAGAATGCTTTAATTTGTGAATGGTAAACAGTGTATTTGGAAAAATTACATTTCAATAGGAGCCATAACTCTGTCAACATTGTGTGGTTTGTAACCAAAGTTGAACTTGATCTGTATTTTATGATGTTACACCTATGTACCAAAAATAATTTAAATATGTGAAGACTTTCATGAGTTATTGTCTATGTTTTTCGGGTATTTAAGTAAAAAAAGAGACATAACTGTGTCAAAATTTAGTGGTTTGTAACCAAAGTCGAATTTGACCTGTATTTTATGATGCTACACATGTGTACCAATAATTATTTAAATATGTCAAGCCATTGTTGAGTTACTGTCAGGACACAATGTCTTGAGGGAATTTAAGTCAAATAAAGGGCCACAACTCTGTCAAAATTTAGTGGTTTGTAACCAAAGTCGAAATTGACCCATATTTTATGATACTACACATGTATACCAAGAATTATTTGAATATGTCAAGCCATTCTTGAGTTATCGTCCAGAAATCATGTTTTTAGGGAATTTTAAGTCAAAAAGGGGCCATAACTCTGTCAAAATTTTGTGGTTTATAACCAACATCAAACTTGACCTGTATTCTATGGTTTGTAACCAACATCAAACTTGACCTGTATTCTAGGATGATACACATATGTACCAAAAATTATTTGAATATGTCAATCCTTTCTTGAGTTATCATCTGGAAACCATGTTTTTAGGGAATTTTAAGTCGAAAAGGGGCCATAAATCTGTCAAAATTTAGAGGTTTGTATCCAACATTGAATTTGACCTGTATTCTATGATGTTACACATGTGTACCAACAATTATTTGAATATGCCAAGCCTTTCTTGAGTTATCATCCGGAAACCAAAAACCAACAGACCAACAAGCTCACTCCTATATACCCCCCTAAACTTCGTTTGTGGGGGTATAACAATGCTTTTATCTGTTATTTGTAAATCAACATTATTTTTGCAAATGTTATCGTCAACCTACTGTTGATACATCCCTTTAAACTAAGTATACACACACAAAACATGTCTACCAAATTATCAACATATTTATGGCAATATTTAGATTTTTTGTGTATCTATTTTATTCCATTAAGTCAAACCCCTTTCGAGGGCTTAGACTGTATTAAGTGTAACAATTAAACAATTTTAGTCTGCACTGATATGCATTATTGTTTGTTTATGTAAATTAAGTTGTATTCTTCCTGTAGCCAATTACTAAGCACATAAAAATATTATTATTTAAAAATACTTAATTCTAAAACAGTTCCTCACCTAGATGATGTGGAAGATCAAATGTCACGTCTGCACTGGACATACTCGACAGGCTTGTAAGAGATGACCTCCTTCCAACCAAGTGCTTCTCTGACAAGAAACCAAGGTTATCATGTTCTTCAAAGGCCGTAACTGGCTTAGCTGGCACGATATCTGTTGCGGACTGAGCACACTCTGTACTTGACTGCTTTACAGACATACCCAGTGTCAACAATTCCGGCACAACAGTTTCAGATTTCACACTGAACACATTTTCACTCTCTAGACTGGTATTGTCAGTATGTTCCGAGGTTACTGTCACCGAGGCTTTGTTTACGCTTCTGGGGACCTTTTCCTCACCAACAATTGAAGAAACCTCACCAGTATTGTCCAAACCATCTACATCATCATTTGCATTGTTTATTTGTAAATTACCACTATAACTGGGCAAAATTTGTGCAGTGACCCTGTTAGATCTTTTGAATCTTACCAAATCTTCAATATTTTTAATGTCATCTTCTTGATTCAGTTTTTCATTGCTGCCATCCATTTCAATGTCAGTATTAAATTTGTTAATACTGCTGCCTTTATTTGACTGCCTTTCTAATAAGTGTTTGTCCTCATTTGAAGACCCTTGTTGCTCAGTTTTGGTCCCATCAATCTGATCCTCTTCTACACCAAGCCGACACTCTTTAACTGTATTTGCAAGAACTTCACTATTGGTATGATCATTTTCAGGGTCATCTGTAACTCCATCTACACTATCGTCACCATTTGTAGTCAAATTAGCCTCCACTTCTTCTGGATCAGCAGACTTCACACTCAACGCATCATTTTCAGAGCTACTTTTACAACTCATTTGTTTTGCGCTTAACACACTGCCAGACCTGCCTGTTTTCACACTTGATTCCGAACTCTCTGAATCGAGCTCTGTTGCAATCTTCTCATCGACTTCCCGAATCAGTTCGTGCATTCCCTCAGCCTTTTCAACAAGGCTATTTTCCAGCAGTTTATTATGAATTTTCATGAGATCGGCAGAACCAAACCTTTTCCTGACTCTTTTGTGTGAAAACATTGTCCGATGCTTTAAACAAAGCTCTGCTGCCGCCAAAGCATTACTGACCTTTAAATAAAGGGGCAAAACTCCTGTTACTGGAAGGAACGACAAACAACGGACCTCCATGTTTTCTAGGAATACGTACAATTCTTGTCGCACACAACAGATGTCCTGGATACCTGCAAAAAAATGGTATGATATAAATTAGATCTATAATTCTTTTAACTTCCAAAACTTAGCAATTGTATATTTTCAATAAAATAATCAAGGATAGCTTATTACCATATTACTTATAGCTTGCATCATTTTACTTTTATTGCATGCAGAAAGAATTGGAAAACTGAACAAAAACCACATTTATATCTGTAGGAAGGCTCATCATTGTCATCAAAGTACAAATGGAACAAACAAATATAATACTAAAATTAATTAATTGATTGAAAATAAAATGTTTAATTGTTTCATTAAAACCATTTGCCAGTTTTATTAACAAATATTTGAGTAGGTGAATTTTCATGCCAAGTTTTCTCGTTGGCTTGCTTTCAAACCTGATAACTCGTTGCACCATAGAATGACCCTGACATTGACAGGGTCAAGGACATACAGGCTCGACTTGGTCCAGGTGAGAAGGAAGTTTGGACTGAAATGTCAATGACGAATGCATGTCAATAAAATCTAAATTAAGATTGATTGCAAGGGAACCATTCAGCAGTTCAAAGGACCAAAACTTGCACTTCTATTGATACATTTGACAAAAGCATTGACATATATGACATTGTTTTCCTTCTTTGTTCATATAAAAACGGAGCAGTCAATACATGTATCACCTGCTGTGACATCGTGTTGAACAACAGAATGATCATGGTTAATAGGCGCTTATTGAACATTTAGTAAATCACTCCGTGTTACAAAAAAAAAAGCGCATTGCTTACATCAGTGTCAAAATGGCATGGTTTGCCTCCGTATCGGAAAATGAACTTTTATTATGTTGTGTGTTTGTTGTTGTATCTTCTATTCTAATTAAATGGAATACAGTGTATATCTTCTACAAAATGGGCAACAGTATTTCCTCGGGTTGACAAAATGCACTATCGCCCACAAAGAATGCAATATTTATATCTCACCTCCTACATAAATGAAGTGATCCGATTGGCTAAGAGCGGTCACATGACTATGGGGTAATTTCCATACACCATGGGTATATTTCAATACCCCATAGAAGTCTAATGACGCGGTCTAATGACGTCATTTTGTTGATTTTGGTGACGTCATTGTAGGTGTTTCATGTTATTTTGTGAAGTTTTCTTTCGTTAATTTTCAATTGATATCAATGAAAAGATACCAGTGAAAAGTAGTCGGTGAGATATGTTTGTTACACTGTTGGTAGCTGAGGGTGTATGGGATATACACCCTCAGTGGCTTCATACCATACTCTAGGTATCATATGGTTTGAATCCACCGAGGGTGTATATCCCATACACTAATATTATCAAACTTTTTCAACATTATACAGCTGAACTTTATCATGAACTTGCTTATTACAAAATTACAGATTAAGTCACAACGAAAATTGTCTCCGTCGTACTTCAACTTTCAACATGAAATTAATTTGAATAAGGTGTCAGGACCATTAATGATTTGCCATATTGTCAGTCCTAGTAACAGGTGTGGAGCTTTCACAGAGACTGGCCTCAAACCGTACTCATTTTTCCAGTAACAATGATAACACAGCGAATGACTATACGCATACTTACTTGAGCACCTGAAGTCTTGGAAAACTGACAGACTGGGAGGCTGACACCCCGTTGTCATCGGGAATGGACCTGGAATGCAAACAGGCAACAACTGTGAACCACTCGATGAATAATAAGCGTTAAAGATTCACTGTAAATTTCATACAATAACACATCATCATCATCAGCATTATAACCACCAGCATTATCATCATCATCATCGTCATCATAAAAGTCAGCACAATAATGAAAGAAAGTTCTGGGTGCAAGGTGAAGGTCATACACCTATGGCCTTGACCTTGCAATCCAAAGCGAGGTCTCAATATACGGTATCTCAATTCATTTTCTAGGTATTAAGAGGAAACTGTTCGTCTATTTTTAGTAATGGTGACCTTGACCGGTGGGGTCACCCCATTATATGCAATCCCAAGCAAGGTCTCAATATGAGGTATCTACATATGAAGTTTCATTGAAATATCTCAATGTGTTCTCAATTTATTGAGCGGAAACCATTTTTCTATTTTTAGTAATGGTGACCTTGACCTTGACCCCACCCACCCCATATGCAATTGCAAGCGAGGTCTAGATATAAGGTAACTACATATAAAGTTTCATTAAAATATCTAAATGTGTTCTCAATTTATTGAGTGGAAACCATTTTTCTATTTATAGTAACACTGACCTTGACCCTGAACCCACCCATCCCAAGCGATGTCTCGATATAAGGTAAATAGGAATGAATTTTCATTAAAATATCTCAATGCATTCTCCAATCATACCCCAATTTAATAACCAAAATTTTTCTTAGAAAAATTGGGTTTAAAACTGGATAAGTTCTTACACGGTGCTAAGTTTTTAAACAGTGCTAACTTTAAAACACTAGAGGCAAAATATGTCAGTTTAGTGACATTTGATATTTCATTTGTTTTTATTTCATTATTTCATTTCCTTACAGTTCTGGTTTCAAAATCTTCACAGGTGGTACGGCTAACAGCTGTTTGAACTGATGTGTGTTCAGCACGTTACCCTCAAAGTCCACCTGAAATATTGACACAAATAGAGCTTGTAAAATGAACACAATGAATGTGCTAGCCCACCTACCATTGTTGAAACACACAAAAAGCCTACCACTGAATGGGATGAATGTGGTAGTCCATTATTATCAAATAACTGCAAATTTGCAAAAAAAGTTTCTACCTTTGCCATATTATCTGAATAATAATAGTATTATGAAGTATTTCCAGGATCTTCCAAGATTTTTTGTAAATAAGCTGTTTGACGTTCATATGTATACTGGCACATGTGACAATATACATTTTCGATTTCCTAATGTATGGCAAGGCCTTCCAAAAATAACGTTCGAGAACTTTTGCTGTCATGAATTGAGGCCACAAAAAATGTACACTTATTTAACTGAAAGTGATCAAATATGAAGACAATATGGCACATCTGGTATATTTCCCTAATATAAGGAGTATACACTGTCTGATAGGTCGAGTGATTGATAACTCTAATTATTATACCTCACTTTTGTCTACAATGATAAATTCCCATTACCTGAGAAAGAGATATTTTGACTGTCAAAAACATTTCAACCGTTTTGACACGTGACCAAGCGTAAGTGACTGTCAAGTCATGTGACCGCGCTGACATTTTGATTGTCATATAAGGGCAAGTAACTCCATCAGTTTTTTAAGCCACATCATGACAAGATTGCCTCCCTTGTCATGATTCAATGTGTAAACAAGCGATTCTCTTCAAAGTTAACTGTATCAATGTCAGACATGCTGCCATATGATATTTATATCATGTTATCCTTAGCTTGTCATGTAGCTTAGCTTTTCTGAAAAGCTGTTTCCCTTTCTTAAATTATGTGAAAAAAAATTATGTTAACCAATAAAAATCAATGCCATTATGTAACAATCGTTTTCAGTGGTCAATATTTTAACTCTTTACTAAGTATTAGATCAAGAATTTTTCGTTGTCATGTGACCAGACTTATCAAGACTGGAGAAGATACAATTGCTTGTGGTCTCTGACCTACCTCCCAAATTCTGGAGCCCGGTCTGGCACTGTATATCATCGGAGCTGACATTCCAACCTGGAGGAAACACGCACCAAAGTTGCCATCCCTGCGATAACAAAGTAAAACTTTTTTTATTAACATTCCACACAAATACATAAAATGCACAATAGGCACTAAAATCTCAAATTGGGTTATGAAAAGGTATTTCTGCATTTCTACTGACGACACAAACATGATTGACCATTCCTGGGGTTACAAAGTCAAACATATTTTTTACCCACTAGACAATACATAATAAACAGTGAAAAGCACTAAGAACAGAATTTCTACCCACATGTTTTAAAGGCAGAAGTTTTTATTAACATCCAACAATACAATGCATAATATACTGCTAAATGAATGTAACAGGGTGCAACATCCGGGTTTACGCATTGTTTAACAGCTGAATGGGGCTATGGACATACATTTCCATATTTCTACAACTGTCATAAGAGAATAAACCACCTTGTTCTTCCTAATAACTTTGGGTACTTAAAGTTATACCACCAAATGATATCACTGTACCAATTAATGTACACACTCACCTCAATTTCTTGCCAATCTGTGTGTATGTGTGCCTGTAAAATTGGTAGTTTTACATGAGTTTCAAGTCTGATGTACTTAACTTTCACATAGTTTTTTATTTACAGCTTTTACTAAAGAGTTCCTTCAGTACACATTACACCTAATACCAAGTAGGATATCAAAAACACATTTTACTGCTAAAATTTGTTATTCATATCAAGCATAGCTAAATTAATCTCTTGAAATATGGATTTCAATGATAAAGCCAAGTTCGTGTTTTAAGCAAATAATATTCAACACTTTATACAATTTTCTAGACACATTAATAATTTGTACATACTGACACTGATTTTGGATTTTTACGGTATATTATACTCAGAATTTCAATTTTTTCCATATAATTCAAACAAAACATGGGGGAGGTGTGTATTATACATGAATGTGTATTATATTATAAGATTACCATAGTAACAAATAATTGAAATAGAAGTCAAGTACTGTTTTGTATCACAGAGGTAGCAGCGTGTGTAGGTGGAGACAACCATTTTATCTGCTGCTTTGTCGATCTGCACAACGGTTGAATCAAGTTTCATTATAACTTCCAGTGGCATGGAGAACAGATTAATTGCCTGGAAATGGTAGTAATACACCAAGCTTAGCATTGAACATGCATGTCTTTTGCCATCACTCGACGTGCTGAATTTGACTGTTGTAAACAAACCTATTCTACTAAGGCCATCCTTAACAATTTGTTTGCGGTTGCGCGACCCAACATTTTGGAGGTGGGTGGGTAAGTAGGTTTTCTTTTCTTTCTTTTTTTTCTGTCTGATAAGGCCATACAAATTTTATTCTATGTTTAGCGTCCCCATGATTTTTCGAAACATACCAACCAGGCAGGAAAAAAACAACAATGAGTTGATAAAAAAGCATTTTTCTTTCACAAATTCATCATGGCAGTGGTACAAGCTAAAGCAAATGTTTACACAACTGTTATATATCATCTTCATTGGCAGTGGTACAAGCTAAAGCAAATGTTTACACAACTGTTATATATCATCTCATATTGGGAATCTACTTTAACACGTTATTTTCACTGTGTAAATTGGCTACAAATATTGGTAAAAACACCTAAAGGTTATTTTTTCCCAATTTTTTTATGCTTTCCAACTCGATTTGTCACATGGTCAAAATTGTTTGTTTTTTCGTTCAGGCATCCAAAAACCTACCAGCACGAGGACGCTTAACATAGAATCAAATTGGTATGGCCTAAGATATAATACCCAAAGCAATAATAAAGTGTCATATTTACATTGCATAGGCATTTTAATAGGGAAGGGGTATGCATTAATAATCGTATGAATGCAAAACCGCATCACCGGCGTAGTAATATCTGTGTCCTATTTTTATGGAAATCATATTTCCACATGTTATTCTTATTTACATGAACTAAGATGTCTTGTACTGTTAAAAAATGTTACTCATTTTTGCATTTATTGTTAATGTTTAATTAAATGTTTTTTATAATTAATAATACATGAACATTTGACCATTGCGTTCATAATAGCATGAACGCAACCAAAATTAAATTCAATCCTTAAATAAAATGCAATACGAAATGTGGAACTACACTGATAAATACTTTTTAACATAATATTATGCCATTTTGAATAATTCAAGGTAAACATACCAATCCGAGAAATTGGTACATTTAAAAGATTGCATTTGTTTTATTTGTTTATTTGGATTTTATGCCGCTTTTAACAGTATTTCAGTCATATCACGGCAGTCAGTTAACCTACTCACACTTTTCCTGGGTAAGCTGGTTTACCAGTACTAAGTGCACATATTTATGCCAGTAACTGACAACTTCCCTACTTGAAACAGAGGTAGGGGGAGAATGGCCGCAGAATAATTTCATGACCAATACCCACACAAGTTATGCGGCCGGGCTGGGGCTCGAACTCACGATCCCCGGATTGACAGTCCAGTGCTCAACCAACTGAGCTAGTCGGCCCGGCTTAAAAGATTGCATTTAGCAGCAAGAAAAGTATATACTGAAAAGTAAACAAGAGCTGTCTCAGTATTGCATTTAGCTGCAAGAAAAATATACTCTGAAAAATAAACACGAGCTGTCTCAGGAATGTGAGCTCCACTATTCTACCGCTTTGTCAGAGTTATGGGTCTTTTTCACTACAAACAATAAAAATATTGAGCGGAAACCGTTTTCTATTTTTAGTAACAGTGTCCTTGATCTGTACCCCACCCACCCCATATGCAATCCAAAGCGAGATCTCGATATAAGGTATCTATGTATGAAGTTTCATTAAAATATCTCGATGTTTTCTCAAGTTAATGAGCGGAAACCGTTTTTCTATTTTTAGTAACAGTGACCTTGACCTTGACCCCACCCATATGCAATCCGAAGCGAGGTCTTGATATAAGGTATATATGTATTAAGTTTCATTAAACTATCTCAATGCGTTCTCAAGTTATTGAGTGGAAACCGTTCTTTCTATTTTAGTAACAGTGACCTTCACCCCACCCACCCCATAAACAATCCCAAGCGAGGTCTGCATATAAGTTACCTATGTATGAAGTAGCATTAAAATATCTCAATGGGTTCTCAAGTTATTGAGGGGAAACTGTTTTTCTATGTTTAGTAACAGTGACCTTGACCCCACCCACCCCATATGCAATCCCAAGCGAGGTCTCAATATAAGGTATTTATGCATTCACTTTCATGACAATATCTCAATGCATTTTCTAGTTATTGAGCGGAAACTGTTTTTCTATTTTTAGTAACAGTGACTTTGACCTTGACCCCACACACCCCATATGCAATCCCAAGTGAGGCATCGCTATAATTAAGGTATCTATGTATGAAGTTTCATTACAATAGCTCAATCTGTTATCTAGTTATAGAGATATGGAGTTGTTGCACGCAAACTTTAACCTGAATTTCTAAGTACAAAAAGGGGCATAATTCTGCTAAATTGCAGGTCAGAGTTATGGGCCTTGGTCAGTGACCTCACATAATGACCCTGAACTCATGTGTGAAGTTTCCATTGAATATCTGTAGTAGTTACAGAGATATGGACTTGTTGCACGCAAACCTTAATCAGAGCATTACACCGACGCCGACAAACGGGTGAGTGGAATAGCTCGAACTATTCGGTGAATAGTTGAGCTTAAAATCATCGGAGGGCCAAAAATAAATTTGGGTGGGGGGTAATTTAGATGGATCAGGTGCACAACTGCAAACAATCAATTTTTTATGGATGGCCTAACAGTTATTGCTCATAGAACAGAAATGAATATTGTTAGGGCTCACATGCTGATATTCGCCTAATTCAACAGTGGCTACAAATAATTCACAATTGACACACAATTTTCTTTATAAAATTTTAGTTACAAAGTAGTCAAAAGTTACATGTTTTCGGATCAGGTAACATGGCTTGAAGAATTTTCAGCCAGCAGAAGCCCTGATTGTGTGTGAGATTTTTTTCTTACTCGAACAACAGTTGATTATTTTGAATCATATTTATACAATATTTTTAGTAAACAATGATTTTCTTGAACTTTTCAGAAACCACTCAATACAAATTGCTTGGCGTTAGACATAATTACCTAAGTGTTAGACAGAAAAAAGTAAATGTACTTCTAAAGAAACAAAACAAACTTAAAGGCCTAGTTTAGTCCTTCTTTATTTGCCCAAACACCAACGAAATATATTATATATTATATTATGGTGGGCCAATACACTGAGTGGAATACCCAACAGAGACGCCAGACATTCCTTAAACTAGGCCTTTAAATGTTGCAGTACAGTTTGTCCCTAATAAGACCATGTGACCTACCTTATTTGCATACACCATCATCAGGTGCACCCTTCCAAGGTCATCTCCAATGTACAGTTTGCCATTGCCCTCATCCCAGCACAGATAGGTTACCACGGCAACTCCAAGGTCAGGTGATGACCTCAAAGTCTCGGCCTTTGACCTTGAATCCAGCTTCAGGTCAAGGACATGCACACTTCCTCCACTAAACAAATAGTTTTAGAATATATTATCAATAGTAGAGGATTATTGAGACACTTTCAAGTTGGTTTCCTAGGTAGAAATAGTACTTGCATATATAAATTATACATTTTGTAGCACAGATGTCTTTTTCAAATAAATTCAGCCTCAAAACTTATTTGTTGTAGTATGTTTAAGTTAAATAGAGAATATTAGGTTAGTGTTGAAGAAAAGTAAGTTTATTCAGCGAGGCTTAGAAAACCTGAACCACAAGCCTTGGCGAGTTGTTCATGTTTTCTTGCCGAGCAAATAAATTTATCTTTATTCAAGACTTACCTAGTATTCTATTTATCCCATCATTTTCTGTCTTTATTTTGAAAATAAATGGAAGAAAACACACTTTATATTAGGAAAAACATAAAATAACATACAAAAATCAACAACATGGCATCATTAGTCAGCGCTTGTTTGCTTTATCATCACAGTGTTGAAATAAAGCTAAGTTTATTCCATGAGGGGGTTATTTTGTCAATGCATGCCTGATGATGGGATAAAAGACTGTGGCTTACAGAGACTAACATGAGTCCTTGCACTGGGTAGAAACAGTACTTTGTGGTTATAAGAAAGATCTCTCAAATACACATGGTCTAAAAATCAAATGCTTAATCTTCCAAAGGGCAGACATAATATTCATTACACAACAGACAGAGGGGCTAAAATAGCAGTTGTTACCAGGAAAAGCTGATGTACTTCTCATGAGGGCTTATTTTCAAAATGGTCACACTGTTCGTTTCCTGAAAAAGATATGAGGCGCGTCGTGGGAAAACCTGACTTAATGCATGTGCGTAAAGTGTCATCCCGGATTAGCCTGTGCAGTCCGCACAGGCTAATCCAGAACGGCACTTTCTGCCTACAGTGGATTTATGTTTAGAAGAGACTTCCTTGAAACAGAAAATACCATAAAAGCGGAAAGTGCCGTCCCGGATTAGCCTGTGCAGACTGCACAGGCTAATCCGGGACGACACTTTACGCACATGCATAAAGACCGGTTTTCTCACGACGCGCCACATATTGTTATAAGAGCAACATCAAACTGACAATCTCACCTTACAGAGAGTTCTCTACAAAACAAGACGGCCATATAGCCCTTATGAACTGAGAATGCAGTTTCAGAGATTTTTTAAAGTCATTTTGCTATTTAAGTCTATATAAGCCATGGGTCCCCGTGGCGTGACCAGTTTTGACCCCAGGGGAATGATCTGAACAAACTCTGTAGAGAACCACTAGAGGATGTCACATATCAAATATGAAAGTTCTTGTCGCTTCAGAGATTTTTTAAGTTTTCACGTTTAAAATATATTTTTAGCTCTGGACCTACACATGCAGCGGACTGGAACAATTTGAACAAGTTTGAAAGAGTATGACCCCAGGGATCATTCCTGTGGAGTTTGATGAAAATCTACCAAGCGGTTAGGAGGATATGTTGATTCAATGAAAATGTT
The DNA here is from genome assembly GCA_027627225.1 of Congeria kusceri. Taxonomy (NCBI): domain Eukaryota; kingdom Metazoa; phylum Mollusca; class Bivalvia; order Myida; family Dreissenidae; genus Congeria; species Congeria kusceri. Next base: position 55,216,589 of record CM051027.1, read on the forward strand.
GACGGACGACGCATGACGGACAAAAGGCTGTCGCAAAAGTTCACTATGTGCACTTTGTGAAAACTGTGAAAAAATATATTTCTTTCTTTGTAAGTCACACTGGATATAAATATGTTGAAATATTGAAAATTGTGTAATTCCACTTCAGGATGGTGAAATCAATTGTCCATATTGACCATTTTTTTTATCCAAGAGCATCTATGTACAAGTGAAATCACAAAATTCACTACATGTTCATAATTACTGAATCATCAAGCTGCAAACATAGACAAGCACATGTAAGGTAAATTGAGATTTTGTTCCCCCTTCCACTTACAAGTGTAACACTGCCAAAAGGTTGTTAACATCACCTTTTTTCTTTCTTATACATATTCATTTAAAAAATTATACCATAAATCATTGATAATGATTTTGGAAGCAATAAGCAACACATTATTTTGTTTGATATGGCAACAAGTTTAAAATGTTTGCGTCATTCAATTCAAGAGAAAGAAAAAAAAATGTGGCTTCCAAAATAACAATATATGAGGCGTGTCGTGGTAAAATCGGGGTTAATGCACGTGCGTAAAGTAATGTCCCGGATCAGCCTGTGCAGTCTGCACAGGCTAATCCAGGATGACACTTTCCGCCTACAGTGGATTTATGTTCAGAAGACATACCATAAAAGTGGAAAGTGTCGTCCCAGATCAGCCTGTTCATAAGTCATTACATAGTGCCAGTAGAAAAGAGTAGGAGAATAAGAATTTGAAAATCGCCCTGCCTACTGATTTTTGGTAAAGGGCCTGAGAAACAAATCATCATTTTTTTAGCCTTATGGATAAAAAGCATGAAAATACAGAGTTCAACCAATACTTAAGTGATATCAATGTTTTAAATTGCCTCAAAATACCTTCATCATGATTTCCCAATGAGCAAGACTTCACATCGACATGAACATTCCAAATCTGTAAGGTACTGGACTCATTCCCAATGCTGAGAAAACTAAACATGTATCCACAGGACACGGGTTCCCCCACATTCCGCTGGTTGTCACAAAAACTCCATGCAATTACTATACCCATGTGCACAAGTTCACATGCTGATGAATATGTATATACATTTCATCACTCTAGCAGTTATACTTTTTGAGTCACACACGACACAAGAAAAAAAAAGTCAAATTTTGATAAAACTAGAAATGTGTCCACAGACACGGATGCCCCCACCTATGCAGCCATTTCTACACACTTGCCGCTTTTTCTGTATGCATACAAATTATTTGCAAAAAGAGAATTGTCCTTATATATTTTACTTTCTGCTAATGTATGCTCTTATTCTGTGCAGTAATTTGGATATCACAAAATAGTTTTAGTCCTGACAAAAAAAAGGGTAGTAATTAAAACTTTTAGGCAATTATGAGTAATGGTTCTTGTATGCTTCACTTACTCTTGCTATCTTAAATCATTCTGTCAAAAAATCTACAAAATGCCTTTTATCATTTCTGAATTATGCTTTGCACACTCATGAATAAAGGGACGTAATTTATTAACTTCACAAGCCAGGTTTGTGCATGCAACATATCATCTGGTGATTGTGATCATTTCTGCCAATTTATCTGAAAATCCCTGCATGCATGACAATATTATGCTATGCAAAATTATTTGACCTTTAACCTTCAATAATGACCTTGACCTATCAGCTACAGGCCTGGTTCTTTAACGCCACATGCCGTCTCATAATGCTTACCACTTCTGCCAAGTTATTTGAAAATTGTTCATGCCGGACAAAATTATGCTCCAGACAGAATCCATGGACTTAATTCTTATACTTTACCTTTGACTTTTAAGTGTGACCTTGACCTTGGATCTAGTTTTTGCGGACGACACATCGTCTTATAATGGTTATCACTTCTGCCAAGTTATTTGAAAATCCTTCACTGCTGGACAGAGTTATTGCCTGGACAAGAATCTTAACATATATACATATATTTGACCTTTAAGTGTGACCTTGACCATGGACCAAGGCACCTGATTCTTGCAAGCGACACTGCCGCATAATGCTTATCACTTATGCCAAGTTGTTTGAAAATCCTTCCCTGCTGAACAACATTATGCTCCGGACATGCCATGCTTAGCACTTCGGCCAAGTTAGTTTAAAATCCTTTCCTGCTGAACAATCATGCTTCAGACAGTATCTATGGCGTATATTCTTATATTTGACCATTCACCTTTAAGTGCTAGACAAAATCATGCTTCGGACAGTGATAGAAGGCTTAAATTCTTATATATGGCCTTTGACCTTTTAGTGGGACCTTGACCTTGGACCTAGGGGTCTGGTTCTTGCAGGCGACACCACCGTCTCACCATGCTCAACACTTGCGCCATGTTATTTGAAATTCCTTTCATGCTAGACAAAATTATGCTCCAGACAGGGATAGAAGGCTTAAATTCTTTTATTTGACCTTTGACCTTTAAGTGTGACCTTGACCTTGTCCTAGAGACCTGGTTCTTTGCGCGCGACACACCGTCTCACCATGCTCAACACTTGTGTCAAGTTATTTGAAATTCCTTCCATGCTGGACAAAATAATGCTCCGGACAGGGATAGAAAGCTTAAATTCTTACGTTTGAACTTTGACCTTTAAGTGTGACCTTGACCTTGGACCTAGGGACCTGGTTCTTGCGCGCGACACACCGTCTCACCATGCTCAACACTTGTGCCAAGTTATTTGAAATTCCTTCCATGCTGGACAAAATTATGCTCCGGACAGGGATAGAAGGCTTAAATTTTTATATTTTACCGTTGACCTTTAAGTGTGACCTTGACTTTGGACCTAGGGACCTGGTTCCTGCACGCGACACACCATCTCATTATGCTTAACATTTCTGCCAAGTTATTTGAAAATCCTTCAATGCTGGACAAAGTTATTGTCCGGACAAGATTCCGAACATACGTACATACGTACACCCGTACCCACAGACAGGGTAAACTCTATATGCCCCCCCATCATTGATGGTGGGGGCATTAAAAAGGGCCATAACTCTGCTGATCTATGACAAATATGCATCAAAATACCCAGGTGCATAGGTTCACATGCTGATGAAAATGTTTATAAAGTTTCAACACTCTAGCAGTTATACTTTTATGCTAAAGAAAGGGCCATAACTCCGCTATGTCGGAAAAAAATGTACCAAAATACCCAGGTGCTCAAGTTCACATGCTGATGAATATATTTATAGAGTTTCATCACTCTAGCAGTTATACTTTTTGAGTTACGCGCGTAAAAAAAATCGAAAGGACAAGCAGGAGAGATGGGAAGGACAAGGGCAAATCTATATGCCCCCCTTTCCGCTCTGAAAGTGGGGACATAAAAATCGCTGAACACTGAAATGAAGCTATTACCTTTTCTGCAAAGGCAATCTGCAGCAGCTTCTTGTCATGTCGTGAAAACACGTAGATGCCACCAGTGTTTGATCCAAAGGCCACCAGCTTGTTAGACACAGACAAACAGTTGAACTGAAAAGTTTACTCAGATGTCAATTAAGTCACACTACATTTTTTGTGAACATTATGACACTTTGTACCCATTATTTACATGAACATTGAACAAACTGTAAAAAATGAATGTTTGGAATCGTTATAATATTCAAAATATATTAATTAAAATAGCAATAATAAAAGATTTCATGTATGCATGCTGTTGTTCTTTTTCCAGAAACACTTAAACTTCACTGTCAACTTTCCTAAAGTGCTTTTGTATTTTTATTTTTCAATATGAAATAATACAATTATTTATATTTTATGTTTCAATATGAAAATAAATAAATTTGAATAGGACTGAATGGGGAAAAATACATTAATAACAGGGCTCTCACTGGAAAATATTTATCTTTCGCCACCAATTTCACCATTTTGTAAAAACTGTTGCCATTTTGTAGCCAGTCTAAATTGAATGAGTGGGAAAAAAAAAGTTTACTGAATTACTTCACAGCATCAATCCATGACATATGGCAACTGAGCCATTTGAATGTGTTATTAATAATCGCATCACACACACAGTGTTGACACTAAGACCTAAAAATAGCTGTGTTCCTGCCGACACAGCAAAAAACATTTGTTTGTATACAATTTTAATGGCTGCTGCAAGTCGGATCATGATATTTGTTTGCTTATTACTATTTTAAGTATAAGAAAGTTGTCACCACTTACTTTCACCAATTTGAATATTTTACCGCCACTTTTGAAAAATTGTCGCATTTGGCGACATTTGCGATAGGCAGCGAGAGCCCTGAAAATATAATTACCTTCAGTCTGGTTGACCTATTCAGTGGAGTTTGTAACTCATCTGTTGAAATGTGGTCCACTAGCATGTAAGTTTCTGGGCTGGCTTCGGATTCATCCATGTTGGAATTTCTTACTATAAAGTCTCTGTATATATAACCATGGAAATGTCTGTTATTGGCCTTGAAGCATCAATGTTTGATATTTTTACATCCAAATGTGATCAATAAAAAATTATTTTTCACAGGAAAGAGTTATGGATCAGTCAATATAAAAAAACGGTTATGAATAATAACGATTCGCAACATAACGATTCGTAGTTATTTGTTTCCTTATATAACAGAGTCTGGTAAATGGACACATTTCCAAATTCAAATATGGTTTATTGTTCCCAATTGGAAGAAAAAAATCCAAAATCAGAAGTAACAAAATGCTAAATACCTAGGAAATGTGCTTCTAAGTTGTAAATCATGAACTTACTTGTACGCATATAGAAAAATGCCATTAAAACACCAAATTCAACCAATGAAACACCAGTTTAAGTTGTTTATTAATAATAATTTCTTTCTTTCTTAATTTTTTCCCTATTGCAAGTTTTCATGTCACGCAATTCCCAATTTGATGGGTACTGGACCCATTTCCAAAGCAGTCGCAACAGTTCAATATTAAACAAGAGCTGTCAGAGGACAGCGCGCTCGATTATTCAAAGTATTTCAGTTGGTACATATTTTGGATAGTGAAAGGGGCATAAATTTGTTAACATACAACATTTTTAAGTGAAGCCTTGTATAGTTCATAAATTTTTAGAACAAAAACTTTAACCACAAAGTCTGTGTAAAAAGTGGGCTAACTCTGTCAAAATACAAAACAGAGTCATGGGTTTTGAAGTAACAAAACTTTTGAATATAAACTTTAACCAGAAAATCTAAGTGAAAAAGGGGCATAACTCTGTCAAAAGACAGAACATAGTTATGGGTAATGTTGCACCTGATACTAGAGTTGATGAAAAAGGTTAGTTCCAAGTTTCAAGTGAATAACTTATGTAGTTTTAAAGTTACAAAACTTTTGAATATAAACTTTAAACAGAAAATCTACGTGAAAAAGGGACATAACTCTATCAAAATACAAAATAGAGTTATGGGGAATGTTCACCCTGATACTGGAGTCGATGACAAAGGTATATTCCAAGTTTCAAGTGAATAGCTTTTGTTGTATTGAAGTTACAAAACTTTTGAATATTAACTTTAAACAGAAAATCTATGTGAAAAAGGGGCATAACTCTGTCAAATACAAAACAGAGTTATGGGGATTGTTGCCCTTGATACTGGAGTTGATGACAAAGGTTAGTTCCAAGTTTCAAGTGAATAACTTATGTAGTTTTGAAGTAACAAAACTTTGAATACAATCTTTAACCAGAAAATCTAAGTGAAAAAGGGGCATAACTCTGTCAAAATACAAAACAAAGTTATGGGTAATGTTGCCCCTGATACTAGAGTTGATGAAAAAGGTTAGTTCCAAGTTTCAAGTGAATAACTTATGTAGTTTTGAAGTTACCAAACTTTTGAATATAAACTTTAAAAAGAAAATCTAAGTGAAAAGGGGGCATAACTCTGTCAAAATATAAAATTTAGTTATGGGTAATGTTGCCCCTGGTACTAGAGTTGAAGATAAAGGTTAGATCCAAGTTTCAAGTGAATAACTTATGTAGTTTTGAAGTTACACAACTTTTGAATATAAACTTTAAACAGAAAATCTACGTGAAAAAGGGACATAAATCTATCAAAATACAAAATAGAGTTATGGGGAATATTCACCCTGATACTGGAGTTGATGATAAAGGTATATTCCAAGTTTCAAGCGGATAGCTTCTGTAGTATTGAAGTTATATAACTTTTGAATATAAACTTTAACCAGAAAAATCTATGTGAAAAAGGGGCATAACTCTGTCAAATACAAAACAGAGTTATGGAGAATGTTGCCCTTGATACTGAAGTTGATGACAAAGGTTAGTTTCAAGTGAATAACTTATGTAGTTATTTAGTTACAAAACTTTTGAATATAAACTTTAACAAAAATTCTAAGTGAAAAAGGGGCATAAATCTGTCAAAATACAAAACAGAGTTATGGGGAATGTTGCCCCTGACACTGGAGTTGATGACAAACGTTAGTTCCAAGTTTCAAGTGAAGAATTCATGTAGTTTTGAAGTTACAAAACATTTGAATATAATCTTCAACCAGAAAATCTATGTGAAAAAGGGGCATAACTCTGTCAAAATACAAAACAGAGTTATACGGAATGTTGCCCTTGATACTGGAGTTGATGACAAAGGTTAGTTACAAGTTTCAAGTGAATAACTTATGTAGTTTTGAAGTTACAAAACTTTTGAAATCAGAAAATCTATGTGAAAAAGGGGCATAACTCTGTCAAAATACAAAACAGAGTTATGGGGAATGTTGCCCCTGACACTGGAGTTGAGGTATATTCCAAGTTTAAAGTGAATAACTTATGTAGTTTTGGAGTTACAAGACTTTTGAATAAAAACTTTAACCAAATTCAGACGCGGACACGTACGCCGACGCCGGGGGTAGTAGGAAAGCTCATCTATTCTTCGAATAATCGAGATAAAAATGATTTGTTTCAGTTCAATAACGATTCGCCACAGTCTCGTAACGATTCACCACACTACTGTTATGGTTGAATATTTGGTGGAAATTTGTTTCACAAGGTGTCAAACACATCAATTACAATTAGCCCCAATTATCTTTGCAACAAACACCTAATTACAATGTAAAGAAGTCAAACAGTTCAACGAATTGCAGTTAGTAGTGTGGCAAATCGTTATGAAATTGTGGCAAATCATTCTTGAACTGTGGTGAATCGTTAACTTATAATACCCCTGTTATCAATGTGCTAGGTTCAACCACTTAAGATTAGTGTTCACCAGTAAACTATTTTTGTACCCAAAAATTGAAAAATGATATATTGTAATGGATAATTTAAACATCAATTTTTTTATGTTTGTATTTTTTGCCAGAATCATATTTATTAAAGATTAATTTTCTATTTACTCTAATAGTTCTAATAGTTAATCATGCATTAATGAAATCAAATGTAAGATGTAAATGATGCTATGATAAAATAAAATAAACTGTTCTTGTAATATAAGCGTATGTGCTACGTATTTCAAACATGACTTACAGGTTTATTAAAGTAGTGTTAATGACATTGATTTATGAATGTAAGCTTATTAAAGAGTTACTTTATTTTAAAATTTACCTGTAGTAGCAATGCTTAAGAATAGCAAATGACAGTGGATCATATGGCTTAATGGATAATGTATTAGCTAACATATAGGAAATTATTAAATAGTTCATATTTGTTACCAGGGCAATATTAAAGTCTTATGATTCCATTAAGTTTAAGAACTAAAGATATTTAAAGTAAACAAATCGTGATTTCGCCATAAGTGCTGTCAAGTTACCATTAGCAGATCGGTAACGTAATAAAGTTGTGTAGCTAATATGCAGATAGTTAATTGAAATAATCCCTTTTCTCACTGATGAAACAAACATTGTGTGTTCAAGTGCAGATTTTACTGCTTTATGGCCTGTTTTCCCAGCACAGTAATTGATGCATTACCGAATTAGTTGCAGCCATAACGGATCACGTCACAATGCCATATCAGGGGGCATCTCAAAGGCATATTTAACTGTCAACTCTTAAACATTTGCTATGAACTAGTTACGCTGTTTATGTGCATTTTAGCATGTTTTATACATATTTTAAAAATGGTCAGGTGTGGAAAATGTATGATTGCAGAAACTTTTGTAACATCATTTAAATTTCAAATAGATCTAGTTATGTTTTGTTATTTTATGAAACTGCATGCTTAAATAATGAAAATGCTACAAAATACAGAGGCAACTACTAATCAAGAGCATTTATTGATAGAATCCACAAGATTGACATACACTTATATCTTTAAATAACAGAATCATAGATCTTTAATTATAAATCATTATGTAAAACAGTAAAATATCAGAAAACTCAAAATCAAAACCAAACACACATGGAAACAGAAAAGTATTAAAGGAAATCACATGATACATTGTTAAATGACTTACTTCACAACTAAACATGATTTACAAATGACTAAGATCTTTTACAGTGACTGTTTTGTACTAAAATACATCAAGTGTTAATATCAAAATTTATTATAATCATTTACATTCAATATGACACATCAGACATTGTATTTAAAGATTTTAAAAATTTAGTTAGGAACATTATTTTTGTTAAATAGTTTCAAACCCAAATGATACAATACAAACATAAAAAGACTAGCTTTTTGCATAGCACTTCCCTCAACCATATGTGCACCAGAGTCCACATTTCTTTAAAAACAACTTGAAAGTATGCCTGGCACATGATCTATTGGTAAACAAGCAATATCTTATAGTTTCAAGCTTAAGCATGCATTCTTATGTTTCAGGTTTCAGTATTCTCTGTCAATAATAAAATGGTTTACTGGTTTATTTGGCAAATCGGGATGAGCAATGCCTTTGGCCATTTACAAAACACATAATGAAAGATGGCCATTAGCAACATTACAAGTTCAAAATACATAATTCCAATTATACAAAGCAGGCTTTATAAAAATATTGCACAAAAACATATCTATCTATAAAATGGATTGATTAACTTATTTTATAAGTAGGTTAAGAAGCAACACTATCTAGGGTTTGGGAACGTCGTAACATCGCAAAGTACGTCAATTTTGAAAGCCGTCTTAACAAACCAATTTTTTCTGATGACATGAGATTAACAAATTTATTAATAGTACTAAAAGCATTTGAAATTTTCTATTTTTGCCTTAAGTCATGATACAAGGGACAGCAGAGTACAAAGTGGAATTCTGACTCAACAACATTGTAATTGCATAGTTTACATAGTCTATTAATTCTATCCACATTATTGTATCTTCCTGTTTCAATCGCAAGAGAATGTGAACATAATCGTAACCTAGTCAATGCAATTCTATACTTATCCTGGTCAATAGCATCTAAATATGTTTCATACCTAAAAACAGTTTTAATTTTTTTATAATACTCTAATTTGTTTTGAGAATTCACAGTTTCCGACCAAATCTGTATATATTGGTCACGCAACCTTTGCTTTAACATGGGTATATAGCAACAGTTAATATCAAACATATACCATAAGTAGCCATATCCAAGCTTATCTAATGCATTATTAACCACCTTTCCCCAGCTATTTTTGAAATTCAATGAATTAAAACTGTTATCTAAAATATGTTCTATAAATATTTTGCCTGGAAGTGATTCCGGATTTTTCATAATCTTACATCAGTATTTTAAGGCTCTTGCCCTGCAAATGACCGAAAGTGGGAATCTACCTAATTCACCAAGGACGGCAACTGTAGATGTTTGAGTATGCACGCCAAGAATATGCTTACAAAATTTGATATGGATTTTGTCTACCTCCTTGAAGTCATATATGCCCCAAATCTCACTACGATACAAAATAATAGGTGAAACAGTCGAATCAAACAGTAACAATTTTGTTTTAATATCTAAAGATACTCTAGTAAACAGTGATATAAGGCCATTATATGCCTTCAGAGCCTGTTCATTTAGTGCTTTTACAGCATTAGCAAGACTTCCGGTATAATAACATTTCATACCAAGGTAACAGAAACTATCGACAATCTCAATATTAATATTGTTTATACTCCATGTAAAATTATTTCTAGATTTTTTGCTTTCAAATATACATATTTTTGTTTTAGCTACATTTATCTTGAGGCCCCATTTAGAAGAATATTGGTTTACACAATCTAGCTGGGCCTGCAAACTATTGGGATCAGTCGTAAACAAAGCAATATCATCTGCAAATAGTAACATATATAGTGATAACTTTTCAATATCATTTACAGACATTTTAGACACATCAATATAATCCTTGATATCATTAATAAATAATATAAACAGTAAAGGAGATAGAGGCTCTCCTTGTTTGACACCAAGTGTTATGTCAAACAGTTCAGAATACGGCATGTGTTCAGAATTTTTAACACAAGCTTTAACATTTGAATATAGAGATTTAAGCATTTTTAACATTTTACAACTTACATGGGAATTAGCTAATTTTATCCACAATGCATCATGTATAACGGTGTCAAAAGCCTTTTCATAATCAATAAATACACAGTATAGTTTTAAATTATTAGCAAGAACTTTCTGTATTATAGTATGCAGGATGAATATACTATCAACAGTACTACGATTATCGCGAAAACCAAATTGAGCATCGTTTAACTTCTGCTAATTTTTCGCACCACTTATTCATCCTATTTCTTAGCACAAGTGAGAATATTTTAGCGATTATATTTATTAATGTAATTCCTCTATAATTCGAGGGATTTGATTTACAACCCTTCTTATATATAGGTACAATTACACCTTTAGTCCATTCGACCGGATAAATACCACTATCAAATATATGATTAAAAATAGTCGTCAAATAGGGAGCAATAAAATCTTTTGCATCAATAAAGAAATCTGCAACATTGCCAGACATATCACAACTTTTATATCTGGACATGTTACCAATAGTTTTAAAAACCTCTTCTACACTAAATTGGCAGTCTAAACTATCAATATTTATATTCTCATACGCATCATAATTGTTTGCATTATCATCTCTATAAGTGCTATTATTTGGATTACTTGACACATTACGAAAATGATTGGCAAATTCTTCAAGAGAAATGTCAGGTAATCCAGACTTTTTATTACTTTTAAATTTATTAACATGTTTCCAAAATTTGCTTGAACCACTTTTACTTAACACAGACAATTTCTGTTTTTCACTCCTGTAAAAAGATTGTTTAGCCTTACGTTTGATACATTTAAAAGCACTCCTTGCATTCAAAAAATTCAGTCTATTTACATCACTAGAATTAGTTTTAAACATGCGTTTCCTTTGATTAAAAGTCGACTTAGCATTTCTACAGTCAATATTAAACCAAGGGGATTTCTTACCACTATTTCGATTGTTATTGACTTTAGTGCGAAATGTTTTACCATAAACCTTAAATGACAGATCAAAAATAGTACTTGACAAACTATTCAAGTAGGTATTAATATCTGTTAAACCATCTGAAAAACTTTTCAGCAATTCATCAAAAACTTGTTTATTATCATACAACACGTTTTGCAATTCTTCATTTTTAATTGAGCTATCGTCCCACAATAATTTTTCAACACTAGCAGTATTAACAATAGGTGCATTATGGGTGCAATTTAATTGGAACTCAATTGGGCAATGATCCGAGAATTCAGTAATATCATGTACACATATACCGTTAAACCGACCAAATATTTCATAATCACATATAACATAATCGACTACACTAGCAGCAAATCTATTTCTGTTAAAATTATAACACGTGAAATTACCCGACTCTAATCGCCCATTGACTATACATAAATTATTCTCTTGACACAATGATAATAATTTATTGCCATAAGTATTGGCAATTTCGTCAAAAGAACATCGTAACGGCAGTTTATCTACATCAGATGTAATTGTAGGCATACTCACATATCTATCAAGGTTAATATTTTCTACCAAATCTGATCTCTGAACAATGCGTGCATTTAGGTCACCGGTCAAAATAACATCACCTAGTAAAGAATAGCGAAGTAAATCATTTGAGATATTTTCAAAGAAATCAAATTCAAACAGAGGTGAACTTCTACATTTGTATACCTGTGAATCTTCTGGAGGAATGTAACAATGTATAAAGTAAAGGTCTCTAGATGTACCAAAGAATGTCTTGCATAGCTTAATACACATATAGCCGTTAAGATTGATGTCCACTAATTCAATTTTGCCAGCGTACTTTTTATTAAAATAGACAATTAGTCCACCACTATTACGTTTTGCTTTCTTGTTAGTTAAAGGTCACGAAAAGCTATCAAAATTGTTTAAATTAACATTTGAACAATATGAGTGCCAAGTTTCACAAAACAATAATACATCAAAATCATTAATATAATTTGTAAACTCATTATCATTTAAGTTTGAGATAAGTCCTTGAACGTTCCATAACAAGAAACGTAGTTGCTTCTTCGGAAGCTCCTATTCAGCAGTACCGGATGTGTAGATGGCGCGGCCCTGGTGATCCGTCGGAGGGTTCAATGGTACAGACGGGGCGCTGTTTTCAGGCCCGCGTTGCTGGATTGGCACTGGTCGGCTTCCGTTTAGGGAGTTCGACCCGCCGCGATGCGGCAGATCCGGTGTAACTCGGCCCTGGTGATCCATTGGAGGGTTCCATGGTGCAGACGGGGCGCTGTTTCTAGATCCGCGTTGCTGGTTTGGCTCGGTGCGGTTTCCGTTCTGGAAGTTGGTCCCGCCGCGAGGCGGCAGATCCGGGGGAGGACCAGGTGGAAGGCTGTCGGCGGTATAGAGTTTCCTGTCGATAAACAGCTTATCAACGCTCAGGGAAGCCTGCTTGTTTTGAGAACGCGCCTGCACTAGATACGGAATTAACTTCCGCCGACGTTCCTGAATCTCACGAGGATATTGGTCAGACACGTGATATGCAGAGTGTTTCAGCTTATCATAGGCGTTTTGCTTCACTGTCAGCTTATCCTGATGGAAGTTGAATTTGGCGACAATAGGTCTCTTCGAACCTTGTTCGAACCGTCCAACACGATGAGCACGGTCGATCTTGATTACCCGCGCATCATTCATGCCAAGTTCATTTTCGCAGAAAGAAAGAACTTTTGACATACAATCTTCATTTCTCCTATCATCAAACGAATTTTCCTCAGCAAAATTTTAAAAAAAGGAGATTGTCGCTCATAGAATGGGCTTTCAGCTGGACAATATCATCAGCTAATGTGGAATTAAACTGCTTCAAGTCATTTAAATCTCTCAACAAAGCATCAGACTTAGATTTTTCAGAGTTCAAAGATTTTTCTAATAATAAAATGCATGTCTGTAACACCAGTTGGTTTAATTTATAAACATGGTATCTCTTTACAATAGCTTTGAGGTTGATGGTACAGCTGTTGTTGGACGACTGGTGCCACATACTGTACTATTGGCCTCCAGAGTAGGTAATTATAATAGATAACAATTCACAGAGTATTCATGAAGAACAAAAATGATATCTGTACAAGTTGAATGCCATGATATAGGCATTACGTTTAAGTATGAAGTCTAATTAGGTACATTGTTTAAAATAAAACTCAAAATCATGCATGCATGCTACTAACATATATTCTTTAATGGAGCATTAAGATTTTAATTTCTATTGCACCAGAATGTTGTCTGTAAAGAATCCCATATGATGAACAATATTATCTACCAGATTTTCTTAGAGACATTTAGCATACTTTGGCTGCTTTCTCGGGAGTAATTTGTTTTTCATGATAGCATTGAAAACTGATCCTGACAGTATTAATACTTAATAATAACAGTATCAATACTTAATAATAACATCTGATCATCAGTAACAAAATTTGATGGTTTTGAAACGTTTTGGCCCACCCATGTTACTCAGGTAACAAGCATGGTGGCCATGCATTAGTGATCCGCTATTGCCTTAATCTCTCATTTCGTATACAGCGCTGTAAAAAAATTAAACGCATAGCAAATTAAAATGAACTATTGCAGTTAACAAGATTAGTAAATGACATTCAAATATATACTAAGACGTCTTACTTACTGACAAAACTGTGATGTGTATTTGTGCAAGATACACAACCTTGTTTCCAAAGCGAGGCAGAAGTAAACAAAGTTGTATGCATGCAATGGAAAACTTTTAAGATATGTGGGCATACGGACAAATTTTGACTAGTTGTGTTTTAGCGTACATACAATGTAGACGATATGTGCAAATTTTCTCCTTAAAATAAAATGTTTACAATTAAATGAAATATGGTTTCTAGAACATTAAATGACCCGCTATTGGTTATAATCCGCTAATGGTAACTTGACTGTACTTTTGAATATAAATGGGACTTTGTGGCATTTGAAAACTATGGGATGTAAGAAATAATGACGCATGTAAAGATTATATTACCTGTACCTCTACAATACATTGTTATCGCAAAAAAACTACATTAAAGTGATTAAACATCATTATTCGTATGAGCTAATTGATGTCTTCTTTTTAAGATTGTCCGCCATGTTTTGATCATGTGATCCTAGTTGGTGTTCGGTCAAGACGGTCAATCTTGCATTAGTCTGGTACCCGGAGATCTGGTAACATATTGACAGGGGTAGATAATTGACACACTTCTTCAATTGTAGGGGCGAATGGTAATAATAATTAAAATTAGAATTTTTAGTTTGTATTATTCTTGATGCTAACAATAGCTTTGAGACAATTACTAAGTCAAACATGTTAATTTTGCACGTTATGATGTATTATCCGCTACAACGCACAGCGGGCATGCACGCGATAGTAAGGTCAGGTATTTTTTATTTATAGTTTCTCGGACTATTTTGGAAAAAATGTTCAGGAAATAAAACAAAAATAAAGTTCTAATATAAACACATCTTTTTCGCAATAAACATGACAGCACGATGATAATAATATCCAATGTTTGTTACATAAACATGCATACAAAATCTGCCTGATTAACGCTGATTTAAGATATGTTTCACTGTGTTCTTACATTGCAACTGTGAGGTGAAAACAGTCCTTTAATATTCACAAGGAAAACAACATGAGTGGAAATAACATTTTTGTTTATTATATCTACAACAATATTGGTTTTGTTCCAATTGTGTATTATTATTATTATTATTATTATTATCTTTTTTTTATTCAATGTAAAACATGTATTGCATACATAATTCCATATACAAAACAATATTTGATTTACAAGACAAATCGATATACAATAATATGCTTTTGGATTTTTTTACCTTGGGTAGTAATAACAATAATAATATTAATGACGTGTATTTGACTTGTATTTCGCTATATAGATTTGATAACGCTAAAAACGGAAAAAAAATAACTAGAGAGATAGAGTTGTTACAAAGGGTGAATATTATACAAATGGACTGGCATTATGAAAATCTGATGCGATTCCATTTTTGTTCAAAAATATTTAATGTATCATTACCAAGGGCTATTTTTTTCTCAATTTGAATTTTCAGTTTCAAACTATGTATAAAACGTAGGCATTTGTTTCTTGTATTTCATGTGGAATATAAAATATTTCATTAATTTAATGATAAAATTTAATGTTATTCTCGCCCGGTGAGTTAAACGTATGTATTCCAAAACTACTATTTAAAAGAGATAGTTTGACCTGCAATTGTTGCCGTTCTAGAAAAACAGTCAACTGATTCCAAATATATTGGATGTGTTTGCACTCCCCAAAAAGATGTTCTATGGTTTCAATATGTTCAATAAGTTAGTGTTTAACAATTAACATTTGAAAATATATTTATTCGTCGCGATGATTCTGTGTATGTATATATACTGGAAATTCCTCAGTGTGGTATCGATAGTTGCTTTGTATGGCATGTGAAATATGTCTTTCCAATTAAATTCATGCTCCTGAAATAAGTTTTGCCATTTTATTTGGAATTTGGAAGGCTCTATGGTATTTTTAATTTGCAATCTATATAATAGTTTGTTTGATTTTTGTTTTGAAATAATGTGTTGCAGGAATGTGGTTTGTATGCATGGCGTGTTGTTTGTGTTGATCTTCGATTTTATATGTGTAGGTATACTTTTTTATCAAAGTGTAATACATCAGGAAATGACTTGCTGGTACTTCATACAAGTAGCATATATTACTAAAACAATAATAATTATTTATTCTGTAATCAAACAATTGATCGACATACTTTATGCCTGTTTCATACCAAGTTTTACAAAAGAATGTTTTACTGTTTGAGGTAATATTTGTATTGTTCCATAAAATAGTTTTACTGTTGTTGTTGTCTTCTAGCTTATTTGTGACGTGACTCCATGCTGAAAGTACATTAGATAGAAACATGTTTTCTGTGCATATTCCATATATTGTTGTATTGCTGATGTTACATTCGAAAATTAATGAACCACCATATTTTTCTAGTATTTTATTGCAAAAAACAATTTCCATTTACTGTGATTTGTGTTATCTAGTAAGCGTTTTACCCAGCTGCGTTTGATTGGTTCAGGAACGAGTATATGTAAGTCACTTGTATACCTCCGAGTTCTACATGTTGCATTAATTGATTTCGTTTGATTTTGTAATAATAATAATAATAATAATATTATTATTATTATTATTAGTATTATTATTATTATTATTATTATTAGTATTATTATTATTATTATTATTATTATTATTATTGTTGTTGTTGTTGTTGTTATAAATCTAGACCGTGTATCCGTGAAACGAAAAATTGGCAAACTCTCACCTATCATAATATAACATATTATTAAGGCCAAACAAAATAACTGTTGTGGTTCCTATAACATGCCAAAACAAATAAGGATATGTATATCGGATATTTTTTTACAAAAACAACAACATTTTATATTTGGTGTACACACATTTGACTAGATTAATCGCTGCTGTATTATTTATATTAAAATCCCGATATAAAATGAAAGTAAGAAGCTCAACTCAGTCCAGAACCAGTAAAAAATACATACTTAAGCATAATTTTTAAAACTGAAACGAAACTTTGTTCTAGTTAAGGTACAGTGTCGAATCGGCATTAGGCCCCATTTCTTTCCCATTTTAATAGAAACGGCAGATTCCCTGAGCTATCGCGTGATAATTTCTTTATCGAATATTTGTATGATATGAAATATGTCTGTATATGCAGTATCTCCGATCATACATGAAAATAAGGGGATAAACACAAAATATTCTATAGAGTTCATAGCAATTTAAGTTCAGATGAAATAAAAACGCGTTTAATTGATCACAAATACTAGTAATTTCAATTCTTGTATACCGGGTAATAAGCTGAGTTGACGATTTCATTTCAAGAACAATCGGTGTCTCCTCTGTTTCGTTTCATGTTTCTATATATTTTTATGACATTGCATCGCTTAAAGTGTGATTGGATGAAGCATATTTGACATAAACACCACATATATGAACGTTTACTTTTAAATATCTATTCAATGTTAAATTGTTTTTATCAAACAAACATCATATTACTAACATTTTGTTATTATTTGTTCAATATAATCACGATGACTTTATATTTAATTATGCTCACGGACAAACAAATGAAATAGCAAACTAATTGGTAAAATCATAGAGTTTAATAAACCGAGTTGTTTAGTATAGAGTCGTTTTTTTTTTTGCACATTTGCACATGCAAATATCAATTGCTTAAAGGAATTTACATATTAGAAACAATTTATTATGTGATCGAATGGCTCAGCAATCAGCCGCAGTCGGTAGTTTAAGTAAGGCAAAATGTGTGTTTTGGGCAACGGTCTCAAAAAAATTAGTTAGGGTAGGGACTGAGTGACTTTTTAGTTTTATTGTGAAGTCTAGCCATAAAAGTGACACAAATCGCAAACGCTTAAGCTGCAATACTATTCATCCATGAAGAGATTCAGAATACTCTTTTAATAATATAAATCGTCTTTTCGACACGGATTATCTTGTTAATCACCATTAACTTCGTTGAAAATAAAAATCTGACGAAATCAGATTTCTCAGAAAACGATCGTCTCTAAAAATGTTAGGGTCGGGTTTTTTTCGCTACATGGGGTCGGGTTGCCCGAAACACAGAACTTGTTTTGTTTGGGCCTAATCATACGTTTACAATCGGTAACCGTCGTTCTTTATTTATGTTACAAACGAATGCTTGCCGAACAGTATCGGAAATCACCTACTAGCTGCGATAAGCGTTCGGACCAATCAAATGTGTGGACGTTTCCTCGAGCATTGTCGCTTTGTTTTGTGATTGTTCTGTCACGTGAAAAGCCGTGAGATGTTCTCAGTACATGATTCGCGCGCATTTGCGCGGGTTTTGAGTGCGGAAAATCACAAAGTTAAAAACGGTAGTGTGCAAATGTGATTAACAAGGGATAACAAGGAATTGACAAAACACTGGTAAGTTTATTATTATTATTATTATTATTATTATTATTATTATTATTATAATCATCATCATCATCATCATCACTTTGATTCAACATTTACAAACTTACTACTACTAGTAACAAAAATACTACAAACCGCAAACAAATTTAGGAAAGAGTTTTAATTACCCTTGATTATATGTTTCACTGTAATTATTATGTTTTATTGTAATGCGCAACATTTGCATCGAATTTGTTTTGTTTACACCTTTATATTAATTTATCCTATATATAAACTATATAATATACGCAGTACGCATATACTGGACTAGCATTTTACAGGCTTAATTAAGCATAAAAGTGTGCATCTTTATGTGTTTAATTAACTTAAGACATTAAAATAAAAGAATCGCGTTCATAGTAGAAATATTCTCTTTTCTCCTATAACATATTAAATCATGCAATCGGCCTATAAGTTTTTGAAAATGAAAAAATAAAATGAACGTTATCTGTATTGTAGGTTCCACGTGACTGAATGTTCATGGTGTATTTCAAGAAATCTTCGGCTTTCATCGGATTTCACCGCAATATATCCGCCTCATAACATTTGGTCAGTTTCCGGACATCATCGGCAAACTCCGGAACTTTCCTAGCTCGTGATGACATGTCGTCAGTTTCCGGTCGTTATCGACAATCTCCGGAACTATCCACATTAATGACACTTCGTCTGTTTCCGGTTAACATCGACAATCACCGGAACTATCCTCTTGGCGACCTGTCGTCTGTTTCCGGTCACCATAGGCAATCACCGGAACTGCCCCCTCATAAAATATCGTCTGCTTCCGGTCATCATCGGCAATTACTTGTACTATCCTAGCTCATGATGACTTATCGTCAGTGTCCGGAACTATTATCTTGGCGACCTGTCGTCGGTTTCCGGTCACCATCGGCAATAAAAGGAACTGTGCGCACTTCCGGTCGTCACCACCTTCAACGGAATTAACCACATGCTGCATAGAAAGCTTAGTTATCATATGTTTTTTTCGTACATGTTAATTATATAAACATAATTAGTTCATATGAATTTGCATTTAAAATGAAAAGTTACAATTAACACGCATACAATTAATGTTTAATTTCATTTAGGATCCATGTACATTATTTTGCAAAGCCTCCAGAAGCCTCAACGAATTTTACTAAGTGACTGGAATCTGGAAATGTCAATCATTGACCAATCATTTGAAATACGCACTTCAAATATTTTTAACACTTAAACACTCATCAAGTGATTTATATGCAGTTGGATTCGTCGTAACAGTGGGTAACTAAGGCGAAGTGATGGAAGTGGCGCCCCCATCATTTCATCATAGTCATCCAAGTTATAAATAGGGAATACAACTGTCCGTTGTTGCTGATTTGTAAAAGAAAATTAATAACAAAGACTAGTGAATAAATAATTAAATAACAGAGATAGACATTTCATGAAGTATTTTCAAACGATTTGTCAGTTTTTAAAATCTAATGGAAGGAACGCAAATTATTCAACTAAAATGTATTTCGACGAAATTTATAACAAAAACAATACTGTTATTTAAAAGGTGTCAAACTTGACTTATAAAAACACAAATGTTCGATAGCTTTTTATTATGTTACATTCATTTATGTACATTAACAATTAAATTTTATTTTGTGGCATTGTTCTGTTTCATGTTTCACACCAGGGCGAATAACAACACATGGACTTTGGCAACAAAGTCGAACGTGAGTGCGCAGGCGTCCGAAAGCTAGACACACGTACATCCTGTTCCGGTTTCCAAAAGGCTTCTCATCGCAAGACAATCAGCTTTGATACGCTGGTGAGCAATTTAAATGTAACTTTATGTAAGTAACATTGGAAATACTATGTATATACAGTATTTTTTAAGTTAAATGTACAGTTTTCAAGTAAACAGTACGAATCCTACACTGTTACAAAATGCATTAGGCACCTATTGAATAAAATACAAGGGAATGAAAGACTTTTAAAATAGTGTTTTGATTGATTTAGGGTGATTGAATTAAATGTAAATGTAAAAATATACTAATTTTAGATAACAGTATTGCAACAATTGTAGTAATATTGAAACTAAATTTTGTCAGCATAGCTACAGGGTGGACAAGTGTTTAAAGTGATAAATGATTGACCTGTAATTGCAGTGTACGTATTTTGGCTCGGTTGCAAAATTATTACATATACATTTTCGATCTGTATTGTTTAAGATTAGATTAAATAAGATTAAATTGTATTGTATTGTATTGTCAACTTTGAGTATATTTTAATATATTGCAAACTTTGACAGGTAATCTAAAGCATTTTATCGAAAATACTTATTGTTTTATTTTTTATTTCAATATTTCTTTATTTTCTGTAGACCGTTGTCCTATAAAAATCATATCATATATCATATCATATATCATATCATATCATATCATATCATATCATATCATATCATATCATATCATATCATATCATATCATATCATATCATATCATATCATATCATATCATATATCATATATCATATATCATATATCATATATCATATTATATTATTATACTTTGTAAAACTAATTTGCATGTTTAAATAATCATAGGACCTGTGCACATCAACACAAACACAGACGGACAGACAGACAGACTGGGTTTCCGGGGTCTACGTTGTGTCCGTTCGCCTGTAGCAGCGGAAGTGGACACTGACACGAGCCACTGAAGGAACCAAGGATAAGTTGTTTCTTCCTGATATGCTTTAGATCAATTAAGCTAACCGCCGTTAAAATTCGAATGAATATATGTGTGTAAATTAAACATAAAAATATTAACACTGTGAGAAGAATTTATATACCGATTGTTATGCTGAAATAATTTTTCATTAACAAGTTGTGTTTAATATTATTTTATTTACATCTAATGTTAACAGGCTGTTAGCTTAATTGACCATTAAAGATTTGAGCAATTGGGCCCATACGAAATATATATGATCAGTGGCCGTATTACAGAAACTTGTTAAGTTTATCTTAAAACATTTGCATTTATATTCAAATTTTGTAAATGAAATATTTGTAAACCACAGTTTAGTGTGTGAATCCGTTTGGAGTTAAGTATACGAAAGCCAATAAATTAAAAATAACTGGTTTTTAAGAA
Source organism: Congeria kusceri (assembly GCA_027627225.1). Classification (NCBI taxonomy): domain Eukaryota; kingdom Metazoa; phylum Mollusca; class Bivalvia; order Myida; family Dreissenidae; genus Congeria; species Congeria kusceri. The sequence continues at coordinate 55,238,124 of CM051027.1, forward strand.
ACAACTGAGCGCAATGTCATATACAATTGAAATAATATGTTATATGTTGTATGCAAGTAAAGGATACGATTTTACTTAAGTTGTTTCTGCAATACACCAGAAGCGTATATTCACCAACCCATTTTAGACTTGAGAATAAAGAACAGATTAACACTCAAGTCACAATGTGCGTGCCTTCGCAAATATGCTAGGTAGGCCCATCAAATGTCAATAATATCATTACCAAATCGTTCTAGATAAGTCACGCTATAATTAGAGTTAGAAAATACCAAATAAGATTCAAATTAATTTCGTTGTTTGAACAGAACAACACTATTTTTGGATCGTAAATATTAAGTATAGAATGGGTTGGTGAATATGGGCCCAGTTTTCTGTTACCGTAAGTACAACATTAGGTCAGTGTGTCACGGGGTACATACGACAGGAGCTGCAGCATATTTCTAGTATAAAGATTAAATAATTAGCCCGGTAGTTCTTATAATGTTACATGTAATTTACAGAGTTGCGCTTTAGTTACACAATTGATGATACAAGTTTAATGTATTGCATTAACATAGTGAAATTGAATATATTTCATGTCTTTTTCAGACAACAACAGTATTTTAGATGAATCTAAAAAATCATCAGTTATGCTAGTTGATTTTTTCACATTCGGTTAAACATGTCAGATTTTGTTCTTTTTTTTTTCTAACGTAAATAGTTGCAATTCACATTGGAACCTTTTAAGAGTCTGGACTTTATAAATATGGACCGTGATAAATGCAAAGTTTATTTATTTTCTAATTTAATATTAGTGAAATCTAAAATACATTAAAATCAACCACATTTACTTGTTGTTACAAGAACCGGAAAACAGCAAACGTCTGAAGTGTCAATCTATCATATAATTTGTTAACATACCTTTTGTTTATAACAACAACAATTGCATTTGAAATGTTATAATTATTAAGTTCGGTAATTCATGTAAGACGGGACTTGCAAAATACTAAACAGTTTCTATGGTATGCATGTTATTTACAATAAACGTAACATAAAGAATTGTTTCGCAAAAAATAATTTACGAAATATCATTTTATAATTTCATTATTATATCTTTCGGATTTCGGATTTCAAATGATAATTGTTCTTTAAATTCCCAATCTTGACCTTAAATCACCTTAGCGAAATAATGGACACGGCGCCCCCATTATTTCATTAAGGCTACGGGGTTATAAACTGGGAATTTAAACATCAACATTTATAAACTGTTTAAATCGATTTAAAATTAATTGGAAAAACCATTCATTAATTCACATGTTTACCATAGACGTTAGGCATTTCAGACACAATTGAATGCGTTTGCCACAAAATTTTACATTGTATATCCAATTTACAAAAAAACGTATTCTCAAAATGTTTGCCGCTCCGTCCTGTTAATGGGTTCATTTGTTGTTCTTTTAAATTTACTTAACCATTAAAATGTTCCAATATTGGACGAAATAAATGCTTTCGTAATGTTTTAAATCTTTGACAATCATCGACACTTTTGAAGAAAATACTTCGACATTGTAAAATCATCAAATCGAGCAAGTAGGCCGCCATTTAATAACTACCACTAGAGTAATAAATGTAGGCAATTATAAACCACAATATTATATTAGATCAAAGCGGACATGCAGTGCCAAATGAAATTAAATTTAACAAATAAAGTAATTGCGTGTACTAAGAATACATTGAACTATATCTTGTTGTCGGAAGTTTGTATCAGTTCACGGCCCATATTCTGAAACCTTTTTAATACGATTACTAAGAATTAAATACTTGTGTTCCTTTTAATGAACCCGTTAGGCAAACTGGTGTAATAAAAAGCAGGAATAAGAGTAGTGATTTATTTTCAGGTTCCACAAGTGCGCAACGGGCAAATGGACAGTCGGGCGAATTGAACATCAGTCCGCATACCGTTGATGATGCCCTAATTGTTCTTATTATATTGATATTTTCTGTTGTTGCATTGATTGACTGTTGTTGTTAATTGTTGCTTTTTTTCATACATTATTACCCCATTTCCTGACCAATTATTCAAGGCGATTATGTTTAAACAAGCGTTCTATAGACACACTGGATCGCTGTATTAGATTCGTTAATTAATCGCAACACAGTACAGCTTCGTATGCTAATAATGAATGATGGAAAACTATGCTGCCGTAAGATTAACTTGACTGGTGACAGAATTCAATGTTTAAGTTAACTTGCCGACTTTTACAGGAAATCTAAGACGAAATACTTAGAATGCTACATTAAAGAATATAAGCAAGAATAATATACTAGTAAACAAGAAGTGTGTAGATGTGACACTCTGCATTCCACATTAAAGAATATATGTAAGAATAATATACTAGTAAACAAGAAGTGCGTAAATGTGACACTCTGCATTCCACGTAGTTGGTAGTTGGTGAGAGAGATGGGATACTTGTGAGAGAGTTTAGCGATAGGTTATAGGTACCTGCAGAGTGTCCCACTTTACTGCTATAGATTTCAATGTAAACGGTTAAGATTTTGAAATTGAGCGTTAGAATCGAAACTTAAAATTCTACACTGACATTTGAACTTAATAAATGGCCGTACATCCGGTCCGCCATCTTGAATTTCAAAGGACAAATAACTTGGAAAAACCTTGTTTTGTGACCGTTTCGACTTGTTACTAAATCGATTTTGGACTGTTGTGACTAGTGACTGTTGCAAAGGTGCCGTTTTGACAACCGTTTTGATTTGGGGCCGTTTTAACTAGAGGCGGTTTTAATTTGGAACGATTCTGAAAATGGCCGTTTTGATTTGGGGCCGGTTAGCATTTGACCCTTACGATTTGAAGCCGTTTTTACTAGTGGAGGACTTGTTTTTGGGACGTTTGACATATGACCGTTTTGATTTGGGGCCGTTCTGACGTGAGACCGATTTGATTTTGGGCCTTTTTAACATGTTGGGCCGTTTTTACTAGTGACCGATTTGTTTTTGGGCCGTTTTGACAACTGACCGTTTTTGGCTTGGGGCCTTTTTCAATTGACCGTTATCAGTTGGGGCTGTGTCAACTTGAAACCGATAGTTTCTGGGCCAATTTGACACCTGACCGTTATGTTCTTGGGCCGTTTTTACTAGTGACCGTTTTGATTTTGGGGCCGCTATGATTTTGGGTCGTTTTGATAAGTGACCGTTTTAATTTGGGGACGTTTTGACATTTGACCGTTTGATTTGAGGCCGTAATGACGTCAGACCGATTTGTTTTTGGGCCATCTTAACATGTTTCTGAGCCGTTTTTGCAAGTGACAGATTTGACAAGTGACTGTTTTGACTTGGATCTGTTTTGAATTTGGGACCATTATTGACGTTTGACCGTTAGGATTTTCGGCCCTTTTGATAAGTGACCATTTTGATTTGGGGCCGTTTTAATGTTTGATTTGGGGCCATTATGACGTGAGACCGATTTGTTTTGGGGCCATTTTAACACGTTCTTGAGCCGTTTTTACTAGTGACAGATTTCGAAAAGTTACCGTTTTGGTTTGGGGCCGTTATGATCTTGGGTCGTTTGATGTGACCGTTTTGATTTGGGACCATTTGACGTCTGACCGTTATGATTTTCGGTCCTTTTGATGTGACCGTTTTGATTAGGCTTGGCGCCGTTTTGACATTTGACCGTTTGATTTAGGGCCGTTATGACGTGAGACAGATTTGTTTTGGGGCCATTTTAACATGTTCTTGAGCCGTTTTAACTAGTGACAGATTTCGACAAGTGACCGTTATGATTTGGGGGCGTTTTCACAAGTGACCGTTTTGATTTGGGACTATTTTGACGTTTATGATTTTCGGCCCTTTTGATAAGTGACCGTTTTGATTTGGGGCCGTTTTCACATTTGACCGTTTGATTTGTGGCCGTTATGACGTGAGACCGATTTGTTTTGGGGCCATTTTAGAATGTTCTTGAGCCATTTTTACTAGTGACAGATTTTGAAAATTGACCGTTTTGATTTGGGGTCGTTTTGACATTTCACCGTTATGATTTTGGGCAGTTTTGACTTGTGACCGATTTGATGAGACCGATTTGAATTCAGGCCATTTGACAACTGACCTTGTTTTAGGGCTGTTTTGACAACTGACGTTGCTGTTTTGGCTTGTTTTTGTCCATTGTGACAAATGGCTGATTTTAAATGCTACCAAAAGTGGCCGTTTTGACTTCGGGGCTGTTTTTACAAGTTAACCTTTCGATTTGTGGCCCTTTTGTTTCGTCCGTTTGACATGCGAGTGTTTTGATATGGGCCGTTCTGACAACTGACCGTTATGTTGTTGGGTCGTTTTTACTAGTGACAGATTTTTGGGGCCATTACGACAAGCGACGGTTTTGATTTGGGTCCGTTTTGACAATTTGGTCACATATTTTGAACTTCACTTGAAATACTTGCCAGGGAGTGCAATTTAAGATAAACAGACATCTTGTTTTCGTTATCGCAACATTGTTGAAACGCATCCGCAACACAAAGAAGCATCAGTTTGTCTTGCTTGCATTTGTAGCAAACGAAGGGTAGTTTACCAATAAATAAGATTAATCGCGTGACATTAGCAAAAATGCGTAAAGCAGTATGTAAAGCATATTAACAATCATGATCAAGAAGATATTATATTTTGTTGAATAATTTGTGGGATGTACAATTCTTCACACACAAAAAACGTCCAGGATTTGCAACCTGTTTAAACGTTTTATAAACATAAATGTTTACAGGTTTTGAAATTTTAGCCTTTGTTATGGTGATGGTATCGAGTGAAAACAAAGCCAAAACATGCAAAAGCAGAGCATTTGTTGCTTTCATTTACCTCTTGACTTAAGATTACCAATATAGTGTAGAGAATGTAAAGCGACGAGTAACAAATAACATGCAACAGAAATTTATTCCAAAAACAGTTATTACATAAAATATTATCTCTTTTATTTCATAATGTAATAATCACGAGACAACAATACAACAGTATAAATAAAATCCTTCCAACTTCAAATACACAAGGGTTTGACTATACCATGATGTACACCAACAAATCATAATGCCAGCAAAGCAATATGCTGGACAAAGGCAAAATACAGAGCGCACAAATAATGATCCCTGTCATGGGAAAACCAGGCTTAATGCACTTGCGTAAATGCAATCCGCAAAGGCTAATCCAGGACAGCACTTTCCGCTTTTAGGGTTTTTTCTGTTTCAAGAGTCTCTTCTAAACATAAAAACACTGTAGGTGGAAAGTGTCATTACGAATAAACCTGTGCAGACTGCACAGGCTGATCTGCTTTACACACATGCATTAAGCCCAGTTTTCCCACGACATGCCTCATATATAGGAACCATTAACACATTGATGAACAACAAAATCTATGACTTGTGTAATGAGCCAGAATGGGTCAGCCAAATGGAAAACAAGAGCTGTCTCAGGACAGCGCGCTCTACTATTCAACCGCTTTGTCAGAGTTATCACTACAAACAAGAAACATATTGAGCGGAAACCGTTTTTCTACTTTTAGTAACAGTGACCTTGACCCCACCCATCCCATATGCAATCCAAAGCGAGGTCTCGAAATAAGGTATCAATGTATTAAGTTTCATTGAAATATCTCAATGCGTTCTCAAGTTATTGAGGGGAAACCGTTTATATAGTATTAGTAACAGTGACCTTGACCCCACCCACACCATATGCAATCCCAAGTGAGGCTTTGCTATAAGGTATCTATGTATGAAGTTTCATTACAATAGCTCAATCCGTTCTTGAGTTATAGAGATATGGAGTTGTTCCACCAAACTTTAACCTGAATTTCTAAGTACAAAAAGGGGAATAATTCTGCTAAAATGCTGGTCACAGTTATGGATCTTGACCAGTGACTTTATATAATGACCCTGAAGACATGTGTGAAGTTTCAATTTAATATCTGTAGTAGATATAGAGACATGGAGTTGTAGCACGCAAACTTTAACCTGATTTTCTAAATTAAAAAGGGGGGCATAATTCTGCTAAATTGCAAGTCAGAGTTATGGGCCTTGGTCAGTGACCTCACATAATGACCCCAAACACGTGTGAAGTTTCAATTGAATATCTGTAGTAGTTACAGAGATACTTGTTGCATGTAAACCTTTACCAGAATTTTCTCTTGCACGCAAACCTTAAAAAAGTCAGGTTAAGTACAAAAAGGGGCATAATTCTGCTAAAATGCTGATCACAGTTATGGGTCTTGGCCAGTGGCCTTATATAATGACCCTGAAGGCATGTGTGAAGTTTCAGTTGAATATCTGTAGTAGATATAGAGATATGGAGTTGTTGCAAGCAAACTTTAACATGATTTTCTAAGTACAAAAAGGGGCATAATTCTGCTAAATTGCATGTCATAGTTATGGGTCTTGGTCAGTGACCTCACATAATGACCCCGAACACGTGTGAAGTTTCAACTGAATATCTGTAGTAGTTACAGAGATATGGACATGTTGCACGCAAACCTTAACCAGAGCATTACGCCAACGCCGATCAACGGGTGAGTAGTCTAGAACTATTATCTGAATAGTCGAGCTAAAAACAATGACCAGCATGACATAATTCTTAAAAACAATGTGACATTATTCTGACTAACATCCATGAATACGGAAAGTGGTTTTAACAGTATTGCAAACACAAGATCAACATCGAATCATAAAATTATAAATGTATATGACGCCTAAACCATGCATTAATGTATTCAATTTTTACTACATTTTAACATTTGTTTAGCAACAGAATAATTGCTTATTTACAAACAAAATACAAGAAGGTTTTGTATTAAATAAATCAGAACAATGATCTTGATAAAGAATGAACATAAAACCTGCACCAAACACATACTGTAATCTACATATTTATTATTAAAATGCAAATATATGAAATACAAGGATAATCACAGAACGAAATTTAAGGGAAGGTCTGACAGAAGTATAAGGTGATAGCTATAACCCATCTATTTACACTTTTACCAGAACACCAGACCATATTATAATGCACATCACAGCGACATCCTATATATCGGGTAATTTAATGATTCAACAGTATTTGTTGCATATGTTGCCATCTGAAATCAGCTTATTTTGCTAGATAAAAATGTAAACGAAACTGATGACTGCTTAAACCAGATAGATTCAATACACTATTGTACAATTATTCCTGTATATACAACTGCTGAATGTACAGGATATCGCTAAGAGCAAAATATTATTATTCATGGACAGTTACAATTGCTGTCTTTACACACCATAACAGAATTACCGGTACTCATGTTGTACTTTGTTTTAATTTTTACATAAACTGTGAAGATTGCACAAACGATTTTGCTCACAGAATGTTCAGAGACAAGAGGGACCTTTGTTAACTTACATGCATTCCCAATAATTCTTCAAAAACCTTCCACACGTTCTTAAAGAGTTCAAGCAAGTCCAAACACCAGTTATCATCTCGATCGCACGATGATCCAGCACACGAAGAATACAAAGAAGCAGAACAGTACAAGGTAGAGAATGTGTCTGTGACCGCCCATCTGCGTGATGAACTTTAACTTCTTCATACTGGCTTCCAACAAACTGCTTGAGGAATCAAAGTCGTTGTCCTAAAACATACCAGTGTGTGGTGTCATAATCCATTGAAACCATTCAGCCATGAAGAAGAGATACTTTTACTTGATGGTAGGTTGGGCCAAAGAAAATAAATTCTGTGTTTCGGGCAACCCGATCCTACCCAGCGAAAGCCCCACAACTCTCAAGTTTTTAGTAACTTTAGTTTTCTGTGAAATCCATACTTGTCAGATTTAAGACAATTTTCAATGTTTTTTACCAAAAAGTTTCTTTAAAAAAAAAGTTTTAAAAAACCCTCAATCCCGGCCTAACTTTATTGAGATCATTGCCTGAAACACACAATTTATTATTTTTTGGCATTATTGGATTTATAACCACGCCTACTTATGTCAAATTCTGACGAACACAGTTGACATTATATGAATGTTTTTACAAGAGATGACTGTCAAACAATCGAGTCATGGCTTTCTGAATTGCTAAACACATTGTCAATTAAATCTTGCCAAAAGGTCCATTCAAAATGGTTTTGATTTGTGCAATCTTGGCAAAACCAAAGTGCCAGTCTTATCTTAATTTGCAACAGCTGTAATTCTAAAAGCAAAATATAAACAGTTATATATAGTGGTTTTAGGTAAAGATTTAAGAGTACAATACATGTAGCGGGGAGCTGAATCATACTCATTTTGAGTTCCCCACTACTGTCCCTCTGGGTTGGTCAACATAGGAATGTTGAATATATTTTTTTCAAGTTATTAGACTTTTAGCAAATATGCAAGGGCAAACCTTTTATGTAAGATTTAAAATGATAAAATCAGTGGAATAAGAAAATTAATAGAGATAATCAAATCAAACTGATAGTTTTGTTGTTGTTGTTTTTTTTCGCCATATTTAACAGTATTTCAGTCATAAAACGCGGTCAGTTAACTACTCACACTTTTCGTGGGTAAGCTTAGTCTATCTAGTAGTTTACCAAAACCAATGAATATGTCTCTAATGTTTCATCACTCTAGGAGTCATACTTTTCGAGTTACATATGACAGAAGTCCAAAAATATCAATTTTACTAAAAAGGGCCACAACTCTGCAACAAAGGTAAAAAAAATTCAAATTTTGCAAAAAAGGGCCATACCTCTGCTCATCTACGACATATCTGCACCAAAATAATCAGGTGCACAAGCTCACATGCTGATGAATATGTTTATAACGTTTCATCACACTAGCAGTTATACTTTTCGAGTAACATGCGACACAAGCCCAAGAGTGTCCCTCTTTTTTTGCTAAAACAGGGCCACAACTCTGCTGATGTGGGGAAAAATGCACCACAATACCCAGGTGCACAAGTTCACATGCTGATATAAAATATGTTCATAAAGTTGCATCACTCTAGCAGTTATACTTTTCGAGTTATGCGCGACACAAAATTCTGAAAGCCAGACGGATGGACGGAGTCAGACAAGGGCAAATCTATATGCCCGTCCCCTCTGAAAGTGGGGGTATAAAAAATGTGCATTAAGGCATTCATCTGTGGTTTTAATAGTAGTAATACAAGTATAAGTGTTTATGTTTTGTGAAGTTCCTACCATTCCGTGCAACATTCTGTTCTGGACCCTAACTTCAACGCCAATGTCTATCGTCAACTGCAAGAAAGGTCAATATCATTTCAACAGAACACTAAAATAACTGCATGCTCATGTAAATAAATAATACAGGGGTTGCATAGAAATAGTGTTGAATATTTAAAAAGGTTAATTTTCTTCTCTGACTTCAGTACTATTTTCAAAATGTAGTAAACTCATAGCTGCTAAATTATCCAAATTATGTAACATAAATCAATTGTTACATAAAATCTTGCTTGTTTGCAAAGTACAGTTAATGAAAACAGAAGAAATTAATTCATTCATGATCATCAATGTTTATTTAAGTGACAACAGCATTTACCACAATTTTTTTGACTTTCCAATTTTTTATTTTATTGTTTCGTTATATATGAGTGTTGCAAAAAAAAAATCCTATGTGCAGACTCATAGATCTCCAAGGTAATAAATCCTATCAATTTCACAGTGCTTGAAAGCAGCTCTTCTTCATTTTGCATATAATTAATACAAATAGTTTTTACTTATCTGACTGATAGCTCTGTAGAAAACTGTCTTAATAAATCATAATAGTTTTACTGTATAAACATAAATATTCTTCATTTATTTCATAATGTTATAGCTGTTGTAAAAGGGTTATGTCCCTTTAAGTATCTTATCAATTTCAGAGCCTTTCACTTTGCTGAAAGCAAATCAAAATAGAGTTATACTGTATATGGTTAATAGCCTACATTTACTGAGTAATATTACAATAGACGCTTCCACAAATGTCAATTATATTCCAATTTATCTGCAATATTTTCCAATCATCCCACTATATATCGCATGCTTAGCGGTTAAAATATTTCATACAAGAGCACGTACAAAATGTTTGTGATATTCAAATTAACATTTGGTACTGTTTGAGAATTTCGATGAATGGAAATTAATCGATTAACAATAGCTGGGGAGGAGTTTAAACTATTCATGGCAAAACCCGGATTGGTCTATTGAGTATTGTGTAAGGTTACAATGTATGTCCTATTAAGTATTCCACCAATTTCAATGCCTTCACTTTGCTAGACGGCAAATCATAATAGTTTGACTGTATATATTTAATAATTCTACATTCATTTCTCATTACACTTTAAAAAATGACCCTTTAACATCTTACCGATTTTAAAGTAAATTATAGTAGTTTTACTGTAAATGCTTAGGCCAAAAAAATTGTGCGTTTCGGGCAACGGTCTCAATCAAGTTAGGTAGGGTCGGGATTGAGTTTTATTTGTAACTTTTTTTTAAAAGACACATTTTGGTAAAAAAACATTCTACAAATTATCTAAAACCTGACTACAACAGATTTACGGTACAACGGTCTATGATGCACAGTAGAGGTCAATATGCATAGTCAACACATAATTACCGATTTCAGTGCCTTCACTTTGCTTGAGATCTGCTCTTCCTTCAGGTCATTCTCCTGCTCCAGCATCTCATACGTGGGCTGATATGTCTGGCTTCCACCTGCGTACCCATAGCCCGGGGCTGAAATACACACACCGTTAGTTATCAAACACGCTGTATTTTATGCTTCAATATCTAGCATTGGGATTTTGAACAAATTAATGACATCAAAAGCTAGGCTAAGGCATGATCTACCAAATATGGTCTTCAAAAAGATAAATTACTTTTCTAAAGTACTTTTATGTTGTACATGTACAATGCATTGTAATGGACTTCTATAAACACTCGAAGTTTCAAACAATTATTTACGGGTACTCTATTTAAAAGCATTGCCGTAAGGGTCTAAATTTTTGATAAACTTGCAACTGGTGATGCAAAAACCTCTTTGACGCCTACTCAGATAAACCAATGCGTTATGCATACCCATTGAAACACTGTGCACGTGAGAACATATTACAACAAAGGCATTATTTACGTTTATATTTGATAATTACAAGTAAACAATCATGTAATCAGGTATCAAATTTAAAATAAATTAATCCATAGGAAGCATATATAAATATATAAATTTTCAAAACACTTTTTACTTGAGCTTGGAACATAATTATTATAATGAATATAAGAATATGACATGTGAGTGTGACATTAAAACTATGACAAGGGAACCATGATGACCTGAGATTGCTCACCTGATCAAGCTCTCCAAACAGACACAAGTGGACAATCTTCACTTTTGTATTGATTTCAACTTGGAAACACTAGTACTATAGCCCATTTTCCATCTCAAAAGAATATTATTTTCTATTCTTTAATTTTGTAAAAGGCATTTTTTTTTCGAAGTAAAACAAATACTCTTATACACAATTTGAGAATGAGCTTTTCCCAGCAAACATGACTGAATCAGTAAATGAACGTACAGGAAATACAGTAAATTAAGAAATGTCAATAGAATCTTCACATGTACAATCAGATCGTGGATCCACTTATCTATGGGACCTGTAAAATGATGATACTCGAACTGAAAACAATCTTGTGCATAAAAGTTTATTAAAAGTGTGGCAATTCTGTAAAATATTCAAACAATACCTTCTATAGTTTATACTGTAAATATGTATCAATTAACTGTAAACATTAAAATTTGTTTCTAAGATATAACATAATATAAATTGTAAATATGATTAAAGGAATGTTATTAGTAAAACATAAACATGATTTATATAGAATAACATAAAACAACATACAAAATGTACATGTAACACAATGTATACAGTTAACAGATGAATGCTTATACACTCGATTATATCAAAGAAGATCAATTATATCTATGTAAAAGAGCATTAACAAGAGCTGTCAGAGGACAGCACCCTCGACTATTCAAAGTATTTCAGTTGGTACATATTTTGGATAGTGGAAGGGGCATAAATTTGTTAAAATATAAACTTTTCAGTGAAGCCTTGTATAGTTTATAATTTTTGGAACAAAAAGGGGCATACATTTGTTAAAATACAAAACTTTTCAGTGAAGCCTTGTATAGTTTATAATTTTTGGAACAAAAACTTTAACCACAAAGTCTATGTAAAAAGTGGGCTAACTCTATCAAAGTACAAAACAGATTTATGGGTAATGTTGCCCCTGATACTAGAGTTGATGACAAAGGTTAGTTCCAAATTTAAAGTGAACAACTTATGTTGTTTTGAAGTTACCAAACTTTTGAATATACATGTAAACTTTACCAGAAAACCTACGTGAAAAAGGGGCATAACTCAGTCAAAATACAAAACAGAGTTATCGGTAATGTTGCCCCTGATACTAGAGTTGATGACAAAGGTTAGTTCCAAGTTTCAAGTGAATAACTTATGTAGTTTCGAAGTTACAAAACTTTTGAATATAAACTTTACCAGAAAACCTACGTGAAAAAGTGGCATAACTCTGTCAAAATACAAAACCGAGTTATGGGTAATGTTGCCCCTGATACTAGAGTTGATGTCAAAGGTTAGTTCCAAGTTTCAAGTGAATAACTTATGTAGTTTTGAAGTTACCAAACTTTTGAAAATAAACTTTAACAGAAAATCTAAGTGAAAAGGGGGCATAACTCTGTCAAAATAAAAAAAAGAGTTATGGGTAATGTTGCCCTTGATACTAGAGTTGATGACAAAGGTTAGTTCAAAGTTTCAAGTGAATAACTTATGTAGTTTTGAAGCTGCAAAACTTTTGAATATTAACTTTAACTCTAAAATCTATGTGAAAAGGGGCTTAAATCTGTCAAAATACAAAAAAGAGTTATGGGGAATGTTAACCCTGATACTGGAGTTGATGACAAAGGTATATTCCAAATTTCAAGTGAATAGCTTTTGTAGTATTGAAGTTACAAAACTTTTAAATATAAACTTTAACCAGAAAATCTATGTGAAAAAGGGGCATAACTCTGTCAAAATACAAAACAGGGTTATAGAGAATGTTGCCTTTGATACTGGAGTTGATGACAAAGGTTAGTTCCAAGTTTCAAGTGAATAACTTATGTAGTTTTAAATATAAACTTTAACGGAAAATCTAAGTGAAAAAGGGGCATAACTGTCAAAATACAAAACAGAGTTATGGGAAATGTTGCTCCCGACACTGGAGTTGATGAGAAAGGTATATTCCAAGTTTCAAGTGAATAACTTATGTAGTTTTGAAGTTACAAGACTTTTGAATAAAAACTTTGACCAAATTCAGACACGGACGCCGGGGGTAGTAGGAAAGCTCACCTATTCTTCGAACAGTCGAGCTAAAAATGTAAGAATGAACATGTGATACATTTGTAAGTGCATCATACTGTTTACAGTATGTACACAAATGTAGATGCATGTACATGTAAAAAGATATATCCATTATTCTATTTTTGTCTATGTATAATGAACCAAAAAGACCTTACTTGTTGGCCACTGAAACAAAGACCTAAATTGGCATGCTTGAATAATGTTATTGTTAAGGAAAATATGAATGCACTGATCAACAAACAACAATTATTTACTGACAGCAACAACTTTCGAACTTCATGCCTCCTTTTTGAAATCATTAACAATTTCAATCACAAATTCTGGGCTAACATTTTTTTCACTGGTCATATCAGATTCAGGTTTAACCTCTGCTCCATTGTTGTCATCATCTGGCAAAGTCCATGTCCTTTCAGGCCTAAAAAAGTTGCCTGTTTTGCAGTCCGTTTTTCTCCTGACATGGTACTTTAAAATATCTGACCTAGCGAAGCATTCCCCACAACGATTGCACGAGTAGGGCATTTCTCCTGTGTGAACCCTCTTATGGGTAACCATGGTACTCTTAGAGTTGAACCTTCGATGACAAATGTCACACGAAAAAGGTCGTTCTTGTGTATGACTAAGCATGTGCTGATCCAGTGTACCCTTGCGTTTAAAGCTACTCCCACAGGTGGGACACAAGAATGGTTTAACATCGGAATGAGTAAGAAGATGCTGCTTTAAAGTTGTGTCAGTGAAGTATCTATTGTTGCATATTCCACAGGCATAAGGGCGATGGCCAGTGTGCGAGTTAATGTGTCGCTGTAGCAGATATTTTTCGTTGAAGCCTTTCTTACATAAATCACACAAATAACGACGAGCACTACTTGGTTCGTGGATTTTCTGGTGTTTCAATAAATGATCTTTTCTGTTAAAAGTCTTATCACAGGTGGGACATTTGTGGCCATGGGTTTCATGTATAAAGTTATGTCTTTTCAACTTGGAAGATGATTTGAAAATTTTACCACAAACACCACATTCATACTGCAATGCTGGTGGTTCTTTACGATGGATATTCCTAAAGTGACGATTATGAATACGCAAGTCAGTAAAAACCATTCCACATTCAATACAACGGCACTGATTCATCTTGACTTGGTATTTAGCATCCATAAAAGTTTTATCATCCTTTATTTTCATTAGAGCATTCTCATGTATCTGGCCGACATGACTTCTTTGCGTTTTATTGCTGGTAGATCTGTTTTTACCCATTTCCAAAGTGGCAAAATGTTTTCAAGAGAATAAACACACTTCCAGAATATTTATCTCCCCTGGCGGCTATTGCTTCTGTAGTTTTCACCAACTGACAACAGGATCCAGAACATTTTAACCACATCTTGTCTGTATAACCTAAGTTAACAAAGAAATATCTGGTGTTGGTATACTATACTAATTACTACAGAGTGAGAGAATTTGTAATACTTCATAAATTAAAAAATTTATGTTACTAGGTAGAGTTTAATGTGACACATATTATGATTTTATCAGGTTAATAATTGTATAAGTTCTATAGGTATTTCACACTTTCAAGGGACCTGTTCACAGATTGAGGAATTGACAATTTTTCAACTTTTTGTCACCCATTCCAAAAATAAAAGAACAGTGTATATGAGGGAGCAAAATAGCACTACGGATCTAGAAATATACTGTAACAAGAGGGCCATGATGGCCCTAGGTCGATCACCTGAGTTTAAGGCATCATAATGGCTAATACCAAGAGGGCAAAATGGCACTAAACCCCTTATCTGAGTATAAAAATCTGGGCCTTACAGGTTCAGAAGTTTTTTTTAGTCTATATAAACCATGTGACCCACAGGGCGTGGCCACTTTCTACCTTAGGGGCATAATTTGAAAAATATTCGTAGTGGACCACTATTCAATGTTACATACCAAATATGAAACCACTGGGCCTTGCGGTTCCAGAGGAGATTTTTAAAGTCATTTTGCTATTTAAATGTATATAAACCATGTGACCCCCAGGGGCATCATTGGAACAATCTTTGTAGAGGAACACCCCACAATGTTTCACGCAAAATATAAAACCTCTGGGCCTTACAGTTTCAACAAGGAAGATTATTAAGGCCCACTTGCCATACAAGTCTATATAAACCGTGTGACCCCCGGGTCATGGCCATTTTTTACCCCAGGGGCATACTTTGAACAATCTTTGTAGAGGACTACTATACAATGTTACATATCAAATACGAAAACACTCCGGTTTCAGAGGAGATTTTAAAGTCATTTTGCTATTAAGTCTATATAAACAGAGTGACCCCCAGGGCAGGGCCAGTTTTGACCCCAGGGACATCATTTGAACAATCTTTGTAGAGGACAACTATACAATGTTACATACCAAATACAAAACCTCTGGTCCTAGCAGTTTCAGGAGATTTTTTAAAGTCATTTTGCTATTTAAACTTTTAAGTCTTGATAAACAATGTGACACCTGGGGTGTGCCCAATTTTGACCCCAGGGGCATCATTTGAACAATCTTTGTAGAGGACCACCATACAATGTTACATAAAAATTATGAAACCCCCGGGCCTTACAGTTTCAGAGGAGAAGATTTTTAAAGTCATTTTGTTATTTAAGTCTATATAAATCATGTGACCCCCGGGGTAACCCAGTTTGATCCCAGTGGCATCATTTGAACAATATTTGTAGAGTACCACTATACAATGTTACATACCATATATGAAACCTCTGGGCCTTGCAGTTTCAGAGGAGAAGATTTTTAAAGTCATTTTGCTATTTAAGTCTATATAAACCATGTGACCCCCGGGGTCTGCACAGTTTTTACCACAGGGGCATAATTTTAACAATCTTTGTAGAGGACCACTACCGTAAATACTCAGTCATAAGTCGAGATTTTAAGCCTCTAAAATCGTAGTTATAAAGTACATTCGACTTATGAGGCAGTTCACAAAAAATCTTAGCATATTATATTGAAATATTTGTCAAATGCATATTATTTTTTACCTGCATATTTGCTAATCCACACACTATAATCCATTCATAATTATCACAGTTTGCCCTTTCTATTAATTAGCGACAATTAAGACAAAATGCATATCTGTTTCATTATTAAATAAGATTCAAACTGCGAATGAAACTATCGTTTTTATTTTAATTGCCTTCCCCACTTTAGGCCCCAGCTAAACCGTCAGCCACCAATAAAAATCAATAAACCTGCAGACCAAACCCATGATTTTCCTGTATAACATATTGCTAATTAAACTGGCTGGACCGGCTGTTTGTCTGCATCAAGACCTGTCATAGAGGATTAGGCAGTGATTTCTTCACCTTCAAGGCATTTACTGCAGACTGTACCGTATATACCTATTTATTAGGGCATACTCTGGCCAATTTTCAGATGATGTTTTATGATCATTCTAACTCGATTTTATGGAATGGTTATTATTAGAAATACGTTTCTGGAATGAATTTTAACTTCTTGACTTATGAGACATCTAGACTTATGACTGCGTATTTACGGTATACAATGTAACATACCAAATATCAAACCTCTAGGCCTTTAGATTTTAGAGGAGATTTTTAAAGTCATTTTGCTATTTAAGCCAATATAAACCATGTGACCTCAGGGGTGTGGCCAGTTTTTACCCCAGGGTCATTATTTGAACAATCTTTGTAGTGAGCCACTATACAATGTTACATACCAAATATAAAAATTCTGGGCCTTGCAGTTTTAAAGGAGAAGATTTTAAGTCATTTTGCTATTTAAGTCTATATAAACCATGTGACCCCCGGGGTGTGGCCAGTTTTGACCCCAGGGGCATCATTTGAACAATCTCTGTAGAGGACCACTATAAAATGTTACATACCAAATATGAAACCTCTAGGCCTTGCGGTTTCAGAGGAGAAGATTTTTAAAGTCATTTTGCTATTTAAGTCTATATAAACCATGTGACCCCGGGGCGTGGCCAGTTTTAACCCCAGGGGCATTATTTGAACAATCTTTGTAGAGGACCACTATACAATGTTACATACCAAATATGAAACCTCTAGACCTTGCTGTTTCAGAGGAGATGATTTTTGAAGTCATTTTGCTATACAAGTCTATATAAACCATGTGACCCCCGGGGCGTGGCCAGTTCTGACCCCAGGGGCATCATTTGAACAATCTTTGTAGAGGACCACTAGAGGATGTCACATATCAAATATGAAAGCTGTGAGCCTTACGGTTTCATAGGAGAAGATTTTAAAGTTTTCACTTTTTAAATCTATTTTTAGCTCTGGTGACATACATATGCAGCGGACCGGAAAGATTTGAACAACTTTGAAATATGTCCACCCAAGGATCATTCCTGTGAAGTTTGGTGAAAATCTGCCAAGCGGTTTAGGAGATGTTGTTTAAATGAAAAATTGACGACGCACACATGCACGCACGCACAACGGAAAACGGGCGATCACAAAAGCTCACCATGAGCACTTTGTGCTCAGGTGAGCTAAAAAACATTGCGTTTATGAGTAATCATCAGTTGAAATTGATAAAATTATAACGCTTTTGTAACGCTAAACGATGGAATATTTTGGAGTGTTTCTGTTTTTTTCGTTGAAACTGTTGACATCACTTGGAATACTTACATAAAGTAAATAATGCATGGTGATATATAGAAGTGGTGAAGACGTTAGCCTTTTAATCCGGAGGTCCCGGGTTCGAACCCCGGTATGAACCAATTTTTTTTTATTTTCTTTATTTTTCTAAATACTTTTCTTCTTATTATACTTGAGCTTTTTAGTTCCGATGCTTACATCTGTTAAGACATTTTATGGCATACTTCAAAAAGTGCGAAAATCTGTGAACAAGTCCCTTGAAGCAAAATACTCTTTTTTTAGCAAGTAACACCAGATATTGGATGGATCACAGTTGTATTGCATTTAGTTCTTTTTTTATTTTTTGGGTTGAAAGCAATTGCCTTTTTCCACTGCATTTAAAATTCTGCAGTTGCAGACTGAAGAAAGACAGCACTATACATTCAATGTTGACGAATTCACACAGGTACTGCATGGTCCATGTATAATCATATCAAAATATTAATATTTGAATACATTACAAGTACATAAATTATAACACATACTGTATATTTTATTTACACTAAATTAATGAAACACATGCCTAGTTGAATGCAAGCATGCAAATGCTTCACGTGAAGTTGGATGAATCATGAAATAACCATAAATATCTAAAAAAGTTCATTTCATAGTCACCTCAAAATGTCTAAGACTTGATATAGTTAAACAACACAACATTAAGTTGTCCTGATGATCCTCGCAGGATATATTTTTATTGTTTAAAATACTTTTTATTTGGTCAAAAGTTATCAATTAGGTCACAACATATTGTTTCACCAAAATCTCATTTTTTTCCACCATGTTAATTTTGACGTCAACAAACTTGATTGCACAAATTATATTTTGTTTGAATTAAACACAAATGATGTGTATATTGGGTATAATTTTCACATAAAGTCATCATCTTTAAATCCTATTTTTCTTTCAAAATAATTTACAGCCAATTTTTTATATATCTGAATACAGTGAGCCATTACAGTTTAATCAAATATTTAAATGCATCAAAGATTTGAAGCATTTTAACTGACCATCGCCTATCCATTTCAAACAAAAAAGATGCCAAACTGAATGTAAATTTATTGATAGCATAACTTAAAGCGGTCGTTAATGTGAGTCAATGTATTTTGATGGAAAAAAAACCTGACAAAGGTATTCTATTGAATAAGTGGAGTTTGCCTGACCACAGCATTAAAATGAATCCAGGACCATTCGCCCCAAATCACGTTTCGCCCTGGGACCATTCGCCCCAAATCACGTTTCGCCCTGGGACCATTCGCCCCAAATCACGTTTCGCCCTGGGACCATTTGCGCCAAAATAGGTTTCGCCCGGAGATGTTTGGCCCAGAATATTTCAGCGATTGGGTATCACAATTTGCAATAATGTGAATCAATAATGTGAATTGAATTAAACTAAATGTGGTAATATGACATGCCAATTTCACTTTATTTTAATGAGCAGTATCCAGTAAAAACTTGCATATATATTGTATTGAAAAATGAGGAAGAAAAACAGACATTTATTCATTTATCTTTATCAGCGCATTTAACAAATGTAACAAAGCTAAATATGATAATACATGCATATATATTAATGTAACATTTTGTAAATAAACATAAATCCGAAAACCAAATCAGGCTTTATTTATGTTTATTTAAGTATAGGAATATGATAACACCTGCCTATTATGTTAAGTTAATCTTTTTGCGAAGTACAGTTTAGAAAAAAAAGAGTGCTGTCTCATAATTAACACATAACTCACAATTATCTGCTCGGTTAGTTTAAACAGATCAGGTTGCAAGAACACAAAGAGGGGTGACTTTCTCAGTTTTACAAGTGACACATAATACACTACCACCCCTCAAATAGATGTTGTGGCACAGTGTTGTACAAACATCCTGCTGTGACATGGTGCACATACTAGCCCCATTGTTGTTTATTCCCAATAATTAGGGCGAAACGTCCCAGCGCGAAAAGTCCCATGGCAAAACATGTTTCGAGGCGAATGGTCCTGTTACCCATTACAACTGTGATTTTGTGAATCAAACTCTGTGGATGTAGAAATCGACATGGTCAAAAATATGTTGACTCTGGTGGAAAATTTCACTTTGAGAGACTATAGATTTTTTAGAACAACTGACAGTTGAACTGTTGTTATTGGCATAGTGTAAAACCCGGAAATTATTGGAAAACCCAGAAATTTTATTCGGAATTCCAGGAAAAGATAAAATGAGTTGCAAATGTCATAATTTTCATCCGACCTGTAAAAAAATAGTATGATTGTAAAGAAGACCTTTCAACCTTTATGGAATTATAAAAAAATATAACATTACTGCAATATTCAGTCCCGTTAAGGGTTCCAAAGTTAGAGGATCTTTTTAGATCTCACGACCAAACTTTCGTAAAATCTATTTTCTGGAAATGAAAAGAATGTTTATATCAACAGTATTTTCCAACCGATCTTTATAAAAAGTGTATTGTCATGAGGAAGATATTCCCACGTATTGAAAAATGCTAAATCTTAAGTAATTAATCCAATATTTAGTTCTTATTAAATAGGGGAAATTGTGTCCGTCTTCACAGCAAAACTGCAAAGTTTCGTCAATTACGGAATCATCAAAAATGGTTATAAAAACATTATTTTTCGACCAACCTTTGTAAAACTTGCATCATTATTAAGAAAACCTTCAGACGTTTCAAAAAATGTAAAAATATTTTTGTTATGTTGAGAAATTGTATCAATTCTGAATTGCGTAGTCCGCAACATTCTTTTTTTACATTTTTCACGACAAGCTATAAATCTAACTATTCAAATGTTAAAGGTTCTTTAATTTTCAAAAGCAGGATTCATCAAACCCTTGTTATAAAACAAGTGTATTTCACAACAGAAATTACGTGAATAATCAAAATGTGAACCTTTATCATGAGTCTATATTTTTATCACTCATTTAATTACGTTAGTTTTCTAATGATTACTAAGTAATTTCATAGTTGAATGCTTAATTTCTTGATTAATAGTTATGGTAATTTGTTAGCTAATTTTTTAGCTGCACAATTTTTAGATAATTTTGTTTGTCTTAATGGAAACCATTTAGCACCTGAAAGTGTGAGATGAAGCGACTTTAATCATGTCACCTCAAATCCATTCTGTGACTTAATAATTGCCTTTAATCTGCATCGTCTGATACCCACGTTCGACCCATTCAGCTCCTCTCCATTCATCTAATGCTAGAGTGTAGCGGAATGATTAGTCGTGAGTATCCGACAATGTTAATCTGTTGATGTTTCGTGAAGTGCGAAAACTGAAATGATGCCGCTTTGTAATTAATACGTTGTTTGTTCTGATACATTGGGTAATTTTTCAACAATAAAAAAAGAAAGGATCATGTTTATGAAAAACAGTAAATCACGGAGGCAATATATAAAGCTGTATTATAACGATTCTCGCACTTAACAGTAAAAAAATTAGTCCAGGCTCTTTGTATTGTATGTGTTGTATTGTATGTGTGTGAATTGTTGAACAATTTGGATACTAATAATATATTTCATTTTGATATTGCAAGTGTTTGATCTGTGCAGTTTTAATTAAAATTGGTTGTGTGTTATATATGTGCGTTTGTGCTTATAACATAAACTATGGCATTAGTAGTGGGACATAGCCAGACAAAATACTTGTCGGACTATTTGTGTAATGGTTCCTATTCAGTGTTTTCGTATTCTGGATATAGAGCATCCCAGTTCTTGTCAGAAGGAGTGATTTGTGAAGTTGCTCCATACTTTTCGGTAAATACATAATTTCTTCTTAGGTAGGATTTGGTAAATAGAATAGTAATGCATTTATGTAAAGCCCAGCTCGATAGGTCTGACATGCACAATATACATTTAAAACAATATTTACCTAAGATATTATGAACACTTGTTGCTTTTCAATTATAAATATTCATCAAAAGTGAAATTATTGATCTTAGACTAGTTTTTATAAGCGGCGCAACTCTGCCATTATCAAAGGATATAATGCGACACGCGCCCTTCCGATGTGCCGATTACATGGCCCCTGCTACTGTTAATTGATTGTCCATGATGCATGCTGATAAAATCTGTAGTTATCTCATTTATCTAGATATAACAATGTATTATATATAATAACTATCCCCATTTAATCTGTGTATATGTTCTTATACACCTTTTCCATGTATATTAGTGAATTTTAGGGACTCGTATGTTATAGTTTATTTTGCATACATCGTTATATCTATGTTTGTTACCCAATTAGTATTTTTTCATTTCAGCCAGGGTTCATGCTGGCGATCGCCACAGTCGCCAAATGCGACAATATCGCAAAAGTGGCGACAAATTTTCAAGCTTGGCGATTTTTCTCTGTTTTACTTATTTACTATTTACTATTGAAATGACCTAAGCGACATTTTAGCCTAAGTGGTCTTGCTCACTTGGTTAACCTCAACAGTTATCGTGCATGGATTTTTAGTGATGCCAGCACAATGATTGAATTAACTGAAGCGTGAAAGTGAATGCATATCGATAAGGTGATAACATGCGACTGATTATATGGCCCAAGGCAATTAGATTGGCATTTTAATTGCTTGTAGAACAAACAGGTTTTTCTTAAGTCGTCAATACCGGCAATTACCGTAATAGAAGTGTGCCATGTTTGAAACAGATTAAGGATGAGATCTAACGATAATTAGAAATCAAAACATAGTAAGTATGCAGTGTTTTCAACATGTTGACGTTCATGATTAAATAAACAAAAGTCAGTAATTAAACTGTTTGTTACGACAATCGGTATGAAATGTTGAATTTGAAAATTCACTTGTCAAAATGGCCAGTTCAGAGGTAAATACTCGACCAGCACCACTGTTTGAAGTATCTTAAATTTGGGAATTCTTACATTAATAAAATTGAAACTATTAAAAATATTTCTCCTACTAAAATCGCAACTATCGCGTGTTGACCTAACTCTTTTGGAGGTAGTTTACATCAAAATACTTGGCTGCATTTTTTATGGAATAAATTTTCAATCTTACATGGTATTCAGATTCGTTAAAAAGCATAGCTTTTTTCCGCCTTGAAATTCTGTTAATTGATATCAGTTATACTACATGCAGACATTAAAAGCCGAACATATCAATATTTGTTTTAAATACTTTAATATGCGGTTTCTAATCAACATAAAATACGGGCATGTAAAAAGCGTGTTTTGCTACAAAAGCGCGCGAAAATTGCCGTGCACAAGGTCACGGATGCCTCATGATAAACCTGCGTGTACTGGTCACGTGCTTAATTGCAGTGTTTACGAGAACAAACTTATGTTTGACGACGTTAAATTGTGTTTTAAAATGAGGCGCTATATTATTTTATTCTTTTCCATAATTTTGATTGTCAATTTGTGAAATGGATAAGGAAATTACCCGGATAAAATAAAACGTTAAATATAATAATCAAATGTTTTAAAATGCCTGTTCACTTTTTCCGTCAACGCTAGTATTTGTTGTCAAACACGTATTTAGTTGTTAGTAAGATATAAACTCCGCCTTAAAATCGACGTATTTGATTGGCTAATGAGATTGTTGTGGGCGGGACTACACAGTTCAGTTACTTGTCAATAACACTGTTGGAAGTTAGACCTTATCGATCAATACGGCGTTAGTTTATGGCCCTGTGATTAAAGATTGGTGTAATAGATAAAGGGATTAAGGGTTGTCGCTTTGAAAATTAAAGCATGTCAGCGTTATTTAAGCATGTCGGCAAATGACTAACAGCTTTGAAGGCATGTCGGGCCCGACAAGCGAAACAGGCCTGCGGGAAACCCTGCAGCTAGCACAAATTTTTTTTTAAATACATTCTCTTAACATTAGCCCAAACGTTGCAGGAATGGTGTTAATTAACTTCAGCCAGTAACTCAGTATGGGATATGTAGTTAAAAATTAACGCGATGAGCATAAACTAATTCCAAAAAATGTAG
The DNA here is from genome assembly GCA_027627225.1 of Congeria kusceri. Classification (NCBI taxonomy): domain Eukaryota; kingdom Metazoa; phylum Mollusca; class Bivalvia; order Myida; family Dreissenidae; genus Congeria; species Congeria kusceri. The sequence goes on from CM051027.1 coordinate 55,262,122, forward strand.
TCTCAATTATGTTGGATGTCCTCGTTTCTCAACTATTATTACATACACTTTCGCAGTGTTATGCATAGCTGAATTTGTGTATACGTATATTTTGAATTGTTTACAAAAACGAGTTTTTATTTGAGTCTGACATAGAGAAATACATGATTAACTGGTTTTGCCAATATTCATTAAGGACGTTCGCGGCAGATTTTTATGTTGTAGAAAGATTTTTGGACGGGGTCTAGCGTGGGTTCAAAAAATGTATCAGCACAATAGGCGGAATCTACAAAATGACGCTGTAAGCGATAATTTGAGCCAGGAGTGTTTATACTCGTATGTGGCTACAAACAACTAACTTCAGCTAAACCCTGATTCTACAAAATAATTGTAAAATAAGCGTGTGTTTCATGAAATTTATTTTATATTGACATAATTGACTCGTTAAACAATGAAGTATCAACACAGCCAAGAAAGATCCCCTCGTCCCCATCCCCCCTCTTGTTTTTATTGCACTTTTGGCATATTAAATTTTTTCATCTCTGGAAAAAATGTATAGGCACTTAGTGCGTAAAGGAAGCTACGCCCCTGTTTGTTGACATTTGGTATTTTGCAAAAAAAAATCTTTTGCAGACAGAAACATTATTTAATGGAAAGGCGTTATGGTAAAACAAATAATATTTGCGTTAAGAAATGCATTAAAAACCTTACTCTTCTACGTAAAAACAGTAGGCCACGGGTCGCAAAAAAGACAGGACAAAAAAAGCCCCCAAAATCAGACTTTGAGATACACGCGGCCCCAGATTCAGTTTTAATGACACCATCGACAAAACACACTCTACCTACTTCAATCATATCAACACCAAATTCTAATTTTAAATCGCCGTTAAGTGAAGTAACAACTCCGCAAACTAATGAAAACATGTCAAGTCCCAAACCATTATCAAATCAAAAACGTAAGAATCTTGAACAAAAAGCTTCAACCCGCCAAAAAAAGATTTGAACAAAATCTAAGTTCTATCGCCGAAGACGTACTTCAAGAGGAATTTAACGTCAGTGATACGTCGATAATAAATAAAGTAAATGATACCGTTAATATATCCGGCTCAGATGTGGTAGGAAATATTTCAAACATTAACACAGATCTAATATTAAGTAGTGATGGCTAGCTCAATGATCAAATAATAAATGAGGCGCAAACGATACTTCATAATCAGTGTCCAAATGGTATGAAACCTACTCTATATGCACCAGCTTTTAACGACTCTCTTGGCATGTGGGACGTTTGCATGCGGTTACAACTTCAAGAAGCACCAACAGCACAAATACATTACAACGGCCATCCCCACTGGGTAACTTAGTATCAATGCGCGAAAAATGAAAATGTAATTTGGTTGGACTGTCTTAAGTCTGCAAGATCATTAAACAGCAGTATCTCCATACAGTTATCCCAAATTTATAGCAATGACACAGACAAACTAAAAGTCGAGATTCCTGAAGTACAACGCCAGGAATATTTGCATGACTATGGTGATTTTGCTATTGCAAAATTTTAAATTAGTAACTTCAGCGCAAATTTTTCGCATATTAGGTTTGATGTGACCCAAATGCACTCTAATTTGTTACAGTGTATAGTAGAAGAAATATTCACTGTTTCCCAAAATTGGAAAAATTCCAAAAATGCCTTGTAAAGATACTAAAATTCAATTAGTTAAGATATTTTGTACATGCAAACTTCCAGATATTGTTGGTGACCAAGTTAAATGTGACAATAAATGTAGTAAAATAAAATGATCAGGGATCTCACTAGGATTTTAAAATAGGAGTCCTGGGACTCCTTCTCCCTAAAAAGTAGGAGTCCCAAATAGAAAAAATTGTAAAAGTTAAGTATGTGACACGCGAGAGTGAATGAAATTTTTACAATTTCTAAATTTATACAATATATGTCAGTTATAAATAAAATAATAATCATGATAATAATAATAATGTTATTTTTATTATCGTTATTATTTGGTTATGTAATTAAAACTATATTTGTGCATCAATTATTAATTTTAAAACAGTTAAATTGGCGAGTAGTATCCATGATTTTTTAGTAGTTTTTCTTTATTTTCAATCACGTAAGTAATACTTTTAAAGAAAAGCTTGTTGCAGTACAAAGTTCGGCTCCTTCTGTTTACAAGGTTGTAAATATCTTGTCATGACGTCATATGATTTTTTCCATATAAGGGGCTCCAAAGGGGTAATCAATAAGCATTACTTGAAGCAATAAAACTAGTAGTATCCGTGATCTTTGTTTCAGTTGAAAATGCGAATTTTGTGGTACACACTCAAGATTTTAATTGCTCTATACTGTTCTACATTATATTACCTACATCATAATGATGTAATATTATTAAATTCTATGACAGATTAGCGGTGATAATGCGATTACTAACATAAGTGGATGCCGGCAAATGGTCTTTTGATGACCCCTTTGGCGCCCCATAAAAATTTGCTGATGGTAAACGGGCGATAACCATGTTATTATCGAAGTAGACATCCCTCCTGCATTGAAATATTGTCAAAATCATCCCGAAACTAGCCGTATAATTGAGTCAACATTTTAAAATTGCAATATATGCTTTTAGTAAACATTTTGCAATTGCAATTCATCTTTCTTTTTAGAAAATCTATTTCACGAAAAATGTGTGTTGAATATATGGATGGTGGTGTTTGATTACTAAAATTTCTGCTTTATGTGAATAACCAAGCTATCACCCGTGATAAACCGAAAACAGGGAAAAGCAAGATAAAAATAGGAGTTCAATTATATATTTATGCGCATGCGCAAAGACGTGCGCGTGAATGACCCGCGAGGAGTTAAGCTGTTTTGAGAATTTTTTTTAACAAAAATGTAAATATCTTGAAAAATATGAAGTTTTGCAGACTTCAACTTATTCTGCATTTGGAACAGTTGCTAGGTGATGTGTGTAAAAACAGCATGCAATGCTGGAGAGCTTTTACACCTTTTAATATACAAATCACGGATACTGTTAGTTCACGGATACTACTCGCCAACCAGTAAACTTGTTGACTGATTTGTTATGTGTAGGCCTAGTAAAAAATTATGATGCTGTGATTACAGTACAACAGACAGGTACCAAAGCATAAGTTACTGTCAAGTAGAGCAATTGTGAAACAGGTTAACAAGACAAAAATGTAAAAAATGAGCAATTATTGTTGATATTAAACACCAAAATATGTATTTGCATGTGTTTTACAAATGTTTGTGATATGAACAGTCGGCAACGAAAATTTTCGTGAGGTCGCGAAAATATATTATTAAACTATGCTTTTATATTCCTGTCAAAATTCAGCCCTCGATTTTCCTATAAAATTTCTGTCAAAACAAAATCTCCCATCACCGTATTACTGAGATTTAGTTGTTATTCATGAAATTTGCTTGGCATTTACTCATTTTAACAATGCTGTTTGTTTTAAGTTGTCAACTATGTTCAAATTGTTCTTAATTGAGGACGCCTTTTGTCACATTTCGGCGATTTAGCACATTCTCATTGACTTGTAAGTCTTGTTGATTAAAGCACATCAATGATTGATAAATGTAATTTACCAATGAAAATTAACAGTAACTGTCTAGAATGGTGTAGGCGGAGCTAAGGCACAAAGACTTTGACAGCTGCAGAGTGTACTGGGGCCAATATTGATTTTTATCGCGACTACTGCCGAGTTTACTGCAGGCACTCATGTATCCTCGCAAACTCCTGGCAGCGGTTACCTCCCCTATCGGTTAACGGTAACCACTGCAATCACAAGTAAAATCCTACCAAATCTGGAGGATTACGTATTTGTAACTTTTACTTATTGAATGCAACTCAGTGCAATTTTCCACATAATTGGACTTTTTATATATTGTTTGCAGTCAATAATGAAAACCGAGAAAGAAAATTATTAAACCCATAAATAATATCTTGAAGATTTAAATCGATCATCATCACGTGGTTTGTAATGACGGCAGGGATTTGATTAGAGCTATGCTCGATACCAGTCAAATCTCTGCGCGGAGGTTGGTATCCTCGATTGCCGTAAATTCGCGACCCTAACATTTAATGTCAATAATCAAATTATTTCAACAATTTTAACATAATATTTAGAACAAATATTTGAAAATAAATACATATACAGCTGTTTTTTAAACTTATTTATCCAAAACAACGTTTAAAACTTCTAGCAGGTCAACATTTGTTTACGTGTCAAGCAGTCGCCATCTTATCTAACTATCATTGATTCGCGGATATGACGTCATCCCATCATTCCTAGAAAATAATCTTCAATTAGGCCGCATGTACAACAAGTTTTGGATTATCGTATTAAAAAGTTAATTTTATTTTTAAAAAAGAAATCTGAAATGTAATTCTTCCTTATCACAAAAGCACAATTAAGTAATACTATACCAGTGGGAAAAATTGTTTTAGGTAAATGGATTATTTCTTTTAAGGTGGCTTATAGAATCTAAAATACAGGATGATTAAGTTTAAGCAAGAAAAACATAACTAATTACTGTTTTCATTTTGTTTTCAGTATATTATTGTAGGGTGTGTTTTTAATTTGTAGGTGAATAGAGCCTGTACAATTTTCTAAATGCCTCTTGTGTAACCATAATACTATGAAAAAGGCTAAAATTCACTTAAAATTAAGGTACTGAAAAGCACACAAAAAACTTAGCTCGGCCTTAGTTACGACACACTGCAAAATCATGTCCCATATATGGAAGTTCTACTACAACATCGGACGAAAACAACTATTTCTGGTTTGTATTTTTATTGAAAAACACAAAATGTAACTTCCTGGTGTTTTGGGAATAAGAAAACATGGTGTTTTTATATCAGGTATCATGTCCAATGCTTTTGTCTGTTTAAAATGCAGTATCTTCACACAATATTCGGTCACATGATCCATTGGACATGAATAAAGAAATTCCCGCGGCCACGTATGCGCATGCGCAATTGCCGTAGACGATCACGTGACAATAACAACATCCGCGAATCAATGGTAGTCGCAAATTTAGGTGAGTTGACGATATGTGTTAAATAGCACGGTATACGCAGTAAGCGAAAAAGCATACGTCCCAAGGACTCTTTGCATGGATTTGACAAAATATGCGTCCAAATACGCTTGATTTTGCGTTTCCGAGATCCCTGATGATACCACAAAAGATGCGTGAAAATTATGTTGAAACAGTCAATGGGCAAAAATGGCTGTGCCATAATTGTGCATGGTAGATGTATACCATACCTGTTATACTCGTTGTATAAATAGAAAGACAAATTATTATTTTGTATTATCACGTGTAAAAACTGATTTCTTTGTTTACTATGTAAATAATACTATGTCAAATATGTTTCTATAATTGCGAATAAGTGTGTACTGCAGTAGTTTAAAGACAGCGGTGAGTGTTCGCAATTCCGAAATAAAAGTCGATATTCATAAGGTAATTTCTCAATCAAATACAAATAAATTAGCCAAGCTTTATATATCGAGAAAGGCCCTAATTCCGAGTGGGACCATATTCCGATGATCCATTGTTTTAAATAATCAGTGCACTTCTGGGTAGGAATATTTAGTTATTTTGTTGAAATTGATTTAAAAACATGAATGACAGAAAAAAAATTATCAAAAAATATTTATTTCGAGTGATTTTTCATGAAATATATAAAACAACCACACTTTCTGTTATTTTTCACAAGGTGTCTACTATTGTGTCAAAGATTCTGTAAAAGTACATAAGAAACCTCTAGTTAATTTTGTCTGCAATGTTGACAATTGATGAATGGACAACATAAAAGGTGAAGTAATGTTGAAAAACAAAGCAAAACAAGTATATTTCATGTTGTTTCATTGTGTCATCGGAATTTGGAACAAATTCAAGATGGCGGATTTATGGTACTGGCAAATGGATTTTCCATTTGTTGGACATATGTTTATGTGACAAAAGTGCAAATAATTTGTTGTAGTTGATAGATAAATGATTATTTTTTCAATATTAGTAGATATTTTGATTTTTTAAAGTTTACTGAATATCTTTGAATTGATCAGCTTCTTATGTCATCGGAATATGGACACTCCAGGATATGTATTTAAAGCCTATTAGTTAAAGATTACATTAAGCAAAATATATTCGATGTCGGACAAAAAAGATAGTTTTGTAGCGCATTATATAATTTCCGGAAATTCATTGTTATCTCCCGATTTACGATATCTCACTAAAAAATCACAATATTCAAACGCAAATATCTCAAAGAAATATAAAATAAGACGACAATATTAATATATCATAAAAGGCCCTAATTCCGAGTGGGTCCATATTCCAATGATCCATTGTTTAAAATAATAAGTGCACTTCTGGGTAGGATTATTTATTTATTTTGTTGGAATTGACTTAAAAACATGCAAGACAGAAACAAAATATATACATTTATTAAAGGGACTTGTTCACAGATTTTCGTATTTTTGAAAAATGTCATTAAATGAATTTACTTACAAAACTGTCATATCTGGAAAAGTTTTAAATAATTATAATAACAAGGAAAAAGATAAAAATAAAAAATGTGCCTGCCCTGGGGTTCGAACCCGGGACCCCTAGAAGCAAAATCTAACGCGCTACCACTACACCACGCAGGCTTTTGATTTTGGATGGCAGTTTAAACGCTATGTCGGTAATACACGTTTTTGCTAAATTATCTATGAAAAGCGTTACAAACGCTTTATTATTTTTCCAATTTCGATTGATGATTATAAATAAACGAACATATCTTTTTAACATTTTTCTTAGTCAGGAGTGTTATTTTGCTTGTGTGAATATAATGCACACATTCTTTTTTGAATCTATGACAATTTTTTTGAAAATTGTCATTTTGCCAAACTGTGAACAAGTCCCTTTAAGCCTGATTTTCATGAAATATAAAAAACAACCACATTTTCTTTTATTTTTCACACGGTATCTACTATTGTGTCAAAGATTCTGAAAAAGTACATAAGAAACCTATAGTTGAATTGTCTACAATGTTGACAATTGATGAATGGATAACATAAAGATGAAGTAATGTTGAAAAACAAAGCAAAACAAGTATATTTGTAACAATGTTGTAATTTGAAACAAATTCAAGATGGCGGATATATGGTACTGGCAAGCGTATTTTTCATTTGTTGGTCATGTTTGTGTGACAAAAGTGCTAATTATTTGTTGTAGTTGATAGATAAATGATTATTTTTTCAATATTACTAGGTATTTTGATTAGTTAAAGTTCGCTGAATATCTTTGAATTTATCAGTTTCTTAGTTATGTCATCGGAATATGGACACACGGTGATATATTCTTTAAGCCAGTTGTCTTAAGTTGTCAAAACACATAAAATATTTGAGATTTGACAAATAATAATGCATTTATGGCGCACTGAATCGTTTCCGAGAATTCCGATAACAATTTCCGGGTTTAACAATTTCCGGGTTTTACGAACTTTTCCGCGGAATACACCTGCCCTTGTTATTCTAGCTGTTTCAAGTGTTTGTTCAATCGTTGTCGTCATGATAAATTCATGCAGTAGTCGAGGCTGATCTTGACACAATACGGCACACAAACAAAAATGGGTACTGGCTATTCAAATAATTTAAAAGTATATAATTACCATTATGCGAACGTCTCATTTAATTTCTTATTTTCCGAAATAAAAGCACAACAATTGTGATATCTGGCACTTCCTGTACGTCACGAAACAAACATTTCGTTCACGAGACGCTTGCAATTTCACGCAATAACGGCAATAAGTCAAATCGGCTACTTTAGAATTTAATTATACAGTCCCTTAGTCGGGTACGTATTAAAACATAGTGACAGGGGAAGGTCATCCAGAATAACGGTCCCTGGACGTTCCACTTAGACTTTTCGACACACTGACGTTTCCAGCCTGATAGTATCGGTCTTTATAATACAAAGACATTTACCGGTTTTTCAAGTGTCCCGATTTAAGTATACTGTCCGGAATACGTACTTAGCCATAATGATAAGTTGAGGGGTAGCCTACCGCATCGTCCAAGCGCGATATGTCCAGGCTGGAAACGTCAATGTGGCAAAAAGTACCGGTCCATTTTCGTTTGTGTGCCGTACTGTGTCAATATTAACCTCGACTACTGCATGAATTTATCACGATGACGGCTTTGTTTTACAGCACAAGTTTTGGACATTTAAACATGTATTCGATCTGAGATCAGCTGGGTGCACATGCCCCATTAATCTGTGCCGTAGGCCACCTCGTGGAATCATAGCGACCATAACACGAGCGTTATGTGTAGAAAATGTCGCAATGCAGCTTCCGTTGTGGTGTCAGTATCAAGAAATGGACCAGGGTCGGACGCAGACCATGCTTGGCCGGGGGGGGGGGGGGGCTGGACTAAGATGGTGTAGAATTGGTTGTGACATTAATTTTAGCAGCAGTTGCAACAACAGCAGCACCAATGGTAGCAATAACATCAGCAACAGCAGCAGTAGTAGTAGTAGTAGTAGTAGTAGTAGTAGTAGTAGTAGTAGTAGTAGTAGTAGTAGTAGTGGTATAGAAGTAGTAGTAGTAGTAGTAGTAGTAGTACTATAGTAGTAGTAGTAGTAGTAGTAGTAGTAGTAGTAGCAGCAGTAGATGAGATGTAGTAGGAGAAGTCTTTTTTTTTTAAATATCAATCACAGATTATAAAAATTATCACACAATTATGGATTGAAAAACGTTGCAAATTAAAAAAAAAGCAGAAACAAATATTTTGGCTACCACTTTATAATATATTGGGAATGGTCATTTGTGATGGCTTTAACTAGTTTTGTTCGTTGTTATGTTTTTGTTTTTTCATTATATGTTAATAGGACTGTTTCAACTGTCGTACATAAATTAGAAAAATCACATATTTTTGGACCAAATAGAATTATTATGCCCTATAATAAAATAAGCTATATACCATATACTATATAGCAGGGACCATATGTAGCCATATCTTTGAAATTTGTTAAATAACAAGATTTTCACCCTAAATTGACTTTCACAAGGATTGTTTCTGTATCTACGGGGTGTTCGTATTATATAACATTATAAATATTATATCATTATTGTATCGATACATCTCTGTACGAACCTAATGTATTGTGGTAGATATTTTTTCCTAAAATCTTTAGGATTCAGTCCCATCATCAATCAGCTTAAAAAACAAATACAAAAAAAATGTCATTAAGTATGTGCCATACCTCTGCATACAACAGATAGTTGGAATAAGGCGTAAACAATGTTATGTTTGTTTCAACAGGCACCACAAATTAGGGTAGACAGTGTTTTATTTAGGGCCAAGTTGGGGCCGAAATTCGGCCACATTCCCCTGCTTAAAAAGTATTTATTTTTCCCCTATATTTACCTTAAAATTCCCCTCAGAATGTAAGCTTAATTTTTTTACAAAGTGACCAAAATCGGACACAAATTGACTAAGATAGAGGAATTTTAGTAAACAATCCCAGCAATTTTCTATCAAACCAAATGAGTGCATAATATACGTTATCATTTGTAACAAAACAATTCACGAATTTATGTTTTATAACAAAGTAGAATATAAAAATGTAATCATGCTTTTCTATAAAAATCCCCTTTTGCCGTAAAATTCCCCCATCTGAAGGGCCCCGCCACCTTTCACCCAAAGCTGAAAAAAACACTGGTAGATAGGTAGGGATTTTTTTTTTTGGGGGGGTAAATGGTCAACTTTAAGATTCTAAAACAAAATGAATATTCAAAACATATCGGTTATATCTTTAAACATTGTTATAAGTGGCTGCTATCAAAACAAAACACTTATTTATCCAAAAAACATTTCCTTATTGGCCAAAAAGTAAATAAAACACACACAAAGTCTGACAAACTCAATAAAATGTTCTAGGGTCGGGGCATTTTTTAGGGTAGGTCGGATAACCTGAAACAAACAATTTTTTACTCCAAAGTAACTTTCTTAATTACAGTTAGGGTGCTTCCGACTGTGGTTAATTAACGACGTCGAGCCCGTGACAAATATTATTCTACCAATTAATATGTTGCCAGCCACTCGAACACCATGATTGGTGTATGTTCAGGTATCACTCAGCTCCCAGATTAAATGTCGAGATAAAGTGATAGATAAGGCAATATACGGAACAAAAGTGACACGCCAGCCGTTTACTGCTTGTGTGAGATCAAAGCCCAATCCCGACAAAGTAATAAAATAAGGCAATTGACACGCCAGCCCTTTACAACTTGTGTAAGCTCAAAGCCCAGCCCGAAAATGATATCGCCGGGCTCAGCTGCGGGGCGAGTGGGCTGGAGCCCAAAAGCCCGGGCCTGAATCCGTACCTGTGGACGTTAGCGGTGAGTACGACTCTGTATCTTTGCTTATTAGAAACTTGTGAGCGATAATTAAAAAAATTCGGAGAATGCTATTCGACACAAATATGCATATGCTTTACTATAGTTACAAAAACTTAGGGAAGATTACGAAATTGTATCATGTAGAACTTTCAAAACGTTAACTGCTTCAATGTTGACAAAGAAAACATTTTTGGCAAATTAAAACGATTTTGGTACATTTTAAAAAGTTTTCGACATATAAACATAATTGTTAAAACAATTTTCATTAACTGCTACACACAAATTGGCACCTTCGGTAAGATATTAGGTTAAATCTTCATTTTTGAAAATGTTATGATCGCGAGACACAAGGTTGTGGTATCAATGCAATTTTGGTGCTGCTGTCAAGTTAAAAGCTAAGAAGAAACTTTTTATGAAACAAACGTTTAACTACAACCTGTTCGTTATCTATCCAAATTGTACCTCATTGTGTTTTTGAAATCGCATTCATCGAAATATATCGTTTATAGTAACATTTTAAGTAAGAAAATGAATTAAGTCTTTCTTGAATATCAGCATTTTGTTACTTATCACTCTAAGTATACAGGGGGTATATTGCTTTGCAAATGTTTGTCCGGTGGTATGTGTGTCTGTCGGTAGGTCGATAGTCCAAACTTTTTCCGGATATAAAATAGCCCCAATAATTGTAAACGTTTGTCCGTGTAATGACATGAAAATCCTTGTGCATGCATGATTAATTTGTTTTGTTTAAATACATTCATTCTGTTTCTATAATTTCAGCAACATACAAATAATGACAAAGAACGCCTACCCTGCTACGCGTCCGTGTGTCAAAAAGTGTGCAGCTGTACAGGGCAAGAGTGAACCTCGGATCTTTACACAAATACAATCAATATGAGTTCAGTATGGCAACAAAACAAGCACGGATTAGCTGAAGATGAAATATACAAATAGAATACATATTTTAATCGACATTGTAATTGTGAACACTAGTGTATGTATTTATCAGTGCCATGTCTATAGCTATGCACTTGTTGAGAACTTTGTAGACACTAAACTGACATCATGCTGGTGAAACTGTAGCTGCTATATATGACATGATCTTGATGTAGCTCATAAATCATTTATACAATCGATTTTGATGTTTCTGACACTAACACTGATTTTGGTGAGTTTGAAACAACGTTACATTATAACCAGTAACTCTTTAGAAATGCCCTTCTAATGATAATTATTAGTGCTCACTTCAACTATTTAACATCTGATAAAGTTCTTATCGGTTAATTTAAAACAATGAAGATTTGAAATATTACAATCGTTCAGTTATGCTCACAGATGTCAAAGTTGTTTAGTCAATTTGATTTAGTCAAAGGGCACAGATGACAAATCTTTTTGATAAGCTTTATCTATTGCAACTACATGTATTTATATGTTAAAAAGAACATGCTAGTTTTGTTAATTGCCACTTTATAGGGATTTGTTATTTGCTGTCCAAATATTAATACGAATCGAGTTTCACATAAAATTATTACTTATTGATGATGTATTGATGAATTATGTAACGGTACTGAAATTGTAACCGTGTTATTTCAATTTAACTCCACATATTAGGATTCGCTTTTGCAATGCATTCTTTATCCTGTACGATCTATTTATGTGAATGCTATCGTCGAATTGTAACAAGTATCATTAACAAACTATGTATAATGAATATAATATCAAAATATAAATAAACAATCAATTGACAAAACAAATTTACGTCTTCGTTTATTTTATTTCCATTGCTCAAAATTACAATTGAAAACATGTATGTATAAATAAAAATGTAATTATTGACGTCAATGTAAAGAACAAACTTGATTTGGGCTATCTTTTAAGGGGATATAACACAGATTAATTAAAACAAGATATCTGTGATATTGGCGCAATGAAATTGTCTACGTATTCTCCACTGTTGAGTTATATCAATTAATGCTGAATGACTTCTCACTTCACAGACGTTACATGTGAATCGTTTGTTTGAGACTGTCGACATCTTCAGAACTTGACCTGAAACAAAAACATCATCAACAACAATAACATCATTTGGCATAAAAAAGTAACATTTGCCGTATGGTTTTAGGCCCAAAATATATTGCTATAAAGCCTACAGAGTAACTTTGCATCAGCACCACAACCATGCATAGACACCACAACATGTGTTTCGCGACCATAACATTTTCAAAAAATGAACATTTAACCCAATTCCATACTTAAGATGCCAATTTGCGTGTAGCAGATGATGGTAATTCTATAAATAATGATGTTTATAGGTCGAAAACTTGTTAAAATGTACCAAATATCTTTGAAATTTGCAAAAATGTTCAAGTTTTTCTTGGCAACATTGAAACACTGAATGTTTGGAAAGTTCTACAGGATACAATTTTCCCTAAGTCTTTGACACTAGAGTAAAGCATATACATATTTGTGTCGAATAGCATTCTCCGATTTTTTAAATTCTCGCTCACAAGTTTCTAATAGGCAAAAATACAGAGTTGTACTCACCGCTAACGTCCATTTCTTGATACTGACACCACAACTCAAGCTGCATTGCGACAGTTTGTACACATAACGCTCGCGTTATGGTCGCTATGATTCCACGAGGTGGCCTACGGCACAGATTAATGGGGCATGTGCATCCAGCTGATCTCAGATCGAATACATGTTTAATTGTCCAAAACTTGTGCTGTAAAACAAAGCCTCAGGTAGTGCCCCTAAACTGATCATTACCGCCAATCTAAGACACCGCCTTAGGTAAGTCGTAGGCAGGGTTTCGCGGTGGGAATGGATGGTGGTACTGATAGCTAAATCTATTAATCAGTTAAACTTATAGTGATTAATTTGATAAAGAGAAGTAATTTTCCGTTTACATCATAATTGAACCTTACTCACAGGCTTTATGGGATATTCGCATAAATGCTATTTATTTAATGATGAGTCAATAAAATATACCAAGTTTTATTTTTGTTGCAAAACTTATTTTAGTTGTTATAGATCAGGAAAAGTAGAGAATCTAAAACTGAACCCTGATAGACACCTAAAGAGACATGTATGGTGTCAGATTTGGAGACATTTAATTAGGACTAGAACTTGTGATCTGTTATCCAGGAAAGCTTTGATCCAAGAAAGTGTACTGCCACGAATTCCATAGAAATCAGTTTATAAAGAAGTTTTTCATGATTTACCATATCGATTGCTTTATTGAATTGCAGTAGTACCATGTCATCTTTGCTTTTGTTATTTACGAAGTAATTTATTCAATCACACAAACGCCATTGAATAATATTCCATTTTTGAAATACAGACAGATAATGTTTAAAACAAAATCCTCTCAATTGATATTGGCAATTCAGTAAATAAGTTCTAAATCGATTTATGACTCGACTGCGACATATTCCTGGTAAAGAAAAACAAACAATCACACGATTTAACATTTTGAAAAGTGACCTATTAAAAAATTAGCAAGCTGGCAATTTCCATTTTACTCTTACCGATTCAACAAAAGGACATAACATAATATATACCAGAAAGCGTTCTTTCTAACATAGATACCATATATGGAAAAACGTGTAACGAAGGTGTAATAGAAAAACGTATGGTTCGTTCGCTTATAAGTCTTTGTCAATGACAGTGTGTTAAAAATACAAGTCAGTATTTATAAGCACCTCTGTCACAGTGATTAAAGTAAAGAACGTTCGGTTCGAGTGACTGTGACTGCACTACTTTGTATGCTTTTCTTGCTTTAATAACTTTTAATAACTGCAAATGTTTTAGTTGTGCGCAAGTTTTTTTTTCAAAGTTTTGTTGGTAAGTTCCTTATACAAGGCAGATGTGGTGCTTTATTGAGCTGTAGAAAATATTTTAGTACGACAATGTAATACTACTCTTGTACCAAACGTAATACAGTCCATCAAATATGCCGGACCAAATGTTGCTGAATTCTGCAAATACTACACGTCCTTCTATATAGGAATAACGAAACTCCAGAGATATCATCAGGAGAGAAACCCGTATTACCATCCGCTTCTATGCCACGGTTTCCCCAAAACGAGACGGTAAAATCAACCTTCTAGAGATTGTACTTATTAAATAGTTGAAACACCATACTTTTGACAACATAGACGGGGGATTTCTTATTTTATATTTTGACGTTGTTGTGTGATATTGTTAAAATTTAGTTGATCAACAGCTACACTGACATTATTTAAAAAGCCAATCATTGTTGTTTACAAACATGTAATTGGAATAGTCAATACGACAGATAGGATAGTGCTATTCATTACTCTTAAAGGGACTCATTCACCTTGTTGTGTTATTATTCTTACCAAACTGTGCAGGTTTAGTCAAGACTAGATGAAAGATTAAATCTGTGTTACTCAAACGCATAAAATGTTTGTTTTAATTGTTCTTATGAAACATAAGTAAGACATATACATTTTGGCTTGGCAAACGTTTTCCATTCTTTTTTTCAGTACTCGATACAGCAACCGGAGTAGTAGGTAAGACTATTTTGTGTTGCTTTAAAAATCTCGGTTTAAAAATAATAATGCAAACATATGGATAGGCAGCGTTGTTCCAACCATTTAATTAATTGGCATGTTTAAAGGAGGACTTTATGCAATGTACTTAGCAAATTTTATCTTGTAATAACCGTTTTCATTTAAACATATTTTCAGAAGTATGGTGTGTCTTTTCAAAATGCTTTGCCGCAAAATCGGTTGCTGAGATCGTTGGCTAAAACCGTTCCTCCATATTTCTTTTTTTTGTTTTGTACTTTCATGATTAAAATCTGACACTAAAGTGACTGGTGAAACTTTTTTGCGACTGAAGTTTATATCTTTTAAGCGGTATATATGTTATGAATTACATTTTGTGTTGAGTTACGGCGTTCGTCTAAATTAAATTATACGGCAGTGATGTTAGCCATAAGCGTTGAACGTTTTATATAGTAACCAAGTAGACGTAAACAAATTCCTCTCATTCAGTATATAATCTCTGCATCGACTGAAATACCTGGCGAGTTCTGAGTATTGCTACCGTTTGAGTTTACGTTTTTCGAGTTTCGGTACTTTAATACCGGGTTATAGCAAAGTTTTCACGCAGGAGAATGCGCTTTGAATACATTTATCCCCAAAACCTAACAGATCCTCAAAATATTTTTATATTGACAATTGTTAATTGCAAATTTCTAAAAATACAACCCAATAGCAGTATTTTTTCTCAAATTTACAGTCATTTTGATTGCACTGCTTGACAATTAAACATGAACATAAACGACAAGAAACTTACTATACATGACTAAGATTTTCTCGACGAATAAGTTTTTTTTCCCCAGAAATCTGCTATTTTGTTACTTTGATTAGCGTCTTACAATGTGTTATTTAATTCAAACTAAATAAATTCATTATGTTGGGATCGTTTAGTCACAATATGCTCACCGAGTAGGGACGTTCCTTCTAATAAGCGCAGACCTATACTGAGAATAACGTTCTTATTATCCATGTGCATTTGGCTGAAATGGTTTGTTCTGTCGTGAACAGGTGTTAAATAGAAGAATTCCTACGTTGACATGCACTAATTCGAAATTAATGATATATTTATACATATTGTGCATTTGACTAGTTTTAACACAAAACATTTTTGAAGAGAGACAGGCACCGCTAAATACGTCAAGTAACCGATCAATAGTTTCAGATCTGTGGTGTATCCTTAAAAGTTGCGTTGCCGCGAAATCGGTTGCTGACGTCCTTGGCTGAAATTATGCTTCCGGTATTACTTACGAAATAGTGATGTCATACGATTCATCCCGTGTATTTCGTTAACAATTACAGATAAATAGATTTGTCAATAAGTGTTAACTTTCTGATTTTATATTGAGTAACACGTGAAATCATGAAATAACCGTTTTGTTTGGAGCATTTAATCATGTTCGTTAGATCGTACTAAGTGAAGTTACTTTTTTACGGTGTCCACGATAATTTATATGTGCTTTGTAGATTCTTGTTTGCAACATTCCGGATAAAACTCAGTAGATCCTCACAATGTTTTTATAATGACAAATGTTAATTGAAAATATATTTCTATAATGCAATCCAATAGCATTTTGTTTTTCAATATGTGTAGTTATTTTGATTTGTACTGCTCGAATTACTATCAAACATGAACACAAACGACAAGAAACATACTATTACATGATGTTTGTAATTAATACACGGTTACTTCTTTAATTAGCTATTTATGGGTTGTAATACTTGAAAACGCGAGAGGCATGGTGGCTCCAAGCCTTCGCCTGAGAATGCACTGACAAACAAAAGTTCTGACAGCTGAATGCCATAGCTTACAAACTCACCGACGTCAGTCAGATTACTTCTGTTGTGGACCTAGCAAAATACTGATGCCTGTCCCACCCACTTCTGTAGTTGAGCTAGCAACCATCCGGTGAAATTATACAGTTTTGTACCTCTGTTGTTACCTGGCAATCTTTATATGCCTTACAATTGCATTTTCAGTCTGATCAGTTGGGATCATGACAAACACCAAATGAATGCCACAGGGCCACCGCCAAGACATCAGACTTGTCCCATAGAGGGCATCAGTCAAACAGGTCTAACAAATTAAGCAAATGTCCTTGCAAATCGGAGGATGGCAGCCAGCCATCGGTAGGACTCGCAAATGACGTGTGTCATATTAGAGGCAATTTTCCCAAGCTCTATATACCAAGAATTTTGGAACATTGGAAGCAGGGCATTATTAAGAAATCACATGGCCATACTCAAGGGTTGCAAGTTTGTGGAAAGGTTGTTGATTGGTTTTAATAAAGTGAAGTATTTATTTTGAAATAAATTTACCAACATTGTGTTCATTTTCATGGAAAGAGAGCAACAATTCAAATGCCAATTCCCCGTACCACTAAACCAATACCTCACAGAGTACTGTAAGCTAAAAAACGCATGGTTATCTTTTTGTAAGAATGTGCACATGAAGGTGCAGATTTAATCTAAAGCTTTAACCTAATTTAACAAATTTTTACGAGGCCTCATATGGAGGGCTCAAGATTTATCGTGTATATGTCCTATAATGAACAAGTATTTAACGGGAGGTGACGGCCATTTGATTTTTTTTCACATTACTCAATAAAACAACAAGAGCTGTCAGAGGACAGGACACTCGACTATTCGAAGTATTTCAGTTGGTGCATTTTTTTGAAAGTTGACGGGGCATAATTCTGTCAAAATACAAAGCTGAGTTTTGGTAATTATTTCATCGGATTATGAAGTTGATGACAATATTGCACTGCAAGTTTAAAGTAAAGTTAGAGGCCTGTAGCGTAATTCACTGTACTTTATTTCTATATTTAAGTATTTTACAACCGGTGTACAAAATGGCATCTTTTAAAGTTCAACGTTAAGTTATAACAGCAAGTTATGGCAAAACTGACATAACAGACAGATCCCATACGGGAGGCCCAGTAACTTAGTGAGACAGTTACATTCTGAATCCTGATACTCCCTCCCTTTTACTTACTTTTTGTTAGGTATATATACAATACACATAGACTGTTATATAACATCATCTGTCAACCAGCGCACGATATACATTGACAGTTGACGAAGGTACAAATAATTTACATGACCGGTTAAGTGGGTTAGGTTTAGGGTTAGATGTACGCTGTGCATGTTTGTTTCTGATATTTTACTAATTAGTTACTGAGTTGTTTGACAGATGTAACATTATTTCGGATGCCCTCTGGTTGTACTAAGTTATATTTTCCTAAATGGTAAAATCTCTACTGTAAAATACAGAAATTAATAAACTTATTTGTAAACATAAATATTTTGAATTTAAAAAAAATATATAAATGTGTGACTTCGTCACAATACTTTTGCACCTTACATTTATCCTGAAAATCTAAGTGAAAAGTTGGCAGAAGTGTGTAAAAATACAAAGCAGAGTAATGTGATGCTGGAGTCGATGAGTAAGGTATAGTTCTAATTTCAAGTGATTTATTGAAGTAACAAGACTTTTGAATAAAACTCTAACCTGAAAATCTATGAGAAAAAGCGGAATAACTCTGTCAAAATACACAACAGAGTTATGGGGAATGTTGCCATTAATATTGGAGTTGATTAAACATTTCAAGTTTCAAGTGAATTACTTATCTACATATGAAGTTACAAAACTTTTAAATAAAAACTGTAACCAACAACTCTATGTCAAAAAGATACATAACTCCGTTAAAATACAAAAATGTTGCACCTGATGCTGGAGTTGATGACAAAGGTATATTCAGAGTTTGAAGTGAATAACTTATGATATTTTGAACTTACAAGACTTTTGAATATGTGAAAAAGGGGCATAACTCTGTAAAAATAAAAAACTGAGTTAAAGGGGCGTATCGACGGCTAATACGGTATAATATTTCAAAAATAAAATTATATTTTATGAAGTATTCATTTAATGATTGCTTAACACATACGTCTCGATTTTATAAACAAACAGTAACATACTTTTTTATTTAATTATAAAGTTGTCAACGTGACACATTTCGCGGGCGCGGGAAAAGTGGTATTATTAGTAGTAAAATCGATTATGAAATTTACATGAAGTACCGATATGCGCATTATTGATAACTGTAGTGTAGCCTAGGTAAGTTTTTACTGCAGTGCGCGATTTTGCATCGTGAGTTGGAATCCTGCTGGAACCGTGCATTGAAAAAATTTTTTTTGACATTGCATATATTTTTCGGCGTAGTTGTCTAACCCAACGTTTAATCTTTCCAAAAATCTAATCACATGTAGTGAAAATTCCCTACGAGTAGTCCCGAATGAATAAATCCGAACGCCGCGTAGGCTAATTTGAAAATATGTGCACTACATGGGTCATAAAAGAAGCATAGATTCGTAGCAAGTTTTGATTACTGATGGCAAATTCAACACTATAATACATTTTGCATAAATAAAGGTTGCCATGTACATGCACTGCTATTAAAACAGTTTGATGTAATTCACATGTAATAGAGCAATTCATTTGTCATTTTGCTACGATGTAAATGAATACATTTCTACTACTTTCGAGTGCCTCTTCTATATTCGTAAGCAATAGGCACACAGTCTTTAAATAGCAAGACAATACTACCGCATGAGCGGCGTATATTGCTGTCGCGTATTGGTCTGACTGTTGTGAATGAATGTATCCTGGACTTCAAGATCAGTATTGTGACGTCAGATCTAATTCAGTGGAAAAGGCAACACATCGATTAAATTATCGTTGTTCTTTACAACACGGCGAGACATCAAACCAGCCATACATATTTTTAAACATTTCAATGCGTGTGCATATTTCTTAAATAAATGTGCTAGTTAATACATTGCCGTGTATGAACGTGTACCGACATTTAATGTGTGTACATATGGCGTACCATTAGGTCCTAAATTGATTCCTGAGGTAGGGGCTGGTAGGACCTATTTGAAGCAGGTTTGTGACATTTATGACCCTCCAGTTCGCCGCTACCGATTACGGCTTCTGATGTAATATAAGCTCCTAAATTGGTAGGATGTGGTCGGACCTGGTCGTACCTGAAGCAAGTACCTCTAAATGAATTTCGACTCTTCCGTACGCATTAGAAGGACCTGTATAGAGCCTGTGTTTGCTTGTTTGTTATTCTAACCAATCAAAAAGCTGTTTACATAATTTAATTGAAATGCTGCAAAACGCTAATATTTTTTTGCTCTATCCGTTCAAGATCCTAACATCGCTAATCTCGCTTACAAGTTCATACGACTTAACCGCAGACTACACTTGAAGAAGCGTTATTTAAAAATCCAGAAAGTCGTTTCTGACAAGAAGATCGTCCAAGTTGCATATACGGCCATTTACCGTCAAATTTCCACACCCCTGGCAGCCATGCTTTTTAACGAATTATGGAACAATTCTTTGAAATTATTTTGAAATCCAGTTAGTGGTTTCTGACGAGAAGATTGTCAAAGTTGCCTGTACAACCATACACGGTCAAACTTTCCCACCCCATTACGGCCATGTTGTTTAACAAATCAAAATTATTTGAAGGAATTTGGTAGACAGTCACCCACGGAACATTCCTGTGAAACAATTTCGAATTTCAGCAAGTGGTTTCCGATGAGATGATTGTCAAAGTTGCCTAATAGATTTAAATATATTCAAATGAAATGAAGGAATTTGTTAAAGGACCATCCCACAGGAACATTCCTGCCAAGTTCGGTAAAAAAATCCGCCAAGCGGTTTCAGAGAAGAAGTTGTCTGCCAACGGACTCTGGACAAAGACTGGCGACAATAATGTTACCCTTCAGCACTTTGTGCTCAGGTGAGCTAAAACAACCAATGAAAATGAATGGTACTATGCACGTCTTATCTTGATAATGACGCGTCAATTTTTGGGAAGGTGTGTTACCCTGAGAAGGTGTTCATTGTTATAGGACCTTCTGCTTTCGATTTTTCTTGGGCTTACTGGTTTTGCACAATTCTTTTCCTGGCTATTTCTCCTCAACTACTCGCCAGAATTCAATGAAATTGTATGGCAAGTTTCATTACCTTTGGGGTTGAGATTAGTAGTATAGGACGTTCGTTTTCAATGATTTTTCTTGTAGTCATTGAAATCTTTGAAGATCGCTGAAAGATAACTATTGTGCATATATCTTGTCCAGGCTATTCTTCAGCAACTTCAATGAACTTAAAATAATTTCAATGAACTTTCATGGGAAGGTCCAATAACAATGCACAACTTCTCAGGGTAACAAACCTTCCCAAAAAGTTTCATTGAATTCCAACCAATAGTTGATGAGAAATATGCCGGCCAAAAACCGGGCGGAAGGACAACATACGCGCGTATAAGGTTTGCAAATATATTGTACAATCAAATTTAATAATGCTTCACAATGACGTTTATAAATATGTTCAAGTTTGCAACAATGATGTAAAATACTAGTATTTAATTATCTGTCAAAAACATTTCTCCCATTAATGAAAATCTCATGTAAAATTGCTGGGCGTCACACACCATCATTTCCGGTCTCTCTCTATGGAATAAACTGTAATATTTCATCTTCTCATGTAAAGTTTTGACACTTTTAACGCCAGCATTGGCTAAGTAGTCTTCAGTAAAAGACTTAATGAGTTTCAAAACGTCATGCAGTGTATTGCTACTAGTAGTGGAACTTTTGGGTGTTGTGTCATATTTAATAGTATGGAAATGTTGATTTGAACTTCCAGACACACTCGGTCCAGTTGCTACTGATGGAGCTTCAAAATTTTCCTTTAGTTTGTCTTGTGTATTCTGGTTTTTATTATCATTAGTATCTTCAACAGCTTCATTTATTTCAGTAGCTGTTTCGATACCTTTACTATCGCCAATGCTGACTTTTTCACAAGTGCCGTCGGTTTTACAAACTTCTTTAGTTTGATCTTTTTTACTATCACTGCTCATAGCTATTTTTATTTTAACCATCTGCTGTTCAGTTTTAACTTCTGGCTTTTCTAGCGAGCCTGATTCTTGTTTTGTTGACTCCTCATTTGGCAACTTTTTATCCGATGCACTGCCCAACTGGGTTGGACTATTTTTGGCCTCAGTTGTAACCACCTTCATGTCGGTTGGAATATTTTTGGCCTCAGTTGTAACCACCTTCGTGTCGGTTGGACTATGTTTGGCCTCAGTTGTAACCACCTTCGTGTCTTTTGCTGAAGGTTGCTTCTGTGTAAATTTCTGTCCCTTGATGGAAACAATCCTTTGATGATCTCCCTCAGTCTGAACTTGGAATGTTCTAACTTGCTCTTTGAGGTCTTCAAATTGATCTGGCACGTCTTTTTCCTTAGAAACTGTTGCATTCTTCTTTTTATACACACTCCACTGCACACCTTCTGAAGTGACCTCTTCATCACTTAAGTCAAACAAGGTCAAAAGGTCAAGGTTATCCTGGAATTCTTGTAGTTCAAGGTCATGCTCTTTTTTCTCGGCACTGCAGCAATACATAGCTGCTGTATCTATGGGGTGTGCCTCTGTGTTGAAGATGTAACTCCCTAAAACATGTGATGCAGTTTTTACTTACAATGAATGCGTCAAAAATTGATATTAAATAATCTCAACATTGGAATTATATAGGTGCATTATGTGTTATTTTACAGAACCATCTGCAAGCATGCAAAATAACAATACAAATTATGATTGCTATCAATCAAGTTTTATGATGGTTTTGTAACACGGGTTACATAATTTAATATATTTTTACATGACAGTAATATTCATTGCATTAAACAGCATATCATATATGCAATGTTTATACTATTATTATTTTTATTACAAAGAAATACCAAAGTTTGACCAAAAATCACATTTTGTGTCATTTCTGCTTTTATTTAAATGCAATGACATACAAGGTTAAATGACTGTATGGTATACAAACCTGTGTCTATAACACACTGTCCATTGGGTGTATCAATGATGGTGCCATGATCGCCTGTGTTATGGATGAAATTATCCTCGTCAAACAACAGATATAGGTACTTGACTGTCTCCGCTAGGAAGAAGCTTTCCATGCGGTTCTCCAGCTCGTGGGTGCTGATGTCCTTAACCTGAATAGTGTGGAAAATCACTTGATATACACAGATTTACAGCTGTATGTTGCTAACATGAAAATGTCAGACAATCGATTTGACTTTGTATGTTAACATTGAAATGTCTAAATGTGGGGTTTTGAAGATATATTTGCAATGCCTTGTATTGATTGTTGCATTAACAAGATGGCCAATAAATGCTCCATAACACAAAGTTTATCTTTGAACTTGTTACAAAGTCTGGAAAATTACAAAGATAATGAAAGTCCTGGTGTTTCAACAGTACAAAACTTCTGTTAACAAATAAAGGTCCTTTTGAGACATATACAACACAATATACAACATTTAAAACCCGAAACATATTCAAAACACAACAAGGACATCAGTGAAACTGATGGCTGCTCCCTAACGCGCTTTGCTAAGTAATGGGAATGCAATGAGAAGGGCAGAGATATAAAAATGACTTAAAACCACTAGAACTACAGTACCAAATATTCTGTCAAAACTGTATTTGAACATGATGTAAACATACCATACAAAAATGCAGATGAAGCAAAATTGTAAAACCAAAATCCAGACTCAAACCTGCAAAATAAATCAAAGTGGACGAACACCACCATAATACGGTCATTCAATCCTGGCTATTTAACTTTCTATTGAGTATCACTGAATTTTGCACAGCAGTTACAGAAACATAGACCTGACAAGAATGATACCGTAGTTGCTGAGAATCGGCCTGGACAAGAATTGTGCACTATACAATAACTTCAGCAATTTTCAAATGCGAATAACTCCAAGAAAAAACATGGAAGCGGAACATCCTAGTGCACACCTCCTTTTGGTAATGAAGCTTCTTATAAAGTGTTGTCATTGAATTTTGGCCAAAAGTTGCGTATAAATAGATCCGACAAGAATTCTGCACTATATACTTATTTCAGAAATTTTCTATATCCCATAACTCTGGGAAAAATCATTGAAGCGGAACGTTCTGGTTCATTGCACACCACCTATAGGTAATGAAGCTTCCCATGAAGTTTCATTGAATTCTGGCCAGAATAACCAGGACAATAAAGAGGAACAGACGAAGTGGCGACCATATGAGAGTATAAAAATAATTAAATATGTCATTACTGCCTTGGATTGGTCAATACAATGGTACAAATAACAAAAACTTAACAATACTCACTGTGGCGTACCCGCACCTGGTGCGTGTGCTGTGCTCGATGGACTGAATCATATCTACCCCGATCTGGAGCAGGTACGGGTCTTTAGTGGCCTGATACAGGTACATCGTGGCCTCAATCAGCTCTGTAGCGTATCAGAAAAGAGACTGACGGAACATGGAAACTGCGTTTTGTGTGCATTTACATTAATATTTGAAAAAAGTATTTATATTTGCATATACAAAAATTAAGCACAAAAAACTCATTTATAATGAACAAGAGACATTTTCAAATACACATATTGGCACTGCATGCTTCAGGCAGCTTTATCTTATGTGTACGTGTTTACATAGCAAGCAAAGTGAAATACTTGTATGAGACATATGATAAGGACTTTTGCTCGGATATAACTAAGGCCTTATTTTTTTATAAAGGTGCCTTTCCAAAGCATTATTTCTTTGTAGTCATGCAATTATCCCCAATATTTGATTTCAGGCCTTTATTGTGTTTTCTTCTCACAAAAATCTTTTTGCAATAGTGTCAGCCATTTCAATACCCTTTTTGTAGTTGAATACAGAGACTAAGTATGTGTTGAATAACGATAAGTTTACCTGGCAAGGCTTAGAAAACATGAGCCATAGGTTTTGGCGAGTGGTTCAACTTTACTTTCCATGCCGAGCAGATAAACTTGTCTTGATTAAGAACTTACATAGTATTATATTTATCTCATAATTTTCTACCTTCGTTTTTTTTTAATCAATGCAAAGCAAAATCAATTTGAATAACACAAAGTGATGTCACATAAATAACATCATTTGACTGCGAATGTTTGCTGTTTAATAAAGTGTTGAAATGAAGTTTATTCAATGGGGTTTTATTTTGTCAACAAGCACCTGATAATGGGATAAGAATCAATGCCCTGCACATGAAGTGTTACACTCTTACAGAGCCCAGTTCTGATCGTGCCAACAGCTGTATAAATCAATGCCCTGCACATGAAGTGTTACACTCTTACAGAGCCCAGTTCTGATCGTGCCAACAGCTGTATAAATCAATGCCCTGCACATGAAGTGTTACACTCTTACAGAGCCCAGTTCTGATCGTGCCAACAGCTGTATAAATCAATGCCCTGATCATGAAGTGTTACACTCTTACAGAGCCCAGTTCTGATCGTGCCAACAGCTGTATAAATCAATGCCCTGCACATGAAGTGTTACACTCTTACAGAGCCCAGTTCTGATCGTGCCAACAGCTGTATAAATCAATGCCCTGCACATGAAGTGTTACACTCTTACAGAGCCCAGTTCTGATCGTGCCAACAGCTGTATAAATCAATGCCCTGCACATGAAGTGTTACACTCTTACAGAGCCCAGTTCTGATCGTGCCAACAGCTGTATAAATCAATGCCCTGCACATGAAGTGTTACACTCTTACAGAGGCCAGTTCTGATCGTGCCAACAGCTGTATAAATCAATGCCCTGCACATGAAGTGTTACACTCTTACAGAGCCCAGTTCTGATCGTGCCAACAGCTGTATAAATCAATGCCCTGCACATGAAGTGTTACACTCTTACAGAGCCCAGTTCTGATCGTGCCAACAGCTGTATAAATCAATGCCCTGCACATGAAGTGTTACACTCTTACAGAGCCCAGTTCTGATCGTGCCAACAGCTGTATAAATCAATGCCCTGCACATGAAGTGTGACACTCTTACATAGCCCAGTTCTGATCGTGCCAACAGCTGTATAAATCAATGCCCTGCACATGAAGTGTTACACTCTTACAGAGCCCAGTTCTGATCGTGCCAACAGCTGTATAAATCAATGCCCTGCACATGAAGTGTTACACTCTTACAGAGCCCAGTTCTGATCGTGCCAACAGCTGTATAAATCAATGCCCTGCACATGAAGTGTTACACTCTTACAGAGCCCAGTTCTGATCGTGCCAACAGCTGTATAAATCAATGCCCTGCACATGAAGTGTTACACTCTTACAGAGCCCAGTTCTGATCGTGCCAACAGCTGTATAAATCAATGCCCTGCACATGAAGTGTTACACTCTTACAGAGCCCAGTTCTGATCGTGCCAACAGCTGTATAAATCAATGCCCTGCACATGAAGTGTTACACTCTTACAGAGGCCAGTTCTGATCGTGCCAACAGCTGTATAAATCAATGCCCTGCACATGAAGTGTTACACTCTTACAGAGGCCAGTTCTGATCGTGCCAACAGCTGTATAAATCAATGCCCTGCACATGAAGTGTTACACTCTTACAGAGCCCAGTTCTGATCGTGCCAACAGCTGTATAAATCAATGCCCTGCACATGAAGTGTTACACTCTTACAGAGCCCAGTTCTGATCGTGCCAACAGCTGTATAAATCAATGCCCTGCACATGAAGTGTTACACTCTTACAGAGCCCAGTTCTGATCGTGCCAACAGCTGTATAAATCAATGCCCTGCACATGAAGTGTTACACTCTTACAGAGCCCAGTTCTGATCGTGCCAACAGCTGTATAAATCAATGCCCTGCACATGAAGTGTTACACTCGTACAGAGCCCAGTTCTGATCGTGCCAACAGCTGTATAAATCAACGCCCTGCACATGAAGTGTTACACTCTTACAGAGCCCAGTTCTGATCATGCCAACAGCTGTATAAATCAACGCCCTGCACATGAAGTGTTACACTCTTACAGAGCCCAGTTCTGATCGTGCCAACAGCTGTATAAATCAATGCCCTGCACATGAAGTGTTACACTCTTACAGAGCCCAGTTCTGATCGTGCCAACATCTGTATAAATCAATGCCCTGCACATGAAGTGTTACACTCTTACAGAGCCCAGTTCTGATCGTGCCAACAGCTGTATAAATCAATGCCCTGCACATGAAGTGTTACACTCTTACAGAGCCCAGTTCTGATCGTGCCAACAGCTGTATAAATCAATGCCCTGCACATGAAGTGTTACACTATTACAGAGCCCAGTTCTGATCGTGCCAACAGCTGTATAAATCAATGCCCTGCACATGAAGTGTTACACTCTTACAGAGCCCAGTTCTGATCGTGCCAACAGCTGTATAAATCAATGCCTGCACATGAAGTGTTACACTCTTACAGAGCCCAGTTCTGACCGTTCCAACAGCTGTATAAATCAATGCCCTGCACATGAAGTGTTACACTCTTACAGAGCCCAGTTCTGATCGTGCCAACAGCTGTATAAATCAATGCCCTGCACATGAAGTGGTACACTCTTACAGAGCCCAGTTCTGACCATGCCAACAGCTGTATAAATCAATGCCCTGCACCATTACCAGGTCTAAGAGGGTAGCCTTCCCTGCCTGCGTGAGGTTCATTCTTTACGATGTTGTATAACTCGGGGATGAAGCCGAATTGCTTCCAAACTTGGTGGAAATTGTGAATGGTCTTCATTGCCTTGTCTATGTCACCTAACATAGCCTGCAAAACATACTCAAATCTTTGTTTATCTTTGGTCTATCTATTTAAAGCATGTGAAAAGTTGGTATCTACGAATTAGTAATTTTGTGTTTCTATTTTTTTGGTATCTTTGAATTCATTACTAAACACATGCTTGTTGAGCACATAAACATATTAAAATTAAAACAACACAACGATACTGTAATGGTATATATCTTACCTGAATGCCTGGCCAGTAGCAGTCAAGGGAGGTAAATATTGGTAATGTGACTGAGCCCTTGGTCATGTGAGCCCACATGTACCAGTCATCTCTCTTCAGGTACGTCTCTACTGCACTGAGGTAGTCTATAGACAGAGTTTTTGATAAACAGTATGCACTCATTTGTTTTACATTCTGTTTTTACTACAATGAGGTACTCGTAAAACCTACAGCGTTTAACAATCAATATGTAATAAAGTTCTACAGGAATGTTTCTTCTGCACTAAGGCACTCTATACATATGTTATGTAGTTTAACTATCAACGTTCTACAGGAATGTTTCTTCTGCACTAAGGCACTCTATACATATGTTATGTAGTTTAACTATCAATGTTCTACAGGAATGTTTCTACTGCACTGAGGTACTCTATAAATATGGTATGTAGTTTAGCAATCAATATGTAATGCAATTCTACAGAAATGCAGTTCTACAGGAATGTTTCTACTGCACTAAGCTACTCCATAAATATGGTAGGACGTTTAACAATCAATATGTAATAAAGTTCTACAAGAATGTTTCTACTGCACTTAGCTGCTCTATAAATATGGTAGGACGTTGAACAATCAAAGTGTAATAAAGTTCTGCAGGAATGTTTTTACTGCACTGTGATACTCTATAAATATGGTATGTAGTTTAGCAATCAATATGTAATGCAATTCTACAGAAATGCAGTTCTACAGGAATGTTTCTACTGCACTTAGCTACACATAAATATGGTAGGACGTTTAACAATCAATATGTAATAAAGTTCTACAAGAATGTTTCTACTGCACTTAGCTACTCTATAAATATGGTGGGACGTTGAACAATCAAAGTGTAATAAAGTTCTGCAGGAATATTTTTACTGCACTGTGATACTCTATAAATACGGTATGTAGTTCAGCAATCAATATGTAATGCAGTTCTACAGGAATGTTTTTACTGCACTGAGATACTCTATAAATATGGTATGTAGTTAAACAATCAATATGTAATGCAGTTCTACAGGAATGTTTTTACTGCACTGAGATACTCTATAAATATGGTATGTAGTTAAACAATCAATATGTAATGCAGTTCTACAGGAATGTTTTTACTGCACTGAGATACTCTATAAATATGGTATGTAGTTAAACAATCAATATGTAATGCAGTTCTACAGGAATGTTTCTACTGCACTGAGATACTCTATAAATATGGTACGATGTTGAACAATCGATATGTAATCAAGTTCTAAAAGAATGTTTCTACTGCACTCGGGTAATTTATAAAATGTATACATTTAAAAAATCAATATGTAATCAATATCTGCAGATACCGGTATGTTCTACTACATGCTTCTACTCAATGAATTTTGGGTTTTAATAACAAGCATTGTGCAAACAATTTAATCAATTTGTTTCATGTACAGATGTGTGTACATATATCATAAACAATTACTTGTTGGTAAATGGTGAAGCAAACTTAAAAATCTTTTAGAAAATAAATTTCAATTTTTGTAAGTGTTAGTAAATAATATTTCAATATTTCAAGAGTTTTTAGTTCAATCCCAATACGGCTTACATGTATATTATCTGGGTTTTTTTTATACAACTTTAGATTTAATGTCTATTTTATTAATTTTCTTAAGTTAATTGATTATGTCACAAAATATACTAATACATACTGTTGAACATTTCCAGAAGCTCAGTATTGGAAAACATGATAGAGCCTTTCACAAGGTATTCAAAGTAGGAGTCAATTCCGCCTCCTATGCCAGCATCCAGTGCCGTCCATTTCCCAGTAGCTACATCAATATGATTCCCTACCTAGAAGGGAATTATTTAAAATAGAACACCAACATACATTAAATACAATGAAACACAGTATATTATTTATATACATAGATCAGACAACAATGCAATACTGCCAATACAGTAATAAACATTATATATTTCCAGTTAAAAGATGAATCTTTCAAATATTCTCATACCATTTTATTTTGCAGAGATACAATTTTCACACAATTTAATTTTGATTATAGTATTATTGCAGATCCATAGTATTCTGACCCATGTTTGAGAAGTCCATAGCATTGCAGACAGAATTAATAGTGGTCAAATTTGAGACAGGTTCCGAACTTTGCAGAGTGCTGGTTATACAGATAAGCTGACTGAATTACCAAGGTTTGTAATTATAACCTCAAAAAAAAAATACTGAATGAACTTTGTAATCTTGTGAGAAAAGCACCTTACAAGGTTCAGGGACGACCTAGCTCTCCACAGACTGTGCATTGCTCTCATGGCCACCTTCTCAAAAATTGGGTCACCAGTGAGTCGGCTCAACGTTCCAAACTCCACGATGAATGTCCCAACGCCTGCAGTACAGGTTATAGTTGTCTCCCCTTTTGGGACTCCGTATTTGAGGTTCACTGTACCATAAGGCATACCCGTTGGTGTGTCAAATGCTAGAAATGAATAATAACAATCTTAAAAATTTATAACAAATGCTTTTAAACAGAAATTCTTCAAACACTACTAAGACAAAATAATTTTTTAGACGATGTGGAATAAAAAGATGGTAGAACTGTTGTGGAATAAAGACATCCTAGAACAGATGTGGAATAAAGAGATGGTAGAACTGTTGTGGAATGAAGACATGGTAGAACTGATGTGGAATAAAGAGATTTTAGAACTGATGTGGAATAAAGAGAAGGTAGAACTGATGTTGAACAAGGCAGTCTAAAGGACAGCTATATCCCCCGCCGTGATCCTTCATTAGATTTTAAAGGTGACTTTGAAGTATCACACTGACCTTAATCAGTGTCATGAAAATTCCTTAAAGGGCATAGGAGATATGGAGCTGACACACAAATGGAGGCTCAAACATTTGACCTTTAAGTGTGACCTTGACCTTGAGGTGGCAAGACTTCTCCATGCCTTCTGCACATTGCCTACATGTGATAAACATTCGAGCCAAGTTTCATAAAAATCCTTCAAAGGGCATAGGAGATATGGAGCAGAAACAAGAATGGCGGCTCAAACATTTGACCTTCAAGTGTGACCTTGACCTTGAGGTGGCATGACTGCCTCATGCCTTCTGCACATTGCCTCAATGTGATAAACATTTGAGGCAAGTTTCATGAAAATCCTTTAAAGGGCACAGGAGATATAGAACGGACATGAAAATACAGGCTCAAATATTAAACCTTCAAGTGTGACCTTGACCTTGAGTTGGCGTGACTGGCTTATGCCTTCTGCACATGGTCTCAATTCGCAAAACATTTGAGCCAAGTTTTGATGAAAATCCTTCAAAGGGTATAGGGGATATGAAGCGGACACAAAAAACGGACACGAAAATAGAGGCTCAAAAATTTAACCTTCAAGTGTGACCTTGACCTTGAGCTGGTGTGAAAGGCCCATGCCTTCTGCACATCGTCTCAATTACCTAAACATTTGAGCCAAGTTTCGTGAAAATCCTTCAAAAGGCATAGGAGATATGGAGCGGACACGAAATGGAGGCTAGAATATTTGACCTACAAGTGTGACCTTGACCTTGAGCCAGCATGACTGACTCATGCCTTCTGCACATCGTCTCAATGACCTAAACATATGAGCTAAGTTTCATGAAAATCCTTCAAAGGGTATAGGAGCTATGGAGCGGACACGAAATCTAGGCTCGAATATTTGACCTTCAAGTGTGACCTTGCCCTTGAGCAGGCGTGACTTACTCATGCCTTCTGCACATCGTCTCAATGACCTTAACATTTGAGCCAAGTTTCATGAAAATCCTTCAAAGGGTATAGGAGATATGGAGTGAGGACGAAATGGAGGCTCGAATATTTGACCTTCAAGTGTGACATTGACCTTGAGCCAGCGTGACTGACTCATGCCTTCTGCACATCGTCACAATGACCTTAACATTTGAGCCAAGTTTCATGAAAAACCTTCAAAGGGTATAGGAGATATGGAGCGGAGACAAAATGGAGGCTCGAATATTTGACTTTCAAGTGTGACCTTGACCTTGAGCCCGCGTGATTGACTCATGCCTTCTGCACATTGTCTCAATGACCTAAACATTTGAGCCAAGTTTCATGAAAATCCTTCAAAGGGTATAGGAGATATGGAGCGGACACGAAAATGTTCTCGAAAGACGGACAGACGGATGGACTGACGGACGGACGAAGGGCATTCCTATAATCCCCCTCCCGCTTCGCGGCGGGGGATTAATAAAGAGAAGGTAGAACTAATGTGGAATAAAGAGAGGGTTGAACTGATGTGGAATAAAGAGAAGGTAGAACTGATGTGGAATAAAGAGAAGGTAAAACTGATGTGGAATAAAGACATGGTAGAACTGATGTGGAATGAAGAGAAAGTAGAACTGATGTGGAATAAAGACATGGTAGAACTGATATGGAATAAAGACATGGTAGA
Source organism: Congeria kusceri (assembly GCA_027627225.1). Taxonomy (NCBI): domain Eukaryota; kingdom Metazoa; phylum Mollusca; class Bivalvia; order Myida; family Dreissenidae; genus Congeria; species Congeria kusceri. Next base: position 55,294,388 of record CM051027.1, read on the forward strand.
ACTGATGTGGAATAAAGAGATGGTAGAACAGATGTGGAATGAACAAAAGTTTGGAAGGAAATAGAAATGTGTCCACAGACATGGATGCCCCCACCTATGCAGCCCTTTCTACATGGGGCCGCTTTGTCTGTATGCATACAAATTATTTTGCACAAGGAGAATTGAACATTTATACTGTACTTTATGCTAATGTGTTCTCTAATTCTGTGATGTGTTGAGTTATCACAAAATAGTTTTAGTCCTGACAAAAAAATCAACAAGAGCTGTTTGTAAAACAGTTATGCCCCCCTCTAGGTTAAAATAGCTTATAAGGCCAATTTTAGTTAATTTTTTCGTGGGCCATAACTCCACAATTCCTGGGGCCATTTGGCTGATTATTAAACCTGGCCAATGTATATGCCCACAAACATGTTCATGAAGTTTGGTAAAGATTGGATGAACAGTGTTGGACATAGAGAGCGGAAACCGCTGAAAAGGCAAATTTCAGATAAGTCAAGGGCAATAACTCCACAACTCCTGGGTTGATTTGACTGGTTATCAAACATGGCCAAGATATTATTATAACAAATATTTTCATGAAGTTTGGTAAAGATTGGATGAAAACCGTTGGACTTAGAGAATGGAAACTGATAAAAAAGCCAATTTCAGATAATTCAAGGGCAATAACTCCACAATTCCTGGGGCAATAACTCCACAATTCTCCACAGGTTCTTGCATGCGACACACCATCTGGTGATGGCGATCATTTCTGCTAATTTGTCTAAAAATACCTGCATGCATAGCAATATTATGCTCTGGACAATTATTTGACCTTTGACCTTGATTAGTGACCTTGACCTTTCAGCAACAGACCTGGTTCTTGAACACCACATGCCATCTCATAATGCTTATCAATTCTGCCAAGTAATGTGAAAATTCTTCCATGCCCGAAACAATTATACTTCAGTCAATGTCAATGGCTTAAACTCTTATATTTGACCTTTGACCTTTAAGTGTGACCTTGACCTTAGACCAAAGGCACCTGGGTTTGCACGAGACACACCGCCGCATAAGCTTATCACTTATCACGTTGTTTGAAAATCCTTCCTTGCTGGACAACATTATGCTCCAGACCTTGTCTATGGCTTAAATTCTTATATTTGACCATTGACCTTTAAGTGTGATCTTGACCTTGAAACAAGAGACCTGGTTCTTGCATGTGACATACCGACTCACCATGCTTAGCACTTCTGCTAAGTTATTTTAAAATCCTTGCCTGCTAGACAAAATTATGCTCCTGACAAGTTCTAAGTCTTAAATTCTTATATTTGACCTTTGACCTTTAAGTGCGACCTTCACCGTGGACCTAGGGACCTGATACTTGCGCGTGACATGCCGTCTCACCACTTCTGCCAAGTTATTTGAAATTCCTTCCCCAATGGACAGAATTATGTTCCGGACAGGGTCTATGGCTTTAATTCTTATATTTGACCTTTGACCTTTAAGTGTGACCTTGACCTTGGACCTAGGGACTTGATTCTTGCAAGCGACACACCATCTCACCTCGCTCAACACTTGTGCCAAGTTATTTTAAATTCCTTCCATGCTGGGCAAAATTATGATCCGGACAGGGTCTATGGCTTAAATTCTTATATTTGACCTTTGACCTTTAAGTGTGACCTTGACCTTGGGCCTAGTGACCTGGTTCTTGCGCGCAAAACACTGTCTCACCATGCCTAGCACTTCTGCCAAGTTATTTGAAATTCCTTCCACGCTGGACAAAATTATGGTCCGGACAGGGTCTATGGCTTTAATTCTTATATTTGACTGTTGACCTTTAGGTGTGACCTTGACCTTGAACCTAGGGACCTGGTTCTTGCACGTGACACACCGTCTCATTATGCTAAACATTTCTGCTAAGTTATTTGAAAATCCTCAAATGCTGGACAAAGTTATAGTCTGGACAAGAATCCGAACATACGTACATACATAAACGTGTACATACATACGTACCCACCTACAGGGTAAACTCTATATCCTCCCCCATTATTGATGGTGGGGGCATAAATATTCTGCTCACTTCTCAGTTTTCAATACAGTATATACTGTTGTTACATACATAAACATAATATTATAATTTGTTCTTTGTTACATGCACAAAATATATGTGTTAAGCTGTAACTATGTAGAAAATACTTTTCCCTTCTGACAACTATATGGTTCTCCTTTAAACAACATAAAACTCCATATAAAAAGTAAAGGAATAGACATTTTATGAAGATGCTTTGTTGATGATATTTTTTATTTTTATTTTTTTTGAACATTTTTCTTTTTTATTACCTGGCAACAATCTCCTAGCAACGTTTTCCGCCATCCTCAACAGCGGCCCAGAACACGGCCAGCCTGGCTCCAGGGGGAAACCACCGTGCTTTGAAAACAGGTGGGCAGACAGGAGACCACCAACAACTGAGGGAAAAATAAAACAAGAAGAGAAGTTGTTCATACGTCATGGTTCAATTTTGTGAATTACATGAAAATGAAAGAAGGTTGGGATTGTTAATAGAAAGGTCACAGTGCTGTAATGGATACGGTGTCCACCTTGCGATCGAGAGATCTTCTTTTTTCTTTTTTTTCAATGTCGATAATTTTTATTTGTATATATACAATATGATAGTATACAAATATCATCATCAAACATTCAGACATTCAACAGTTTATATAATTCAACAACGACAATTGAAAATATGGGATAAAAGGACAGGGAAAAATTACAAATAGAAAAAGGTGAGAAATACATATTACTAAAAAAAGTTTTAAAAAAGAAAAAAAAAACAGGATAGGATATGGATGAATTTTGACATACTCCGTATCACAACGGTACAAACCATATTTAACAAAGACAGTAACTGCTTTAAAAAAAAAACATTTTGGGGATTTGGGCAGTATTTCTGAAATATCAGATCATAAAAGAACAAATATAGAAATATCTTAAGTTCGATCCCGACTTGGGGAGCTTTTCAATGATCTTTCTAACAAGACACCAAGTACTGGTTCTTCCCAGAAAACGGGCTCGAAATTGTCTCAATAAGCCTCAATAAGCCTTTGGCTTTTGACACAATCGAGCTCAAATAAATATGCTTAAACTATAAATCAATTCTGCCATTAATACTCATTTAACTTAAATGGGACATAAATAAATACATACCTCTGATATTTGTCTCAAAGACGGACACATTTATGTCATTGTCAAAGTTCATTTTGTCGATAACAATGTCTGCCACTCTCTGGAATTCTGTGTTATTGCCCATGATTACAAGCATGTCCAGAGCGTCTATTAGCGTCAAAGAATAGCTGAAAAAGATGTTTATTTATTTCTTTGTAAATGGCACATATAAACGATATAAAAATTGATAATATGCAGTTATTTGTTGTGCTTTTACCAAACTTAAAATTCTGAGGTAATTTTTTATAGTAAAAATTTTTGGACATGACAAACAATTGAAAAACATTGCTAAGAAAGTGCATACACTTGAATGATACAGCCGTAGTTAGCAAATGTGTGATCCAACATAATTTATGTTCTTGCAAACATTTGTGAATGAAGGACCTGGTCCATTTCCTCACCTGCCCCATGTGTCATGCCCATCACAAGTCAATGGCCGAAGTTCATCATATGGGTATGCATACTGAATGTATCCATCATAAGCATGATGAAACATTTCTGTTACTTTCTGTCTGAATAAAAAACAAAACTTCAGCATCAACTACAAACAAGAGATGTTTGTAAAACATGTATGCCCCCCGACTTGCAGCCAAGTTGTGAATATGTGCCATTGTTAAGAAAAATTTTTAATATGCAATGCCAAGCGAGGTCTCGATATATGGTATCTATGTATGAAGTTTCATTGAAATATCTCGATGCGTTCTCAAGTTATTGAGCGAAAACCGTTTTTCTATTTTTATTAATGGTGACCTTGACCTTGATCCCACCCACCCCATATAAAATCCCAAGAGAAGTCTCAATATAAGGTATCTATGTATGAAGTTTCATTAAAACGTTCTAAAGTTATTGAGCGGAAACCGTTTTTCTATTTTTAACAACAGTGACCTTGACCCCACCCAACCCATATGAATCCCAAGCGAGGTCTCGATATAAGGTATCTATGTATGAAGTTTCATTAAAACATCTCAATGCTTGTCAAGTTATTGAGCGAAATGCGTTTACTATTTTTAGTAACGGTGACCTTGACCTTTACCCCACCCACCACATATGCAATCCCAAGAGAGGTCTTAATATAAGATATCTATGTATGAAGTTTCATTAAAATATCTTGATGCATTCTCAAGTTATTAAGCGGAAACCATTTTCTATGTTTAGTAACTGTCACATTGACCTTGACCACACCCACCCCATATACAATCTCAAGCAAGGCTTCGATATAAGGTATATGTGTATGAAGTTTCATTAAAATATCTCAATGCGTTCTCAAGTTATTGAGCAGAAACCGTTTTTTAGTTATGGTGACCTTGATCTTGACCCCACCCACCCCATATGCAATCCCAAGCCAGGTCTCGATATATGGTATCTAAATATAAAGTTTCATTAAAATATCTTTATGGATTCTAAAGTTATTGAGCGGAAACTGTTTTTCTATTTTAAGTAACGGTGACCTTGACAGAACCCATATGCAATCCCAAGCGAGGTTTCGATATAAGGTATATATGTATAAAGTTTCATTAAAATATCTCGATGCGTTCTCAAGTTATTGAGCAGAGACCGTTTTTCTATTTTTAATAAGGGTGACCTTGACCCCACCCATCCTATATGCAATCCCAAGCGAGGTCTCAATATAAGGTATCTATGAATGAAGTTTCATTAAAATATCTCGATGCGTTCTCAAGTTATTGAGCAGAGACTGTTTTTCTATTTTTAATAACGGTGACCTTGACCCCACCCACCACATATGCAATCGCAAGTGAGGTCTCAATAAAAGGTATCTTTGTATGAAATTTCATTAAAATATCTCTATGCGTTCTCAAGTTATTGAGCGGAAACCGTTTTTCTATTTTTAGCAACGGTGACCTTGACCCCACCCAACCCATATGCAATCCCAAGCGAGGTCTCGATATAAGGTATCTATGTATGCAGTTTCATTTAAATATCTCAATGCTTGTCAAGTTATTGAGCGAAAAGCGTTTTTATATTTTTAGTAACAGTGACCTTGACCCCACCCACCACATATGCAATCCCAAGAGAGGTCTTAATATAAGATATCTATGTATGAAGTTTCATTAAAATATCTTGATGCATTCTCAAGTTATTAAGCGGAAACCATTTTCTATTTTTAGTAACTGTCACATTGACCTTGACCACCCACCCCATACACAATCTCAAGCAAGGCTTCGATATAAGGTATATGTGTATGAAGTTTCATTAAAATATCTCGATGCGTTCTCAAGTTATTGAGCAGAAACCGTTTTTCTATTTTTAGTTATGGTGACCTTGATCTTGACCCCACCCACCCCATATGCAATCCCAAGCCAGGTCTCGATATATGGTATCTACGATGAAGTTTCATTAAAACATCCTTATGGATTCTAAAGTTATTGAGCGGAAACCGTTTTTCTATTTTAAGTAACGGTGACCTTGACCGAACCCATATGCAATCCCAAGCGAGGTCTCGATATAAGGTATATATGTATAAAGTTTCATTAAAATATCTCGATGCGTTCTCAAGTTATTGAGTAGAGACCGTTTTTCTATTTTTAATAAGGGTGACCTTGACCCCACCCGCCCTATATGCAATCCCAAGCGAGGTCTCAATATAAGGTATCTATGTATGAAGTTTCATTAAAATATCTCGATGCGTTCTCAAGTTATTCAGCAGAGACTGTTTTTCTATTTTTAATAACCGGTGACCTTGACCCAACCCACCCTATATGCAATCCCAAGCGAGGTCTCAATATAAGGTATCTTTGTATGAAATTTCATTAAAATATCTCTATGCGTTCTCAAGTTATTGAGCGGAAACCGTTTTTCTATTTTTAGTAATGGTGACCTTGACCCCACCCATCCAATATGCAATTCCAAGTGAGATCTCGATATATGGTATCTCTGTATAAAGTTTCATTAAAATATCTCTATGCGTTTTCAAGTTATTGAGCGGAAACCGTTTTTCTATTTTTAGCAATGGTGACCTTGATATTTGACCTGTTGACCTCAAAATTTATAGGTGTCTTCCTTTCCTCCCAAGTAACCAGCATACCAACTTTCATGATCGTAGGTCAAAACGTTCTCTAGATATCGTGCGGAAATGAAATGGTCTACGGACAGACCGACCATCCGTCCGACCGACAGACAGGTGCAAAGCAAGATACCCCCACTTCTTCGAAGGGGGGCATAATAAAATAAGAATATAACTTTTGTATTTGCAAGCATTAGGAAAATAAGTTTTTCACTCTTCATTAAGTCAACAAATAAATGCGTTTGCTGCACTTGTTGTATGATGCAATACATTGGGAATTAATTCTAGTGTTCCTTGCCAACAGTTGAATTGGAATTATAAATAAATATATTATCAGTTCTGTTAATAACCTTTTATCACATGCTATACCTTGTTTTCCATCTTATACACCCATTATGAATACTTTTATCTTATACATGTGTAAGTTAACCTATAGAGCATCGCCATTGGCTAGACTTGAAAGATTGACGGTAAGTTCGGTAAATAAACAGTTCACATGATTTTATATAGTAAAAGCTTAGGTAAGTTCGATAAATTGATTTTTTATTTAGGTAATTGTAATTCACACCATGGTGAAGAATCGGCAAGAAGTGTTTGTTGTAAAGACAGTAAAGACAATCTACGGTATATAACAGGCTGTAGATAACAACAACAACATTTACTGACATCGTATTTAAGCATCATGCTCTTAGAATTATATAATGAATGCAACACACGCCAAAGACAATCACATACATGTTTTTTTCACAAACCAACAATGAGAGAAGCTTTATGGCGTAATAACCGGCTACAAAATCAAGAGGGCCAAGATGGCCCTGGGCCGCTCACCTGAGTATTATCAGAACTGCAATCGTCATGGCGCAAATACTCTCGCCACCTCAATCATTATTCATTAACAGTAATTGGCATTGAATAACAACATGAATGAGTATGTGGCCAGACATAGAAGTGATTTTAAAGAATTTGGCAGAGGGTCACCCAAGGAACATTTCTGTAAAAACTATTTTCATATACAGCCAGCGGTTGCAGACAAGGAGATTTTCAAAGTTTTCAATATAGCCATATAAGAAAGACTGCCCCGCCCCCTGGCGGCCATGTTTTTTCACGAATCAAAATGATTTAAAGGAATCTGGAAGAAAGTCACCCAAGCAACGTTTCTGAGAAATTATTTTGAGATCCAGCCAGTGGTTTCAGACAAAAAGATTTTCAATGTTTTCAATATAGTCATATAAGGAAAACTGCCCCACTCCATGGCGGCCATGTTTTTTAACAAATCAAAATGATTTGAAGGAATGTGGTAGAGGGTCACCAAGGAACATTTCTGTGAAAAATATTTTTAAATCCAGCCAGTGGTTTCTGACAAGAAGATTTTTGAACTTATCCAGTTTTTAAGCTTTTAGTTGCCATGGCAACCAGAGTTTTCAATAAATTGAAGGAATTTATTAAAGGACCATCACAGAAACATTCCTGCCAAGTTTGGTTAAAATATGCCTGGTGGTTTCAGAGAATAAGTTGTTTTAAGTAAAATGTTGACGATGGACGCCATACACAGCTTGATCACAATAGATAAACCTTGAGCACTTCGTGTTCAGGTGAGCTAATATTCATACAAAAATACTGCTTACTTTTCGAAACTCTGTAACAAACATAAATATGTAGACGATCGGCTGGTGAGCATGTATTACCAAACCAACAAAGTTTTGTTGTTTAATAGATAGTTAGAGAAATGATATTCATAAAAAAACATTTATCCTTTTATTCTGTAAACACATATGGCATATACAATTGGATAGAATTCTCATGACTTAATTTATTAATAACAAGAGCTGTCGGAGGACAGCGTGCTCGACTTATCTTCTGCTTTTCAGAGTTACTGGCATTTTTTTTCTAAAAACAAGAAATATGGAAATTCCACGAAAACCAAATTTTTATAACGAAATGCATTAAAGTCATCACATCAATAAAATTTTAGTAACCGTGACCTTGACCCCACCCACCCTATATGCAATCCCAAGCGAGGTCTCAATATAAGGTATCTATGTATCAAGTTTTATTAAAATATCTCACTGCATTCTCAAGTTAATGATCGGAAACCGTTTATCTATTCTTAGTAATAGTGACCTTGACCCCACCCACCCCATACACAATCCCAAACGAGGTCTTGATATAAGGTATCTATGTATAAAGTTTCATTAAAATATCTCAATGCATTCTCAAGTTATTAAGCAGAAACCGTTTGTCTATTTTAGTATCAGTGACCTTGACCCTATATGCAATCCCAAGTGAGGTCTCGATATAAGGTATGTATGTATTAAGTTTCATTAAAATATCTCAATGCGTTCTCAAGTTATTGAGTGGAAACAGTTTTTCTATTTTTAGTAACAGTGACCTTGACCCCCACCCACCCCAAATGCAATTCCAAGCCAGGTCTCGATATAAGGTATCTATGTATGAAGTTTCATTTAAATATCTCGATGCGTACTCAAGTTATTGAGCGGAAACCGTTTTTCTATTTTTAACAACAGTGACCTTGACCCCACCCAACCCATATGCAATCCCAAGCGAGGTCTCGATATAAGGTATCTATGTATGAAGTTTCATTAAAACATCTCAATGCTTGTCAAGTTATTGAGCGAAATGCGTTTTCTATTTTTAGTAACGGTGACCTTGACCTTTAATCCACCCACCACATATGCAATCCCAAGAGAGGTCTTAATATAAGATATCTACATGTATGTATGAAGTTTCATTAAAATATCTTGATGCATTCTCAAGTTATTAAGCGGAAACCATTTTCTATTTTTAGTAACTGTAACATTGACCTTGACCACACCCACCCCATATACAATCTCAAGCAAGGCTTCGATCTAAGGTATATTTTATGAAGTTTTATAAAAATATCTCGATGCGTTCTCAAGTTATTGAGCAGAAACCGTTTTTCTATTTTTAGTTATGGTGACCTTGATCTTGACCCCACCCACCCCATATGCAATCCCAAGCCAGGTCTCGATATATGGTATCTACGATGAAGTTTCATTAAAATATCCTTATGGATTCTAAAGTTATTGAGCGGAAACCGTTTTTCTGTTTTAAGTAACGGTGACCTTGACAGAACCCATATGCAATCCCAAGCGAGGTCTCGATAGAAGGTATATATGTATAAAGTTTCATTAAAATATCTCGATGCGTACTCAAGTTATTGAGTACAGACCGTTTTTCTATTTTTAATAACGGTGACCTTGACCCCACCCACCCTATATGCAATCCCAAGCGAGGTCTCAATATCAGGTATCTATGTATGAAGTTTCATTAAAATATCTTGATGCGTTCTCAAGTTATTGAGCAGAGACTGTTTTTCTATTTTTAATAACGGTGACCTTGACCCCACCCACCCCATATGCAATCCCAAGCCAGGTCTCGATATATGGTATCTACGTATGAAGTTTCATTAAAATATCTTTATGGATTCTAAAGTTATTGAGCGGAAACCGTTTTTCTATTTTAAGTAACGGTGACCTTGACAGAACCCATATGCAATCCCAAGCGAGGTCTCAATATAAGGTATCTATGTATGAAGTTTCATTAAAATATCTCGATGCGTTTCTCAAGTTATTGAGTAGAGACTGTTTTTCTATTTTTAATAACGGTGACCTTGACCCCACCCACCCTATATGCAATCCCAAGCGAGGTCTCAATATAAGGTATCTATGTATGAAGTTTCATTAAAATATCTCGATGCGTTCTCAAGTTATTGAGCAGAGACTGTTTTTCTATTTTTAATAACGGTGACCTTGACCCCACCCAGCCCATATGCAATCCCAAGCCAGGTCTCGATATATGGTATCTACGTATGAAGTTTCATTAAAATATCTTTATGGATTCTAAAGTTATTGAGCGGAAACCGTTTTTCTATTTTAAGTAACGGTGACCTTGACAGAACCCATATGCAATCCCAAGCGAGGTCTCGATATAAGGTATATATGTATAAAGTTTCATTAACATATCTCGATGCGTTCTCAAGTTATTGAGCAGAGACCGTTTTTCTATTTTTAATAACGGTGACCTTGACCCCACCCACCCTATATGCAATCCCAAGCGAGGTCTCAATATAAGGTATCTATGTATGAAGTTTCATTTAAATATCTCGATGCGTTCTCAAGTTATTGAGCAGAGACTGTTTTTCTATTTTTAATAACGGTGACCTTGACCCCACCCACCCCATATGCAATCCCAAGTGAGGTCTCAATATAAGGTATCTTTGTATGAAATTTCATTAAAATATCTCGATGCGTTCTCAAGTTATTGAGCGGAAACCGTTGTTCTATTTTTAGCAATGGTGACCTTGACCCCACCCAACCCATATGAAATCCCAAGCGAGGTCTCGATATAAGGTATCTATGTATGCAGTTTCATTTAAATATCTCAATGCTTGTCAAGTTATTGAGCGAAAAGCGTTTTTCTATTTTTAGCAACAGTGAACGTGACCCCACCCACCACATATGCAATCCCAAGAGAGGTCTATGTATGAAGTTTCATTAAAATATCTTGATGCATTCTCAAGTTATTAAGCGGAAACCATTTTCTATTTTTAGTAACTTTCACATTGACCTTGACCATACCCACCCCATATACAATCTCAAGCAAGGCTTCGATAGAAGGTATATGTGTATGAAGTTTCATTAAAATATCTCGATGCATTCTCAAGTTATTCAGCAGAAACCGTTTTTCTATTTTTAGTTATGGTGACCTTGATCTTGACCCCACCCACCCCATATGCAATCCCAAGCCAGGTCTCGATATATGGTATCTACGATGAAGTTTCATTAAAATATCCTTATGGATTCTAAAGTTATTGAGCGGAAACCGTTTTTCTATTTTAAGTAACGGTGACCTTGACCGAACCCATATGCAATCCCAAGCGAGGTCTCGATATAAGGTATATATGTATAAAGTTTCATTAAAATATCTCGATCGTTCTCAAGTTATTGAGTAGAGACCGTTTTTCTATTTTTAATAAGGGTGACCTTGACCTTGACCCCACCCACCCCATATGCAATCCCAAGCCAGGTCTCGATATATGGTATCTACGTATGAAGTTTCATTAAAATATCTTTATGGATTCTAAAGTTATTGAGCGGAAACCGTTTTTCTATTTTAAGTAACGGTGACCTTGACAGAACCCATATGCAATCCCAAGCGAGATCTCGATATAAGGTATATATGTATAAAGTTTCATTAACATATCTCGATGCGTTCTCAAGTTATTGAGCAGAGACCGTTTCTCTATTTTTAATAACGGTGACCTTGACCCCATCCGCCCTATATGCAATCCCAAGCGAGGTCTCAATATAAAGTATCTATGTATGAAGTTTCATTAAAATATCTCGATGCGTTCTCAAGTTATTCAGCAGAGACTGTTTTTCTATTTTTAATAACGGTGACCTTGACCCAACCCACCCCATAAGCAATCCCAAGCGAGGTCTCAATATAAGGTATCTTTGTATGAAATTTCATTAAAATATCTCTATGCGTTCTCAAGTTATTGAGCGGAAACCGTTTTTCTATTTTTAGTAATGGTGACCTTGACCCCACCCATCCAATATGCAATTCCAAGTGAGGTCTCGATATATGGTATCTCTGTATAAAGTTTCATTAAAATATCTCTATGCGTTTTCAAGTTATTGAGCGGAAACCGTTTTTCTATTTTTAGCAATGGTGACCTTGATCTTTGACCTGTTGACCTCAAAATTTATAGGTGTCTTCCTTTCCTCCCAAGTAACCAACATACCAACTTTCATGATCGTAGGTCAAAACGTTCTCTAGATATCGTGCGGAAATGAAATGGTCTACGGACAGACCGACCATCCGTCCGACCGACCGACCGACAGACAGGTGCAAAGCAAGATACCCCCACTTCTTCGAAGGGGGGCATAATAAAATAAGAATATAACTTTTGTATTTGCAAGCATTAGGAAAATAAGTTTTTACACTCTTCATTAAGTCAACAAATAAATGCGTTTGCTGCACTTGTTGTATGATGCAATACATTGGGAATTAATTCTAGTGTTCCTTGCCAACAGTTGAATTGGAATTATAAATAAATATATTATCAGTTCTGTTAATAACCTTTTATCACATGCTATACCTTGTTTTCCATCTTATACACGCATTATGAATACTTTTATCTTATACATGTGTAAGTTAACCTATAGAGCATCGCCATTGGCTAGACTTGAAAGATTGACGGTAAGTTCGGTAAATAAACAGTTCACATGATTTTATATAGTAAAAGCTTAGGTAAGTTCGATAAATTGATTTTTTATTTTAGGTAATTGTAATTCACACCATGGTGAAGAATCGGCAAGAAGTGTTTGTTGTAAAGACAATCTACGGTATATAACAGGCTGTAGATAACAACAACAACATTTACTGACATTGTATTTAAGCATCATGCTCTTAGAATTATATAATGAATGCAACACACGCCAAAGACAATCACATACATGTTTTTTTTACAAACCAACAATGAGAGAAGCTTTATGGCGTAATAACCGGCTACAAAATCAAGAGGGCCAAGATGGCCCTGGGCCGCTCACCTGAGTATTATCAGAACTGCTATCGTCATGGCGCAAATACTCTCGCCACCTCAATGATTATTCATTAACAGTAATTGGCATTGAATAACAACATGAATGAGTATGTGGCCAGACATAGAAGTGATTTTAAAGAATTTGGTAGAGGGTCACCCAAGGAACATTTCTGTGAAAACTATTTTCATATACAGCCAGCGGTTGCAGACAAGGAGATTTTCAAAGTTTTCAATATGGCCCTATATGAAAGACTGCCCCGCCCCCTGGCGGCCATGTTTTTTCACGAATCAAAATGATTTAAAGGAATCTGGAAGAAAGTCACCCAAGCAACGTTTCTGAGAAATTATTTTGAGATCCAGCCAGTGGTTTCAGACAAAAAGATTTTCAATGTTTTCAATATAGTCATATAAGGAAAACTGCCCCACCCCATGGTGGCCATGTTTTTTAACAAATCAAAATGATTTGAAGGAATGTGGTAGAGGGTCACCAAGGAACATTTCTGTGAAAAATATTTTTAAATCCAGCCAGTGGTTTCTGACAAGAAGATTTTTGAACTTATCCAGTTTTTAAGCTTTTAGTTGCCATGGCAACCAGAGTTTTCAATAAATTGATGGAATTTATTAAAGGACCATCACAGAAACATTCCTGCCAAGTTTGGTTAAAATATGCCCGGTGGTTTCAGAGAATAAGTTGTTTTAAGTAAAATGTAGACGATGGACGCCATACACAGCTTGATCACAATAGCTAAACCTTGAGCACTTCGTGTTCAGGTGAGCTAATAATATTCATACAAAAATACTGCTTACTTTTCGAAATTCTGTAACAAACATAAATATGTAGACGATCGACTGGTGAGCATGTATTACCAAACCAACAAAGTTTTGTTGTTTAATAGATAGTTAGAGAAATGATATTCATGAAAAAGCATTTATCCTTTTATTCTGTAAACACATATGGCATATACAATTGGATAGAATTCTCATGACTTAATTTATTAATAACAAGAGCTGTCGGAGGACAGTGTGCTCGACTTTTCTTGTGCTTTTCAGAGTTACTGGCATTTTTTTTCTAAAACAAGAAATACGGAAATTCCACGAAAACCAAATTTTTCTAATGAAATGCATTAAAGTCATCACATCAATAAAAATTTTAGTAACAGTGACCTTGACCCCACCCACCCCATATGCAATCCCAAGCGAGGTCTCAATATAAGGTATCTATGTATTAAGTTTTATTAAAATATCTCAATGCATTCTCAAGTTAATGATCGGAAACCGTTTTTCTATTCTTAGTAATAGTGACCTTGACCCTACCCACCCCATACGCAATCCCAAACGAGGTCTTGATATAAGGTATCTATGTATAAAGTTTCATTAAAATATCTCAATGCATTCTCAAGTTATTAAGCAGAAACCGTTTGTCTATTTTAGTAACAGTGACCTTGACCCTATATGCAATCCCAAGTGAGGTCTCGATATAAGGTATGTATGTATTAAGTTTCATTAAAATATCTCAATACGTTCTCAAGTTATTGAGTGGAAACCGTTTTTCTATTTTTAGTAACAGTGACCTTGACCCCCACCCACCCCATATGCAATTCCAAGCCAGGTCTCGATATAAGGTATCTATGTATGAAGTTTCATTAAAACATCTCAATGCTTGTCAAGTTATTGAGCGAAATGCGTTTTCTATTTTTAGTAACGGTGACCTTGACCTTTACCCCACCCACCACATATGCAATCCCAAGAGAGGTCTTAATATAAGATATCTATGTATGAAGTTTCATTAAAATATCTTGATGCATTCTCAAGTTATTAAGCGGAAACCATTTTCTATGTTTAGTAACTGTCACATTGACCTTGACCACACCCACCCCATATACAATCTCAAGCAAGGCTTCGATATAAGGTATATTTGTATGAAGTTTCATTAAAATATCTCGATGCGATCTCAAGTTATTGAGCAGAAACCGTTTTTCTATTTTTAGTTATGGTGACCTTGATCTTGACCCCACCCACCCCATATGCAATCCCAAGCCAGGTCTCGATATATGGTATGTACGATGAAGTTTCATTAAAATATCCTTATGGATTCTAAAGTTATTGAGCGGAAACCGTTTTTCTATTTTAAGTAATGGTGACCTTGACCAAACCCATATGCAATCCCAAGCGAGGTCTCGATATAAGGTATATATGTATAAAGTTTCATTAAAATATCTCGATGCGTTCTCAAGTTATTGAGTAGAGACCGTTTTTCTATTTTTAATAAGGGTGACCTTGACCCCACCCATCCTATATGCAATCCCAAGCCAGGTCTCAATATAAGGTATCTATGTATGAAGTTTCATTAAAATATCTTGATGTGTTCTCAAGTTATTGAGCAGAGACTGTTTTTCTATTTTTAATAACGGTGGCCTTGACCCCACCCACCCCATATGCAATCCCAAGCCAGGTCTCGATATATGGTATCTACGTATGAAGTTTCATTAAAATATCTTTATGGATTCTAAAGTTATTGAGCGGAAACCGTTTTTCTATTTTAAGTAACGGTGACCTTGACAGAACCCATATGCAATCCCAAGCGAGGTCTCGATATAAGGTATATATGTATAAAGTTTCATTAAAATATCTCGATGCGTTCTCAAGTTATTGAGCAGAGACCGTTTTTCTATTTTTAATAACGGTGACCTTGACCCCACCCACCCTATATGCAATCCCAAGCGAGGTCTCAATATAAGGTATCTATGTATGAAGTTTCATTTAAATATCTCGATGCGTTCTCAAGTTATTAAGCAGAGACTGTTTTTCTATTTTTAATAATGGTGACCTTGACCCCACCCATCCCATATGCAATCCCAAGTGAGGTCTCAATATAAGGTATCTTTGTATGAAATTTCATTAATATATCTCTATGCGTTCTCAAGTTATTGAGCGGAAACCGTTTTTCTATTTTTAGCAATGGTGACCTTGACCCCACCCAACCCATATGAAATCCCAAGCGATGTCTCGATATAAGGTATCTATGTATGCAGTTTCATTTAAATATCTCAATGCTTGTCAACTTATTGAGCGAAAAGCGTTTTTCTATTTTTAGTATGAGTGACTGTGACCCCACCCACCACATATGCAATCCCAAGAGAGGTCTTAATATAAGATATCTATGTATGAAGTTTCATTAAAATATCTTGATGCATTCTCAAGTTATTAAGCGGAAACCATTTTCTATTTTTAGTAACTGTCACATTGACCTTGACCATACCCACCCCATATACAATCTCAAGCAAGGCTTCGATATAAGGTATATGTGTATGAAGTTTCATTAAAATATCTCGATGCGTTCTCAAGTTATTGAGCAGAAACCGTTTTTCTATTTTTAGTTATGGTGACCTTGATCTTGACCCCACCCACCCCATATGCAATCCCAAGCCAGGTCTCGATATATGGTATCTACGATGAAGTTTCATTAAAATATCCTTATGGATTCTAAAGTTATTGAGCGGAAACCGTTTTTCTATTTTAAGTAACGGTGACCTAGACCGAACCCATATGCAATCCCAAGCGAGGTCTCGATATAAGGTATATATGTATAAAGTTTCATTAAAATATCTCGATGCTTTCTCAAGTTATTGAGAACAGACCGTTTTTCTATTTTTAATAAGGGTGACCTTGACCCCAAACACCCTATGCTATCCCAAGCGAGGTCTCAATATAAGGTATCTATGTATGAAGTTTCATTAAAATATCTCGATGCATTCTCAAGTTATTGAGCAGAGACTGTTTTTCTATTTTTAATAACGGTGACCTTGACCCAACCCACCCCATATGCAATCCCAAGCGAGGTCTCAATATAAGGTACATGTATCTTTGTATGAAATTTCATTAAAATATCTCTATGCGTTCTCAAGTTATTGAGCGGAAACCGTTTTTCTATTTTTAGTAATGGTGACCTTGACCCCACCCATCCAATATGCAATTCCAAGTGAGGTCTCGATATATGGTATCTCTGTATAAAGTTTCATTAAAATATCTCTATGCGTTTTCAAGTTATTGAGCGGAAACCGTTTTTCTATTTTTAGCAATGGTGACCTTGATATTTGACCTGTTGACCTCAAAATTTATAGGTGTCTTCCTTTCCTCCCAAGTAACCAGCATACCAACTTTCATGATCGTAGGTCAAAACGTTCTCTAGATATCGTGCGGAAATGAAATGGTCTACGGACAGACCGACCATCCGTCCGACCGACAGATGCAAAGCAAGATACCCCCACTTCTTCGAAGGGGGGCATAATAAAATAAGAATATAACTTTTGTATTTGCAAGCATTAGGAAAATAAGTTTTTACACTCTTCATTAAGTCAACAAATAAATGCGTTTGCTGCACTTGTTGTATGATGCAATACATTGGGAATTAATTCTAGTGTTCCTTGCCAACAGTTGAATTGGAATTATAAATAAATATATTATCAGTTCTGTTAATAACCTTTTATCACATGCTATACCTTGTTTTCCATCTTATACACCGATTATGAATACTTTTATCTTATACATGTGTAAGTTAACCTATAGAGCATCGCCATTGGCTATACTTGAAAGATTGACGGTAAGTTCGGTAAATAAACAGTTCACATGATTTTATATAGTAAAAGCTTAGGTAAGTTCGATAAATTGATTTTTTATTTAGGTAATTGTAATTCACACCATGGTGAAGAATCGGCAAGAAGTGTTTGTTGTAAAGACAGTAAAGACAATCTACGGTATATAACAGGCTGTAGATAACAACAACAACATTTACTGACATTGTATTTAAGCATCATGCTCTTAGAATTATATAATGAATGCAACACACGCCCAAGACAATCACATACATGTTTTTTTTACAAACCAACAATGAGAGAAGCTTTATGGCGTAATAACCGGCTACAAAATCAAGAGGGCCAAGATGGCCCTGGGTCGCTCACCTGAGTATTATCAGAACTGCTATCGTCATGGCGCAAATACTCTCGCCACCTCAATCATTATTCATTAACAGTAATTGGTATTGAATAACAACATGAATGAGTATGTGGCCAGACATAGAAGTGATTTTAAAGAATTTGGTAGAGGGTCACCCAAGGAACATTTCTGTGAAAACTATTTTCATATACAGCCAGCGGTTGCAGACAAGGAGATTTTCAAAGTTTTCAATATAGCCATATAAGAAAGACTGCCCCGCCCCCTGGCGGCCATGTTTTTTCACGCATCAAAATGATTTAAAGGAATCTGGAAAAAAGTCACCCAAGCAACGTTTCTGAGAAATTATTTTGAGATCCAGCCAGTGGTTTCAGACAAAAAGATTTTCAATGTTTTCAATATAGTCATATAAGGAAAACTGCCCCACCCCATGGCAGCCATGGTTTTTAACAAATCAAAATGATTTGAAGGAATGTGGTAGAGGGTCACCAAGGAACATTTCTGTGAAAAATATTTTTAAATCCAGCCAGTGGTTTCTGACAAGACGATTTTTGAACTTATCCAGTTTTTAAGCTTTTAGTTGCCATGGCAACCAGAGTTTTCAATAAATTGACGGAATTTATTAAAGGACCATCACAGAAACATTCCTGCCAAGTTTGGTTAAAATATGCCCGGTGGTTTCAGAGAATAAGTTGTTTTAAGTAAAATGTTGACGATGGACGCCATACACAGCTTGATCACAATAGCTAAAACTTGAGCTAATAATATTCATACAAAAATACTGCTTACTTTTCGAAATTCTGTAACAAACATAAATATGTAGACGATCGGCTGGTGAGCATGTATTACCAAACCAACAAAGTTTTGTTGTTTAATAGATAGTTAGAGAAATGATATTCATGAAAAAACATTTATCCTTTTATTCTGTAAACACATATGGCATATACAATTGGATAGAATTCTCATGAATTAATTTATTAATAACAAGAGCTGTCGGAGGACAGCGTGCTCGACTTTTCTTGTGCTTTTCAGAGTTACTGGCATTAAAGTCATCACATCAATAAAATTTTTAGTAACAGTGACCTTGACCTTGACCCCACCCACCCCATATGCAATCCCAAGCGAGGTCTCAATATAAGGTATCTTTGTATTAAGTTTTATTAAAATATCTCAATGCATTCTCAAGTTAATGATCGGAAACCGTTTTTCTATTCTTAGTAATAGTGACCTTGACCCCACCCACCCCATACACAATCCCAAACGAGGTCTTGATATAAGGTATCTATGTATAAAGTTTCATTAAAATATCTCAATGCATTCTCAAGTTATTAAGCAGAAACTGTTTGTCTATTTTAGTAACAGTGACCTTGACCCTATATGCAATCCCAAGTGAGGTCTCGATATAAGGTATGTATGTATTAAGTTTCATTAAAATATCTCAATGCGTTCTCAAGTTATTGAGTGGAAACCGTTTTTCTATTTTTAGTAACAGTGACTTTGACCCCCACCCACCCCATATGCAATTCCAAGCCAGGTCTCGATATAAGGTATCTATGTATTAAGTTTCATTAAAATATCTCAATGCGTTCTCAAGTTTTTGAGCGGAAACCGTTTTTCATTTATAGTAACAGTGACCTTGACCTTGACCCAACCCACCCCATATGCAATCCCAAGTGAGGTCTTCATATAGGGTATCTATGTATTAAGTTTTATTAAAATATCTCAATTTGCTCTCAAGTTATTGAGCGGAAACCGTTTTTCTATTTCTAGTAACAGTGACCTTCACCCCACCCACCCCATATGCAATCCCTAGCGAGGTCTCGCTATAAGGTATCTATGTTTGCAGTTTCATTACAATAGCTTAATCCGTTCTCGAGTTAGAGAGTGGAAACACAAAGTTGAGAAACTAGCTTACTGAAAAACTTTAACCTGTCCATATAGCTTATATGTAAAATTTCTTAGTGTAAAAAGGCCCATAATTTTGACAAATTTCAAACTAGAGTTATCAAAATTGGCCTATGAGTTCATTTTAATATAGGGAATAAGTGTTCTAAGAATGAAATCCCTTAAGCCATTCCTGAGAAACCAGCTTACCGAAAAACTTTAACCTGACCATAAAGCTTATGCAAAATTTCTAAGTGTAAAAAGGCCCATGATTTTGACAAATTTCAAGTTTGAATGAAATCTCTCCAGCCATTCCTGAAAATTTAGCTTACCAAAAAACTTTAACCTAGCTGGGACACCGACGCCGGGGCGAGTAGAATAGCTTGCCTTTTCTTCGAAAAGTCGAGCTAAAAAAATGTGTGTTTTGCTAAATTTACAATTTCTGTCTTATTTGTTCTTATTTGTTGTTTGCATTAAATGATCTTATTTATATGGGCCAATGACAGTAATATGGCTTCAAATATTCGTGCCACAGATCACTTTGTATAAAAGGCAGATGCAAACAGAAAATAATATTCATTTTAGATCTGCCAAAAGTTACAAATATTATCACGGCTTATTTTTTAATGTAGACGGCCTTCAACTTCTAGACTATGTGAGAATATGCTTAATCGTGCTTACACAACTCTAAATCTCATTTCATTTTTAAGTATATAGTATTATTTAAACAAACACTTCATTAATTATATAACACAGTGAAGGACAGCGAGATGTTTAAATTGCAATACAGGGTTCGACACTAAGGCACGTCCGAACGACAATGACTAGTAAAAGCTTGGTCCGGGCTAGTAAAGCTAATTTCTGTCTAGCCCGAACGGTCTAGTGAAAAAATATCGAGTTATTCAGGTAAAACATACTCAAATAAGACAGAGTTATTGAAAATAATAACATCGCCGCAATGGTTTCACTGGAGAATCCAAAATCTATTTTTTGTTACAAGCACTGACATGACGATTGGACGTGATTGTTCTGCAAGATTGGTTTACGGGAATTTTGCCAGGTGCGCGTATTGTTGTAAAATAAAGCAATAGCAAACGGTCAATTTTAAATTGATTTTAGCACACATTTAACGTATGAAACTATAAACAATTGCTTTAAAAATATTAACTCATAACACTGAGTGTCTCTCTTGGTTTCCAAAATTTTACGACAATCGCAACTCGTAGTGAGCCATTTTTGGTTGTTTTAACTTTAAATGCGAATCGTAGCAGATGAATATGTCGAACGTCAATCTTATGAAGTTTGGGTTTACAACAGACAAAAGGTCACCAGATGAAACGAAAAACGTAAATGCAAGGAAGAGTCAAAGGCAGATTACCGTTAACTTTTGCAATGTTTTGATATTTACTGCCTGAATTGTTTTGACGATACATCTTCCTGTTGGTTGTTAGTAAGTAGTTGATATATATTAGACCGGTGGGTGTTTGTTAAGTAGTTTATATGCTTCCATGCAACTTCATAAAATTTAAGGTTCTTGAAATTAATCTGGATTGAGTAATCTACATCTATGGATTATACTTTGTGTACAAAGTAAGAGAAATAATACATTTTTATCGTTTTGTTCTGTTTTATTATTTAATACTATTGGTCTAGTTGATCTTTGGTCAGGTCTTGTTAATTTTACGAGTTACTAGTCCAGTGGTCTAGTGGTAAAAAAAGTTAACATCAAACCCTGCAATAGCGTGTAGGTTTAAATTGGTGTTGCATCCAAAATAAAAGTGTTATCGTACAAATATTTATGAAACATTATTGAGGAATAAATTCTCTTTGCAGGTATGGAAATTTTATTAAGAAATATTAGTGCTAACCATGCCATTTCAGCGCATGAAAGTAGCGACCAAAATCCTGTCTCTACTATTCAGACATATAGGGCAAACCTTCCACCACAGTTTTGGTCCTTCGCCCGTTGTGCTCTCCAGCCAATATTTCCCATATAAAAAGTAGCTCAATATTTGGCACAGGGCCTAACTTGTTGTGCTAGTCAACACCCGTCCGAAAAATACATCCGAAAAATACATTAAACAACACATTCCTCTATCAAGTGCATGAAAACATATTTAAATTATCAATTTAATATTTTATTATTATTCTTTCTTAGTACATACTTAAAATAAGCCATATCTGATCGATCTAACTGTCTGCATTCTACTACGATTGCTAAAAGACCGCATATTGGAAGTACACGTAACATGGGCGCGGCCATTTTGGTTAAGTTAGAATTATTTCCCATGATAGGTTACATACTACGCAAACCTCAGTTGGAACCAGAGAAAAATTCACGCCATGTCAGGGGCCAAAAAAAAACTATATTACCAATACTTAAACCGTTATTGACCCTTAACTCCAATAAATATTTTAATATTTGTGAATCTCGGTGTTAACCGAAGTAGACAGTGCTGTGTTGGGCTGTGCTCTGCTCTATTCTTCTATATTGTGGTCTACACTATTCGTTGGTTAAACAGCATGACAACGTGCAACCACTTTGTACAGACACGCAGATTGTTGATAACTGTAACACTTTTAACGAAGCTCGCTTTCTGGTCCGGAAGCAGACATTTCTGATGTGATGCGAAAACGTTTCAGTTGAAGCAAAGACCGACTAAATCTTTGGCTTAAGGCACTGACTTCTTGAATTACACCAAATTAAAGTCTGCGTAATCGTGGTTGCTGTCCCTTTTTTTGCTTTTTTTTCGAAATTTCCCTCCGTGTTTAATTGTTTTGACCAATTAATATATTGTATTACATATATTAAACATATTAAACAAACAGTACATGTTTTTGTTCATAATTTGATGGAAGTTATATGCATTTGCCTCTTAAATGTAAACACTCTCAGTAACAGAATATATTTTACTTTTACCATTACATTTACAATTTATAATAATATCCATGTAAGCAAACAAAATGCATAACTGCTCTATTCTTCTATATTGTGGTCTACACTATTCGTTGGTTAAACAGCATGACAAGGTGCAACCACTTTTTACAGACATGCAGATTGTTGATGACTGTGTTACTGTGTAACACTTCTAACGAAGCTCGCTTTCTGGTCCGGAAGCAGACATTTCTGATGTGATGCGAAAACGTTTCAGTTGAAGCAAAGACCGACTAAATATTTGGCTGAAGGCACTGACTTCTTGAATTACACCAAATTAAAGTCTGCGTAATCGGGGTTGCTGTCCCTTTATTTGCTTTTTGTTTCGAAATTTCCCTCCGTGTTTAATTGTTTTGACCAATTAATATAGTGTATTTACATATATTAAACATATTAAACAAACAGTACATGTTTTTGTTCATAATTTGATGGAAGTTGTATGCATTTGCCTGTTACATGTAAACACTCTCAGTAACTGAATATATTTTACTTTTACCATTTATAATAATATCCATGTAAACAAACAATGCATAACTGACTTTGTCAGGATCACGCGGAGGATGACGTCATCAATAGTTTGATGTGCTTGAAGGGGGTCATTTCCGTAATGCTTTTTACTTCAAGAAGATTTTTGTGAATTAGTCACGAATGACTCTAGATATGTGAACGACCCTTCTAATTTTAACTTATTATAACTGAATTATTTAAAGTGTAAAAATAAAATGATGTTTTTACAAATACTGCAGTACACTTGTTCGGACCTCAACTGTAGCTATATGTTTATACTTTTCTAAGTGTGCCTAATGGAAATAGGTTAGCCTACTCCTTACAAACTTACACTCCAGAACACGATAAACAATGCGTTTTATAATGGAGTATAATCCTTGAAATAGGAAAAAAGCAGTTTGTAAAACAATATATTTAATTCAGCATTAAAAAAATGGTAAACTTTCAGCCTTGCTAAAATGCAATACGATTTTCAATGCACCTTTGAAGATAACCAGTTATTAAGGTTGGCAAAAATGTTATATTTCATTGTCTAAGATGCATAACATTGCTTGTGCCAAGTTTCATTACAAACTGTTGAGTAAGACACATTAAAAAAAACGACGAACAAAAAAACTTCATTTCCGGGCGAAAATTGGTCGCTAACCAGTAGAATATTTTGATTTCTTTGTATTATTATTATTTTATAAAACTCCCACAGAAATGTTGCATTGTTTGTCCATGTACCAATCTCATTAAAATCCTAACGTTGTTAGGATTTGAAGGCATCGTATAACAGGTCACGTTCAAACGATGACCTTCCAAACAATATAATATAAGCCCGGCTTCGCCCAATGAAATTGCTTTTTGCACAGCAAAGTTTGGCTACGGGTTTTGAAAAGTGAAGCACTTCCAGCTGATCCTCGGGAATAAATTATTTACAGTTAATTTCCACGTGGATAACAATGGATGTAGCCGTACCTTAGGCGACTATACATCGAAAGTTCACGTTAATTTCGTGCATAGTTTTTGTGGTTTATATATTAACATATACCACTCCATTTTGAAGGCAACAGTTTGATTGATTCATCTGAACTTGACCCATAAAGTCATCAGATCCAGTCAGCGTCAGAATTGCGATGATTTTAATGAGATTGGTCCAGGTATGTATATAAAACGAGTTATAATGCGAAATTATTAACCTGACACTCAATATTCTGTATGCCATCGGGATTTATTTATAGATATCACAACAAGTATCGAGCGTAGCAAAGGCAGTGCATCAATGTAAATTGATATCGTATTGGTTTATATATCGTGAACTGCAAATGGTGTAGTGGAATACATGCCGCGCTTGAAGATTGGAGTTCGAGTCTTGGCGTCGACATTTTATTATTATACAAGAGCATTTTACACATTATGTTCCAGGTAAGTACTCACGTTTTTCACGATTCATTCATTGATTGTGTGATTGTAATTGAAACCTTGGTAAATGTACATTATTTTCAACACTTGATGAGAATGGCGTGCAATAGGAAATTCAAGCAACTTAGGTCTAAAGACAATAAACTAGTTTCACAATATTTTAATGAACATCCAGTACGTATAAAACAGAAGCCTTTTATTGAAGAACAATGAAGGTAACTGGTGTTAGCGGAAGTTTCTTTTTTCGAGTACGAAAACAATTGAGGGAAATTGGCAAGTTGACATCGCCCACCAGGAATAAACGTGGACCATATAAGCCAATCGACAATTTCGATGAAATTGTGTTATAAGACAAAAGGTGCATGAGTTGTACAAACATCGCCGTCAGCTTCCAACGTTAGGAAATCTTATCCATGCGTTGAAGAGTTACATCAACTATCCTGGCAGTAAGTGGCTACTCAGAAAGACTCTGCGGAAGCTGGGGTTTGCCTGGAAGAAGACGTCGGACAATTAGAAGGTCCTTATAGAAAGGCCAACTATCGCTGCGCAACGGTTAGCATTCTACGTGAATAAGAAGCGCCTCCAAGATAATGGCTTTACATTAGTCTATGTAGATGAAACATGGATTGACACGGCGTTCACAGCAAAGAGATAATGGCAAAGCGAAGGCATGCCTGGCGCAACCCCGCCGTGTAACCGCTGTCAACGTATAATCGTTGTCCACGCTGGGTCACATGAGGGCTTCATAGATGGGGCCGAACTGATATACAAGGCAACCTCAAGGACAGGAAATTATCACAGCGAAATGAACTCCCATAACTTCACCAAGCGGCTACGTGAAAAGCTCCTGTCAAATCTTAAAACTCCGAGTGCCATTGTTATTGATAACGCCAGCTATCATTCTAAGCAAACGGACAAGTGCCCCACCTCCAGTACCAGAAAGGCACATATTCAGACGATTCAGTTTAACGAGAGTTCGTTGAAGACGGAGCTACTCCAATTGGCACGACTTAACAAACCAGCGCTTACATATAACGTCGAACAAATCATTCGACAGCATGGCCACGAAATACGGCGGCTACCTCCCTACCACCCTGAGTTCAACGCAATCGAAATCATATGGAGTCAACTTAAAACCCTCGTTCGAAGTCGTAATTTGACATTCAGGTTGGTTTCACTTAAAATGTTTGTACAAGGGTTAAATTGCTTTAAATTAATATCTTTAAACATATAACTTTTTATTTTTATTTTGTTGACTTAATGACACTCTGATGCTGACCAAAGCAACATTCAAGGAAATCGGTGGAGACAGGTGGCGAAGTGCTTGCAGTCACGTTGAGAAGGCCATCACCATAATGCAGCACTCTGATCATTTCAACGGTGCATCTATGGATATGCTGGTCATAGATTTACGCGATGAGACAACCGACACGGAAAGCGACGGCAGCACAACAGACACAGCCAGCGAGACCGGGAATTAAAAATAATATGTTATTTTGCATGTATCATAACTTAATAATGAAAAATCACAGAAACGCAATAAAATATTGCATATTTAATCAATATCTGGTGTTCTGCATATTTTAAATAAAAATCTTGAAATTAAAAAAAATATATTTTTTCGGTTCGACGGCGTGGGGCGTTAGCACTTATACCACACGACCATTAAATACCACCCTGACTAATTCTTGTTTCAATATATATAAACGGAATTCCAATAACGGAAACTCGTCAAAAAACAACGCAAACAACCGAAAACACTTACGGTTTGTCACGAAGATTATCAGGTTAATAGTTTCGTACTATAATATGAAAAACAAAAAAAGATAAATAAAAAAGCGGTATGACTGAATAGTGGAAAGGGCCCTTGTCTGCGAAAAGGGCTCTCTGTGTTCGGAAAGGGCCTCGTATGTTATATTGTTAACATTTTTAAACTATTACCAAAATTATATTAGTCAAGTATTAAAAATATGTGCATCCTACAATTTTCATCCAATTCCATTAATGACTTTATGAAGGATATTACAGGCTCAACGATAGAAAGTCACGGAAAGGGCCGAACACACTAAGGAAAGGCTAGTCGGTCATTTTCGGAAGAAACGGAAAGGGCCCCTTTCCGCGGAAAGGGCGTTCAGTGTACGGAAAGGGCCTTGTATGTTTATTGTTAACATTTTTAACATTTATTTTTCAAGTGTAACCAATATTCTGTAATTTTCGTAAGAAACGGAAATAATGTCTATAGTACCATATAGATGAAACAACAAATAATAATAACGTATCTAGGTTATGCTCTGTTGTTTTTTACACGTTAATAAAGCCATTACCATACTTGTAGTTGTAATTAGGACTACAAGAATGTTTACTTTCATGCAAAAATGAAGCTGCAACAAACTGATAATCCCTAATTAAAGTATTTAAATCCATTATCAAAGTAATGTTGAGAATCATTATTGTTATTGATTATATTGTCACACTGCGAATAATTAGCGAATTTTCAGAGACACATAATAGATTATAGATTCATTTAAGGGTTTAAATAAAACGGGTACCAGGGTATCATATATATATATATATATATTATTTTTTTTTAACGTTATCTACATTTAACTTATGTATTTTAAGAATGTATTATCTCACTGGTAAAATTCCTTACTAAATTTTCATAGTATTTAAACTACTATGGTTGTGCTGATAGTTAGTCCATGATCGTGAAGAAATAACATGTTCTTTTTAGCATGTTAAGGAGAAAACATTGACTTGAACAACGTGCTATTTCAACACGCCATTAGTTATCATTGCAAGAAGTGGCTCATTTATATCAATTAAACCGTGCGTCGTATATATAGCAACTTGTCTGGTGCAATGTAATAGTTTATCTCCTACCACTGATTGCGCTAACAGCTTGTATTGTCTCGCATAATTGGTTCCGGAGTTACCGGTAATCCCTTAAAACAACACTGTATTAGCTTAAACACACAATAGGTGTCCTAGTTTCACGATTTATGGCAATCGAATTTTATGTTAGAAGTACAACTATTCATCAAACGCATGGAACTTGTGGAAGTTACCACTGTGTATTTCTGAGTATACTGACATTTGTCTTTAAACAATTAAATCCATTTTACATGTTATATTAGGATTACGATACGATACGTTTATTGCATTAAAACATTATACAATGCTTATTGCAAACATAACAAGTGTGCATGTCAGTTGTCATTAAATACGCTGATATTCTAAAAAAAATATTTGGCCAGTTTGTATATTTCTTTTTGGATTGGATGTGGCAATAATATTAGCCATTATATGGTTTTATAAATCTTTTTCTTAATTCTCTATGTTTATGGCATACTAATACAAATTCAGATTCTAAGATATTCATTGTACGTGAGAAACATTTTCCGTCAGTATTTGTATATCTGCATGTTTCAATCACTAAATTTAGGTTTGCGGTTAAAATTGATAGTACTTGAGAAGCCCAGTTTTTATTCTTGTATGTTTTATTTTGTAGATTCTTATCGTAATACTTCATACATACGTTTCACAATGCTGTTTTTTTTCTAATTAAACTATATTTTGTCGATATTGTATCATATTTATTTCCTATATATCAATAACTGCTCGGCAATATAAACACTGATTGTCGCTTTTATTAATTTTCCGGTATACATTTCAATTATGGGCCCATTTCATTCACTATGCCTGTCAGTATGTCGTTAATTGACGCTGACTATATAATGGAATTAGTGCAAAGTAAAAAAACAACACATTTATTTATGAGAGGATTTCCGAAACCTTGATAGTGTTTGTTATTTAATAATATAGCTAGATAGGCTTTTTCCATAGCCTAAGTCCAACAGTACCGAAACTTCTGTAACTGAAAGTCTTCATCTTTTTGAAAGGAACAACATAACAACCAAATGATGATTCTGAAGATCTAAGTGTGCGTTTTTAGACTTTACTGGACAAAAGTTCAATATATATTGTGGGGCGTTCCCAACAGAACAGTTCTACATGTAAGTAAGAATTTTAAAATTAATTCTCGCTTTGGAATGAACTGCCTTTGAACTTAAGACAAAGCGAGTCAGTGAACACTTTCAAGAAACATTTGAAAAGTCATTTCTTTAGAGATTAATTTACATTGTTTTGAAATGTGTAGTCACATAACATTAAAAAGAATCCTTCTGCTAGTGATTTGATGTATGTTGGTGTTGTTAGTGAATATTTATTGTGTAATTTTCACTTCTATATCTTTCTGTAAATAAGGTATTTGTATTCTGATGAGTTATGATAACTGATTATTCATGATTGTCATTTTATTGATGTATGAGTGTAGATGATGTTTTATTTTAACATTTATTTATTATTGTACAACGCCGTTGAATATGAATTTTATATGTAGAAATAGGCGTTTAAGCAAATAAACAAGTTTCAAGTTTTCAAGTTTCAATAGTTTTAAAAATGTTAACAATAAAACATACCAGGCCCTTTCCGAACACAGAAAGCTATTAAGTTATACCTATAAAAAAAGTAAAAATAAAATCTCAAGGATTTTACGGTGTCCACATTGTTTTCTTCCGCTTGTCCACGATTTTAATTCGCGCATGTGATTTGACTATGGTCACATGGAACTTAATGCCGGCAGGGAATTAACATCGGGCTATGCTCGGAACCAGTTAATTCTCTGCGCGGAGGTTGGACTATGTATACGAATGAAATTAGTGTAGCGTAGCCAAAATGGTAAGGCTAGTTTGTAAGTCCGCTATATACTTCCTTTTCCGGTTTTAGCTAAGATCAACACACAAGTACGTTTGTTTCGCTATTTTAATCTAGTTGTATCTTGCATTTACTGTGTCATATTGCAGTTCTTTCACTTTCCATATTTTCAATAAAGAGTGAACATGATAGTTATCTGATTTTCGGAACAACGTTATCAATTTGTGTCGAGATTTGTCGATGTTTATGCGACATAGCGAGTGGGGGAAATATTAATGTAAATTGTCTCGCTGGAACCTGGTATTCATGACCTAAGTGAATCGTCATTTTTAGATTTATGGTTATGTATTAAGTAGCACACTAATCCCCCCACACCAGTGGCTTTGGTGTTCTGACTGTTGTTCCCTTGACTTGGCATTTTATACGCGAAATTTCAGCTATCAGGTGTTGCAAATAATTGAAATATATTGAAACAGTATAGTAAAATATTTATTTATTATATATGTTTCAACTCTCGAATTGTTGTTACAGTTAGCATGGCTACATGATTTTTGGGGGGTGTTTTGTTCATGAATCCCAATATATTTCCTAAAAGGTACATTTTATTACAAAACTGAAATGAACATATCTTACTTAGAAGTAAAGTTATGAAAATTTTTGCACAGCACCAGAGTTCTCGGTAATGAGTAATTCTGCGTATTTGGACGCATTCTTTTATGAAAAGGACGCCATAAATCTCTGTGTTAGATTCTAGGACGCAACCCTTTTCTCTGGCGTACGCATATTTTCCCAAGACAAAGAACGCCTACTCAGCAATAAACACATCCGGCTTCTGTGCCAGTGCGTCAATTATCGATAAAATCAAGACGCAGGCGGAGTCTGCTTAACTACAGCTAACCAGTCAGCCAATAAGAATGCGTATGCAAATTAACGTTGTCTAGAAAGTTTATCACGCCCTCAATCTAATTTGAATTAGTAAAGGTGTAAGTGATTTGTAACACTAATGTTATGTACGTGTAATTAACACCCGTTTTTAAAAAATAAATTGCTACAAATTTAAAGAAGGCAATATAATTTTTATTTATGCGAAATGAACAGTTTACATATTATAAGAATTAAGATGAATCTGTGTAACTAGACAATTTTCGTACACCCATCGCGTCAAGCGTGCGTCTTCATTTGTTAAAAAAAACTACAATCATCACTGTACACGGATTATATGCAGACACTTTGGCTGAGGCAAACATTTGAATGAAAGTTAGCGACAGTTTATAGTACTTGTCGAAAGTGAAAGTAAATAAATGACAATGTGGGCGTCCTTTTCTTTTTGTACCAAAATATAAAAAATGTTCAGTTGTTCCTTTTTAATGAATAAAGTCCTGTTTAATTGCGGGTAGTTAATAAAAAGTTTGTTTAAATAAGATTTTTGACACAAAGTATTGTAGTTGTAGTTGTGTTGTTTAAGTGGGTGGTGTAGGGGTCTGTTTTGAAATTGACGCTTAGATACTGGGACGCTAACTTTTCATAGGAAGGAGTCCTGGCCTCCATGTTTTGAAATCCTGGTGAGAACTCCGTCAAAGTGTAATAAAACGTTATACAAGAAAAAAACATGAAAAGTCAGCCCAACTATGAATTCGTGTTTATAAAGCTAAAAGCTATGAGGGGAAATGTATTTTATAAATGGTGCATGTCTTACTTAGAAGTGTTGTTATGACTATTTTTGCACACCACCCGTCAGGCTGCAATAAGACGCAAATTGGGAAAATACATGAAAAATGACTACTGTAGCATTGCAACATGATTGTTTTAGGGTGTTTTGATAAGGAATCTAAATATATTTCCTAAAAGGTTTTCTGATTATAAAACTGAAATAAAAATTAAAATATCTTACTTGGAAGTGAAGTTATGAATGTTTTTGCACACCACCAGGGACAAATTTTAGGCAGAAGTCACTTCTCCCTCAGTTCAGTTTAGGGAGAAGTGAGGCCACTTCAAGGAGAAGTGTTTTCCAAAAAGCGCTTAACCATAATTTTGCTTGTTATTTTACCATCATCAAAAAATGTCAATCATTATCATAGTACAAAGTCCATCATCATCATCAGGTCATTATCATCATCAAATTCTCCATAAATTAATAACAATATATTTTCAAGTTGTATTAGATTATTCTAGTTTCCAAGTTGTTATCTATACGCTCACAGTGCATCATAAAACATTGTTTTTCTTTGGAATTAAAAATTAATATTATATTAACTATATTTTGCTAGTTATTAATTCATTTTTTTTTCAATAAAACACTTCGTTCAAATTACCTTGAAATTATTTATCTAATTTGAACAAACAATAAAATCCGTTAAAAACACCAGTCATTAATAATAATACAACAGCTAATAGCAACGGTGTCAGTTAGACTTCAAAAAGTATTGGATGTGACTGCAGAGATGGGGCCATTGTCTAGCAGTTTGTAGAACTAAGGGTGTAGATTAGCATGTGATCAGTGAAAAAAGCATCAATCAATACCACTGTATATGAACAATGCAAGCACTGTGGATAGAGCATTAATGAATGAGTGTTACAGAGGAAATGTGAAGGGTGTGAACAAAATCAGACAGTTGCTTTATTGCATAGAATAAAATAGATATTTAAATGGGGTGATGAAATTAACGTCTTGGAATTAAAATGGAAACTGTATTACGATAGAAATTATTGGATATAAACATGAATATTTACATCTAGTATGGATTAATGTGTTTTGCGTATCAGGTAATTACATGCGTTTTTGACATTTACTTTGATTACATTCTCTATTTTTTTGTGGAAGTTGACTTCAAAGCTTTTATGACTGGTGTTTGATTGATAATTATTACTATGCGAAGTTTAAAACAGACTGCGAAGTGGACATCTTGATGAAATTTATGGGCAATGTCAATAGCTCCAGGGCGAAGTTATCGCCCACGTTGCCTTCACGGCTATGCCCTGACCACCCGTCAATGTGCAATAAAACATAATACAAGAAAAAAAAACTAAAATGTCAACCCAACTATATTTTTCACATATTAAACTAAAACCTATGAGAAAAAAAAATTATATTCATTTATGTACACTCAATACCAACACAATAACAACACAAAAAATATCCTTAAGCTCCTATATGTGTATTAAGTAGCTTGAGCTTTGGTTTATTCCTTTAAAAGTTTGTGCAAACACTATAAAACATGACACATTATTAATGTAAGAAAAATATTTGTCAAATGTATACTTCAAATTCAGATTGAAAACTAGAAAGTATCTTTTAAACAATACTGCCAATAGATTTCAACATGTTGCTTTTGATGGTTTTATCAAAATCTAAGTTCTATCGGTGATTGTTAGTGAGTATTTTACATAAAAAGTTTATTGATAATGTTTAATACTTTTCAGATTTCATTTTTTAATTTTAATTGTAACACCATTATTACTCAAATATTTTACACATCATTATTATATTGAAACTGACAAATAATATATATTTACAATATCAGTTTAAGAAAACAGTTTCAGACAGAAAATAGTTCAATTCAATTCTAGTTGTTCACAAAGTTTGGCTCCAGAATATCATGTTATAACAGAAAAACTGGAACTTTAGCCTTGTGAAGCCACAGTATTGTTCTTAACAATAATAATAAATGTATGTATATTTAATCCATCATGAATTTCAAAGTGATTCCATATAAGTTACAATAGAGGCAACAGCAGACTTGCAGTGGTACGAACCCACCAAGTACGAACCACTCCGAGTTTGCACGTCAATGTTATGACGGTATATTTCTACTTGTTCAACAATTTCAAATAGACATGCAAATATATAACATATATATTGCATCTTATTACACATCATTCATCACTACTGGTTTGTTTTCAGCAATTAATAAGGTTGCTACGCATGTACAATAGTGTTATTCGTACAAAGCGTCGCCATCTTGGATTTGTGTTTTGTCTACCATGGGGTTGGAAATGTCCCATAAATGTACCTATGCGGTTAAATATGTAAAAAAAAAAATTGATGTTTTTAATAAAAAGACATTTTCATGATTAAACAGGTACCATGAAATTTAGCGAAACATAATTTTATCTCAGAAAAATAGGATTTTAAAATATTCGAGTAAGATTTTCGGAGCAAAAAATAACACTCTCGTGGGAAATTTTCTGGTTTCCCTGTTATTTCATCATCTAATTAGCATATGCAATTCAGATTGGTTCCAGATATTTACGTTTTATATGGGTTTTAGAGCGAAATAAAATGGTACCAGTGCTCGGGCCGCTTGCTGACACTAATTAATATTCATGAGCTGCCGCCAAGGGACACTACTCTTATTGCTTTGGCATTGCTATTACAGTACAAAGTGTCCATCAAAGTTAAATATCTTCAAATTCTTGTCATGGTGAATGTTTCTTGTTACCACTGAATATTGAAAATGTGTGAAGTTGAACAATCCACTTTGCTAACAGCAAGTTTCATTTTGTTGAAATTTGTTGCGAAAAGTGGTAAACAAACTTGCATGAAATGTTCTTGATATTGCATAAATTATTTGCAGTATTGCTCATTAATGCAAAACAATGTATGCAGTCTTAAAAGTTTCAAAACTTCATTGTAGTCTGTTTAAAAGCTCTTGCAAGCTTATGTATTGTTATTTGTCTTGTTGACTTAAAATAAATCTTATCTTAATCTTAAATGGTAACTGTATGTGTATGTGTTTTATTTAAATATGAAAGACATTATTTTAGCTCTACATTTAATATTTTTTTCTGGATAACAACACATTTAAAATGTTTTTGCCACGTGGTATGAAACATCTGATATTATACTACACATTATAAAAAGTACTTTACAAGTTTTTTTCTTCCCAGGATGTTGATGCCCAAGAAGAACCGTGTGGCCATCTATGAATATTTGTTCAAGGAGGGTGTGCTTGTAGCTAAGAAGGACTTCACTGCGCCCAAACACACAGAGATCGATGTGCCCAACCTTCATGTGATTAAAGCACTGACTGTATGTTGCAATTGGGATGTATATTCAAATTTTATTTTGTTTGGAAACGTGATATTGTTTATTAGTTAGCAGGGATCTCACTAGGATTTTAAAATAGGAGTCCTGGGACTCCTTCCCCCTTAAAAGTAGGAGTCCAAAATAGAAAAAAAGTTAGTCAAGTATGTGACGCGCGAGAGTGAATGGAATTTTTACAATTTATACAAAATATGACAGTTATTAATAAAATAATAATCATGATAATAATAATTATAATAATGTTATTTTTATTATTATTTGGTTATGTAATTAAAACAATATTTTTGTACCAATAATTAATTTTAAAATTGGTAAATACTGGAGAATTAGCAATTGATGGTCTAAACTTGTTGACTGATGTGTTATGTGTAGGCCTAGTAAAAATATATGATGCGGTGATTACAGGACAACAGGCAGGTACCAAAGCACAAGTTCTTGTGAAGTAGAGGAATTGTGAAACAGGTTAACAATATAAAAATGTTGAAAAGGAGCAATTATTGGTGATATTAAACACCAAAATATGTGTTTGCATGTGTTTTACAAATGTTTGTGATCTAAAAAGTCGGCGACGAAATTTTTCGTGAGGTCGCAAAAATATGTGACGTTCCAAATTTTTTTTTTATTACCACCAGTATTCTTAATATATGTCTTGTCATATATGTTATATACTAGAAAGTTCCTTTATGTATGATTATTGATCGATGCTTTTATATTCCTGTAAAAATTCAGCCCTAGATTTTCGTAAAAAATTTCTGTCAAAACAAAATCTACCAACGTATTACTGAGATTTAGCCGTTATTCATGAAATTTGATTGGCAATATTAATGGATGAAATCAGCTGAAACTGTTTCTCACTCATTTTACCAATGCTGTTTGTTTTAAGTTGTCAACTATGTTCTAATTGTTCTTAATTGAGGACATTTTTTGTCATATTTCGGCGATTTAGCACATTCTGATTGACTTGTTGATTAAAGCACATCAACGAGTGACAAATGTAACTTACCAATGAAAATAACAGTAACTGTCTATAATAGTGTGGGCGTAGCTAAGGGACTGCTGATAACGGAGCTAATGCACAAAAGACTTTGACAGCTGCAGAGTGTACTCGGGTCAATATTGATTTTTATCGCGACTACTGCCGAGTTAACTGCAGGCACTCCTGTATGTGTTAAATAACGGTATACTGTACGCAGTAAGCGAAAAAGCATGCGTCCCGAGTACTCTTGGCGTGGGTTTGACATGCGTCCTTTTGAAAAAATATGCCTCCAAATACGCTTGATTTTGTGTTTCCGAGATCCCTGGTTAGCATTCAAATGGTTGCGTTTGTAATGTGGGTTTGTAATTTATTATTGTGTAATATCTAGACAACCCATGTTTATCATAATTTTAAAATAATCTATATAGGCCATTGCCCAGACTTGGTGATCTATCAGTAACTGCTGTAAAAATCATGCATTTATTTAATGATTATGTTTTATTGCTAATGTTAATCGTTTATGAATATATTTTTTGTGTGCAAGGAATAAAAATTGTTATTATTGGTATTGCAGAGATTAATTGAATGCTTATTTCTCATTCTTGTGCGTTAATTTTCAACCAGTCCCTGAAGTCACGTGGCTATGTCACGGAGCAGTTTGCCTGGAGACACTACTACTGGTACCTAACCAATGAGGGCATCCAGTACCTGCGTGACTTCCTGCATCTGCCCGCGGAAATTGTGCCTGCCACCCTGAAGAGGCAGACCCGCCCAGAGACCTCCAGACCAAGGCCCAAGGAGTCCTACGGTATGTTAAAGTCTATAAAAATGTGTTCATTTATCGCTGCCAATTGTTATTGCCCATGCTATAGGGCTTGTACAAGGATTAGTAGTCTGAGCTGGTACCTTCCTTTGTTTTGACAAGTCATTTGGTGTCTTGTTGGACAAGTGTTGGTTGAACATTTACAGGAGTCATTCATCAAACGTTCTGGAAGAATGTACAATGTTATGAAGTAAATTTAAAAAAACAACAATCATTGCAATATTTTGAGCATTACGTATTGAGTGAATCGCCTGCATGGGTTACATGCTTCTTATTGCCGGTTGTATTTAGTGGTTTCATACACTTTCAACAGAAAATTGGAATGGTCACTGTACACGTTATATTATGTATCTGTTGATACTTATTAACTGGAATGCTTGTTTTGTTATTTCACACATATGATGAGATTGATTATCCAGTTCTGCTTATGAGTTGATATGATTAAAATCTCTCACAGCGCTCTGAAGTGTGCATTACATTTTATGTGAATAATATTAATAGATTTGTTTTCCTATTCTTTAAATAGCAATGACTTGTCATTTTAGAGATGTAAAATTTCATTTTGATAATGTTAATATATTTTAAGATGTTATATGATTTGTATAAATGGTGTTAGATGTTAAATATTTCTTGTTTCTGGGGGAAAGCGTCACAAAATAAGTTATAATTAAAGATAAAGAATCTAGGATTGACAGAGAAGCAATATAGGTGTGTTTGTTTGCTTTCCAGAGTTGATATCTAAGAAAATATTAATACTTTACTAAAAATAGTGTTCATCATTGATAATTATTGTGTTAAGGGTAGTCCCTGTATCAGATGTAAGACCCTCTTCACTATTAAAATCATTTTGTATTTTCCATGCACAAAATGTATAGAGAAGGCACACAAATGATGAGAGTGATTATCCAGTTCTGCTTATGAGCTGATATGATTAAAATCTCTCACAGCGCTCTGAAGTGTGCATTAACTTTTCTGGGGGGAGTTTTAGTCAGAACATTTAAAAGTAAGTTATCAAGATAAAGAATCTAGAATTGACAACAGTCATTGAAATTAACAGTTTGGCCAACCCAGCGTGAATTCTTATATTACTACTGGAGAGCAAGAAAATGTTTCAAGCCTGTCTTTAGATATAAAACTGAAAATCTGTACAAACTCGAATCAAAATTTTCCAGTGCAGGGCTTACAGGCGTGTGCTAAGTTCTATCACTGTGACTAGAAACACAATGTAGATGGGAGTGTTTGTTTGCTTTCCAGAATTGAGATCTATGAAAATATGAACAGTTTAAAATTAAAATAAATTAATGTTGATCTGTCATAGATTATTTATGAGTTTAAGGAAGTCTATTTATCAGAATGTAGGACCCACTTCCCAATTGAATGTCTTTAATTATCTATATACAAAATGTTTAGTGAAGGCACACAAATGATGAGAGTGATTATCCAGTTCTGCTTATGAGTTGATATGATTAAAATCTCTCACAGCGCTCTGAAGTGTGCCTAGTGTTGTACAGTTAAATCAACCAGTAGATCACTAGTACATTTCAGAAGTGCAGTCACATGGGTTCTGTGGAATTAAAAACTAGGTGGCTAAGTCATATAATGGGAATAGCTTGTTAAAATTTAAGGGTCGTCAGTTTTCATCAGGCCTTTTTAACTTTAGACTTGTTAGATTGGCTAATTCAAATATTGGGACGTGTTTGACAATGGGGCTTTGACCAAAATGCAATGAGTTCATATGGATAACTATATTTGTTAATGCTAGGAGCCTCCTTTTTCTCACTGAATGTAGAAATCTAATGAATCAAATGATACAGGGTAATGTTCACAATTTTGCCTATTAAATGCGGCTTACACCTGTTTTGTGGCAGTTGGCACATTTGTTTGTTGTGTGCAGGTTCTTATACAGTGTATTGTTTGAGGTGAGGAGTTTGTTACTTTTGTGAATTTGTGATACTGCTCCAGGCACACAAATGATGAGAGTGATTATCCAGTTCTGCTTATGAGTTGATATGATTAAAATCTCTCACAGCGCTCTGAAGTGTGCTTGGATTAGTAGTTGTATAATTTTCATAACATAAATGACATTTACAGTTCAACAAACTGACTGGAATTATTTAAATAACATAATTACCTTAAGATAAAATTACCTTTCTTTACATCAGTCCAAATGCACATCCGTTTGAGTTTTTAAAAGCATTTTAGGAATCAGTAAACATGTAATCTGTACACAACTTAAATTTAAAAAAAAAAGAGTTAACAGTTTTTTGTGCATGCGACATTGTTACCGTAAGTTGTAACTCAAGTGATAGAATCAATTGGCTTTGCTGAAATTGACGCCATAGTTTTGCTGTCCACTTTTACATGAAAAAAAAGCCTAAAATAATGTTTGTTTCCCCTCCCGCGACCGACCCAGCAAAATCGCCGCGAACCCCAAAAAAATTATAGACCAAAGAAAACAATATTTTATTTTATTTGTGTGTGAAAATGCGGGATGCGAATCCTTAAAAAGAATCCAATAGCGTGTACAAATCTTACTTTCAAAAGATGCTTATAAAATGACTAAACGGACAGTTCTCAGTAACGCGTAACTCAGCGTATTTTGACGCCTGCTTTTACGAAAAGGACGCCATTACATTCAGGGTCAGATTCTACAGCGCAACCATTTCCGCTCGCATATGCATGTTTTTTTTAAAGACAAAGAACACCCACCGGCAATGAACAAACTCGCCTTCATGCACCAAGTGTCCATTATTGATAAAATCTTGACGCAGGAGGACTCCTGGAGTCAGCTTAACAAGAGCCAAACAGTCAGCCAATGAGAACGCATAAAATTTCCAATATGCAAATGAGCGTCGTCGTTAGAAAGTTTATCACGCCCTCATTCTAATTTTAATTGGTAAAGGTGCAAGTCATTTGTAACACATTTGCGTTAGGTATGTGTTTTGTTATAGATATGCTTGTTTTTAACAGCGGCATTTGTAATAAATTACTACAAATTAAAATAGTAAATAAATAAATAATTATAAATAAATATAATTATTTTTGTGAATTTTGGTGAAAGGAACCGTTGACTAAGAATTATGAATTATTATAATTTATCAAAAAGGTTGTGTTGCTTTCTTTTTATTAATGAACAAAGTCCTATTTGTTTTAATTTCCATAGAATGCTAATTCATTTATGCTCTAGCATTTTCGTTGTTCAGATACAGTATTACAGATTGATGCATTTAAACACTATCCACGTGTTAAGCGTGTAACACGCTTTTCAGCTACAAACTGCTAGCTGCAGTTTGACAGTCACCGTTGCTATGGCTGCTGCTAACAGCGTTCTGTTTTGGATGCCCGGCAAATTGCAACGTCACGCTATTACTACTTAGTTTTAACAGGTTTTTATTACTAACGCTCTTGTTTTTAACGTATGTTATTGTTTGTTACATTTTGATAAATTATTGTAAGGTAATTAGAACATATTATTACGCAAATAAGCAGAACGTTATGAATCTACTACAATGAAAATATTAAGAATTAATACTATAACGTAACATTTCGAACATAATGAAAACATGAATGAAAATGACTTATTGTGTATCCGAATACAATATTTTTCCGACCTACCGACCCACCCTTCATTAGCATGGGTCGCGGGAGGGGAAACAAACAATATTTTATTTTCGGCCAAATGGTCTTACCATTATTATTAATGCATGTAGTAATGGTTTGATTTAAAGCTCAGTCTAAACAAAGTATTTTTATTGTGTGTTCATCTATATTTTTGTAGAAAACATGTTCATTGTATTATTAAATGTATAAATCATCAAAGCTTTTTGCACACAAATGATGAGAGTGATTATCCAGTTCTGCTTATGAGTTGATATGATTAAAATCTCTCACAGCGCTCTGAAGTGTGCACGTTTTTTTTAAAGAAATATTTTTGTTTGCACAAGTGTACATGACATAGGACCTAATCCTAATGAACCCATTTCAAAATGGTGCTTATCCTCCAGTTTTCCCAATCTATACTTGAATGGATGCTTTCCAATATTAACCCATCTTTTACATTTTAAGAAAACAACATCATAGGATGTACAATAATTTTCAAATCTGTTCTGGTACTCCTCACTTTGGGACTTCATAAGTGACACAAATGTATAATTATATCCTATATTAAAAAACAAACAAACAAACATATTCAGTTATTCTGTGCACATCATCATGTATACATGAAGTCAAAACCATTAATGATATAAATGTATATTATTTTACATTGTTGTATTGGTAAATATATCATTGTGTGGAAATTAAAGCACACAAATGATGAGAGTGATTATCCAGTTCTGCTTATGAGTTGATATGATTAAAATCTCTCACAGCGCTCTGAAGTGTGCTCTTTTCATACACAATAATATTATTTTACCTGAGTGTACATGATTGACAACTAAATCATTATGCGCATATCAATATTTTCCCCCGGGGGGGGGAGCGGCGGGCAGACCTAGGGGAATTTGACAAATGTTATTTTTGGGGGTCTAATTCCCCACTCTAGAGCCAAGCATATTCGTCTAAATCCCCTCTGTCGGATATGCTATATATCTAACAAATGGCCCGGGGCGTATATTACCGGTATCTAAATTCCCCTGGGACGTTCGGATTGTCAAATTCCTGCCTGATGAGAATCGCTTGCAGTCTAAAGTCCCCTATTTGCCCGCCGCTCCCCCCCCCCCCCCGGGGGGAAAACATTGATCGGTGCATTATGAACCAGTTTCAAAATGGTGCTCATTCAACGGTTTGCCCAATGTATATGTACTATGGATGCTTTCCAATATTAGAAATGATGAAAAGATCATCAGTCTATGTACACAAGTTTCAGATCTTCAGAAACCATATAATTCTGTTTCCTTCATTAAAAAGACAGAAAATGAACATTTTAAATTGTATAATTCTTCAAGTTGGAAATTGAAGCACACACATGATGAGAGTGATTATCCAGTTCTGCTTATGAGTTGATATGATTAAAATCTCTCACAGCGCTCTGAAGTGTGCTCGTATGAATTCCTGATATCACATAACATGTATTGTTAGCATTCTCTGATTGTATTTAAATTCGAATACACCACTTGCTGTTAGGGTTATTGCAGTAATCATAAAAGTTACATACAAGAATTGTTGACAATGAATTTCTAATTGTAAAGTATTTTCATATTGTCGTGTCAGTCCAGTGTATTACAAATCAGCCCTGTCTCTTCAGATTGTTACCCGAGAGTCTCTTATGTTTCAGGTGAGGGTGGCGAAAGACGCCCGGCCCAGGACCGACAGGAATACAGACGTGCTGTTGCCCCAGGTAACTGTTGCCATGAAAACACTTTCGTATATCTGTAGTTTCCCCAAACAATGACTTGAGATTTAATAACGAATATATATTGCTTACATGATGTATTTTCACGATGTTCTTCTGACAGAAACATGAAGTCATCTGCCAAATGGCATTACTGATCATACTTTAAAAATGTTTACATATTGAAAAATGTCTCCCATGAAACTGACTTGCGATTTAGTTATGAATATGTATCTGGTGTACATGATGTATTTTCACGATGGTCATCTGACAGAAGCATGAAGTCATCTGCCAAATGGCATTACTGATCACACTTCAATATGCTGATAAAACTGTTGTTGAAATACAAAAAAGGCAAAAAATGTAATTAGTTTAGTTAATGGCTTGTCATTTCAGATAATATATAATTATCATGTGTACATGATGTATTTTCACGATGGTCTTCTGAATGAAACATGAAGTCATCTGCCAAATGGCATTACTGACCACACTTTAAAATGCTTTTATATATAGAGCTCCAAAATACATGTGTTTTTGTTTGAATGCAAAAAGTTATGTAAGGTTACTGTATTCAGTTAATGATTATTCTTTATTGGATGAAAACAAGGCAGTAGTGAAATATATTTAAAACCTACACAAAAAATAACATATTTCTTCAAAACTTAAAAAAAACAACAGTGACTTCAAAATAATTCTATGTTTTCCAGGTGGTGGTGACAAAAAGGCAGAGGCAGGCGCTGGCGGTGGGGAATTCTCCTTCGTAAGTTTTTTTCATGGCAGTATGTTTTGCAGAATATTGAAATAACCTGAAAGAACAAGATGTTATTACG
The DNA here is from genome assembly GCA_027627225.1 of Congeria kusceri. NCBI lineage: Eukaryota > Metazoa > Mollusca > Bivalvia > Myida > Dreissenidae > Congeria > Congeria kusceri. The sequence goes on from CM051027.1 coordinate 55,336,602, forward strand.
TCTTAAATGAGAAAGTTAAGTGTTGAAGTTAACGGTAATCTGTTAAGAGAAAACTGTATTTTTTAATCCATTGAATGTCTTGAGAAGGCAGTGGTCATGTGAAGCATTTGTCAAGAATTTAGTTGGAAGTTTTGAAATGTTTTGAGTGTAGTTGACTTACCACTGAGTACAATTTAGATACAAGTCTAGTGTTGCCAGCTCAAACTTTAATCATTCATGAAAATTGATGTAAAAAACCACAACATTCAGAGCAAACAAGCAAAGTGGATTCCGTTAGTTCTCCTCAACATTCTTGTGTAATTTTCAACACAAGTCCGTCCATTACTTACCAGATTTCTACACATGATGTATTTTTCACGATGGTCTTCTGATTGAGAATGAAGACAATTGCCAGGTGGCATTGCTGATGTAGAAATTGGTCTTGTAATCCTAAAAGAAATCAATTTTACAAATATAATTACCCCAGTTGGAACTTTGCAGGTTACTGCTTGCATAGTATGTACATTTTGTATATACATTTTGTTACTGTGAGCACGATAACTCTTCAGTACACAAAAGATAATTTAATGTTCTTTGACATTGTAAATCATTTTGGGTAAAATGGTCAAATTACTAAGTTTATAAAATAAAACTGTTTTAAGAGCGTATCTGTCCAGCACTAAAAAGTTACTATAACATTATTTGTTATTGTATGTTATATATTAAACGACCGTCACAATATATGTAGCTGTATTATTGATGAAAGGAACCCTACTAGCTTAGCTATCGTTACAATCCTGCAAACTTATGTCTAGTGTATTTCTCAATGCAATCCTTATTTGAAGTAACCAATAGTTACTAAGTTACTAGTACTTCCCCATTGTTTTAGCAAAAAGGTTATTCACATACTACATAGTTTATTTAAAACTTCTTTGTTCATTTAATACATTCTTGGTGGTTTAAGATAGAAAAATAACCTTTCAAGCACTAAAAATATACAAGGTGTTTTATCTTTTTAACTTGTAAAAGAAAAGTAAAAACAAGTTAATGAACTCCATTCCCTATGGTTTCAGAGAGGAGGTGCAGGCAGTGGCCCAGGAGGTCGTGGTGGTGGTGGTTTTGGGCGCGGGCGTGGTGGCGGCTTTGGAGCACCCCCAGCCGTTGGTGGTGGACAGTAAATTATTGGTCCTGTACATACAAGCAATAAAGAAAGAAAAAAACATTCTGTCGTGTATTCTTAGTTTATTCAGTGTTACCTGTGCATGTTCATTGATTCATAATGATAAAGGTGTATTCAGATTGAAAATCGCATATGGTAATAAATATGTGGTGCGTAGTGAGAAAACTGGTCTTAATGCATGTGCGTAGTCATTCCGGATTAGCCTGTGCAGTCCGCACAGGCTAATCCGGGATGGCATTTTCCACTTATTGTATTTTCTGTTTCAAGGAAGTCTCTTCTAACCATAAATCCATTTAGCCGGAAAGTGCCGTCCTGGATCAGCCTGTGCAGACTGCACAGGCTGATCTGGGACGACACTTTACGCACATGCATTTAGACCGTTTTTCCCATGACACGCCACATATTGTGTTAAGGCAGGTAACACAAATAGAAAGTTTGTGAACAAGCTTGAGTGGCATTAACACTACAATTGCAATTAATTGAACACCTCAGCCCGTATTCACCAACCCATTCTTAGACGTAAAACTGGAGAAGAAAGAATTTTCTTAAATTGTTTAGTTGTAAAAGGGCCATTTAATGCAAATCTTACATGGTATTCACTATCTCTAATTACTGCATTCTTTATTTAGAACGATTTAAATGACAAGGGCAACATTTGTACCAGCATATTTGTGAACACTTAAGATTTTTGCTCGAGTCTATTCCCAAGTGTAAGAATTGGTTTTTGAAGAGGGACCCTGAGCTAATGACTGAATGGGCAGGTCTGCTCATTGGGACTAGTTGAAAATCAAGCTTCTCTAGGCCACAACTTCGTTGCTGGTAGAAACTTCACAGGGTTATTCCTTTCTAAGAAGCAAGTTAGGCCGATATGTGCAATTTGTTATCAAATTAAGCTGCTTATTATGTGTGAACTCCTTGCTGACTTATTGGCCATAGTTTTATTTAAGAAGTGTTACTAACAATTTGCAGAAAAAAACACCCACAACATGAAGCAAAAATGCTGATCTTGCTGTTTTTTTCCATCCATCAAATCAATGGGTCAGCGGAGGCAGGTTAATTTTGAAGGAATGTCTACACATTTCACAGCAAAAACCAGAGCTTTGTTATGATGAACTTTTCTTTTTGGAACTGACAAAAAATTCCCCTTAGTTTATTTCGTTGACCTGTGAATTTGTAACTATTTGCAACCTCCCAGAAATATATGAAGAAGTAAAAACAAGACATGTAAATTGCACTTTCTTTATCACACTTAAATATTCTGGTTAAAATATGTATCTACATGTAGTATTCACTAAAATTATTGTAATAAATGTTTTAAATGTAAAGTACTAATAACTAAGTGTATATACCAGGTTTGTCTATACTTGACGTAGAGTATTACAACTGAGTACTTCAAAGAAACTTTAATTTACCTTAAAATAGTTTCACTGTTAAATGCACACAGTAAGGGGCAGAAACAACGAAACAATTCGATTAGGAGCAGCTGGAAATACACTGTACTTTTTCTCTGGAACTAATTGGGTACCTTCAAAATCCTCCCTGTATTTCTACTGGCTTTTTTGTAACATATTTTTTGGGCTCATGGAATTTGAAAAGTACAGAATGGTATTGTAACCTTTAATTTGGGGGAACTTGTACTTTTTACGTATGTGCACAAACATGTTGATATGGTATCCATGTACAATCAAATATTTGGTAAATGTCACACTAACTCGTGTTGACAGAAACCTGTACTCTAACCTTAAACAAATATGTAGTGTTTACTTTCTAATTATAAATTTCAATCCATGTACTTTTTTGAAAATTGGGATTTTCAGTGGTCTTTTTTCCACCAAAAATCAGCTCATCAAATGTCGGAAATTTTATTGAATTTTACTGCGCGTAGTTTCACCACTGGCCTTGCTGTACGAGATTACAAATTTGTTAAATTTTTTCTGCACCTTACTGTATTTTTGAAATGCATTTCTAAAACTACATTATCATTATAACATATAATATGTGAATTGTTTTTACAGACTAGTGAAGAAGAATAATACGCTGATAAACAATAAGCATAATGTCATATACACATGGAATAAAATGTTCAATAAAAATGAAGAATTGTAAGTTGGAGATTCCAAATGTTTCTTGACTGTGGCTTCAGTACATGTAAACAGAGAACAAAACGTAACATTTGTGTAGTCACAAACATTGGCAGGTAAAATCAAACAGTTATTTGGGCAACAATTGATATTGTGTCGATAAATGCATCGCTAGTACATGTATCTGGAATATGCTGACATAGCGCAGACACATTCACCTGACACTGACCTTTATGCATGAATATATTACGAAGCTGTTATGATGAATATATTTATCAATTGCCGTACTGGAATCTAGTTAAATTGATGTAAGCGTAGTTCGCTGACAATACAGTTGTGGTTTTAGTAAGCAAGTGAAACGCGTGCACGGAAAAAAACGAGTACAAATCTAGGAAATAATTCAAGCGCATAATATATGCTAATAGAGTTCATTAGTGTCGGGCTAATGTGTCCAGATATATATGTGGATAGGCATTTTCAAATAAATTTAACAGACCTCAACAGTATTTGTAAGGTTCTGAAAATGATTAAAATGAAACAAAACCATGATTTCGCCAAGGCATGACAGACGGTTTGAGAGTGTTGCTCTCAATTGCTTTGCTTTTCTATCTGCTGTTTATATGTTGCTATTGTTGCGCCTGTCATCAACATCGGTGAAAATAAAAATTAAAAAACATCCTATAAAGTATTGCGCTGTTCATAATGATTTTATCAGTTTTAAGCTTATTAAATACATAAATACACAGGTCGCAATATATTGCAATAAATATTATGATAAATCGCAATATATCGCAATATGGATTTCTAATATAGTGACATAAATACTCTTGCAAAGATTGTTCATCAAAAACAAATAAAAATAGAAAATCTTGCAAAAAGTTTTAACATGTACATATATGTAACAGAAGCTAAGAACAATCATTCAGTGCACAGTACCATGCATAAACATATGCAATGTAATTAACAATAATATCTGAAATTTGATATAATACAAATAACAATGGATTCATGGCAACTTTTAAAGCATGCACAACCACCTCAAGGCACTTGAATAAAAATAAAGCCAACATGTGGAAAAATAATTTGTGTAAAATACTGTGAAATCTCTATGACTACCTAACATATTAATGACAGTGTTAATATTGTAACATATTAATGAGGTCGCGTTGGTGTACTGGATATAATGTCCGCCTAGCGATCGGGAGGTTCTGGGTTCGATCCTCACTCTGTGAGCATTCTCAAGTTCTCCCCTAAAGACACCAAGTACTGGTTCTACCCAGGAAACAGACTCGAGAGCGTCTCAATAAGCCTTAGGCTTTCAATGCAATCGAGATAAAATAAATAGTTTTATACTAATGTCAATGTTTTCCCTTTTAAGGCTAACTGATTTTTGCCAATGCATAAAGCATGGAAGTGATGCATGCAAAAATTTCACTTTTTCTTCAATAATTAGTGTTCAGTTAACTTCTGCTGCAAATATTCTCAAAACATTTACCATATACTGAGTAGATTTTACGAATCAAAGAGTAGTAAGTGTAGTTTGCACTAAAATTTTGTATCTGGTCAGGCCTTTTTCTATTAGCCTCACGGGTCAGAATATCTGACCCATTCCCAATGCAAAATATGGCAGTTTTTTCCCAATTAAAAAAATAAATTCCCCTCAACTACAGAATTAGGTTTGACATTTATAACAATCTTGAAGAAAATTACATCAAGAAATATTTTAAGAATAAAAACATAAAAAGTCACAATGAAATTTAGATACAAATTGCAATTTAATCAACTGATCAATGGAAATTGATACTGACAACAAGATTTATTTGTACATTTGTTTGCCAATTTGCCAAATTTTACATTGAGAAATTTCCAATTTCAAACCAGGCACTTTTTCCTCAAAAGGTCAGAAAAAGGCCTCCCGGAGTAAACTTACTCAGCAGAAAATGCCAGAAATGAACTGGGATTAAATATAATATAATTAACAGATAATTTGTTAAATATTATATAAATAAATACTAGCATGACATATTTAACATTTTAATGTGATACTTGCTTATAAACAAAGAACACAATTATCGTTGTTAAACTACTTAATAATCAATGCAAAAAGTAGTCTTGATTCTAAACTGAGCATAGTAAATTGTAGTTCTCATTACAAATGCAAAAAAATGTTTCAAATCATGTTAGAATCAAAATAATTTTTGCATTATCGTTGTCGTTCTGATGTGTGGCTTTTAAACCACTTGTGCTAATGCCCTTGTGGTTTAATTCCTAAGCATCAACACTCCAAATCGTTGTTTATTGGCCTATAAACAACAATAAATCAAAAATTATTTCTTAAGTAACATTGAAAAAATTCATTACATAAACAGACTCATAAATTGTGGGGCTTTTGATGAAATCTTAACAACAAATAGCCAACAACACAAAACCTAACAAAAAATGTATACCAGTACCCTACCCTGCAGACTTTATGAATCACCTAGTCCTACTGGTAGGTATACCTACTAAATTTAGCAAAGGTAAATGCCAATACTGTGAAAAAAACTAAAATAAGGTAGGGGATTAGACATACTGGTCATACCGGATCATTGGTGAAAAATTCTTTTTACTGGTATAAACACAGTTATTTATGGGTAAGATTTTAACCTAATTTAAACACAACAACAACATAACCTCTTATAAACTGATAACTTGTGGGGCTTCTGATAAAACCTTAACAACAGGTAACCAAGCACACGGAAGAAGACAAAAAAAGCCAGGAGAGGCAGGAAATACTGCCAGAAAGTCTGGTTGATATTGTAGTATCTCAAGGCATCAGGTGCTGGAATGGTGGCTGTAGTAGTATGGTTGCTATGGTTACACGAGTCAAAATGGGACTTAGTAGAGGATGTCAATTGGGAGCACCTGCAAGACAGTAGAAACATTTAAGTGTAAAATTTTGCCAAACCTTTAAGTTCAACTGATATCAAATTTCATTGTATGGCAAAATGGCAACACATCTGTCAGATTTACCAAGACTTATGACAAAATGCGATTAAACTATAGGAGTATGCTAAACAGAAAGAAAACTAGGAAACATAATGCCTTCAGACTAAAAATATTTTGCAGTAGAAATATGTTTGAACACTTCAAAATGACAGCAAAACCCAAAACATTTCACCATAGACTATGGAATACAAAATTAAGTCAGAAAACACAAGGCGGCCAAGATTTTGGTGTGTACTCACTGCATGTCCGGTGCAGTATAGAACTCCAGGTACATCAGGCAATGGAATGTGTAATGGAGGAACACAAGGTACTTGGCCCAGTCCAGCCAGAACGGCAGATGGCGGGCGTAAAAACCACCTGAAAACATTAGTCAAACAATAATTCATCAATATGCATGCGTGGAATGTGTAATAATGGAATGTCTGGTATTGCACCGGAAGGTGGTGAGCATAAAAACCACCTAACACACAATTATTTATTATATAATTATTCATATGCACATTAATAAAGCACATTAATCAAGCGATTAAGCATCAACATGTGTGCTGTTGTACAAAGGCATGTACTGGTAGTACAATGTATACATAATCATGTGTCCATTAAAGTTAGGGATGGGACCGAATACTGAAATCAATATTCAAATATTGGTTTTACGTATTAGAATATATTTGAATATTCGTTTTGTAAATACTACTATATACTACTATATATAAGCACTCTGTCCCAATATTTACCTATCCGAAATATGTATACTACGTGCACGTAGTTGTTGTACCTTGTTTCAGTGGTAAATGAGCGATATAACTTAGTGAGTGTTAGGCAAATATGAAAAAAGTAAGATATTGTTAAATGTATTGTTAATTAATTTGCTAATCGTTCCGTTTTTTTTTCAGAACCATGAAGCTTGTATCTGCTGTGCAGTATACACGTTGCCTGTGTTTTGTCTAATGACCGCGTAAAGTACTTCCAAGCACGTGATGGTGGCATTGTTTATTAATAACGACTCTTGTATAATACACTGTGTTGATATAATGGAGAATAATTTACAAGTGATGTATATTAAGATTGACCAGATCATTCTAATTTTGTTAAAGAAATTGATCGGCGGATAATGGATTCATTTTGATTGGTTTACTTAGAGAGTAATTGTAATATACTGTAAACAAGTTAACCATATAGATGTCACTTAAGGATAATAAACAACAATGTACGCCTTGTGCAAACTGTGAAACCGTTATCACAACATGGCCCAGTTTTGTTATTTGTGGATACAATCATCATATTCGCATCTCCTACAAACCGTTAATCCGCGGCCCTTGTAAAGACGTGGCCCCCTGTCAATTATCAATTGTCGTTAATTGGACAAGTTTGGCATGGGTTGTAAAAACGTTACACTGCCCCCGCCCACCTTGTAGGCAGGATATACGACTAAAATTCATGTTAACTTTGCAATCAAACTTTCTTTAAATAAATTTGAAAATCGAATATTCATATTCGTTTTTTTTTATTCGAATATTATCCGATATTCGACTATTCGGTCTCATTCCTAATTCAAATGCTTCTACAATGTGACATTTTGTGCAACTACCATTAGTACAAAATTTCTAAAATTTTCCATTTAGTCATTTCTATTCAATTAAATTCAAAATTGCCAAAAACAGGAGAAAATCAGTATAATTTATTTTATAAAAGGAACATTATGCCATCAGTGAGGGGTCTTTATATTAGTTTCCACGTTTCATGCAACACATCTTTAAAATAACCACTAAAATTCCATTAACTTCCACGATGAGCGTCTGTTGATGGCCTGCTTGCATTTAAAATAAAATCAGTTTTTGTTTAAAACTGTTACTTAAATTAACTTTCTAAAGTTATTAGATCATTTATTCTATTTATTTGTTAATAAAAGACTGAAAACAAATGATTCAGTATTGAATCTTAATTTTACTTACTTCGCCACTCACTAAGGTTTTCTAAGTCTAAGTCACCTTAAATAATCTAATTTTTAAATCAACACTTACATAAGAGGCGTGATTCTTCATACTTTCTCCAAAGTTGCTCAATTTGAACCCTTAATTACATTATTAGAAATCATGCTAAATTTTGTTGGCTGTGTTAATAAGCATGATCTATGACGAACCCTTCCAGGTGGGTTGGATAGTTTCCTCCCTGTTTCTCAAATCCCACACATTTAGCTGGTGCTCTAAGTTTATAAAACGTTTATCACATACATACAACACTCACCTATCAGCATGATGAACATTATGATGATGGTCGCCAAGGAGATCCCACGACTCATGTCCATAGCATATATCCCTATACACAGTCCTATACTCTGCAAAATGAAAAATATATAAGAGGCATGTCGTGGGAAACCCGGCTTAATGCATGTGCAATCTGCGCGGGCTGATCCAGGACGACACTTTCGGCTTTTATGGTATTTTCTGTTTCCCTGAAGTCTCTTCTAAACTTAAATCCACTGTAGGTGGAAAGTGTTGTCGTTAATCAGCCTGTGGAGGCGGCAATGGCTGATCTGGGATGACACTTAACGCCCATGCATATTTGTATGATAATAATATGTGATAGAAATATAAAGACCCAAGATATAGCGTTTACCATACCAATAAAACTATTTCAAAACTTGGATCAAATCTTACTAATAACAAAGGAAGTATTGCCAACTTGTTTCCTGAAGAAGCTTTAAATAGATTTCCCCCCAAAAAGGACAAACAACATCTACATATCGATGGGTCAGTGCAAAACTATGCTGTCTATGTTAAATATGTTATATAGCATTGTGTTGCCCTGAGCCATCGATATGTACAAAAATATTTGACGGAAACAAAATTCTGGTATAAATTTTAACAAGAAAAGCTTCATTATATTAACTACTACTGCTTTCTATTTAATAACTAGAAAGCACTGGCTAATACGAAATTAGTTATAAAGCATAAAGAGTCAATCTGCCCAATCCTCCAATCATAAAGTATTCTTTAAACAAGCGTTGTCACTGTTAGTGACGAATGCCCCCGGAGATATGTTTTGACAGAAGAAAGAATTATGGTCCATGTACTCTGCACTCCCTCTGAAAGGCCTCTACCGTTATATGAAGTATCATTTTAAACCCTTCAATACTTTTTGAGTTATGCACTGCACAATAACACCAAAAATACGGAAGAAAGAGTTATGGTCCTCGTACTCTGCACTTCCTCTCAACAATATATGTGGTTTTATTTTAAATCTCTTCAATGCTAATGGAGTTATGCTCTGGACAAGAACATTAACTAAAGGGCAATAACTCCGTTAATATTGAAGAATGAGTTATGGTTCTTGTACTCTGCACATACTCTCAAAGCCCTCTATCATTATATGAAGTATCAATTGAATCCCTTAAATACTTTTTGAGTTATGCTCTGCACAAGAAAATTAAACAAACGGCAATATTCCATAAACATTGAAAAAATAGTTATGGTCCTTGTACTCTGCACTTCCTCTCATTGTCCTCTATAACTATATGAAGTATAATTTGAATCTCTTCAATATTTTTGAGTTATACTCAGCACAAGAAGCTGGACGGACGGACGTCCCTGAAGTCCCCTTTGGGGACATAAACAAAAGCATACCTGACCAACTATGGAGTGAACAAATATAGTTCCTATTGTGGCAAAAAACGAGGCAACATTGTTGAGTCCTGTGACCCAGTAGACGACGGTAAGGAACAGGAAAGGCTCCAGGAGGATTGTGGGAAGGTCGCATGTCATCTTGGCCAGGTAGTAGGCAGAGAGACGATACCAGCTGGATGATCGCTCCTTGTGTATGACCACCCTCTCTGCTGGGACTGTGGCAAGGAAGAAAAATTAAGTAATGTTGTCTCGGGCGTGTCTGAAGCTGAAGCTGCGACACATACTTAAGCTGTGGGGAAGGTCAAGGTATATGCCCCCTATTTGAATTTGTTTTCTTTACTGGCAAAGATGCACTTTAGAGGCCATAGGACTGTGGTTGTTATATATGTCGGTTTATAGTTAAATATGTTAAAGGGACTTGTTCACAGATTTTTTTATTTAAAAAAACAATGCCATTTAATACCTTAACTGCAAAAACTAAAGCAATTGGACTAACCAATAACAATGCCATTGGTTTATATGGGTGGATTTGGAATGGTCATAAACAACAACTGTATAAGTATCCACGTGTTGTAGTAAGCAGTTTTGGTGCAAGACGAAACGGTAAAATCTAGTTAACCAAGAAATAGCCCATTTGAATGATTTTAAGTCCAAATTAGGTCAATGTCAAGGTCAAAGTGAGATTAAGCGATATGGGTGGATTGGGAATAGTCATAAGTAACAACTGTATAAGTATCCATGTGTTGTAGTAAGCAGTTTTGGTGCTAGACGAACGGTAAAATCTAAGTAATCTCATATGGACAGAATCAAGGATGGACAGGGCAATCCCTATATGTCTCCTACATCAAGATACTGGGGGCATTTACAAATTAGAGCTAAAATTAAAGAATTAATGACTGCCACAAAAGCATACCAGAAACCTGTGTGTAAAACATGTACACTTTATCTTTAACAAATTAAACAAATGTACAAATATTTTAGTACTTACAAGATGTTACTGCATTAAAAAGTGGAGTAAATCCCCAGTGCATTGATATGTAAAAAATCTGCAAACAGACAGAATGGTAAAATTAAAATCAGAAAATGACAAAATAAATCTTCATCTTTAAAGGCATGTTATTCCTTCAAATTATCTTTACAAGAAGCATATTTTTCCAATTACATGAAGCATAATTTCTATCCCATGACATGACGCATAATTTCTATCCAATTGCAGGAAGCATAATTTCTATCCCATTACATAAAGGATAATTTCTATCCCATTATATGAAGCATAATTTCTATCCCATGGCATAAAGCATAATTTCTATCCCATGTCATGAAGCATAATTTCTATCCCATTACATGAAACACAATTTCTATCCCATGACATGAAGCATAATTTATATCCCATTACATGAAGCATAATTTATATCCCATTACATGAAGCATAATTTATATCCCATTACATGAAGCATAATTTTCTATATATTATTTTGTAACATTTCTATCATAGTGCATGAATAGCAGTTTTTCTGCAATTACATAAAGCACAAACAGTTTTCCTATTACATGGATAATAATGGATATATGTCCAATTTGCGATTAAGGACTTTAGTTCAATTCCCAATTTAGGCAATGTTCAAGTGATTTTTGTAAGACACCAAGCACTGGTTCTACCTAGAAACTGACATTAAAATGCCGCCGTAAGCTTCAAACTTTCGACATAATCAAGTTAATATTTAGAAGCTTCAATAAACAATAAAACTGTGTGAAGAACACTTCTTAATTATTATCTTATTCTTATTATCCCTACCAGTCCCATCCTGTCTCGTAAAGTCCCCTCAGTGCGCGGGAGCTGGAACCATATCAGACTGAGCAGAACACAGAGAAAGGCCGTCTCAAACAGTCGGAACTTGTCCAGCATATTGGACCGAGACAGCTTGAAGGCACGCTGCGTGAGAAACTTGTACTGTGTCACAAAACCTGTCGGCCATTTTGGTCTACTGTAAGAGTTTGAGGCCGTTTCCCTTTCAAATAAATTAGCCTCTACGTCGGTGGTATCTGTGAATATATCATAAATACTGAGGTTTTGTTTAAAACTTTTAAACATTTTCTAATGCAATCAACATCAATGATAAGCGATAAGCGGAAAAAATATGGTACTTTGATTGAATCGCGACTAAAGAGCATGACGCTCATTCACTGGAGCATGACGCTCAAGCAAGACACTCAATAGTGAGCCGTACGAAGTAGGTCTTCCCGATCTAACGAGCATGCTGCTCATTCTAAGAGCATCAGGCTCTATCTTAAGAACATCATGATCGTTCCTTGAGCATGATGCAACGATCTTACAAGCATCGTGCTCGTGTTTAAGCATGATGCCGAGTCAGATACTAAAGACCCTGCATAATTTTTTTCCCAATTTGGAGTTAAAAAATCCCAGATATCTGGGAAAAGGATCCAAAATGATCTAAAAAATATCCACTATAATGCATATTTAACTTGCATTTTACCTCCTGGAAACAAGTACGTGTGAATGAATCAATGAAAAAGTTGTTTTACGGTTTATTTATTGTAACTTATAGTTTTCTAAATCTTTGTGGCAGTTTTTGCTGAAAGTGATACAATTCCCAATTTGGTTGAAAACGATGGTAATTTTCCCAATTTGACCAGTACCAGTACCATTCCCAAAGTAGTGATGAATAACACTGAAGACCCTAATCATACTCCATACATACCAGTGGTTTCTATCAATTTTGTTGTCTTTGGTTTCCATAGCAACCTATTCCAAGATCTGACTGTTCTATGATCCAAGTCCTGACCGTCTGGGGTCACTATCTTTCTACATGCAACAAACAAAACTGTGAGAAAACAGTGTTTAAACACCATAAGCTACTGGTATCAGCTATATTTGATAAATCCAGGGCTTTTATACCCTTTTTGCTTCACATTAAGGATTTATAGAATAAAAAACTTCCATATACCAACTACCAATCTACCAATCCAGACACTACTGATTTTAAATCGTATTTGAGCATCAAATATTAGGGAAGGATGTAGGATCAAACAGGTACAGGGTGCAGCTGAAAAGGGGCGGGTTGGAAAGACTGAGGAGTCAGTTTACATTTTCTAATAATTTGTTAAATCCAGCGTGCGTATAATTTATTGATTTATCATTGAATGTTTGTAAAAATATGTGGAATTTCAAAATATATTTATTCAACATTTCTGTGAAATCAACTTTTGCTCCCTGTGAAACGTTTAAATATAATGGGTGTTAACTGCAAATTAGTATCTGTCTGACACATAGATCGCAATTATATTCCCTTTCTGAAAGTGTCCGAAAACATTGATACACAAAAAATAAGTATTTTGGCCAATTTTGAGGGTGTCCGAAACACATAGAATGAATACTCTACATTACCTTGTATCATAGGATGCTTGAACAAGCTTTTCTCTCACATCAGCTTTCTCCTTCACTTTTTCCACTGCAAGAAAAAGTACAAATCAATCAATATACCAACAAGAAACGTGGACATTCCTGAAAACCAATTTTTTCTAATGCAATCCCTAAAAGTACTATAATACAAGAGCACCGCCTTGGTGCTGGACGCTCCACTTTCGCGTATTTGATAGTATTCTGGCCCTTGGTTAATAGAATGGGTTCTTCACTGTAATGAATTGTTTTGAATTTCAAGTCAATACCTCTTATAGATATTGAGAAATTTGTCCTTAAGCTAAAGTTCTTAATTGAAAAATGGCAATAACTCCACCAAAATCCTTGATAGTAACTTCATCTTGTCTACAGAATGGGTTCACGACTGTGATCAAGTATTTTATGTTTCAAGTCAATACCTCATATAGTTATTGTAAAATTTGACCTAAATTGAAAAATCTAAGATGAAAAAAGGGCAATTACTCCAACAAAATCCTTGATAGAGTTACCTTCTCTTGTTTCCAGAATAAATTCATCACTGTGATCAAGTACTTTCAGTTTCAAGTCAATACCTCATGCAGATATTGAGAAATTTGACATAGAGTGAAAATTTTAAGTTGAAAAAAGGGTAATAACTGCAATAAATTCCTTGAAAGAGTTACCTCCTCATGACTGCAGAATGGGATCAGCACCATAAACAAGTATCTTGAGTTTCAATTTAATGTTTTTTATAGTTATTAAGAAATGTTATATTTAACAGAAGAATGTCAAAATATTCCAAGTTGTAAGTACCTTTGATAGTTTTTGAGAAATGGACTCTGACAGAAATGTCAAACTTAACCAAAAAACTTAACTAACGCAGACGCTGACGCAGATGACAGAGCGACGACAATAACTCGACTTTTTTTCTTCAAAAAGTCGAGCTAAAAACTACAAACATGGCTCCGAAACAAATTTTTTTATCTGATCTGATCGGAATCTCAACCTGATAGAGTATGGTCTCATATGAACAACAGAATTGTATTTACAGAAACTATGTATATAGCGAGATTAAAGCCAAACAATATGAATGAAAATTTATTGCAACAGTATAGCGAGTTGAAGCCAAACAATATGAATGAAACAGCTGAAATGACAATCTTCTCTTGACCACTACCAACCCATACGAATCCCAAGTGAGGTTTCAATATAATGTATCGTTATATGAAATTTCATTGAAATATCTCAGATCGTTCTCTAGTTATTGAGTGGAAACCGTTTTTCTATTTTTAGTAACAGTGACCTTAAACTTTACCACACTCATATGCAATTCCAAGTGATGTCTTGATACAAGGTATCTATAATTATATGAAGTTTCATTACAATATCTCAATTTATTAATGAGTTTTTTATCTATTTTTAGTAACGGTGACTTTGACCTTGACTTAACCCACCCCATAGGCAATCCCAAGCGAGGTCTTGATATAAGGTATCTATGTATGTGGTTTCATTAAAATATCTCTATTTGTTATTGATTTATTGAGCGGAAACCTTTTCCTATTTTTAGTAACAGTGATCATGACCTTTACCCCACCCAACCTATATGCCATCCCAAGGTCTTGATATAAGGTATCTATGTATCAAGTTTCATAAAAATATCTCACTGCGTTCTTGAGTTATTGAGCGGAAACTGCTTTTCTAGTTTTAGTAACAGTGACCTCAAACCTGATATCACCCAACCCATATGCAATCCTAAGCAGGGTCTTGATATAATTTTAAAAATTTTAAATTAAAAAAAAATATGGTTAAAAAGCTGTGCACAACAATAATCACTTTAATGCCAAAATAACTGTTCACTAACAATAAACATTTTATCACTACATAGAATACTAAATTTTTATGTTATTCCTAAAGGCCCTGTCACACTGTGGCGAATTTGAGCTTCGAGTTCTGAACGAGTTCTGTCAAGTTTGAACTCACCGTTAAGTGGATGAGTTGGTCGCAAAATTATTTCAAGACGACATTTGTTCGAGTTCTCTTCAACCTTGACACGACATTGACACTACAAAAGTATGCTAATCACATTTTATCACGAGTTCAGACGAGATATGCGTACGATATCTGTTAGACAATCGAAGACTTGTCTTTGAGAATGTGCAAGTGTGGACGAGTCTGTATCACTTGTGATGACATTAACACGAGTTTTAGACGACATTGTACGGGAAACAGATGAGCTAATGCCGTAGGCTCCAAACTTACAGAAAACTCGTGTTATGTCGTCGAACGATTATATATGGTGAAACGCTACGACAAGGGAAGACATCGAGGGTTGAGGATGAAACTACTGTATCTCATATAGAAATTTTAAGCAGATACAACAGTTTCACGCTCAACCCTCGACATGTACGAAATGTGTTTGAGTGTGTTTGAGAGTGCGCGAGATTCCCTCGACAAGTGTACGAGAATAAAAAGTCGCCGACAATTCTCGCAGCTACTTGGCGAGTTCTGGCGACATAAGAAGAACGACATGTGTACAAGATCTACACGACACCAGGCGAGTTGTGGTGAGTTACAACTTGCCAGAACTCGCACCTTAAATTTGCCAGAATGTGTCAGGGCGTTAAGAAATTAAATTACCATATTTTTCGGACTATAGGTCGCACCAGTATGTGTCCAACAATGATTTCACTGGCAATACTGAATTCATAACATATTCTTAGCCTAGTGAACAAAACTATGTACACATTCACCTTTTGCTGTCATAAATTACGATTTAAGACATGTTTCTAAATTACGATTTAAAACATGTTTCTGAGCATATAGGTAGCATACACATATGAATCAGGGCTCAGGCAGAGCATAAGTTTTGCACCATTTCTTCATTCCGGGTGATTTCCTTCCCAATTTGAAGAATACATGTTTTTAACAAACGTTTACTAAAAGTATGAGATATTTTGAACCATAGCTATTTTTATTATCATTTTGTAACACACAATTTAATTGCTCTCCTGCTGAGTTTCTGATCCCCCCAAAAAACCTGGAATTGCTCTCCTGCTGAGTTTCTGATCCCCCAAAAAAATCTGGGTAGAAGGAATGGATGTTTGATTGAAATATGGACACGAGTATAACTGAAGTTTGTAAAACAGTTAGGCACCCTCCAGGTCAAAAGATTGAAGAAATCTTTAAAACACCTAGTATCAAGTATGGTGATTTTGATGAAAACTATTTGATATAGACAGAGGAAATGGCTAAAAAGGCAAATTTTAGAAAATTCAAGGACCACAATGCTGCAGATCCTGCAGCAATTTTGCTGATTATTGAACATAACTGAGATATGATGCCCACAAACTAAATGGAATTTTGTCAAAGACATGACAAAAAGAGGCCCCACTAGAAACAGCATGTTTACTCCGTTGAACAATAACTGTCAATAAAAAACAACAACCATACTCACACATGAAATCTGCAGGGTTGTAATGGGGGGCCATGGGGAATCCAGCTGTGCTGAAAAAACTTCCTATCTCTCTTGGTGGTCCATAAAACAGGCTCTGTAGCATGGACGGGTTGAATATTAAAGGGATTGATAAGCAAAAGTGTTATGATTATTAAAAAATAAATACCGGTAGATGCAATTGTTGACTCAAACCAGGTAATAATATACATACCGGGTATACTGGTAAATACATTTTTAGGAAAATATGTTAAAAGATCAATCAACAAAAATGTTACTATTGTTTTAATAAAAAAAAGAAGCAATTCTTAAATAATAATAATATACATATGTATACAAGGTCATTTGTTAAACAAATGTGTTAAAGAAAGGAATTGATACCTGTTCAACTAATGTTGTTTTTAAATGAAAAATAAATAGAACAGCAACAAAATTTATATATATAGGTTTTCATGAAAATAAATTGAAGCGATCAAGTATAATAATGATTTCCAACTCAAAATAGATGAGTGAAAGATATATCAATTTACTTACTTCAACTAATTTAGGTTTTACATGCAATGAGGAAAACCTTAAAATGAGTAAAATATGGAATTCAATATTTCACTTATCTAAAGCATGCACTAAACACAAGCAGGGTCAACAACAAACGCTAACTAAAGGGGCCAGGCAAAAGCAAAAAGTTATACAACTAGAAACATGGTCACGCCATGGACCAGGTTATAATATCTCAATTTGTTCTCCAGTTATTGAATGGAAAACATTTTTCTATTTTTAGTTACAGGGGCCTTGACCTTTACCACACCCACCCCATATGCAATCCGAAGCAATGTCTCGCAATACGGTATGAAGTTTCATTGAACATTCTGTATTCATTCTCGAGTTATTGAGTGGAAACTGTCTTTCTATTTTTAGTCACTGTGTCCTTGACATGGACCCCCCCCTCCTACACCCCATATGCCATCCCAAGTGAGGTCATGCTATAACGTATCTATGTATCAAGTTTCATTACAATATCTCAATTTGTTCTAGAGTTATTGAGCAGAAACTGTATTTCTATTTTTAGTAACAGTGACCTTGACCATGACCCAATCCACCACAGAAGCAATCATGCTAACCATAAGGCTATAGGGGCTCATATAATTATGTGAGTATGTTATTTTATCTCCATGTAAGTGAAACGCATACTTTGCCAAATATCGATGAAAAGCGTTACAAACACTTTTTAACTTTGCCATTTCAATCCATATTTATTCATACACTACACATTATTTTGAGTAAATTTCTGTCCCAAGTGTGTAATTTATCTCCTTTATTTAAAGTGTAGTTCTCTTATTGGAACGGTGAAAAAAAGTTTGGAAAATGTCAATTTGCCAACCTGTGAATAGGTCCCTTTAAAAAGAGCTGGGTGAACCAAAACAACCTTGTGAAAACATTTATGAGGTGGGCAAAACAACCAACAACCAGGTAGACAAACTTTATTTCAGAGGTGGGCAAAACAACCAACAACCAGGAAGACAAACTTTTAGGTTCTAGTGCAATTAAACTCTCTTGAACATTTATTAGTATTAAATTATTATGTATAAACCTGTCAAAGCAAAACTCAAATGTTAATAACTCAGATGAGTGTTATTAACATGGATTTTATTACGACTATGATCACTTGCCCATGACTGATTAAACAACTTTGGGCAAGTAAAAGATCTGACAAGGTTTACCCATTGGCAAAGGATTTTTTATTTCATAAAGTTTTAATTTTCTTTTAAATACCTTTCAGAACTGGTTGTAGTGATTTATGACATGTATCATTAGTTACACTGTTAGTAAATGAGGGTGTATGGGATATACACCCCCAGTGGTTTCATACCATACGAGAGCAATCAATGTGATTTGATTGACAATGCGTTTAGCCATACAGAAGCCTGAACTTCATTTTTTGTCGGAGATATCTTGTAAACAAATTCATATAATGTATACGGTCTTTGTCGGATATTGACCTGAATATGCGTGGTAATAAAATCCTACAGCGTTCCGTCAATTAGAATCGGCCAAGCTGCTGTGGTGTATAAAGTAACTTGCCCGAAGGTATGTCAGGAGCAAATTCCTAGCATAATCCCTGTATAAGACAAGTTAACTGAGCTCCATGGACAAACTAAGTAGTAAGATCAGTCAATGAACTTTATTAGAAAGACATTTTTTTACAAAAATAATAAATGCATTAAGACCTGTATGTGTAGGTTCATTATTAAAATGCAACTAGCGAGCTATGCAAGCATGACTGTAACCATAGGGGATGTTAATAAGCTTCAACAGCACGCCTTAAAAAAACGATGCAATTCATATTTATCAGAAAACTCAAGAAAGCCGAAACAAAAACAACAGATAACTTTAAGATCTATTTAATTACCACAAAAGTCACTGGGTTTTTTCCATACAATTAATGATATGGAATATGGGGATTCAACATTTTAAGAAAATATATAAAATTGATGTCCTATACCTAAACTACAGGATTCAAGCATTTAAGTGTTTTTGTACAAGCCATGCTGTTGTTACAATACCGAATGTGTTCTCCCGATGGTAAGAATATAGGGTTAGTAATCAGAGCATGCTGAAAAATAAACAAAACCATGTGAAAACTTTACAAACATGCCTAGGTTTTAATCTTGTAAGATAATTCAGATGTTAGTTATGTCATAGATAACATGCATCAAACAATGTTACAAACTATGCAAAAGCACAATGTGTTAAACTGTTCCAAGGCATACACAATAATCAAAAGTCACGAGTGGAACACAAACAATTGCAAATAAAGAAGGAACTGAGATGTAATACAATATTCCAAAGACTTGATGTCCACAATCATGAAGAAATTAGCTAGTTACCAATTATTGTAAAACGATAACACAACAAAAACGCAACAAAAACATCAAACCATACTTGAGTGAAAAACAAATAATTTCACAAGTAAATATTACATGTTTTTTAAATTCAACATATTAAGCGTTTATTACAACACAGTTTTTTCGTGACACAAAAAATAGCTTACTTCTCCATCAGACATGAGGAGCAACAAATCAAACTGGAAGAACATCTGACTGGAGGGCTGATGGATGGTGGCCAGGACAGTCTTCTGGTGGCGACTGGCATACGTCTTCAGTTGTCGTACCAGACTGTAGGCTGTCTTGTAGTCCAGACCAGAAGTGGGCTCCTAGACAAAGTTTGAGATAAATTTGTACAGCAGCTGGGTTTAATAGCTCAACAGTATATAAGCATTTTGTGTAGGCCCTCAAGCTCATGGTTAACCATGCAAATGAATAATTTTCTAAAGTACTACGGCTAGGTTTGCACTAAAAAGTACAATAATACTAGGTACATCTTTGTCTAAGATTAAAGGAAAATGTTTGTAATTTTGAAAAAAAAATCCAGAGGAATTATGAAAATGAGCCTCATTTTGAAATAATTTCAGATATTTTAGTAGCCATCGTCTATTTTTGTAATGCTAACATAGCACTAAAAGGGTTATAGTTAAATAATTTTAAGTGAAATAGGATTTTGTGAACAAAAAATACAGTATTTGTCTAACAGACAGATATACTTATGTTTAAAACCGTAGGTTGTTTTGTAGTATTTTACGAACAAATATGCAGTGATTATCTTATAGACAGGAAAGTTTACATCCGTTATTTTTCTGTGAATTGCTACCCAGAAGAAGAATGGTACAAAAGAGATCTATGTGTTATCCACATTGCAAATGATTAATGCTTTAAAACAAACGGAGTAACAAAGAATTGTTGTCCCAAATATTCTGGGTCGAGAGTTAGTGAGGTAACAAGAGCTATATGAAAGTTTTTTGATACAGTAAATCTAAAGCGAAACAAACATTTCGCTCGTCTTTGTAGAGTTAGAATTTTCTATTCCGGTAATTATTTGGCGAAATTACGGAGAATGGTAGCTGATGACCACCATAACACAATGTTAAGTCACTCTGGCCCCATGTTCACAAAAAAAGTTGAGCCTGATTTTAAGGTTTAAGATGAACTTTAGCCAGATATTTCAGGATCAGACTCAAAACATGCGTTCACAAAATATCTGGATACATTTTAACAATTGGACAAATATATATTTTACATAATAATGAACTCCTCTCAGAGTAGATTTTATATCTGAGATGAATATTTTAATTAAAACTTAACACAAATATGTGTTATTTAATCCAAAAGAATATTTTTTTCGAAAATACAATAGTCTTGAGATTCTGCTCAGTTGAGCTAGAAGATCAAGATCAGCTAAGATTGATCTTGATCCTGTAGTTAATCCTTTGTGAACAAGGGGCTTGGAGTCACTCTGAGTGTTTGTACAGCTGATAGCTGGGCCCGTATTCACCAACGCATTCTTAGACTTAAGACGTAAGAATAAAGAACATTCTTGAATCTGTATCGTTTAAAGATCGGTTTAATGTTGAATCTAACTTTGTTTACACCATCTCTTATTACAGAATTCTTTATTTCAAACAATTTGTAAAGGACATAAGCAACATTGGTATCCATTATACTTTCAAACGCTGAAGCAGTTTTTCTAGAGTTTAAGTCTTTTCTGTATTTCTTAAGTCAAAGAATGGGTTGGTGATCACGGACCCAGATGTCGGAGTGATGCGGAGTAATTACTCAATGATATTTTAAACAGTGCAAAGGTCTACACGGCATTGACTCACCTCTGACTTAATCGCCTAAACTCCACGATTAGAGAAATGTGTTTGTTTTGTGTGGGCAGTACTGTATAAAGAACACATGGGATTTAACTCACATCGAGCAGTATTATGTTGGGGTCCGTGATCAACTCGCAAGCGATGCTGGCCCGCTTGGTTTCCCCTCCAGACAATCCAGGCAACCACATCCCTCCCATGGCTGCAACCAGAAAAGGAACCATTACACTTAAATACATACAGTAGAAGCAATGCATTTTCAAATTACATACACACTGAACACAGATTTCAAGGATTGAGCGTGAAGCTATTGTATCTCCTTAACATTTCTATAATTATCAGATACAATAGTTTCACGCACAACCCTCAATTTACAAAATGTGTTAAATTGTTAATAATTTAATAATGTATTGCTGCTTTCTAAACAAGTCTTCTTCTTAAGAATTTTTTTTTTTCTGTTCTCATTGAGAGAAAGCAGTTGAACAAATAACAGAGATTTTCTCACAACTTTTCCGAATGGTCCCGGTGCCCTTCAGAAAAATGATGATGACAATTTCAGTTCATTAGTCATTTTAACTTCGTATAATTGAATATTGATTGAAAACAGTTAATTGCCATTTACAACACTTATTATCAGCAATGGGACATTGTTTTACAAATTTCAACATACTTGAGTGTATTGCTACTGAGTTCACATCAATTTCACTTACGAGTGCTGAGACATTTCCTAAGATCCAAGTCGTCGATTAAAGACTCAAGTTTTTGGAGCTTTTCTTCCTTTGGCATATCTTCTGGAAGTCGTATCATAGCCGTAAACTATCGAGAGAAAAACGCTTACTTTACCGTTATTTCTTTCCCTATTCAAAGCCACAGGTGAAAACTATGAGTAGACTTTTTCTTAAAACAAGGCTTGTAACAGGATGTGACGTATGCCCCAGAAGCATATGCTTGTCAGAGGAAGGCAACACAATGTCAGTTACATGTTGGCAAAAATGATGCTTCCTACAAAAAGAGTTATGGTCCTTGTACTCTGCACTTCTTCTCAACATCCTTTATCAATATGTGTTGTTTTATTTAAATCACTTCAATACTAATGGAGTTATGCACTGCACAAGAAAATTAATTGAAGGGCAACAACTCCATAAATATTGAAGAAACAGTTATGGTCCTTGTACTCTATGTGGTGTTATTTTTCTGCACGAAAGAAAACAAAGGACAATAACATGGTAAATATTAAAAATGAGTTATGGTCCTTGTATGCTGCACTTCCTCTAAAGTCCTCTATCAATATGTGTGGTTTTATTTAAAATCCCTGCAATATTAATGCAGTTATTCTCTGCACAAAAAACAAAGGGCAATTACTCCATAAATATTGAAGACAGAGTTATGGTCCTTCTACTCTGCACTTCCTCTCATTGTCCTCTATCATTGTATTGAGTTTCTTTGCATCTCTGCATTACTAATGGAGTTATGCTCTGCACAAGAAAATTAAACAAAGGGCATTAACTCTGTAAATACTGAAGAAATAGTTATGGTCCCTGTACTCTGCACTTCCTCTCATTATCCACTACCATTCTATGAAGTTTCATTTGAATCCCTTCAATACTAATGGAAGTATGATCCACACAAGAAAATTAAAGCTTTCACAAGAAAATAAAACAAAGCGTAATAACTCGTTAAATATTGAAGAAGGAGACGAAGTCCTTGTACTCTGCACTTCCTCTCATTGTCCTCTATCATTATATGAAGTTTCATTTGAATCTCTTCAACACTAATGGAGTTATGCTGTGCACAAGACAATTAAACAAAGGGCAATTACTCCTTAATATTGAAGAAAGAGTTATGGTCCTTGTGCTTTGCACTTCATCTCATTGTCCTCTATCATAATATGAAGTTTAATTTGAATCCCTTCAATATTAATGGAGATTCGCTCCGCACAAGAAAATTAAACAACGGGCAATAACTCCATAAATATTGAAGAAAGAGTTATGGTCCTTGTACTCTGCACTTTCTCTCATTGTCCTCTATCATTACATGAAGTTTCATTTGAATCCCTTCAATACTGCTGGAGTTATGGTCCGCACAAGAAGCGTGACAGACAGACGGATCGACGGACGATGTGATTACTACGAGTCGTGGTTTAACAATGGTGAAAACTATGCGCATGTCAGGTTAGAATAAACTGTATTAATGACAGTTTTTGTTAGTTTTGATTGGTAAAAAATCGGATCTGATTATTCAACAGACTGAAGTTGTTATTTACTTATTGTTCTTTTGTCTACAGTTAAACACTTTTCATTTGGATATTTTCAAGCCCCCAAAGGGAACTTCGGGGGCATAGTTCGCATCGTGATTGCAGAAAATGTTGTGAGGTCATGTTAGAATAAAAAAATTATTCACATTATCATTGTTTATCGGCTAATAAGCACGGATTTGTTGTTCTGATGCTGTCGTGGTTTAAGTCATATGCATCAGGACTCCAAATCATTCTTTATTAGCCAATAAACAACTCTAAATCAAAAATTATTTCTTAAATAATACACTAGAAATCTATTACTTGATATCAATTGTAACCTATCTGAGCAAGCTCTGTGCCTACCCTACCTACCATAAGTGTTTCCTGCAAAGTTAGCTTTGGAAAGAATGCATCCTGCTGCATCACATAGCAAACTCTTCTGCGCAAATCCTTCGAGAGTTTCTGGCCCCCAATAGTTATCTCCCCTGAGGAAACTTGTGATCTTCCAGACAGGCAGTTCATCAGAGTTGTCTTCCCTGCCCCTATATACATGTACAAACATCAAGTTTTCATTACTAGCAAGACAATGTAGAGTAAACTCTCTTATATGCAAATTTAGAATACGACATATATAAAACATAGAATGGGCCTGTAATATTTCCTTTTTCCCATGTAACTCGACATTTCATGTTGTTTAAAGTATGTTTGTTCTATTCAGCCAGTTGTGTAATTTGTATTTTCTATTACTCTTTTGTTAAAACTGACTCTTTTAATGCATGCATGCACACTGTCCTATTGTATTGTGAAATTTTTGTTAATGCGTACATGTATACAGTTTTGTGGAAAAGAAATCAATCATTGATGCAATTATATATTAATGCAGGTGTCTATTGTGCTGATTACTTAGCAAACCTTTTAAGTAAAAAATGGTTACTCGGTAACAGCATTAAAAAATTTATTATAATACCACAGTATATTCTATTTTTTATGCCTTATTTTAACTTCACATAATTAAGAAATAGAAAACCCCACTGAGGGCCCTATGGACAGCTAAGCAGCCAAAAACTGTATGTGGACCGAAGCAGAATTTTATTACTGCTTTTCGTTAACAATTTTGACGATGTAAAATAAAGCATAAAGCAAAATTAAACCTGTTCGTACGTACGCTACAGCACAGTGCAAACTTAGTTGTGCGTAACCTGAGCGGGTCACATACTGAAAAAATAGTGACCGGTCCACATACTCTTGAGTGTCTCTGTCGCAGTTTTCGGACCTAAAACGGTCATATAGATAAAGAAGGATATATTTATGTAAGGTATACACAACCAGCTTAGTTTAAACAGCTTGGAATGACAGAGTACTGGTTCATCAGTTTAACTGTACAGTTCGACTTCAAGCCTTTAATAATACGTCTTCTGTACAGCTTTCATTAGGATTTTTCCATTTAAAGATGCAAGATTCTTATAATAGTAATGTGATAAGAGCTAGCATTTGGACTAATTATTGTCATTTACATCAATGCACCTATCAATATTTTCCCCCAGGGGGGGAGCGGCGGGCAATACCAGGGGAAATAGACTAATTTCATTTTTTGGGGTCTAATTCCCCACACTAGAGCTAAGCATTTTTGTCTAAATCCCCACAGTGGGAGATGCCATATTTAAGTTGAGTGAAAAAGCCGTCGTCTAAAAATTTCCCAATTTTATAAGGAATCTTTCGGAGTGTCAAATTCCCGCCTGTCGGGAATAAATTTCAGTCTACAGTCCCGTATATGCCCGGGGGGAAATATTGATAGGTGCATAACTTTAAGTATTTCATACAACCTATGTCTAAACTATAATCAAAATGAATATTTGATATAACCAACAATCAACTGATCAACCATAACCAAAATCCATTAGAGGCCACACAGTCTGGTATAATAAAAAAAAAATCCCTTACTAATTACTGGCCCAAACTAAATTTTTAAGACTCAAAGACAAATAATTTAGCTTGCAAGACAGATTTTTTTTCACCAATCATGTCAGAGGACCAGTGTTGTGGTCATTTTGTCTGGACCTCATCAAGTTTTACTGGCGTTTTCCGAGGTCTGACAGTATTTTGCGGAGACTAAACTTTCAATTTCATAATACTTAATGAATATAATATACACACCACTTGGTCCCATGATGGCCATGATCTGTCCAGGTTCCACTCCACCAAATACATTCTTGAGGATGTGATTTTCTCGGACCTTGACGTTAACATCTCTGAACTGCACCCCAAATCTGTCAGACATTTTTGTCATCATAGCTTTCTTTTTCCATATGCTTATTTCCTTTCCAATTATTGTCCCCCTGTAAAGAAAGTGCAGCATACAATTTAAGCATTTTATGAACATTTCACAATCAAGGATCAGAAAATGGCACAGTAGTGCGGCAGTGAATCATTATGAATTGTTATTAAACTATGGCGCCTCGTTATGTGGTGAATCGTTACTAATAATGTGTGGAATAAACTCATGCAATTACAATGAAAAAGTGGATACCCATTTTTTAAGTATGCTGATTAATAATACCAAACACACTTTTTTATTATCTTTAAATAATTTTGGACAAGAAATTGTCAGCCCAACAGCGTTTAACAAGATGCTGAATACAGAATTCTTCACCTTATCCGAAATACAAATACCCGAAAATGAGTGTACATATAAATTTCTCATGGTATTGTAATAAACAAAGTATACAACAACATGCAATTAAACTAAATGCATATTTTAATCTTTGTGTGCAAATAAGACACAAAGACAAGCTTATATGCATGCTAACAACACGATATGTTTGATCATTCTCACCTGTCAACATTGGTTAAGGTTACATTGCACTAAATTTATAAAAGAAAAAAATCATATGATTGGAGATTTGTCTTTTCTGATGTATGTATTTTTATTCAAAACTATTTATGCAATGGATATTTAACCATTTCGGAAGTTCTTAACAGTTTTAATATCAGTATACTGTCTGAACATAGTCATTCACGAGGGAATACTTCGACCTGCAGGCAAGGACTGAGCAACATGATTTTTCTTAGTATTGTATCTATTTTCCTTTTTAACGAGTCTTACAATTACTCAGTCTTATAAATAGTAGTATTTTAGCAGCAAGAAAAAGTAAATTCCACGAAGGTTTAACACGACGATTAATACAATCTATTGTATATGCTTATAAAATAAGAACTGCCTGCATCCTGGTTTACAAATTAAGCAAACGGACGTTTAAAAGTTCATTATCAAGATGAACGGTTGTTTATATTCTTAAGTGGCCGAATAGACAGGAAAACAGGCTACTGTCTTTGTTTTTGTAACTTTAAATTGTAATGCAAAATGATGTGCACATACAGGATCTAGTGTGAATACAGTTTAAAGCTGCATTACCATTCTTCTTCACTAAAATCTGGACAGGCGTACATCGTATCACAGTTTTGGAAATTTAATTGCATCTGACGACATTAAAGAAAATTGATTGGAAACTTTGTTTATGATAGACCTGATATAGTATTCCATAAAGGCCCTGTCACATTATGGCGAATTTGAGCTTCGAGTTCTGTACGAGTTCTAGCGAGTTATAACTCGCCGTAAAGTGGACGTGTTGGTCGCGGAATGTTTCAAGACGACATGTGTTCGAGTTCTCTTCAACTTTGACACGACATCGACGCGATACAAGTACGATAATTACATTTATCACTAGTTCAGCCGAGATATGCATACGATATCTGTTCGACAATCGAAGACTTGTCTTCGAGAATGTACGAGTGTGGTCGAGTCTGTACGACCTATGAGGACATGATCACGAGTTTATGACGACATTTTGCGAGAAACAGACGAGCAGATCTCGTAGGCAAGTCTCCCAAACTCGCAGCAAACTCGTGTTATGTCGTAGAACGATAATATACATGTACGGCGAAACGCTACGACAAGGAAAGACATGCGCGAGATTCATTCGACACGTGTACGAGAATACAAAAGTCGCCGAGAAGCGGCGAGAAGTTCTGGCCGCTACAGGGCGAGTTCTGGCGACATAGGAAGACATAAGTAGACAGCACCGCGACAAAGAAAGACATGTGTACAAGATCTACACGACACCAGGCGAGTTGTGGCGAATTACAACTCGCCAGAAATCGTAGCTTAAATTCGCCACAGTGTGACGGGGCCTTCAGACAGTGTCACATTATTCATACTTTTCAGTGATTATTAATTTTACATTGGCGTTTTGCCCATGTGCGTAGCTCATGTAACGGTGTTTTACATAGTTTCGAGGTAGGCGTCATTCAAAATAAATCCTCTTTCCCATGCACCTGATAACTCTTTGTGATTACATAATTATTAAATTATGGTGTGTTGTACTGTCTCATAAATGAGCAACATTTCTAATTTAATCCCACTCGTGTAGCTCCCCAATGGGCCCTACAGAGAGAAGACGGAACCATCACCAGCCAGTAGCGGACATATACTAAGTTGGTCCAAGAAAAGTGTAAATCCACACGGTAGCTACGCCACTGATTCGCACGTTCATATGTCGTTGTTTGTTCATATTATACGCTTAGGTTGGATTTCTATGAATACCTATTTAAATACATACTTTAATAATTGTTAAATGTCGACATACAACACGAATATTATTGTGATGTTTTCACTTGAAAATTACTGAATCCTGATCAACTTGTTCAAACCGAAATTCGTATTCGTAATATTGATAAGAATGATAGAACAAGCTGAAGTCTAACAGAGTACAATATTTTGAACTGATAAGTTAATAAGTATACTATTAAATGTCATCGAGTCAAAATGACGTTTAATACATCGTGGCTGTTCTTTGGAATTACTGTTGGAATGGGCATTATTTTGCTGTGCCATGTTTCCCATTGCAGACACACTGCGCACAGTAAAATGCGGGCAGCTCGCCAGCAGTACGCCATGTACGTTTGGAACACGGGGTTCGATCCAGCAGTTCCGGGCTGCGACAGAACAAAGTTTATGGAGTGGAACTCGCATGGAGACTGTTTCACACACTCGTGGAACACGGCGGCAAAACGCACGTGGCTGTGGGACACGTGCAATCTTCCCGGCAGGGAGGTGTCGGCAATTTTCATCAGCGACGTGCACCGTAACCTGCAGCATGCCAAGGAATCTGGCGACTGCTCCACCGCGGAGATAGCTACCGTGCGCAGCATGTTGAACGAGGGCCATACCAAGGTACGTGTAATTAATGATTGAATCTTAGCATTTATTATGATAATAACAAATTGGTCAGCGTCTTAATCGATGCTGTCAAAAGCATCCAAACTTTCTCTTCCTCCTCCACCTCATCATCATCACCATCATCCTCATCATCGACGTGGTCATTATTATCGTAGAGGCCTCATCATGACAATCATCATCGGCTGCGTTATCATAATGGTCGTTGTCATCAATATTATCGTCATTATCTTCGTCTTCGTCGTCAAATTCATCGTCCCCGTCAACCTCCTCCCCCTCTTCATCATCACCACAAACAGCACTAGTATTCATCATCATTACCATCGTCGTCATCACCATCATCATCTTCATAATAATAATAATATCAACGTAGGCATCATCATTAGTATAAAAATTAACAACGTACATCGTCATAATTATTATCATCATTGTAGTGATCAGTATCACATCAATATGATCATTTGTCTTGTTCTACTTGGTATGGTCGAATTGTTGTTGTTTTCGTTGTGGTCATCTTTGTTATCAAAATTTCATGGCATCATCGTCTATTTCGTTTTTATTTCATGGTCAAATGAAAGCCTTAAATTTTTGCATAATTGTAATATCATGTTTATATTTTTATTATCATATTTTGCCTCGTTGTTATTTATTATCAGGTGTCCGTCTTGAACATATTTTTTTATCTGAAATCAATTCGCACAAGTAGGGTAGTTACGTATAAAGCTGCAAACGTAATTATGTATGTACGAGCATTAGCAATACTATTATAACTGTAGTTTTATTATTATTTATTTTCATATCTGAGATACTTTATACTGACCCACTGTTCTAGGTGCCCCAGCTGAAGATCTACGGCCTGTACGCAGTGAGCGACATCGATGTCACGGAGCGACAGCTCGTACAGTACATCGTCTACTACAACGACCACTGCGCCAGTATTGCCTTGTCCAATGACTATATACACTCAACAAAAGTTATAACGCACCAAATGGAAATTTTTGTATTTTCTCTATTTATAAGCATTTCACCTGCGCCATGGTTAACACGCATTTCTTTCGTATTTTTTTCCAATATTTTGGTATGAACACATGCATTTATAACTCAAATGATCATAGCTTACATTTCAAGCTGAAAGAAAACACAACAATTTCTATTTATTTCCATTTGGTGCGCTATAACTTTTGCTGAGTGTATATTAATAGTCTTGAACTTTAACTTCAGTCCTTATCGTAATTTATGGCCGCCACACAACAAAACTCATAGGTAACACCCGTTTCCGTTGGTCAATATTGAAAGGCTTTCTGACAATTTGAGACTGAGAACTTTCCTAGTTATTTAGGGAGGAAGTTTCATAATTGTCGCTGTGGCCTAATTGATATGGTGCTTTGTCATCCTATCTCATTAAAATCAAATCCTAACGTTCGCGCCATTTGTTGTCGCTGTAAGGATAGTCAGACACAACAAATAAATAAATAAATTGTGTGTATCGGGCAACGGTCTCGAAAAGAGTTAGGTAGGGTGTGGATTTAGTTTTTTAACCTTATTTTAAAGACACATTTCCGTAAAATGTTAAAAATTATTTAAAATCTGACGATTACGGATTTTCGTAAAACAGTCGTCGCTAAAAGCTTTAGGGTCGGGTTTTTTTCGCTAGACAGGGTCGGGTTGCCCGAAACACAGTTTTTTGTGTGTGGCCTCTGCGGATAGTATAGCAGCGTCAGATGATTTTAATGAGATTGCTTCGCGGTCAGGAAATCAGGAGTCTGATCCCGACCAATTAGGAAGCATTCAAACATTTGTCCTCTCAAACACCAGGGCACTAAATATTGATCCTAACCTGAGTCATATTGAGCTTCAGGTTCTAGGGATTGTGTAGAGCGCTTATTATACTTCAACGAATCGCACTGTATGTAAAAATGATTATAATATGTATTTTAAAAGGGAACGACAACGAACGCTTTGACGGCGTTGCGACCAACAACGAGGCATATGCCGGTATAAAGTGCGGGCCGGCTGCGGACCGCATCCTGTACCTCGATCGCCTGCGGGAAATCACGACGGAGGCGGCGAAACAGACGCACGGACGCCTCCTGACACACTATTCGATGAGCTGGCACTGGGGCCAGTGCCATGGCGCCCCTAGCGACATCACGTGGAATGGTCACACTTATGACGCCAACCGTCACATGATCGACATTTTTGACAGTACCGATGTGCAGGTAACCTTTTATAGTTATATGTTTTTCCCTTAGAACGCAGCTGTTTTCTTTTCTTTTTTTTCTAACATTTATTGAATCATTGACAACACCAGGCGAAATATGTGGTAAAAAATATCGTTGGGTACGCAAGTGTCTGTAGGCCTTAATCAAATTCCTAACTAAAGCCTATTTATCTCTAGCATTACTTTTAAAATCGAACCAACGAAGTGTGTTTCGTTTAAAGACCAGCGAATATGAAATTTAAACCCACATTTAATGAACGTATTGTTTGAAGAACATTTCAATCATTTCTAAATACAAAGTCGATTGAAGGGGACTTCATGTTCGTTTCTGTTTTGTCACGGATCGCACCCACTGTGGCATCTTCCGAATTGGTCCACCCAAAGACACACGTAGGGCACACGGGCATCATGTAACCGACGCCGTCAGCTCAACTTCCGGGGCTCCAGGGCTGGCCTCCCCACATCCCATCAGTGGCCCATGGGCGCACAAGAAACATGGCTCTAGTGCTCACCACTACAAATATAGAGAAAATATTTACAAAAAGGCCCAAGGGGGGCAAATATAAAATGGAAATTAATATATAAACATTGATTTTTTTTGTCTTAAAACATTTTTGTTGATGTGTTCTTATAGCCTGGTTTCCTGGTGTATTTTGCCTATATATCAAAAGTAATGTCACATGTCACAGGGTACCATTTCTATTATTATACCTCACCCTTCTGTTGTCCCTTCTTTAGTCACATAAAAACGGATCAGTCAATTATATATAGATATCATACATGTATGGCAGCATGTGTGACATTGATATTGCCAACCCGAGGGCAGAAAGTTACCCGAGGCCTTGGGCAACAGTATTTCCTCGGGTTGCCAAAATACACTTTCTCCCTCAAAGAATGTCATACATGTATTTATATAATACTACTCTCTCAATCATGTGTTATTTATATATAACATTGTGATAATTTCATAGTCCATTTAATTTGACGATTCCTCCATCGACTGAAGAGAAAACGTTTACAAACGAATACAGAAATCCGTTTAGAATCGTTTTCATTTTAATCGGGCTGTTATTAGAGACAGATTTCTTTATTGGCGAACATTTCAGATAATAATAATAATTTCCCTAGTTATATGACAATTATTAATATTACTGATACAATGTACACTTGTACACATTTTTGTTTTATTGGGTTAATAAAACTTGAACTCGTATTATAATGAACAACAACAACAATAACAACAATTCGTAATAATAATAATAATAATAATAATAATAATGATAATAATAATAATAATAATAATAATAATAATATAGAATAATAAAATAGAATAATAATAGAGGTAAGGTAGTAAATATATTTAAATACTTATTCGAAAGCGATAATAAAATCAAACATATCACCAGCTTATTCATTATTTTATTCGTTTATGTTCGCCGTCTTGTATACGACTCACAAGAACAAACAACAAGTTCTACAGAAACCATTTACAGCCTTGATCAATTATAAAAATACCATTCAAAATTCGTTAGTAGGTGAATTAAATTGTATAATCAATCTCTTACATAAAAGCAACGTTCAAAACCTGCAATGTCTTTTATGTCTTTGAACAGTTACTCACAGGTCGAGAGTCACAATTAAGTAGTCGAATTAAAGTATATAATCATAATCAATCTCTTCAAAGTTCACACGCACCATGTATTGTCCGTGTATTGTTATTTTCCGCACAAATGATAAAGTTATACGAATATCTTAATTTCCGTGTAAATACTGAAAGTCGATCGAATTTCCATGTGTGTTACGTACAGTCTGTTTTTTTCCTTTGGTGAATGTTTATGATGTTTTGGTGAAATGCATCCTTTAAACACAGACCTTGTCATTCACCGACTTTTAACTAGAAGTCACTTGTTAAATGCATGTATACTTGATCTAATTAAATTATCGAAACAAATATATTATTTTAACTACGGTCATTAATTGTTACAAACACATCTATGAATCAGTACATGTATTTACGTGGCATACTACATTGTTACTAAACATTGTAATGCTTCAATTAGTAGGTATAAACATTACATAAATTATGACTGAGCAATATTGCGATGAAAAATGCGAATGATTTTCCGAAGAAGTCCGAACACTATAGATTAGATTATATTAGTGAGCGTGTGATTTTGAAAGTAGACATTGTAATACACTTGATCGCTACACATCCTCCAAATCATTGTTCGATCACATATATAACACATTTTAATGGAATTTATTTGCATTTCTTTCATACAAACTACCGGTACCTAATACCAAAATTATTTGTGTTACCGGTATTTTAAGTTCAACCAAAGAATCTAAAATTCAGTTTAAAATCAAAATAATTTCTGACTTCTGTAGCAGTATGTATGTTTGTAAATTTATAATTTCTTAATTAAATATAGCTAACGTGTTAAATTTTCCTCATACATGACAGATTACCTTACAGATGCAAAAAAAATGTTATATTAAAATAGTAAAATGAAAAGTCTTGGAGAACATGAACGAGAAACCTCATGTGACCTAAGTGAGAAGACATTACATTCAAAATAAACGCGAGTTTTAACGAATCGCCTTTTATATATAGTCAGAAGACTTCATATGTAACCGAGCGTTAATTAATCTTTTATATCGATCAGTTGTTGTAGGCATATATTTGGATGACCTTGTAAATTTTAATTTGCTTTTAAGTATCATCGCCATGTGGCCCGTAGGTCTGTGTTTTTTTTTATAAACATAATTATGCTGTACTTGTCATGACATTAAACAACAACGCCATAAACATACTGTTTTCTAGTTTTCATTAGATTGTGTTGATCACACAGTAAAATTTTGAATATTTTCAGCAATAAGTCACCTTTGTACGCGTACATGGTTAAATGAGGTATGTTTTACACGAAACCGTTAAACCTGTCGAAACACCGGGGAGACACATTGAGTTATGCCAGCTACCACATTGTCGACTCGCATTTTGGATTGCTTACGTTTACACATACTGTGCATTGTCTACGTTTAAACATAGTTTTGCACTTACTTGTATAAATTTTGCTCCACACGTTTGTTGAAACGCTGAGGCGTTTGTCACATTTACTTTTAATACTGCCTAGCAAACTTGTATGCATCGTGCACTCGAGCTTCGAAGATTTTTCAAGATTTTACGTATGTCCCGGGAAATCAGCAGTATATGTGATTTATCTTTATCTTTATCTAATTGTGCATGGCAATGATGTTAATGTGATGTTTGTTCATGGTATTTATGTCATGGCCATCGTGTTTGTTTGCTAATCATTATTGTCTGTACTGGTATGTTATGAGTATTTGGTGTTTGCTTCATGCTCACTGGGGAATGGCATAGTAAAAAAAACAACAGTAGTTCGTTTCCTGCTGCAAACTAACGATTGAAAAAGAACAAAAATATCAGTTCGTCTAGACAATTATGATTTTTTAGGAAAATAGGAAAAACAAACTGTACAGAAAATCACTGGGAGTCTGAAAGGGTGTCATTGATGTCTGAATGATTATCACCGCTACTTGTGTGTATGTTAATGTTTTTATTTTATCAATAGTAGTAATAACTATAGTAATTTATATCGAAAATATATCAAAATAAACTTGTTGTTCGGAGCAATGGTGTTTTTGGCAATGGTACAAACGACAACGGCAGATTATTAAAAAGAGACACATATAAGTCTAGCTGTGTCCACAATGAACTATATTTCGTCCCCTAAACACCGTACGTAGAGAAACATCAACAATTTAAAAGTAATCTGTCTTAGAATAGAGGTATGTTTGTGACGCGAACGGTATTTATATAATGATTATTCCCAACGCCTGCAGGTTGGCTACACGATCCATCCGCAGATATCCGACAGGATGAAGTTGGCAGGCTATGACCACGCGCTGGCCACCGGGAAGAAAATATACACTACCGTATACACAAACAAGGTAATACTTGTTGTACGTAACATGGCGCTTTTATTCTTTGTCGAAAAGACTAATTCGTATTTTCGAGAGTTGATTAAAAGTCCGGTTGAGTCTTCGTTTTCTTGAAAATCAGCATATTTGAAGTACAAGTGTGGTATTATCTCCACCGAGAAGGCTATGTTTTTGCCGGCGTTTGTTTGTCTGTCTTTTTGTTTGTATGTTTGCAACTTTTCGCCAAAAAAAATTATAAATTAATTTGCATGAAACTTTCTGGGTAGGTTGGAAATGGTCAATTGGACAAATGGTTTTTACCTTAGATTAATATTGAATCACCATGTGCGCGTATTTAGAGATATTTAAATTTTATTATTATAACATATCAGCGTTATATTACATTAAATATTCTCACTTAACTATTTAAGGAATCCCCCTGTCAGATAACGTTCTTTCCCGACCCCATATGTCACGCTGGTGACCACACCGAGAGAGGGATGTTCGCTGCGTTCGACCAGTTTGCCAATCACGGCATAGGCTCCGCCCTCCCGTGCATCCACTACTTTCGGGGGGTGTACAGTAGCGGCGCTGGGAGTGACTGGCCGTCCCACAGCCAATCTGGTGTGTCTGTCATGATACGAGGGTTGTTCGCGAAGGTCGCGTACGCATTCGTTGCATATAATTTCAACAAGATTACATGTACTTTTTCGTAGTTTGTAAGAATGTTTATGTGTAATTTCAGTTACAAACATTGTCATGGACACGCTTGCTTTGTATCACAAGTTATGCATTTATACATTTGCGCCGCGCGCAAAGGTTGGTAGTTCTGAGAGTTTGGTATACTTTGCATTGACCTTCTTGTACACGTATACATACGTATTTAACCGTAATTCCATTATACATAACAGCAACGCCATTCTACATTTTAAATTAATACAATATTCTTCTGGAATTTAAAAAGACACATTTGGCACCATGTTTCCCATTGCGAGGTAGCGTGCAGAAGTTGAGATAAAAAGAAGCATCGGGGTTAAAGTACTTTTCTGGCTTTCATTATAATTAACACATATCATTCCACGGACTCCCAAACCAACACACCTACTTGATTAGTGTTTATGAATGTTGTTTTATATTTTCAGGACATATCGTTGGCTAGATGTGCAGAACTAAGATCACGGAAAACTGACACATATCTCTGGAATCATATACCGGTTTCATCGGTTTATTAATATCGCTCACGTATACATGGACTTAGCGCTGTAAAGTTATTGTAAATTGACCAATCGATATTTCTTAAATTGATCTTTCTGCCATCGCATTTAATATGACAGAAAATATGTATCGCATTCAAATTTGATATATGTCAGAAAATACCCTAATGTAATTTAGAAATGTGAAACAGTATTATAAACTTGCACGAATTTTCACGATGCAGGACCATTAACTAGCATACATTAAAAAAGTTTCTCAACACTTGTAACACATGAAAATAAATGAACACGTGAAAATAATGCCATTATTTTAAACTTTTCCCCATCTATTGTCATCTGTTTTTCAAGTACTTCGCAAGTTTTACCACATGCTCTTAAATTAAAATGAAGTTGACAGTTTGTTATATAGGAGTGTAATGATTGGATATATAACTAAAGCAATTTGCATACTATTAACACTTGTGGAAACATCTGTTTAACAAGAATATTGCATGTTTATATAACGACCCTTCAGTATGCGACACATTGGACGTAATATATCAAAATGTGTGTCATATATTTGCACGGTGAATTAATTAAATCTTGCCATTTCAGCACAGTCCGATTAAAAGATGGACATTTCTACGACACGATTAGTATCATCGCTGTAAAATATACGGTACGACATTCAAACATTTGTTGGCACATTTCTACAACTTCTGAACTATGCATCAATACTCTTAATAGATCAACGCTGGATCAAATCGTTTTCCCGAATCACGGACGGTCTTCAAAACAAAACTTTAATGTCTATATACGACTATGACACATTCTATGGAATTTACTGTTTTCGCAACAAACACCAAACATTCAGTGTGCCATAAAACTAAGTGGACCACTTGAAAACCAAATTACTGTAAACGTATTTTTTGCAGAATATATTATACACACAATAAGATACATGTATATATAAATACCACTGTTACAACATTATATGTTTCACAAGAAAAAATAAGCAACATTAAACGTATAGAAATGTATGCCCCAAAGTTTCATGCCATTTATACACAAATACAGACTCACAGAGAGAATGATCAAATCACATAAATAATATAAGTTTATAAAAGAATATGTATATATATATCAATTAACATTTGCTTGTAAAATAATGTATTTTAAGACCTGATACAATACACGTGAACGTCTCTCCAACGCACTCAAATACAGTTATTAAGCCGCACAGAAAGAAGGAATGTTGTAAAACATTGACACACGAACAAGGTCACAAAGTCACATACAGTCACTGCTTACACTGAAATTATTTCTAACGTCACATAGAAATAACATGTAGGCTTCCGTTTGTAATATTTGATGGTGAATCGACCTTTCTACCATTGCACTTATGACCACAGAAATTTGGTATCGCATTCAAATTTGATATATTTAAGGACACTTTAGAAATGAAAACCGTTGTAATAATGTAAAAAAGCAATGTATATATGACACCTTTCTGATACAGTTTAACACTGTATATGCGCACACGGCTGTATAACATTTATCTTAAAGTGCTGTATAATGCCATCTGTGAATGAGGTAAAATTAAACACATTTTCGTACGTTTTATGTCCTGCGATTTTGTACTCCACAATGTCTTTCATCGCCATTTGTAACATGTTATGATATGTTTACGATTTTAACAATAAACACAAAAGCCGCGTTCTTTCGCTGCTGCTGGCGTAAGATACGTAAACAAAGTCAATGTCCATTTCTGGTACAAAAGTCGCAGATTTCAAAATTGGATTATCTCATAAGTAAAAGCAACGCTCCTTTGTGTCCAACGCTCGCAGATTTCAGAAGTGTGTAGTCTCAAAAATAAAATTAAAAAATGTCCGTATATTTCTGAAGTCCATAGATCGCAGAATTCCAAAAGAAATAGACAATCCCTAAAGCAAAATCAATATCCATTTGTTGCTTGTGTCCCATATTCCGGAAATAGGTAGTCACAAGAATAAAAACAACGATGCTTTTTTCTGGATTCCAAAGGTCGAAGATTTCTGAAATGGGTAGTCTTTAAATAAAATCAATGTCCTTTTATTGCTGTTTTTTTTCCAGATTTCGGGTATAAGTGGGTAGTCTAAAAATAAAAACAACATTGCTTTGTTTCTGGTGTCTAAAGGTCCCAGATGGTGGATAGTCTTAAAATCAAAATCAATGTCCGTTGTTGCTCGTCCCTTAGATTTTTGAAGTGGGTATTTTTTTTAAACAAAACCAGTGTCCGTTTGTTGTTGGTCTATCAGATTTCAGAAATGGATAGTCTAAAAACAAAAGCAAAATTTCCGTTAGTTCCCGGTGTACAAGAGCCGAAAACAGAAGTGGATAGTTTTAAAACAAAACCGATGTCATGTTGTTGCTGGTGTCTCAGATTTCAAAAGTGGGTAGTCTGAAATATAAAGCAGATTTGTTTCTGTCGTCTAAATGTCGCAGATTTCAGAAGTGGGTAGTCTCAAACTTCTGTTCCAGCGTTTCCCAGTCGCCTGCCTCCACCAGATCGTGGATTTCTGACTTGACGTACCCGTCGTCCACACTCACAACATCGCCCTCGAAGTACAGTTTCTTCGATCGCGTCCAACTAAATGTATTGTCGAATACCAGCGTGTCTGAAAACATCGTGGCAAACATGTTATTGAAACTGACTTAAAATGTTTTGCATTACTATTTAATTTGGTAAAACAACGATCGATAATTCGTGAAAAGATAGCAAATAATGTTAAAAGTACTATGATTGTACATATCGAAATCAGAATTAAACATAGATATATCTTCGATATACATGTACTTTGAAATAACTCGCGCTATTTGAATACAAAAATATAAATAACCGTTAAACGGAAACCCCTCTTTGTAAAGTGTGTTCACATTTTGCATATAATTACTACAGACGGATGTTTCAATTTCAATGTAATATCTTGCTGTGCTTTTTGACTTTAAATATTCAAATAAAAAGAATATGTCTGACCCAGAAACATATTTGAAATAATGGGCCGATTGTAAATGAACACTATTTCAAATGGATAGAATTGCAGTTAACACATTTTTTATGTTTTAAATAATATACGAAATGTATATACAGATATAATAAATTAGCTGTGCACTAATTACATGTTCCTGGTTCATCGCAAACAATGCTGCCGTCCTCGACCACAAGGTGGCTGTTAACTCTCTGAATGGGAACAAGAAACTTCGGCTTTGCGTTGGGATTGTTCGTAAAGCGAACGCCGAAACACAGATCATAATCTTCCGATCGAAAGGCCCATCTATGATATATAAATCAGTAATTTTTTTAATGAATAGGATGTTACAAGTAATATTATTAAATAAAACGATTGTTTAGTCATCAAATGTTACATTTTTAAAAGGCCTTGCATATATCTGGTAACATTTTAACATTTCATTGCTATGTTTTCTGTATTGGGCTATCTGTTCTTGTAGTTTTTTCAAATTTGTCGGACACTGACAATTACATGTTAAAAAACCGTTTGGCAAACATCTTATGACTTTCAGGCGTGTCATCTTGAAAGTACTTCAGGGCTTTGTACAATCATCAGACCTAATTAAAGTACGCACGCATTTCCTTCTAAATAAAAACTAAACAGTAATTGCAGTCATATTAATAAACCGTTTAGCTAACGCTCTATGGCTATCAGGCGTATCAACTTGAACGTCTTTAATGTATATGAACACTCAGCACACCAAATCAACGTATGAGCACCGATGTCCTCCTTAACTATACTAAAAGCGAATACATTCATGTTAATAAACAGTTTTAACTAACGTTAGGTGACTTCCGGGGGTGTCAACTTGGAAGTCCTTTGTGTGGGTATTTCCGGCGGGAATGGTTAGCGATTCCATGTCCTCGTACAGAGCTTTCACATCCATGTAGTATTTCTCCGGGACGTCCCCTCCTTGGCATATCTATTGGAACACATATATGCGTCGTGGGAAAACCGGGCTTAATGCATGTGCGTCAAGTGTCGTCCCGAATCAGCCTGTGCAATCCGCACAGGTTAATCCGGGACGACACTTTCCGCCTATAGTGGATTTATGTTAAAAAGATACTTTCTTGTAACAGAAAATACCATAAAAGCGGAAAGTGTCGTCCTGGATTATCCTGTGCGGACTGCACAGGCTGATGCAGGACGACACTTAACACACATGCAATAAGCCTGGATTTCATACGACACGCTTCATTAAAAATTTTAACATGAGTCGTCAATTGACGATACGCAATGGGACTTCTAACCACACCTACTTAG
Organism: Congeria kusceri; assembly: GCA_027627225.1. Lineage (NCBI taxonomy): Eukaryota > Metazoa > Mollusca > Bivalvia > Myida > Dreissenidae > Congeria > Congeria kusceri. The sequence goes on from CM051027.1 coordinate 55,377,144, forward strand.
TTTAAACTCCGAAAAACAACGTTGAAAGTATACGCTCAGGTGCATAAGAAAGAAATCTTTCACACTTGGTTTGGGCATAGGGAAATTTGTGTTTCACAAGTATTTGAAAATAATTGATTTTAATTGACAAGTATTGGCTTTTTTTTGCCTGGTAATTAAATTAAATAACAATTAAAATAAATATCTTTTTTGGTAAATTAATAAATAGTTCAATTACTTGAAAAAAAGTTATTACTAATAATTAAGTAAATTATAATTGTAATTGGACCCGGGTCTGCTCCGTCAAACAAATAAGTCCTATCTTTCTGAATGACGAAACCCATTGTCAGTCAAATCTCGTCGTAAGGTAAATCATAGCATTTATGTACTGGTACCAAAACCGACTATTGTGTACGTTCATGCTAATACGTGGCGTTTATTATGAGCCAAGTCACATCAGAGCAATACTACTCGTAGTGTGTACATTATTGGATTAAAACAATGAAAACCAACTACATTGACTACATTGACTGCAAAGTGTTTTTGCGTAAAATTAATACAAAATGACGAAATATAAATAAATGATTTAGTGTCACACTGAATCGAATACATTTGTCTCTAGCATGTATTGTAATTAATACATTATAAAACTAATAATACATTATAAAAGGATGGACAAAAATTGTCCTGGAACAACTCGTCATGTATTCTCACACACGCATTATTGAAGTTGTTATTTAATATAACTGTGAATTTTATAAAAGACAATATTATCGACACTCGTTAACGCACGCAATAAATAGTTAGACATATAAAAATAATGTGAATTTTTATACATTGTACACGAAATATCTTCACCCCCAACCAATGAAATAATTTTTTTCACAATATCTAACTGCCCCAACGGCAAATTCACGTAATTCATTTTTTTCATTTAAGCTATTGGGAAAATAGTCTTATGTGTGATTTCTCGGCGTCATGTCGAAGAGCATAATATTATGTGAGGATGCACGTGTCCATACATTTATTGCATTACATACAGGTAATCTGATTTATGTGTCTATAACTCATCCAGTCGCAGGCGGATTAACGTTTGTGTTATATACTCTGATGTGCACACTACTCGAAACTGATTGATTAAAAAGCTATAGAAGAACATGTGAGGATGCACGTGAACCCTATATTTATTGCAGATTTACATAATCTGATGTTTGTGTCTAGAACTTCTGTAGTCTCAGGTGGTATAATGTTAGTGCTATTAGACTACAGAAATATATTTTAGATTGTTAAGGGCAATTGCATGTCCGCATGGTTTCATTAAAACAAGTGAACAATCTATAGATGACTGCGTACATGGTCATATATCATATATTTCAGTTGTTTTTTTTAATCTTTAAAAACTATGGCTATTCATTTCTGCATCCATTCGACCATAATCAATTGTCAAGACCAAGAAACCGTAGAATTTATAACTAGCATTGTCTCCTACTTTCGTATAATTCCCGTTGTTATTACAGGACAAAAGGAAGTCTAGCACACGGGCGCAACTGGTGTTCGTAAAGTATGAAAAGTTACAAAATGGAAACCGTGTGTTAGAAGTTAACTATAAAATCACGGTAACCGTCATTGCAACATTACTTATATTTAACGTTTTATATGTCTCATGCTTTTTATATTTTATAAACTGTTTAAATTGTTTGATGGGTGGTGGGGGGGGGGGGGGGATAAAAATATACCATCTTGCAAGCCAATAGGTATAAAGTTTAAAACAAAACACATTGAACAAACAATATTGAATAAAGTCACACAAAAGAAAGTTAAGCATTACTGTCAGCTTCAATTTCATGATACAAAGTACAGTTTGTTAGTATCGTTGAATTGGATTACGTATATACTGCACGATTTATCTTTGCTGTTTCAAGCTTTTTATGCACGTTAATGATTTTGTTGGATTAGAACATGTTGGGAGGCGCATAATGGCCTTAGTATTACAGTTATATATTACCATTGTTGTGCACCTCGGATCCCCGTCAGGGTCGGTGAGAGTTCCTCCAAGAAACATTGGAAGCTGATCCGCATCGATGTACTTTAACAAGTCAGACTTGTAACTGCCTACAATAGACGTCGTAATTACGTGTGACAGCGGAACGGACTAGAACAAGGAATATCAACATGCGGATTTAAATGCGAATTATTCTGTACAAAAATAATGGGATATCATTCCCATTCAAACGTCAAAATGGGATAAAGTTCCCACAAAATAAAGATATTGCGTGTTTTATATTTTTGCCACATTTTAATACATTTGCTAAAATGATGTTTTAAAAACCCCTATTTATTTAAATTCACACTTCATAGTTTCCAAAAATCCAAAAACCATAACTCACCGTAAAGGCGAAATGAAAATACTCCCATCACACCGATTATTGTTAAATTTTTAAAAGAGTAATCGGAAAGCGTTAACATACATTCTATAAGTTCATAAAGTAAAGTATAAGATTTTCTTACTTCCAAATACGTGTATTTTGTTCCTCATGTCATCGCTAATTAATGGCCGGGCCAGTTTGTATAAAATAGGGAAAATGGACGGCGCTGGAAATGAAACAAGCACCTTGCATTCAATGCCAGCCACTACAGACTAGCAGCGACTTCGTGACATTTCATAGACTCCCACACAAGTGGCTCACATAAACATTTAGAATATACAATTATCTTTATCTTTGCAGCTCCATTCAAGTTTAACGTGAGTTCAAGTTGTTTTAGTATCAAACTAGAATGACATAAGCGCATATGTGGCATTTTCATTGCACACTGATGACATCTGAAGTGATCATATAAATTGATATTTGCCATAAAATTCTAGAACAGATGATTTAAGATAGTCAAGTTTATTTCACACAATATCCAAAAGGCCAACAACCCAAGTGGACAATGTTTCATATTCATTGTTCACAGAAAAAATAAGAAAAACCAAACATGTATAATATAGAACAGAACATTTCAATACAAAGTTATTTCTAACGAACGGAATTAAATATTTTCAAGTATGAATACATTTATATTTGCATACTAGTACGACACTTTCTATATATTATCAATATAGAGTACGGAAAAACAAGAAAGTAGCAATAATAATAAACAAGAATAGTAATCATAAGCTTAAAATAAGTATATGTTTTAAAATAAACTATAATTTTGAGCCTACATGTGTATTTCTCACCATTATTCCTCTTGATGTGTCTCTAAAATGTGTGCTTTCAAATGCTATACGAGTATTTTATTACCAATACAAATGACTTTATGTATTATGTAAATATCTCGCATTATCTATCAACATGTTAAGGTCAGCAGGCATGAAGCAAAACAATTGTAGGAGTAAAAGAAATGTCTGGTACCAATGAGGTATGAAGGTACCAAGAAAATAAGAATGCTAAAAGGTTCCAAGAAGACAAGACGATGAAAAGCGATATGAAGGTAAAACGATACCAAGAAAGGTAAGAAAGTAAAGAATACAAAAAAGTAAGACGGTGAAGATACCAATATTGTAAAAATGTTAAGAAGTTACGTTGCATGTATGACGGTAAGAAGTTACCAAGAGGGGTAGAATGTAAAAAAGACCAAGACGACAGAAGGTAAATAAAGGTTCCAAGAAGTTAAGACGCTGGTAATGTACTAATAATGCAAGAATAATGACCAGGTGTCAAGAAGGTTAGGAAGTGACAAGAAGACAAATATATTAAAGGTATCAAGGCGGTTAGAATGAACGAAAGTACCAACAAGGTAATTTCAAGTGAAAATACGTACCGTTGACTACCAACAGTCTTTTAAGCATCTCTGGATAGTTATCCTCGAGAACTTTCACCAGATGCAAATACATCTGTAGACCTCAAATGACACAGAATATAAACAAATAAACCAATGGCATCTTATTATTATTGATGTCATGAATTTTTAACTTATTGGGTCAAATACGCGAGATCTATTTAGATTTTTTGTCGCATATTTTTCACGAATGTTGACAAATGCTTATAAGAGCGGAATTAAACATCTCTGTCCATCCTTTATATAAACCTGTATAGGTTTACCTGGTCTCCACATCATTTTTGTGGTGACGCCTTCCATGTCCATAATAGCTGTGAGACCGTCTACACGCCGACCCAACTGCAAGTGCAAGGGTTTTCTTCGTGTTATCATTATGTGCAATTATATATATTTCAACACCAAGTTGTGTCATACGTATATATAGTTTCAGACATATTGACAATTATAAAGAAATACGTGAAACGTGATATGCTTGCAATGTTTCATACACTTTGTCAATAGCATCTCACATTTACGACTATGTATATTTAACCAACTCACACGTTTGCTCATAATTTCCCAGTCTTGTATAGTCTGTTCACACTGTAGCAGCTTCACCTTTTCTAGGTCAGACTTTCGAGTTGATGCCATGAGACCTTGAAAAGAGACATTTCTTGTTATTTTGTACTTGTCATCATTGTACAGCCTTACGTTTAAGATACAGTAATGAATACAAGACATTCTCATTAAGTTCAACAATATACGATAACAAGATATTTAAATCGTCATAGACTCTGTACGACAGCAGTTTTTTTTCTTCAAATTTTTACTTAGGAAAATTGAACATTCAGATATACTTACTATGTAATAATTACAACCCCACGTGAACTCAAAAGTCACTATGTTCTCAAATAACAATTTTTCGAGTAATACTGGAATGCCGTACCTTTCATATCTAAATGCCCATAGAGCTCGACGCGAATCAACGATCCTTCTTTATCGTGACCACAGAAGCCTCCTGTTAGGTAATGTTTAATTACCTAAATGAAAGGTAAAAATTATTGTATTACCATTCATGTGAAGTATTTTATTCATTTACGTATATTTAAAGTCAACTTTTGACAATGCCTTTTCTATTAAATATATGTCACTGAAATGTGTACTTGTTGATACTATAAGTGGATGTTTCATGACAATGTACATGACTATATATATTTATAAATAGCTCACATGATATAATAGAACAGGTCAACACACAAATAGAAATATTGGATGAAGCAACAAAAACGGATAACGTGAAAGGTAAGGAGTGTATGTTAACAGGAGAATGTTATAATAGAAAGGAAATGTAAGCAATGGACAGATTGTGCGCACCATAGAAATTAGGCCAATATCGTCGCCAGAAGGGGGCATCAGCACATGTGCAAACAAGGCTGTAATCTATGGTAAACCCATTCTGGCTTTTAATGGACGATATATAAAATGCAAAGCAGATAGGGGTATTGCTGTCTGAAAACAATATAGTCACTAAAGCATGCATTTGGAAATACACAAATATGCCAATATGACAAATATACACTTAACATGCCAACAGGTAGTTTATTTAAGGCAGACAGCAAATACCTCAATTGAAATGATTTTTACAGACTAATAAACAATACTAAAACGTTGCAAACATATGGCGGATACAATTATTATTTATCAAAAGTTGGTGTGGCTAGCGTGGATTCAGCATGAGGTATGCAACAACTAATCATGACCGGATGTATATCCTGGTTTGGTAAATATAACAATTGAAGCAGAATGTAAATTTAATCATTGATTAAAACGTTTGACTGTAACATCTGACAAAGACATCATATTATAATAAATCGCCTTTAACACACGACTATTCTCCGAATTGCAAAATGAGTTAATTAAAATACATGCCTGATCTCTTCTTATATTTTGTTTAAGTGCATTACAAGCACTCTCACCAATGGTTAAAATGATAAAACATCAACACTTATTAAGTCCTAGCGAACTAAGTTAATTAGAACTTTGCAGTGCAATTTACTACTGTAGTAAAATGAAGGAACTGACATACGCATTTAAACAGTATGCGGAAATAACTTTAAGAAACCTGATTTTGAAATGGACGAAATATACAATATAAAAGTGTTTTGGGTTTTGGAATTGCCTTGTAGAGGGTCAACTGTCACATGCACATGATCTTATGACAATTGACACGTACGGTTGAAATATCGGAGCATATATTCGATAAAAAAACGAATAAAACCTACGTTACATTAAACATATTTCATAAACGTTATGCAATTCCTTGTGCCACTGGACAAAATATTAGAATACCATATCATCAACTTCACGTATCTAAGGGGTTAATTAAAAATAATAAATGCTTAAACTATTGTTAAAGTAAATAGTGTAGACTTTTATAACATGTATTATTATATACTACTCACAGGAAATTGGTATCTGACGTGCACTGACACGTATATGGTAACATATGTTCGTTGTAGCTAGATCCATGCCAAATGGCCTTCTAATAGTCATAGTTATTATATTACTTGTATACAATTAAATGACCATTTCAAATCACTTACTATATACGTTTACTTATTTGATACATAATACTTATTAGATATATAGTTTAATTTGAACAATATTTACAAATAGTTATCGTAATAGTATCACTCTAGAACGGTAATTTTCGCATTCCTGGTATGAGTTATGAGGACCATATTTGAATCTGGTATATGTCAATGCTTAAAATGTAAGTGCAATCACTTTCTGAACAAATATTTTATTTTGATTCGACCGGTTATTGTGATAATTGATTCAACACAATTGGCCTGAGTCAGCTTTTAACGTTTGGTCAATCGTTCCAGAGCTAGATTTGATTCAAAACAAGTGTTCAGCGAAACTGGTTCGGACCAAATTGTATTTTCATGGTTAATCGGCTAAGAGAATATGTCGTTAATGGATTCAACACATCTGGCTCGGACCAAATTTTACCGTCCTGGTCAATCGTACCAGAGCTAATTTCTAGAATTGATTCAACATAATAATTTGCCCGGAACAAAATTCATTATTATGGCCAACTGAACCAGAGATTATTATGATAATTGGTCCGGATTAATTTTACAGTCATGGTCAATCGAAATAGAGCTTATTTCGATAAATGATTAAAAAATACTGATTTGGACGGAGATTTAGTGTCATGTTCAATCAAAACAGAGCTAATTTCGATAAATCATTCAACACGTTTGTCCCGAACTAAAATTTAATGTCATGTTCAATCAAAACAGAGCTAATTTCGATAAATCATTCAACACGGTTGGCCCGAATTAAAATTTAATGTCATGTTCAATCAAAACATACCTAATTTCGATTAATCATTCAACACATTTGGCCCGAACAAATTTTAATGTCACGGGCAATCAAAACAGAGCTTATTTTGATAACTGATTTAATACATCTGACCAAATAAATTGTTGCCAGCATTTATTGAAAGTTTTAATTTCGATGTCATGAAGCAAATTGTTACCTCGGGTGTCTCGTATTCTGCCATTAGTGTCTCCACCTTCATTTTCTTTTTGTATGTTGCACTCTAAACAAATAATAATAATAATAATAATAACAATAAATAATAATAATAATAATAACAATAATAATAACAATGTGTCAATAAATTAATGGCTCCATTAACTTTTCACATATTTAATTTCAAGAGCTTTGCATTTTCTTGGTAACAATACAACCATTGCTTTTTAGTCTTGATTCATTCATGTATATTTTACATTTGTTAATTTAAAGAACTGATTTCATGTAGATATATATTTTGCTTGTATTATGTACATAAATAAAATATGCAATGACAGTTATCAATCAATGTATGGCATTGAATTAACTGAAATCAACTTACATTTCTAAACACCTGTTCAGCCTTGTTAACGTCAAAACCTCGGGCTGTGGAAAATAAAGACACGTGTATACAACGAAGAAGGATGAAACACGTATGAAAGGTATATGCGAGTATATTACTAGTGGTTTGAATTTAATTATTATACTTCCATTTAATGTTCATTTATTTAATTATTTTTTTTTATACTTTCATAACTATGTTCTATGTTTGTTAATGACGAAAAGTGAAAAAAGATAAAAGACATCGATGATAACTAAAAGAAATATGTATGATATATATATTTTATGGGTAAATACTATGTTTGAATCAACATTTAAACTTATAGTGGTTATCTTTTCCTTGTACACTTCTGAAGGCGGTTAATAATTATGCAATAAAAGTACGTATCATAGTTGCTTTTAATAAACTGGCCATTGCAAAATGGTAAAGCTGGAAATCGATTCCAACATACCACACTGCTAACTTATGTTCGTATTACATTCTTGGCCTGAATTCAACAACCTATTCTTAGACTAAGACATTAAAATAAAGAATATTCTTGGAAAATATATATTCTGTTCTAAGAACGCTGTAAATATGTATCTTTCTTTGTATTAACCAACTCAAATTACAATAATCTTTATTTCGGACGATTCGTTAATGACATTAGCGACATTGGTGCCCAGCCCATTTGCGAACGCAGAAGTATTTCTGGAGTCTAAGTCGGTACTTTATTCTGAAGTCTAAGAATGGGTAGGTAAATACGGACCCGGGTTGTAGTTTGCCCCACCTTTGAGCCATTTCCGCAGGTCATAGTCTTCATAATCGTGTTTAAGCACGTCTGCTAACCGCTCGCGTAGCTGAAACATAAAGTTGTAAGATAGCATTATTTCCCATTCTTATTTAATATATAATCACGAAAAGAATTTTCTCCGCCAAAGAGGTTAAGCTTTTGCCGGACTTTGCATGTAGCAACTTTACGCAAAAAGTTATCAACATATGTGCATACAATTTTCCGGGATGTTTGAATATTGGCAAAAGATTTTGGTGGTAATCCGGATCACCGTCTTGATCCAGCGTTTTTTTATATTCTTTATTATTGGGAGTTAGGACAAGGGCGGCAACCTATCAGCCAAGAAACCTCTCTTGGTCCAGGTCTGCGCAGTCCAAGTGCATTCTAGGTAACAAAATGTGTATGGTATATTGTGACAGTCTTATAACACACGATAACGAGCATAAATATGCTCACAATAATTAAATAACGAGTGCGAAGCAAATCATAGTCCATACTATTCAAAGTCATAAAAGTGAAGCTTGTTAACATCTAGTGTTTTGCACATGCAATGTACTATACAAGTAATTGAAACTTTCAGAAATATTTCGCGTGTTGCTTTGGAAATCAGTATAAAACGAAATGTACACAGCCACGTCGGTTTCATTTAATTAGTACTAATCGCGTGTATCACGTGATGCCGTGCCATCTCGATCCGATCGTTCTCCGAATTGCTAAATTAATTAATTAAAATATGTAAGCTCTCCTAATATTTTATATAAAGGGCATTACAAGCACTCTCTCCGATGGTTACAATGAGCAAGCACCATCACTAAGTCCTAATTATGAATGTAAGATAACTAGAAATTTACTTCTCAGTAGAATGAAGAGACTGACAATGCATTTTGTAGAAAACAGTATGTGGAAGTGAGGAAATAATATGCACAAACCTGATATTAGAATAGAGCAACCATTCACAGCGTTGTCGGTTTTTGAAATTGACAGTAAATAGTATACATGTGCTAACATGTACTCTGGGAATATGTCTGCTTGGTAAAATCTTTTAAGAATATTTGAGACAAAAACGAACAAAACCTATGTTTCCTAATAAAATACTTTACAAACTTGCAAAAACGCAAATTCTTATGGTAGACAAGCACTGTTTGAAAAAAAAACACATGCATACATATAGCTTTGTACACACATAGTTTTGGCCATAATAATGTACATTGCTATGTTTTGCAGCACGAATGTGCCGATTATAAATTTGGGAATTAATATATAATAATTATATTTAGATCAACCTCTTAAAATTACACAGTTAGAATAACGTTTTATTCGTTCGAAATGCAACACAAAAAATACATAAATAAATAAATATATATATATATAAATAAATAAATAAATAAATAAATAAATATACCTCTGCAATCTTTCGCTTCTCTTTTTCCTCCTTATCCTTCGGCATTGCTTGATGGCAACACAATCCGATGGAAAGATATCAGGTATCAGGCGAGGAACACTCGAGCGTGTTTTATATGGCGCAGGCAGCGGGCGTTTCCTGGACACCTAGGAAACCTATAAATATATGTAACACATCTGCTGGAACCGCCTACAAATGGTCCACTACACTGATTAGGTCGTTGTTGTCAAATATCGAATTCATCATATATTATGTTACTTTGCTTTTACTTTGCTCCTTGTATAGCATGCTTGCCAGTTTGATCTCGCTCAAGACAATGAAAACTCTCCCAAGGAAATGTAACTTGGTAAGATAAACAAGAAAAAGTATTTGTCGACATTTACATTTCACACACAATTCCAGCAGTTTGTTTTAGAGACTTAAATTAGTCTAATGGTCCACATACACTCTCTAAAAAACACTTATTGTTCGCATGAGTAACAAAACCTCACACAGCATGGCGATGGCATGTTCATCCCCAAGCCCATTAATGTTCAATTTATCACTGTGTCAAGTGTTTTACATATGTGACCACATATTGAATACACTTAGTACATACTATTTCTACTTTATTTCAGTTACGTCTTTGAATAAGTTTGATTTGAATAATCATAATAATAGTTATACTATATGAATAGTCATTATAATTCTATATTTAATTATTAGTATACATTCATAGGGAAAGATCTAGGATCAAAAAAGGTACAGGGTGCTGCTCAAACGGGGCAGGGTGGAAAGCTGGACCAGATTGATGACATTTTCTAATAATTTGCTTAATTCAGGGTTTTCATGAGCCTAATGCTTCTAATTAAGGTTTTTAAGCATAGTGTATTCATTTCTAATTCAATATTTGCAAATACATGTTAAATTTCAAAAGATATTCAACATTTCTGTGTTGACCAGCCCACAGGAGCATCTGGGGGAACCAAAAAGGAGCAGGGTGCAGCACCCTGCTATTTTGCTCTAGATCTTTTCCCTACATTCAAATCCTAATGTCCTATGAGCTGGAAGGGTTTTAATAACTTCTAATAAAATAAATTTCAATATAACTGACAAAAGTGCAAGATACAATAGTACCACAGTGTGTTAATTATATGACTGATGCGATAACACATTAGCTAACTTGGAAAAGAATTTTTAACTCGTTTAAAATGTTTAATTTACAATGTTATAGATCTACACTTGTACTTGTACTCTACATGGACTTGTGGCTACACGTGTACACAACACACGTGATATAAAAATAGGTTATTTATGTGTTTATTTATTGAAAACAATTTTACAGACATTAGTGTTTTAATACGAATAGACTACCTGTTTGGGCATTGTTTAATACAACTTAGAGAAATACACTATCTATAGTTTTCAATGTTATGCTGCAATTTGAACGTCACAGAAGTATTGTGACATTGATTTTTTACAAAATTAATTTATTAATTAAATTCCGCCGTTCAACTCCACCAGTCAAAACTTCACAATCTACTGAACACTCATAAATGTCACAGAACGATGTAAGTTCAGAAGGTATGGACATTGCTGAAAGCGTTAACAACGATAAACGATGTTTGTCGAGAAGAATATCAAAAAGAGCACTTGAGTTACCTTAACCTTAGCTTCAAAACTGTGAATTATTATTCACAGTTGGTATGATGCTGATAATTGGTAGCATTATATTGGAAATATAGTTCGAATTTATCTTATTCGATAAGTGGTTAATTTTGCGTAATGCCAGAATTCCTTTACAATAACCTTGTTGTACATGTATATTACTGAATCAGTATAATGACATAACTACAAGTCCAAGTTTGTTGGATATTCATCATAAGGACAATTTAGGTACGGGTCGAGATGTGCGCCATGTATAAGCCTTATGAATAGAATATATATTGTTTGTACTTTCTGTGTTTTAAGCTAGCCATGAAGTATTAAACACACAAGCGCTCACACCCCTGCAAGTAGGGCATGCTCGCACGACTTTTCAAATCCTCTACATGCATTGCAAATTTATAAACCAGTAAAAACGAACTAAACCTGTCATCCTGGCCCCATGACTATACACTTTTTGAATCTCAAACGTATTATTGATCTTAAATATTAGCCTATATAAATCGAAGTTCGTGTAAAGTCATGTATGTACGAGGGTTGTCGCAGAAGTTCGAGAACTTTTCTTATAACTTTGTCTTTTTTTTTCACGTTTTCAATAGATTTTGGGCACATTGATACCTTATCGATTCGCCTGTTGGAAAAAAATAATTATGAAATAGTAATTGTTTTGGAAATGTCTTAAATACGTATCTATGGAAACACAGTAACTGTGTGATGCGCAAAGGACGCGGGATTTTGTTTGCATGTGCAAAAACATTACGACGTCATTTCCGTCAAATTTCAACTCTGTATCATGATCCGGTGCTGAGTTACACAAGAAAACCAACGGTTGTCATCAGATGTGAAGAGAAAAATTACGTCGCCGGATGACGTGGAGATACGGTCAATTATTAAGTTTTGTGAAGATCTCGGTAAAACGCCGACTCAGACATAAAAGTTAATAAAAAAATCTGGAAGAAATTGCAGCAGATCCTTAATTTTTCAGTAGCAAGGGCTTTCGAGATGGGTGTTCGGATGATGGTGTCGCGGTCTGAGCATTCTCCCAGTTTACAATCGAAAATGATCAGGAAAGTGAACGATTTAATAAATAATAACAGACGGTACACGATTCGAATGTTGGGCGATGAATCTGCTCATGATATAAGTACTGCAACTCATGATATTGTTTCCAATTTTGACAGTCAATACAAAGACACGTTGGACAAGTGGGTAGCGTGACACAGGAAATGTCTTGCGATAAGTGGGGAAAACGTGGAAACATATTGATGTTTTTAACGTTCAAGTCGCAAACGTCGTACTGTGTGCGCCGAAGTGCCTTGGTAGACTGTTTTATTTGATATGTAAAACAGTAACTGTTCAATGTATCATCGTGAAATGTTCACCCTAGGTCCAGAAATAAATGAATAGCAACGCAATGTACATTGTATTTGCTTTAGTTTAAATGTATTCACATTATAGGAAATGTCCACAAACTTCTGCGACAACCCTCGTATATCACACGTTTTGATTGGTTAATTTGTTATATTAAGACTACATTCGAGATCGTGATACATGTATTTCGCAGTCTTGTCGATGCAAACATTTGTGTAAAGTAGGGATGGCAACGAATATTCGAATAATGAAAACTATTCGAATAATATTTAGGTATTCGAATACGTACCTATTTATTAATTTAATTATAATAAGCATATTTAATAAGGTACTAGTCAATGTCAGTCTCTAAAGATACGGCGTTTTCCTGTAACCTTAGCTTCTCTAGTACACAGGATATGTGTCAAAATCTACATATCACCCAATTGTTATGAAGACGACAGTTTGTTGTTATTGCTATACCAGTTATATCGACTACGGGAACTACTAGATTAAAGCGTGTTCGAGGTGCTAATTGGTGTTATTGCATACATGTGCACATGTGCTCTTAAACAATATGTCACCTTCCTATGTATGTCGTGGAAACAGAGAGCGAAGATTTGCATGTGCTACGTAAATTGTTTGAAGTCTTTCCCATTAAATGGAATTGCAAAATCGCAACATAGTTCTAATTTGTAGATTAAAGTCCGTGTACTCATATTTGCAGCATTTTTCTCATCGTGCGTTGGTGATGGCTATAAACCACACAATTAAGTCACTGTAGTAATACATTTCCATCAATTTACCACTACTGCCTCCGATGATCGAATATTCGAATACTTCATCAATTGAATATTCGAATATCATTTTTGGTATTCGTTGCCATCCCTAGTGTAAAGTGATAAATTTGAATATCCTCAATCCATTGCCAAGTCGGACAAGCAAAAGGCCAATTGCGACCTTTGGCCTCTAAGCGTGACCTTTGACCTACAGACATGGTAAATGTGCGCTTCATGCCGTCTAACTGAGCTTAGCATTTATGTCAAGTAGTTTAAAATCCATGACAAGTTAAAGTGCCAATTTGACATTTGACCGATAGGTGTGACCTAGACCTTTGACATAGGAACCTGATTAATGAGCGCTAAACACCACCTCATTGCAGCAAACATTTGTGCCAAGCAATTTTAAAATCCCTTCATCCATGGCCAAATTATATAATCCAGAATAGAAAAATGCCAATTTGAAATTAAAGGGCAATAACGAGTGTAGCGCAAAAGCCCCTTGCCCAAAAGCCACTTGGTCTAAAAATGCACACATGGACATAAGCCCCTTGGTATATTTGACAGAGTGGACATAAGCCCCTTGGTAGATTTAACAGGGTGGACAAAAGCCCCTTGATGATTATAAAGTAGTGGACAAAAGCCCCTTTCTGATATTTTATATTGCGTATGCAGTTCAATAGATGATTCCATCCATCAAAGGGAAACTTTTCATGAATAGCAATCAACTGTTGACAAACTGATAACTTTCATTAATTGCATTAAGTCCATCTATACCTCAAACAACAAAAATATTACATTTTGCACATAAGAAAGAACAATAAAAACGTGCAACTGTAATTGCAGTTCAAGGGAAACACAAAATTAAAATCATCAAGGGGCTTTGTCCACTCTGTGATATCTACCAAGGGGCTTATGTCCACCCTGTTTAATCTACCAAGGGGCTTATGTCCACTCTCTCAAATATACCAAGGGGCTTATGTGTGCATTTTAAGACCAAGGGTCTTTTGGGCTAGGGGCTTTTGTCCGGATACCGGCAACAAACCATCAGACCGGAACGACCTGACGATATATGCACGATTAAAAACATTGACATTATTTGAATTGCACATTCCATTCTGTATAATAACAATACGATCCGGGCATTGGTAAATGACCAATGTTGGTGAACACAAGTGGCAACTACAGTATTAGTATTGGCGTAATCTTTTACCGCCTGACATACTTTCGATTATTCCGAACATTTATAGTTTAATCAGTACAAGATCAATAAAATAAGCATCTTGCAGTAAAATGGACCTTCGAAATCGTCATAAAATGAGGTGATCCACGCATAATAATTAGCAAATACAACATGTCTTTGGAACTATATTATAAATGTGTATATATACAGTAATATGAGTCGTGTCGTGGGAAAACTGGGCTTAATGCATGTGCGTAAAGTGTCGACCCGGATTGGCCTGTGCAGTCCGGGATGACACTTTCCGCCTACAGTAGATTTATGTTTAGAAGAGAAATCATTGAAACAGAAAATACCATAAAAGTGGAAAGTGTTGTCCCGGATTAGCCTGTAGGGACTGCACAGGCTAATCCGGGACGATAATTTACGCGGTATCCGGACAAAAGCCCCTTGCCCAAAAGCCCCTTGGTCTAAAATGCACACATGGACATAAGCCTCTTGGCATATTTGACAGAGTGGACATAAGCCCATTGGTAAATTTAACTGGGTGGACAAAAGCCCCATGGTAAAATATGACAGTATGGACAAACGCCTCTTGGTGAATTTAATGTTAATTATCACGTTTTGCAAGGTTTTTCGTCTGTTTGTCGACAGTTGATTGCAATTAATATTTTGTTACATTTGATGGAATGGAATTTCCTATTGAAATGCATGCACACTATGCACCTATCAATATTTTCCCCCCGGGGGGGGGGGGGGGGGCGGCGGGAAGACCTAGGGCAATTTGACAAATGTTAATTCCCCACTCTAGAGCCAATCATATTTCTCTAAATCCCCTCAGTGGGAGATGCTATATATCTACATGTATCAAATGGCCCGGGGCGAATATTACCGGGATCTAAATTCCGACCAAAGTCTATTTCCCCGGGACCCAGAATCATTCGGCTTGTCAAATTCCTGCCTGTCGGGAATCGCTTGCAGTCCCCTATATGTCCGCCGCTCCCCCCCCGGGGGGAAAACATTGACAGGTGCACTATACATATCAGAAAGGGGCTTTTGTCCACTCATTCCTAATCATCAAGGGGCTTTAGTCCATTCTGTTAATTCTACCGGCGGGGGGGGGGGGGGGGGGGGGCTTAGGTTCACTCTGTCAAATATACCAAGGGGCTTATGTCCATGTGTGCATTTTTTTACCGAGGGGCTTTTGTACTACACCCAATTTACGCACATGCATTAAGCCCGGCTTTCCCACGACACGCCTCATATAAATTTAACAAAGTTATAACACTTAAATATAGTAAAATAATTTGAATTAATTACATGTAGATGCAAAATGTTAACACTCTAAGCCTTAATGATTATATTTGTAATCAATCAATGCTGTATTTACAGTATCAAAGCTTTATGTAGACTGGGTATACCAATTACCGGGAATGTTATTTTCTTCCTGGCTTGCAACACATAATAAAATAGAAATAAATAAAGAATGCTGGTTTATTATAACAATACAACCGTCTCTATCAAAACAATTCAAATGTATCCAAAAAACATCACAAGTTTAAACCACTCTATGTCAACAAATAGTTCGTGTCGGCAGCCATCTTTGTTTTGGCAATACACCAATTACCGTGAATCTGAATATTAACCAGAATTCAGAAAAATCATGTTCAGGGTAAAACAAAATGCTACTATACTAAATTTCCGTCATATGACAGTATATAATTGAATATGCTTAAAAAAAAAAAAATTATAGTAATTGGTAATTTATGTTATCAATGCTGTAAAAAAATCACATGTTTTGATCAGGATTACGATTCTCTTTCACACAGGGGACAAACAAACGTGTCAGAACGCCTCAAAACATTAACTGGGGTACAATATTTTAAGTAAACCCATCCAAGGCAACTTTCACATTGACCCCACTTAATCAATTCAATGGTGTAGGCACTTGAGAATCCATCTGGTGAGCTCCTTTTACAGACTACACATTTGTCATCATCATTGTCCTCCATGTAGTTATTACTGTCGGTGGTGATGGAGTCCATGTCTACAGGTATGCCAGATGTGACCCTTGTGCTCAAGCCAGATGTTCCAGGTTGTGGCGAACTGATGTTTGTAGCGTTCCCAGACTTGTCAGATTTCTTTGTGTTTGATTTGTTATCTTTTTCAGGTTCATTGACTTTGGTTGTGGAGTTGTTTATGTTAGGTCTTTTTAGTTTTTCAGATTTGCTTGGTGACATAAGATTTCCATGAATTGCAGGTGGATTGTTTCTCTTCTTCTGAATTTTCTGCACCTTAGTTATTTTCTTTTGTTCCAGGAATGAAAGTTCTATTTGAGGAGTTTTGTTTTCAGCACCAGTGTTTTCATCATCGTCCTCCAGATAGATGACAGCAGGGGCAGTTTGACCTGGGGTGATCTTATTTCGCTCTAGTGGATAGATACCCGCCTTTTTGAATGCCGCAATCAGGTTTGCTGGTGTGACACCTTTGTTGTAAGCTCTACCAGAAAGCTGGGCAATGTTCAGTTTATTGATTTGCATTCCTGGTGCTTTTCTCATGAAGGCCTGGCACTCACTGTGGTATGCCCTTTTCATAGGACCAAAGCAGCCCACATCCAACGGCTGAGTCACATGCGACGTGTGTGGGGGTATCACAAAAAACACCATGTTTCTTGTTTCAGCCCACTCCTTCAGGGTCAGGTTAACATGAGATTTATGGCCGTCGAATAGAAGCAGTACAGGTTCTTGGCTGAGTGGAACGTGTTTAGCAAAGTGTGTTTCAAGATACTCCAAGAAGATCAACGAGTTGGACCATCCTGAGTCTGACATGGTACCCGCAAAGCCTGGAAAAGCCCCATCAAGATACTCTGAATTCCATCTTTTCCCAGGGAACATATAGAAAGGTGGTACTTGGTTACCGACAGCATTTCCCGCCGCAATAATTGTTAGTTTTCCCTCGACTGGATGTAACAGATTGTGGAACGGTGCCTTTTTCACACAAGATATTTGTAGGCCTGTGTTCCATTAACAGTCCTGACTCGTCCACATTCCAGATGTTTTCAGGCTTGTCCATCAGGGCATGATTTTTCAGCACAGTGTCAAGTTCTTTGAAGTAGGAGTCGAGAACACTATCAGATGTTGCACGGGCATGCACCAATGACAGTTTCTGAGGCTTAGCCAAAGTCAGCTCAGGATGTCGACAAATAAATCCATCGTACCAGGACTGCGAAAACTCTGGATCCGTTGGACTCTTATTGTGCAGGAGTTTTGCGAAATCAGTCGCAAGAGTAACAAATTCTGCTCTAGAATAGCCATAGCCAACAGATGCCATATACTTGGTGTGGTCAACAAGCTGTTCCTCTTAAATTTCAGATAACATTGGCGGTGCACCAGGCCTGGTGTTAAATATGACAGAATCTGGGGCAGGTTGCATGGGCCCACTAAACCTGTCACGAAGGGTACTGTCAGGGATGCTAAACATTATTGATGCCTTATGTATTTTCATGCCCTTTTTCACTTCATTGTAGGCCATGGCAAGGATCTGAGGATCATACTGCCTTTTCTTTTTGTTACCTTTCTGTTTTCCTATTGTTGGGGCTGAAAAAAAAGTATCCAATTAAATTTCAATTAAGGAAAATAACGCTGACTAGACAGAAGTTTAGTTGAGTAGCTACTTTCAGTGTAGTGTAGCCTTTACTCTGTGACGTCATACTCGCGCACCTGTACGATGCAGAAACACTGGAAATAAAACAGTTCTATTTCGAAAAGTTCAATGTAATGGATATAAAATCGTATCCCAATTTGTTTAAAAACATATTTTTTAAATGACTAGACCTTTAATTGAGTTTACTTACCCTTAAATACGACATACAATTGGTGAAAACCGAAGTTGACAGCAGCCGATAGCGAAAGGTAAACACAGCGACAGAAATTGTAAAAAATCGATTGCGCATGTGAGCGATATTTACGTCATTTGGAAATTCCCGGTAATAGTGATATCCCGGTAATACGTCTATGGAGTATACGTATTATTTTGACTTTAAATCCACAGTCATTGAACTCAGTTTCCTATTATAAACTTATTTATTAATTTTCCTGTTTTGGAAGGGCAATATCCTTTATATATTATTATACCTCACCATTCTGTTTTCCTTATTTGTTCATATTAAAACGGAACAGTCGATAATTGGAAATATCATATAGCAATATCATCGTCCTGCAGATAAACAGAGTGATCAGAATTAATAGGCGCTTATGAAACAGTCAGTAAGTTATTCCGTGTTACAAAAACGCATTCACGGTTTATCTAGACATCTGACTTAAAATGGCATAACAGTTTTACTTAAAATGAATTTGCCTCGGTCGACAGTGTTGCATCGGGTTGACGAGACGCATGGTCACCCTTAAGAAAGTCAATATTTATATACTATCGCCCTCAAAGAATGCAATATTTATATAATATGTACTGCATCTATGTTTTTTATGTTAGCTTGAACTACATTATAATGTTCTGCCATAATAATCAATAATGCGTGAAAACTAATTCACGATCTATATCAGCGTTAATGTTTATGAAAACATGGATGATATCAACATTGCAACCCGCGCTCCCGTGTACGAAAAACTGGTTTACGAAGACTCGTATTTAAGTTACATAATAAGACACCTGAAGAAGAGACCATGCACTGTATATTACCTATATGGATGGCTGATCTCATGTTATAATGTTCATAGAGGAGATCATGTATATCAGTTATATGGGTGGCTGGTCTCATGTTACAGTGTTCACAGAAGAGACCATGCACTGTATAATGCACCTATCAATATTTACCCCAAGGGGAGAAGCGGCGGACATATACGGCGGGCATATACGGGACTTTAGACTGAAAGCAATTCCCGACAAGAAAAGCATATAAAAAGGAAAAAAATAGTTGCTCCGAACGGGGTTCGAACCGGGCCAGACCTCTGGATCAAAAGTCTAACGCGTAACCTGGTGTTGTTGTTGTTGTTCGAACCAGCACTAGGTGTAGACCTGCCCCTGTGGCCTTTCAGGGGAAGAAACGCGTTACCTCTCGGCCATTCCTATTTATGTACTTGACAGTATATTTCTTACATTATGTAAGTTATTAACCGGGTTTCAACATTTTCCACGAAAGCAGCAGAAACACTATTTTTTTTTCCATCGTTTAGCGTTACAAACTGAAACGAAATTGACAGTATAATTCAATGTAATTAGTGTTATTTCGCCCATTTATATACACTATACTTATATTTTTGGAATGTGTGACAAAAAGTTTGAAAATTTAAAATTCGTAAATCTGTAAACAGGTCCCTTTAAATCCCGTCACAAACATAAAAAATTCCTATAAATTACATACCTGTTGCCGTGGACCTGAATACATCCTTCTACTAAGACAATATATTTTGGGTAAACCAACGGTACTCAATTATCTATAGAGTAATATTCCACTGAAAAAAACAACATATTATACTAAAGTATAATAATTCAACTTTATCACAAACTTCACATCAAGCCTGCGCTCAATACATTTTACATGCGACTGAGCTTTTACCACGGAAGAGGGAACACACTATATTCGTCTCTCCACCGAGTCGTATCCTTTTACAAGCTGGTTTAAAGAGGCATCGGTCGAAGATATTTAAAACCGTTGAGGTAACGCTACGAGGAAATACGACATCCTGACGATATTCACCTTTCTTTACTCTGTTACTGTGCACGGTGTTAAATGAGCACCAGACATTTATGTGAAGCCCTTGAGCATGTTTACTATGTAAAATAAGTTAAGCAACAACTAGGATGTTAGCAAATATAAAATGCATCTTAAAATGAATACACAACATTGTTTATTGGTCGTATTTTATTATAACGTTGCCACATTTAACAAACTTGATGTCGATATTCACTAGTAAACTGTCTTTACAGGAAAGCACCAGGACCCAGTTGCTCAAAACTTTAACGGACAATTAAGCTAACGGCCGTTAACTTTTGGATGAAGTTTTTGATGTAAATAAAATGTTAACATTTTAAAATCTGCATTTATTCTAAATACATTGATATGCTCAACTAATTGGCAAATGCTTCATAAGCGAGTTGCTTGTAATATTAGTTGTATTTACATCTAATATTAACAGGCCGTAAGCTTAACTGGCCGTTAAAGTTTTGAGCAACTGGGCCCTGGTACTACTATGTATTGATGACTCAATGAAATATATCAAGTTTTATTTGTGTTGCAAAACTTATTGTACTTAGTGTAGCTGCACAAGAGTAAAATAAGCTCATACTTCAAAAAATGCGAAAATCTGTGAACAAGTCCCTTTAAGAATGACTGTACACATTTCTGTTCGGACGATTTACACCTTTAACGCGCACCTAGCAGCCCGACCTGGCTGTTTACAAAATTCAAATATCGGTCTGACCTGTCTGTGAACCGGTCGTGAAAACATTAATTGTATGATCTTTTATGTTGGAGTAGCCCTAACGGTGTTAAATATTCAGGTCGTGTTTCTTTTGGTTTTAGTCGACTGCCCCAAAGTTTGTGCTGTGACTAATGAAAGTCTGTATGATAATAATGATAATAAATTAAGCGTGGCGTAGCACAGGCTAATCCGAGACGACACTTTCCGCCTACAGTGGATTTATGTTTAGAAAAGACATCCTTGAAACAGAAAAAAATGGCATACACGCGGAAAGTGTCGTCCGGGCAACACTTTACGGACATGCATTAAGCCCGGCTTTCCCACGATACGCCTCAATTAGTATTGTTTTAAACAAACTAAACAGACTTTGGTGAAAATTATTATTAGAAACTTATTCTGTAATCGCATTATGTAATGCAGACAATGTGAAAAATAGATTTACAATGTACTTTAATACTGGTTTCCATTATATAACACATGCCATTTATTTTTATCCCGTTATACAACAGTAGATTTATGTCTCTGGTAAACAACATACACATGCGACAATATACTTTCAGTTTATGATAGGAAACGCTAAATTTAGATGATGATAAACAAGAAACGTGGAAATTCCACGAAAACCAAATTTTTCGAACGAAATGCCTACACGTCAGCACAATAAGGAAATAAAATTATGGGTGCAACTTGAAGGTCATACATATATAGCCAGGCAATCGCAAGTGAGGTCTAGGTATAAGGTATCAACATATAAAGGTTCATTGAAATATCTCAATTCGTTCTCTATGCAGTTAGCGGAAACTGTTTGTCTATTTTTAGTAATGGTGACCTTGACCCCACCCATCCCCTATGCAATCCCAAGCAAGGTCGCAATATGAGGTATCTGTGTATGAAGTTTTATTAAAATATTTCGACGCGTTCTCGAGTTATTGAGCGGAAACCGTTTTTCTATTTTTAGTAACAGTGACATTGACCTTGACCCCGCCCACCCCATATGCAATCCCGAGCAATGCCTCGATATAAGTATCTATGTATGAAGTTTCATTGCAGCTAGCTACAACCCGTCCAACGACATACCCCAATCTAAACACCGAAATTTTTCGAAGAAACATTTGGTTAATAAACTTGGTTCATGTCGAAAAGACGAACGTGGGCAAATATTCATAAGATCCATAGTAAAAACAATATATCGAAGTTCATCATTTTGTACGTCTTGTAATATTTCCGATAGTTTATTGTGTCTCTCCTACCATTCGTTTTGCAACTGGAAACATAGGCAAGTTCATTAATGACGTAATCAATATTAAAATTTGTCACTTACAGTAGGTACCAGTGGTTTACAACCAAATTCAATGATATAATTAAAAACTGGTAAAATGTGCGCAAATATGTTAAGAAAAATATGTATCCAAACTAGTAACAGAAATATCAAGCAAGACTTGATTGTGCAATAGAGTACACGTTTACAGTCATACATACTTTTCCATCATTTAATATAAATTATATTTACCCAATTTAATGAGGCGCCCATCACATTTCATTTATGGTCACTTATTTCGTAATGTAGCCTTTACATAAACAAACTACAAATACCCATTTTATATGGCTGCCATATTATTCGGGTAGTCACCCAAGGTTCTTGACCGGCCAGGCCAAAGGGCGTCTTTTTGTTACAAAATTATTACAACAATTACACAATTGAAGTAACACAATTGTTCGCTATTTGCGTCTTATATAAAGGTGCAGGAATGTAAAGCTTTTGGCAGTGATACAAATACAAAAAAACAAACTTCAACAGATTATAAATCAATATACATACATTCCTACTTATTGCAGGTATGTTTAACGTATGGCAATAGCTGACATTTCAGACAGAACAGGCCCATTATACATTCGAACATTCGATTATAAATAAATTCATGTTAACGTGAATCGGTATCGCCGACAAAACATTCCCCGCCGGATTATTTGGTCTACTAACGGTCTTTGACCTGTCATTGCATGGGCGACCGTTGGTCACCAACGTTTGGTTATACTGTATCTTGCATCTTAACCTCTTTTTAGCGGACATAAAATCGCCATAACTGATAAGCTATAAATCATCATAAATCATTTTCAGCGACATGCGTACCGAGTTAATCCTTGTTTTGCATTATGAAAGTGATGGGCACGTTTTTGTTGTATATCGATGATTATGTTTGGTAATGCATGTTATTTGAGGAGAAAAGGCAGCGGTATCATGTAATCGTCGTCAAAAACAATTTAAATAGTGAACGAGCTACAAGTATGAGATAAATGGAAAATTATTTTTTTTATAAAATGTTTGAAATCGACAGCAACTAGAACTTTGTCACAGGGGTGACAACGGGCCCCGAAATATAGCATGTTTGAAGGTGGGTGCCAGCAAATAAAAACATGTGCTTTTTAATAAAAAATTTCAATCCCCATCTTTATGCACAACTACACGTTACCCTCAACAATGAAGACAAGTTTCAAGAAAATCCGTTGCATACTGTAGGAGGAGTTGCGTTCACAAGAACTGTTCCCTATACATTCCATAGAGGAAAAATAATCAAAGGGTCATAACTTGCGACTGGAGAAGACAATTTTAAATCCCCATCTTTACGCACAACTACACGTTACCCTTAACAACAAGTTTCAAAAAAGTCTGTTGGAAACTGTATGACGAGTTGCATTCACAAGGAATTTTCTCTCTATATTCATTACAAGCTCGATCCGTTATTGATTAATTGAGAAGAAACCGTTTTTCTATTTTTAGGAATGTTGACCTTGACCTTGATCCCACCCACCCCATATGCAATCCCAAGCGATGTCTTGATAAAAGTAATCTATGTATGAAGTTGTATTACAATAGCTCAATTCGTTCTAGAGTAATTGAGCGGAAACCGTTTTTCTATTTTTTGTAACGGTGACCTTGACAGTGACCCCATCCACCCCCTATGTAATCCCAAGCCAGGTCTCGATATAAGGTATCTATGGACGAAGTTTCATTAAAATATTTTAATTCGTTCTCAAGTTAGAGAGCTGAAACCAAAAGTTGACTCTGCCTGAAAATGAAAAATTAACAAAGGGCAATAACTCCAGAATTATGAAGTGCAGAGTAACGGTTCTTGTGCACTGCACTTCTCCCCATTAATGAGATCGATCCACCTATGAAGTTTCAAGTTAATACCTCTTATAGTCTAAGAGTTATGCTCCTGGCAAAAACGAAGTATGAACAATTAACAAAGGGCAATAACTCCAGAACCATGAAGTGCAGAGAATCTTGTACACTGCACTTCTCCTTAATGAGATCTATCCACCCATGAAGTTTCAAATTAATAGCTGAAACGGTTTTGAAGTTATGAAAGAAAAACATGAAAAATGTGGACGGACAGGGTGATTACTATAGGGCACCCGCAAAATATTTGCGGGGCCCTAATAATTATACGTAAAATATAAAAATTATGTTGAAACAGTAACGAGGATAGACATATACACGTAGTACCTCGTTTATTGCCTTATAGCGCAGGAATATCTTTCTCGTGGTGCAGGCAAAAATGGCTAAATAGCACAATCACTTCTTTCACGATAAGCAGTTTTATGAACTAAAAGATATTTCAGATCGATTATCAAAACATTTTATGTGAATGCTAGTAAGAAGTACAACTTTTGTACATCTGTAAGCAACAACAAAAACAGACAATCGGCGTTGAAATTAATATTAGGATGCCATTTTTTGCCCTATAATATTGTATTATACAAGAGGACCAAGATATCGGTTGCGTGACCCCAGATTTTTCGGTCCCTACTAAGGAGACTTCTCAAACACTAGATTTGTCGGACACCATAAGAAAACGTATCGAACACAGAATTAATTTGAGATAATCTCAATCATTATTAATATCTGTACCGTGAATAAACCGATCATGTATCACCATGTTTGCATCAGTGATACATGAATAACCTAAATACTATTAATTTACGTAAACATTATTGATACATGAATTTGTCAAGCAATTAATATTGTCGAAAATTATAGCGGGAACGACTGAAAATTATTGCAAATAAAGTTAAAGTAACATGAATAACATTTTGACGTATTTACGAGACTTATTTCGCCACATTTTACTTATATAAAGATGTTAAACAATTTTATAACTTAAATAACATCTACTGGAGAAGTTGATAGAAAAGTGCAATTATAAATTATTCTTAATAAAACGCAACCACAGTTAAAATATAAATTAACATGCACAGTAAGTTTGTAAATATAAATTCTCCATATATTGAAATTCTCGGGTTTAGGATTCTCCGGACGCTAATTAATTCGTGTGTATTAACACAGCTTTACCGCGCGCTATTTTCAGAATCATTCACTCTCCTGCTGGAGTGTGTTGTACTCACTAGAAATAATTCACGGGTACGATAGTCGGTCACAATATTTTTACACTATGATAAAATAATATTAAATATAAGCTCCATCAAGTTTGCTAATATTGTGGTGCTTATGTATTAGAAAAATACCATAAATTTACCACTTTATATGTTGTGTTTGTCACAAGAAACCTTAACACTATTGACAGGCAGACGTGACGCGAGCTCAACATGCAACATTGTACGTTGTGACCGACTGTCGTCCACGTGAATTGTAGCATTGTAATTGCTATTTATAGAGCGCGCCGATTATGTAGGCTAAACAAGATAGTTATTTCATTATGTGAATGACATTCTAATCATGACATACAATGAGTTAAATTGTTCATAATTATGTTCAGTTCTAGAGTGTATGTCAAAGACATGTTTCAGTGTTTCTCGCAGGATTTCTTGAAGGCATGTCGGCATCCCGGACACCACCACCCGCGACAAAAGTCGGCTCGAACCTCCCTCTCCCCAAGATCGTTCCAATCTGACTCCTTAGCCCCTCCCTCCAGAAATCGGCCGCTCCGTTTGACCCCCACCTCTTCGAAATTGGCCGCATCGCCCGACGCAAAGTCGGCTGTGGCGTTCGAAATCCCCGCGGCGATCAAATCGGCAGTATCGCTTTAACTACCGCCCTTTATCGCTTTAACTACCTAGCGTGCGTGTACTGGTCACTTGCTTAATTGCAGGGTTTATGAGCAACCTCCGCCCATAGCTGGTTTAAATCCCTGCCGACAAGAAGTTCCACGTGACCATAGGCAAACACTTGGCTCGAAATAAAATCGTGGACAAGTGCATGATAAAAACGCGGACATCGTAAAATCCTTGCGTTGTTATGTTTATTTATTTATTAATTATTTATTTGTTTGTTTATTTATTTATTGTTTTTCATTTTAACTCTTAATGTATATACCTGGACCAATAATGTAACATGTCTGTGTCATTTTTATATAAAAAAAAGATAAAATTTTGGTGCAAAATAAATCATCAATCTCCTAATAATCGTCTCCACTGAAAACTTCCAAATCTGTAAGTTTTTAACTCGTGGTGGCAGTGGTATGACTGAAGAGTACCAAACGGGGAAGTAACCACTGCGAGGAAATTGGTTAATGACAACAAAATTACGTTTGACGACGTTAAATTGTGTTTTAAAATGAGGCTCTATATTACATTATTCGTTTCCATATTTGTATTGTCAATTTGTGAAATGGATAAGGAAATTACCGGTATAAAATAAAACGTTAGATATAATAATCCAATGTTTTAAAATGCCTGTTCACTTTTCCCTGCTACGCTAGTATTTGTTGTCAAACACGTTTTTATTTCTTAGAAAGGTATAAACTCCGCCCTAAAATCACCGTATTTGATTGGCTAATGAGATCGTTGTGGGCGGGACTACACAGTTCAGTCACCGATTAAAGATAAAGGGATTAAGGGTTGTCGCTTTTAAAATTAAAGCATGTCGGCGTTATTTAAGCATGTCGGCAATTGACTAAATGCTTTGAAGGCATGTCGGGATCGACATCCCTGTGTTTATAACTTAATTTTAACCGCTTATGTAAACAATTATGTAAATTTAATTCTCAAAAGTATGCAACAGTTATAGGTATACATTAAACCAGTGTTGTAAGTTTGCATTCCCTATAATTAGAAAATTTGATCAATTCTATTGGCATTAAATTTTCCAGCTGCATAATTATCGCAAGAAATCTAGGTCAAAAGTGATCATATACAGCTACGCCGTAAAACACAACACAATACAAACAACAAGCATTATGTTCTGTATTAGAATTTAAACATGAATCCGACACGCATTTGTTCCCCAAAACATTTTAATTGTACGAGGGCTGTTTCAAAACTTCGCGGAATTCTCTACGCACTTTTTTTTTTCAATCAACTTACATGAAAACACATGAATAAGTTGTTTGACACATATCCTATGATATTTTATAATACGTTTTCGTTTTCTTTAATTTATGGAAGATTTAGTGGTATCTATAGCAACCACTATTTAGCGACTTGAAGCACGTCAGTTTTTATACATTTGAAACGCACTCAAAGTGCTGTTGAATAGTAAAACATCGTGCACTTTGGGCGCGAATGCGCCTGATGTTAGCGTCACGTCTCGACGTCATTTCCTCTAAGATTGAAAACATTGTGTTGAACGGTTTTCCTCCCAGCATCGTTTTATCGCCATGACTTCGCTTAATCGCTTGACGTCAACGGACGATGTGGAGTTACGTTCCGTTGTCAAATTTTGCTTGTACTCCAACGATCTCCGGCGGAAACATTTAAACAAATCAAAAACTGGATACATTACCGAAGTGTGGAAATACTGTGTAAATGGCATGCGCGATTTATGGACGGTAGAAACCCTCCCTACAGTCCGGACTTAGCCCCCTATGGACTTCCGTTATTTCCCGACCTTAGGAATGAACTGACAGGACAACGCTTTGAAACATCGTTAGAATTACTCAACAAATAGAGAGAAATTATTTCATAATTCAATAAGGATTGGTTCAAGGTCAAATTTGACCAGTGGGTAAATACCCGTAGACATTGAAAGTGTGTGGCTACATACAGGTGGTGACTACGTCGAGAAAGGGAACCGCACTCTTCAATTTTACCTTTAGGTGACGTTAAATTGACGTCGGCGTGCTTCAAGTACTACACAATACGCTTGTTCAATGTTGCATATAAAATTAACTGTTCTGTGTATCACTATAATTTTTGGTCTGAAAGTCAGTCATAAGTAAACGTATCGCTAGATGTATTTTGCTTTTCGATAAATCAGCGATGGTAGAAGAAATATAGTAAGTTCTTTTTGGTTTTAATGAGGAATAAAACGCATACTAGTAATAAAGCTTAGGAAAAGACAAACAGCACTTTCAATAACAAACAATAAAACAATCAATACAAAAAACTAATCAATAACTTGCATACAGTTAACAAAAACAACAACAGGCAAGATGTTGCTGACATGGAAAACTCACAGTTGTAAAAAACACATCGTATATCACTAAAGTAAGTTGTCTCTTATTGCATCCGTGACAAAAAATTAGAAGAAAACATTAGAGTATTGTTAAATTATGACGGGTTTCACTTTAATGCATTATCAAAAGTTGTTTTTGATACCAATACCACATACAAAACATCAATTTCTTAACTTTATTTGCAATTTATATTTCATAACCACTTTTGCCACCTATAATTTAATAATTTTAGGTGCCACCACTTTATCATATTACAACCACTCCTCCATGTTCATGAAATAATTTCAAATGCCGTCCATAAAACACGAGATAACCACTTTTCCCATCCCTCATGTGTTAATTTCATGTTCCAACACACGATCACCACTTACGCCACCTCTCATGTAATAATTTTATTTTTTAACACATGATAAAACTCTTTTGCTACCTGTTATTTAATAATTACATGTGCCCCCGCTATATCGTGCAATAGCTACTTTTGCTACATCTCACATAATCTGTTTATAACTATGGAAAGCAAAACGTGCCAAAACAATATGGGGCCAACAAACTCGGACATTATAGCCATGCTTGGTAAAATGGATCTAAAACTAAACGATATGGACGCACGATTTAAGGTACTCGAGGGACTAGAGAGGAAAATGGACAATTTTGAAAAGGAATTCAAAAAACTATGGTTACACATGGGTACAGTCACCAAGGATTCTAGGGAAAAAGTCGACAGGGTGGAAAACAAAATAGATTCCGTGGGCATTGACATAGAGGGGGCAAGGAGAAGGATATCTGACCTGGAACAGGCCAACAACAGACTAAGAGATGACATGAACTATGTGCAATCACAGAGTATGAGAAACAATCTAATATTCGGCAATATCCCAGAGGAAGAAAATGAAACGCCGACAAAATGCGAAGAAATAGTGAGATCATTCATGTCGGAGAAGCTAAAATTTACCAAGGAAGCGGTGGCTGCCATGAGATTTGAGAGAGTGCACAGGATGGGCCACAAAATCACAAACGGAATCAGACCTGCCGGAAACGGCGGCGATGGGAGGCACCGAAGCATCGTATGTAAATTCTCGTTCTTTAATGACAGAGAGCAGGTCCGCGGGAGCAGCCGAAATTTAATGGGAACACCGTTTTACGTCACAGAGCAGTTCCCACCGGAAGTTGCACTTAAAAGGAGGCGTCTCTTCAAAAGAGCCAAAGAGGAAAAACAGGCGGGAAAACGGGCGTGGGTGTCATACGACACTTTATACATCGACGGCAGGCCAATAAAGGATGCATAGGAGGGGCCGGATGGACTTAAGTGTATAGTTTGGAACTGCAATGGTTTGAGTGCAGCCAAGCGGGAGGATCCGGATTTCGTTACTCTTTTATCACAGTATGATTTAATTATATTGTTAGAATCATGGACCGACAAAGCAAGCAAAATAGAACTTTCTGGGTACGATTGTAATAACATTTTTAGGAAATATAGACACAGGCAAGCCAAGCGCAATAGTGGCGGTATAGTAATATACACGCGCAGTAGCTTAACCAGTGGAATATCGGTTGTTAAGAATATTCACGACACCATAATATGGCTTAAACTAGATAAAACGTTTTTTAACAATAATGAAGATATTTTTATTGCAGCAGTATATATGTGGGGAAGCGAATCGCCGATGGCCAACTTGATAGATACGGACCTGTTTGAAAGTCTCGGTAGCGATATTAACCATTTTCAAGGGTTGGGTACAGTAATGATAGCTGGGGATTTTAACGCTAGAACAGCGTGTAAATGTGATGCTATTCTCTGTGATTCTTATGTATACGATATTGACCCCGAATACTATTTAGCTGATAACACGCTACCAAGATTCTCGATGGATAAGGGAAGTAACACTCAAGGAAATAATTTACTTGACCTATGTAAGGCCACGACATTGAGAATTGCTAACGGGAGATTGGGCTCGGATTATAGCATTGGTAAATACACATGTTTTTAATACTCATGGTGCAAGTGTCATCGATTATTTGATTCTAAGTGAACATTCCTTTAATATAGTAGATAACTTTAGTGTAAAAGAGTTTAATAATTACAGTGATCATGCCCCGCTGTCGTTTAATATAAAATGCAACTTGCGAGTTGCAGTATACAAACCATACATAAGCGAGCAGGTGAAATGGAGGGATGATGAAAAACAGCATTTCCGAGATGGTTTAATAAGCAAGGCAACGGATTTTAACAATCTAATTCATAGTCACGTAGATCCAAATAACGCAAATACTGACACAATAGTTAAAAATTTCACAAATATTTTAAGAGAGGTGGCAGACCCATTATTTATCAAACGCGTTAAAAAATATCCACAATTTGAACGACAAACTATATCGGACAGCGATAAATGGTTTGATCAAGATTGTAGTGAAGCGAAACAGTCGTATAAAGATGCATTGCATATATATAATAACTCACATATCGATACTGATAGAGTTAAAATGTGCCAATTAAAAAGTAAATTTAAAATGATTACAAAAAATAAACGCAAAGCATACAATCTTAAACGCTGTAAACAATTCGAAGACCTTAAACGGAAAAAACCCAAGGAATTTTGGAAGTACTTTAGGTCGCAGAATACACATTGTTACAATAGTAATACGTCGCTAAATGATTTTAAAAATCATTTTCAGCAAATGTTTTCGGACGAAAATCTTACTTATAATGCTAATGCAGAAGAATTTAATTCGAACCATGACTTCGAAAATTTCGATAATGTGCTAGGTGACCTTGATAACCAAATTACATATAACGAAGTAGTTAAAGCTATTGCCCTCTTAAAGAAATGTAAATCGCCTGGTTTAGATAATTTGCTAAACGAATATTTTATAGAAGCCTGCGATATTTTGGCTGGTTATATAACAACGATTTTTAACATAATTTTAAATACTGGTAAATTCCCGTTAGCTTGGACAGAAGGGATTATAATACCTATATATAAGAAGGGAGATAAATCAGATCCTAGTAATTATAGAGGCATCACCTTATTAAGTAACTTTGGAAAATTGTTTACATGTATACTCAATCAGCGAATATCGATTTGGTGCGAAAACAATGATGTTATATCTGACGCGCAGTTCGGATTTAGAAAATGCAGGTCAACTATAGATGCAGTTTTCATAATAAATTCAATTATTGAAAAATATGTTAATATGAACAGACGATTGTATTGTTGTTTTATTGATATGAAACGTTGCTTTGATTCCATATATTTAAATGCATTATGGCTAAAGTTATATAAGTCGAATGTGGACGGCAAAATGTTGCGCATTATACGCAGTATGTACCAATCAGTCAAATGTTGTGTTAGACATTGCAACACATACTCCGAATATTTTAATATAGCAGTCGGGCTAAGGCAGGGGGAGATAACCTCGCCGATACTTTTTTCTCTTTTCGTAGACGATCTTGAAATGTTTTTACAAAATAGACATAATGCGGGAATAAATACACAAGACATATGTTTAATTCTACTTCTATTTGCAGACGATATGGTTGTCATAGGTGAAACGCCGGAAGATCTACAACAGTCTATCGACCGTTTATATGAATATTGTAATACCTGGGGTTTGCAAGTCAACATTACAAAAACCAAAATTATTGTTTTCCGCAAACGCGGAACTATCAAACGTAATGAGCGGTGGGTATATGGTAACGAAAACATAGACATTGTAAATGATTTTATATATCTGGGGGTAACACTTAATTATACAGGGAACTTTAATCTCAATACTAACACTCTGCGCGGTAAGGGTCTAAAGGCACTAAATATATTGCTATCAAACTTGAAAAACTATAGTTGTACACCTAAGGTAGCTTTACAGTTGTTTGATGCGTTTGTTGCTTCAACTATTACATACTCGTGCGAATTATGGGGTTTTTCAAAGTGTAGCGAGTTGGAAAAACTGCACCTTAAATTCTGCAAAGCTGTTCTTGGTGTAAGGAAATCAACTTCAAATGTAGGCATTTACGGCGAACTTGGTAGACACCCGTTATATATTAACAGATATGTACGCATAGTAAAATATTGGTTTAAAATAACTAAAAGTGAAAACATTATAGTACGATCCATACTGGAAGAAGGTTTGGCTGACTTAAAGGATAATAAATGTAATTGGTTCGGAAAGGTCAGGGACTTACTATGTAAATACGGATTTAATTATGTGTGGTCAAATAACTCACAAATAAATGAGGCAACTTTTATGTCCTTGTTTAAACAAAGAGTTATCGACGAATTCCTACAAGAGTGGAAACGAGATATTGAAGATAATAGGGTACTTATTGTATACAAAGCATTAAAAAAAACCTTCTCTTTTGAATCATATCTCGAGACGATTTTGTCAAGAAAACTAAGAATAGCGATAACGAAACTACGCATCTGTGCACATAACCTTAGAATTCAGACGGGTAGGTATGATAGAATGGAAAGAAATATGCGACTCTGCCAATTATGTGACAGCAACGAAGTGGAAGACGAATTCCACTTTCTGTTGAAATGCCCCAATTTTGCCATAATCAGAGGAAAATACATTAAAACTTATTATAGAGTCAGACCTAGCATGTTTAAACTCATACAGTTATTATCCACAAAAAGTAAAAGTGAAATGTTCAAGTTAGGCAAGTTCATAGCAGAGGCACTAACTATTCGCCAAGTTTACACTCAAAGAAATGTATAACTGTGTTATATATGTAACGGTGGAGTTATATGTATAACTGTAGACTGAATTCATTATGATACATTATGCCATAAAGTGATAGGCTTCTACTAAGTTCTTCTGGGTACTACTAATATTTTACTACGATTCAAATTGTAATATTTTCTGTTTTGAAAAAAAAAAAAAAAAAAAAAAAAAAAAAAAAAAAAAAGATATTGATTTATTTTATTGATCATGTTGTGTAACTATTGTATGCTGATAGAGTTGTTGCATTAACATCAAGTATAAATAAAATTCGGTATTCTGTGTATTACTAAAATTTTATTATGATTCAATTTGCACTACCTTTTGTTCTTAAAAAGATATTGATTTATTTTATGGATCATGTTGTGTAACCATTGTATGTTGATGGAGTTGTTGCATTAACATTAAGTAATACATAAAATTCGGTATTCTGTGTACTACTCACATTTGACGGTGACTCAAATGGTATTATTTTTTATTCTTCACATAGATATTGATTTATTTTATGGATACAACGACATATTAAAGCAGTTACATATATAGCCAGATACTCTGTTATCATGTTTGTCTAAAATATCTGTATAGTTCATCCATTACCAATTTATTATTTATCTGTAAGGAAAACAACGACTTACTATATTCATGTATTTTGTATTATCATTTTGTTTAACACTAGAAACTGTAAAGTTTATGTGTAATAAAATCCTGTTCTGTTCTGTTCTGTTCATAATAACAGCATGAGTCAACACAACAATCTGTCGGGACAATAATGTATAACTACTTTAGCTACCTCTCGTGTAATAATTTCATAAGCCACCACTATAACCTCTGATAACTATTTGTTCAACCTCTTTGTGATAACCCATCAGTTGTGTAACTATGCTAAATCAGTTTTTGGCTATGACTTTGGATACATGTGGCTTTGGTTTTCTTACAAACACACAAATATACAATAATATTACAATTAGGCAGAAGACAAAAACAACAAAATATAACATTATAAGTATTCACACATAAATTTCATATGGAATGTTACATAACTCACGCTTCATTCCATTAATTAAAAAACAACAACACTCAATTGGAAATAAAAACAATCAGCATTTAAATATGCTTAGTATTTAACATAGATTTATAGTACAATAATGTAAAAGTAGTTTAAACAGACCAAGAAAGATAAACAAAACACACTGTTCCACGCAACATTAAAATAGACGAGTTTCACATTCCTATTTTTAGCGATTATCACGACACAATAATTTATCGGCGAATCGAAAACGAGGCTCGCGATGTATTGATAGTGGTTAAAACTGGTTGCATAGTGGTCATTTACAGTTTATTACTTTTAAAATGTTATAAATATTCACTTAGTTTACTTCAATAAACAGAAATGGCATGGTTCAAATTATAATTATGATATCTGATAAGAGAGTGTCAGTTTAATTAGAATATCGTCGCTTAAAATGGAAAAAAAATGGACTTAGGTACTTTCTTTGCGACTGACATATTTCGTATTGTTCAACCCGGGTCTTATCAATTATAAGATCATAATCTTATATAAACACATGACCATTATTATGTAACCAGAATGTATATATAGGTCCTAATTTTAAGATAACATGTGGCACAATTACGTAATCAAAGTGCATACCAATTAGTGAAGTAATACATGGGTCATTGTCTCGGCAGCTATGCCACTGACTTCATGAATCGAATTGATAACAAGTGAAATAACTATCATTTAAAATAAAAAAACTTTATTTAAGAGAAAAATTTAATTTTATTTGCAATTATCCTGATCATTTGCTTGTAGAGTCTACTCATGATAGTTTATAAATGGAATGTATATGTATTTGTACACAAAGTTTGAAGACATATAACGATAATTAACACTGCTTTTTAACGTTTTGATATTAAATAATGATGTTTTATTTCTCAGTCATATTTTTGTTTGCTTTGGTTCTCTATCATTAGAGAGTATAAAGAAAAACGCCTTTGATCAATTCTGGTTAACTCGGTAGAATTCTTAAGTTATTTCACTGAAATGAACAAAAAAGCATACTCCGGGATCACTTTCTTGCTCATACTGCATAATAATAATAATGATAATAAAAAATAATAATGTTATTTGTAACTGTCAAGCTGTTATTACGACACTGAATCCGTAATAAACGAGCTGCTTCTGTTAATTAAATATTAATTAATTAATTAATTAATAATTAATTATGTAAACTGCAATAAATTCATCAATTACTGACTTATTTCAATCATTAAAAATTCAGATCTGAATATGAAGTAAAATAATCATGATGTCAAACATAGTTTCATTAGCAGATTTGGCTATGTTGTGATTGTTACATTATTTGCATTATAATTTAAGTATTTGAAACATATCCATGTATACATAATTTAGTGAATAAAACAGAACATTTTAATAAAAAAACAAACAACATTTTATAAGTTTATTGGACATTTTCTCCACTGAACATTACTTTCCTCTACGAGCAATTACAGCCAATACATCGTCAGCCTCGCTCTCGATTCGCTTTATCAAGGGAGACAACTCCTACAGTACTCGATAAAGGGAATGTGAAAAGGTTCTATTACATACTCCACAATTTTCACTGATACATCATTAAAATGTGTATAGCTTATAACTGTAGCATTTGTCAATTGTGAAAGTGTGATACAGCATTACATGTTTATTGCTTTCATTTGTCAATTGTGAAAGTGAAGCATTATTAACATTCCAGGATACTGAATCGTCATTTAAATTTGAAACATGTATCAGTGTTTATTAGAGTACAGAAAATTTAAAACTATTTACTGATATATCAGTAACGATTGTACATTTTAACAAATATTAATAGAAAATATCAGTTACCAACATAAACAATAGTAACAATCGCAACACATTTACAGAAATAACTGTAGCGAACACAAAATTGCTTGGTGATGCAAATATGAATATATCAAATCACGTTTGCAATTGTTCCCAAAACATTAATTATATTAAAAATTCAGTAAAACACTGAGGTATCTGACAAGTCAATATCTGAACTAAATACTACTACTGCAAAAAAAATTCAATACCAAAATACAAATTAAACTGGAAGTCTAAATAGAAATAAAACCAATTACTTGCAAGAATTTTTTTTCAAATTAGAAAAAAAGAACAAAGCCAACAAATATGAGAACCAATAGAAATGAAATTCGTATAATGAAAAATTAGCATTTTTAAATAACCTAATTAATTTTACTATCCAAAAAGTTTATCCCACTTACCACTTTCTAAAACTATTTGTGAAGAAACAGAATAATTGGTTTCATAGCGGATCGGGAGCAACTTGGTCTCTTGTTGTTGTTTTTGTATTTCTTAAAAAAAAATCAAAAAAAACATCTGAGATCTAATATAACTCACTTTAGATATTATTAATGTTTTAGCAAATATTTGGAATAAAATATTAACACAAATGGAAATGGAAATTTGCAGAATTGGCAAAATGAGTAAAATATGTTTTGGTATGAAAAGGGCATATCAACAGTATACCACATAAATGAAGCGGCATATTAAAACAATATGATTTCCTATTTTTCTCGAGAAATATATTTTAAGTGGCAAGAATATCATGATGGAATTTTTAACCAAAAATACATTAAAATAAAAAAAAAATTGGGGGGATACAAGGTTCCTGTAGGATTCGAACTCATGCCTACAAAATCCTGCATTTCAATTAAAACTTCCCTAAGCTATGCAATGTTTATCAATGGCAAGCATGCGTGTGACAGTACCTCATTTTGTTCATATCAATATTACAAATACTACTACTAGTACTAGTTTTCCTGAATCTGCGAAAGTGTCATCGATGACAACTGTTTTTATAATAAAATAATATATGTTTATAAACTGTTATAGAAAAAAAATGATCATATTTAACAATGCTTCAATATTAATTCTCTGTAAATGTGCTTTATTTTTGCAAATGTTATTGTTGGTCTACCGTCGATATG
Source organism: Congeria kusceri (assembly GCA_027627225.1). Classification (NCBI taxonomy): domain Eukaryota; kingdom Metazoa; phylum Mollusca; class Bivalvia; order Myida; family Dreissenidae; genus Congeria; species Congeria kusceri. Next base: position 55,414,558 of record CM051027.1, read on the forward strand.
CCCCTTCAAAGCCCTACACTTATTTGCCTACATTTTATCTTTCTCAAGTTTCTGTTCATTTGTTGCTGCCCGTATCTACACTGTATCTCCACCATTAAGGGGCATTTGTTTTAGCTCTTGGGATGAATGATGTCACATGACTAATTAACCGTGTCCCACAAACCTTATACCATAGTTACCCATGGCCAGAACTGGAACAGGGTACTGAGTTACTGGGTTAGGGCCATGGCCATGTGAACTTCACCAATACCAGTCAATCTCTTTAAAACACATCCCAAGGTTATAATTTGATGTTGTTTTTTATACAGTTATATAATGACAGCACAGCATAGTTAACATATAAATAATAGCACAGCAAATAAGTATATAGTGTTTAACATTTAGAACAAATCTGGTTTCAAATACAACTAGAATTGTCGCATGAGTGACGGATATACCCCCACAACATGGCCTTGTCACAAAACTATGGCATCCTTTCGAAAGAAATGGACAGAGAGAATGCTTAATTTGTGAATGGTCAACATCGTATTTGGAAAAATTTAATTTCAATAGGAGCCATAACTCTGTAAACATTTAGTGGTTTGTAACAAAAGTTGAACTTGACCTTTATTTTATGATGTTACACCTATGTACAATAAATAAGTTAAATATGTGAAGCCTTTCATGAGTTACTGTCCATGTTTTTCGGGAATTTAAGTCAAAAGGGGGGCCATAACTGTGTCAAAATTTAGTGGTTTGTAACCAAAGTCGAACTTGACCTGTATTTTATGATGCTACACATGTGTACCAATAATTATTTAAATATGTCAAGCCACTGTTGAGTTATTGTCAGAAAACCATGTTTTTAGGGAATTTAAGTCAAATAAAGGGCCTTAACTTTGTCAAAATTTAGTGGTTTGTAACCACCAAAGTCGAACTTGACCCGTATTTTATGATGCTACACATGTATGCCAAGAATTATTTGAACATGTGAAGCCATTCTTGAGTTATCATCTGAAAATCATGTTTTCAGGGAATTTTAAGTCAAAAAGGGGCCATAACTCTGTCAAAATTTAGTAGTTTGTAACCAACATCTAACTTGACCTGTATTCTATGATGTCACACATGTGTACCAACAATTATTTGAATATGTCAAGCCTTTCTTGAGTTATCATCCGGAAACCAAAAACCAACAGACTGATGGACCGACAAGCTCACTCCTATATACCCCCCCTAAACTTTGTTTATGGGGGTATAAAAATTATGTTAGTATTTCTGCTATATGCAAAGTACTACACTTTGTTAATCAATCTAAATCGTAAGTTCAAACTTTCTTAAGAGGTGTACAGTTACATGTCACAATGTAACTGCATGCAATGATAAATGTATCTCTGACCTTTGTTTATTTGAAACTCCTACCCAGCTAATGTTAACGGATTACTTTCCATTCAGCAGTGTTCACAAACACTTCACAAGCTGTACCGCTTGCTCTTTAGGGCGCTTTTCCATATATCAGTATCGGCATCTGCATTGCACAAATCCGCCAAAAATCGAACAAGTTGAAAACAGACCGTTTCCATATGTCCGCAGTCCGTATACGCAAAACGCATCCACAAAAGCCGTCCGCAAGAAATCGCTCTGTGAGCAATTTTATGCGGATGCGGACGACATGGTATCTAACTTCGCATGTTCAACAAAGGGCTGTTAGACATAAAACATTTTGAAAATAGAAGAAAATAGTCTAGATACACCAGGATAACTCAACATAAGTCTCACAGAGTACAATTACTCGGTAATAACGGGTAACCTTTAAATTAGTCATGACTGACGCTGTAGATATAATTGTTGGATGCTTGATATTGTTTAAAATCCACCAGATGTTAATGCTTTTACATACTGACATAAATATTTGCAGCCAAAGTAATTTAAAATGTTTATACGCTTCTTACTCAGACAATCGACTATTTGAAAATAAGAAGAAAACTAAAATATTGTAGGATTATTTGCGGATTCATGAAAAAACGCATCCGTATAATATTTATGCGGAGACGGATGCGGATACGGATGTGGATATGGACACATAGAAAAGCGCCCTTAGGCGTAAAAAATATGTTTGTTTCCGGTTACATGCCCCAAAAAATTAGGGTAAATAGGTTGGGATTTTTATTTTTTTTATTTTTATTTTTTATTTTATTTTGGTAAACGGTCAACTTGAAGATAATAAACCTTAATAACTTAATAAATACTCCAAACATATCAGTAATATCCTTAAACATTGTTTATAAGTTGATGCTATAGAACAAAACAAAACACTTATTTATCTAAAAATACATTTAATTATTGAAAAAAGTAAATAAAACAAGAAAATATCTGACAAACGCAATAAAATGTTCTAGGGTCAGCACTTTTTTTAGGGAAGGTCAGGTAACCTGAAACAAACGCCTAAGTGTAAATAGGTTAACCGTTTCAAATGTGATACACAAGTGCAATGATGGGATAAAACTCTAGATTGATTTTCATGTGACTGACATTTTTGGAAATGTTTAATGCAAATCGAGCTTATCAACGGATAGCAAAAACGTCAAAGTTTGTACCTTTAATCCTACATAAAACAGCTTGCATATGACTGACATTTATGGAAATGTCTATTCCAAATTTAGCTTATAAACATATAGCAAAAACGTCGAAGTTTGTACCTTTAATCCTATACAAAACAGTTTTGTAGGTTCATGCGAAATTTGTATAATGCAGTATCAGATGGCAATATTGAATACACTTAAACTTTTGACTGTTACATGAAACCTTAAATACCCGACCGAACCCAGTGAATAACCTACAATAACTTGGCTTAATATGGTTAGTTGTAATTATTTAGAGCATTCTATAGAACAAAGATTTTGTTTATGGATAAAAATGCAGACTTGTAGACACCGGTTTATGGAGGAAAATGCGTTTCTGTAAACATTAAAAAAAAAACATTCAGGGAAAACACCTGCTTGTGACTTTAAATTAACTGCATGACACTAAGGAGAACATGTGGTAACTACAAACAACAACAACAGTAGACTGTATCATAATGTAAATCAATCTCCTTGTTTTTTTTTAAATTACAAGTTATTGGTTTTGAAAAATTTGTAATGCAAAATTGTATTTCGACATACTTCAGTTAAGCCACCACCTTCTCGCGCTAGCGAACACAAATTGTGATTTTTTTCATGTTTAGTCTGAGAGTCATTTGGAATTTTACATTCACTGCAATGAACATGAAATAAATCAAACATAGTCAAATGAAATAAAACTACACAAATTTATAATACATAATGTAGATATAAAATAATATAACACACAACTGAAAAGTATATATATCAAAACATGAACAGTTAGGTTTTCTGAAACATTATCGCCACTTAAAACATAGTTTTCTCAAATCCAAGTTTTATATCTAATTTAGTTGTACTTTGAAAGATAAAAACTATACTTGTGCTTAAAAATTAGTTTTTGCTCAGTACACTTTCAAATCACAGTATATAATTTAACTTCAGGTTGGTTGTTGTCAAAGGGGAAATAACACCCATGGCCAAAATTATGTATTTTACAGTTTGTATCTCCCTTTGTTGAAATAAGAATTTTTTGATACGCATAGAAAATATATTTGTTTTAAACATTTAATGCACTGAATTATTTTCTTTTCCATTATACGCAGGCCATTTATTGATTTTGAAATATGATTTTTTAAACATTAACTGACTGACTTTTTATTTATAATACAAAAACAGCATGTTTTCATTTTTGGTTACATACATCTTATATATTGACATATATAGCAGTTTCATAGTTTACATATATATAATGCTCTTCATTTAATTAATGTGGCACATAAGGATTTCATAAAATTTCCTTAATAGCCTTTATTGAACTCTTTGGTTTAATTTTTTTTTTTTTTTCGATGTGTAAGTACATGTACTAAAAAAAAAAAAATACAAACGTAAGTAAAAAACGTAAGTAGAAGAACACAATTTCATAGAACATAGCTCTAGTTGGATGTTACAGTAATATCCCCTTAATAGATCTGATGACTTACTGGTATTATGGGCCATGTTCAAATGACCTTTTCATACAATAATTTAACCAAATAAATACATTTGTCTGTGACTAGATGGTGCTGGGCCTGGCTAACTCTGTTGGTAGAGCGCTGGACTGTCAATCCGGGGATCATAATTTCGAACCCCAGCCCGGGCCACATACCTTGTGTGGGGATTGGTCATGAAATAGTTTCTACGGCCATTCTCCCCTACCTCTGATGAAGCAGAGCAGTTGCCAGTTACTGGCATAAGTATGTGCACTTTTTACTGGTAAACCGCTTTGGTCAGCTAAGCTTGCCCACGAAAAGTGTGAATAGGTTATTAAATGACCGCCGTGATATGACTGAAATACTGTTAAAAACGGCGAAAAATCCAAAGCAAACAAACAAACAAAGACTAGATGGTTCCTGCACTGGACAAAAGAAAAACTATCAATGAACAAATACTTATTCATGCATTAAAAATCCTTCATTATAATATCTGGTGAATAAATGTTTCAACACATTTTTAGTAAGTCCAAACGCAATTCAGTTTAAAACACTGTTTGACTATTTTGCAACAGTTATGAACATATTTCCTTTATATTTTTAAACTTTTAATATCATAACAATTTGCTAAGGGCTGTTCCAGGAAAAAAGGTGATGGGGGGGGGGGGGAAATGCCAGTCCAAAAATGGGGTACCTCCAACACAACTTAATTTTTTTTCAAGTCATTGATAATCCGTTTTATCCCCTCTATCACCCCCACCCACCAAATTTTAAAACATCAGCGATCCACCCCCTCATCACCTTTTTTCCTGGAACAGCCCTAAATAAACAAGGCAGTCCAAAGGACAGCTATATCCCCCGCCGTGATCCTTCATTAGATTTTAAAGGTGACTTTGAGGTATCACACTGACATTAATCTGGCACAGTTGGACCAGATATGAAAGTACAGTTTCAGAAATTTAGATATGGAGCTGACACGAAAATGGAGGCTCAAACATTTGACCTTTAAGTGTGACCTTGACCTTGAGGGGCAAGACTGCTCCATGCCTTCTGCACATCGCCTCAATGTGATAGACATTTGAGCTAAGTTTTATTAAAATCCTTTAAAGGGCATAGGAGACATGGAGCAGACACAAAAATGGAGGCTCAAACATTTGACCTTCAAGTGTGGCCTTGACCTTGAGGTGGCGTGACTGCATCATGCCTACTGCACATTGCCTCAATGAGAAAAACACTTGAGGCAAGTTTCATGAAAATCCTTTAAAGGGCACAGGATATATAGAATGGACATGAAAAAATACAGGCTCAAACATTCAACCTTCAAGTGTGACCTTGACCTTGAGTTGGCGTGACTGGCTTATGCCTTCTGCACATGGTCTCAATGAGCTAAACATTTGAGCCAAGTTTCATGAAAATCCTTCAAAGGGTATAGGGGATATGGAGCGGACACGAAAAATGGACACGAAAATGGAGGCTCAAAAATTTAACCTTCAAGTGTGACCTTGACTTTGAGCTGGCTGAAAGGCCCATGCCTTCTTCACATCGTTTCAATGACCTAAACATTTGAGCCAAGTTTCATGAAAATCCTTCAAAAGGCATAGGAGATATGGAGCAGACACGAAATGGAGGCTCTAATATTTGACCTTCAAGTGTGACCTTGACCTTGAGCCGGCATGACTGACTCATGCCTTCTGCACATCGTCTCAATGACCTAAACATTTCAGCCAAGTTTCATGAAAATCCTTCAAAGGGTATAGGAGATAATAACATTATGGAGCGAACACGACAATGTTACGGACAGACGGATGGACGAAGGGCATTCCTATAACCCCCCTCCCGCTTTGCGGCGGGGGATTAATTATATAATAAATGTTCAACACAACTGAACAATTTGCTATGACATTTAAACAACGCTTCTAATATGATACTCGCTAATTATTCTATAAATAAAGAACAAAATATTCGTTGTTAAACTACTCATAAACAATGCAAAAAGAAGTCCCAATTCTGAGCGGAGCATAATAAAAAGTAGTTCCAATTACAATCGACGATACGCTATGGGATTTATAACTACGCCTACCCGGGATAAAGTCCAACAAACACCGTTGACAGTGAACGAATGTTTCCCTCAAACAATTAAGACCTAGCTTTCTAAATGGCTAAACACATTGTCAATCAAATCTTTTCATAAGGTAAATTGCACAAATATATGTCAAATCATGTTAGAATGAAAATAATTTTTGCATTATCTTTGTTTATCAGTCAATAAACAACTCTTTGTCATTCTGATGCATGGTTATTAAACAACTAGGTCTAATGCCCCCACGATTTCATTCCTATGCATCAGAGCTCCAAATAATTGTTTAATGGCCAATAAACAACAATAAATCAAAAATTATTTCTTAATAAACAATTTGCTAAGAGGTATATCAACTGACTGACCAGATGCTCAGACATTTATAAAATAATTAAATAAGAGTTGTCAATAAATAATTCTAACATGATGAGTGTTGATTTCTTTATAGACAAAGAACAAAGTATGCTGTAAATTCTGCAATAAACAACAGGAAGAAAATAGTTCAGAAATTGAAGTCATTCGTACAGTTTTTATAAATGAAAGTGACGTTACAATGAATTTGTATCAATGGATGACGTCACTTTAACAGAGGTAATTCCCATGCAAAATTATGCATGGGTAGATGAGTGGATCATAGCAAAGTGTAGTTTTATTTAAATTTGTGAATGGAAATAATTTGTGTATGATCGTTGTTTATTGACCAATAAACAACTTTTTTTTGTTATTCCTACACCTCAGAACTCCAAATCCTTGTTTATTGAACACGAAACAATTAGAATTTTTTTTTATTTCTTAACCCAACAATCTTTAATGAAACTTCTTGCCCAATTGAATAATTTTGTAAGTGCTATTACAAACAACTAATTGCACAATCTCCAAAAGATTTTACTAAGGGAGCAATTTCTACTAATGGTTACAATGATCAGGACATATGAATAAAAGTGTAAATACTATGTACTGTAACAAATAATTGCACATCTCCTAAGAAATCAAACTTCCTAACAGAGTAATTAAGGCCACTTTTCCATATGTTCGCATATGCATCCATATTCGCAAGCATATCCCTATTCGCATAATTATTATATGGAAGGCGCTTGTCCATGAATCTGCATGTACCATGGAATATTTTAGTTTTGTTCTTATTTCACAAGAGTTTAGATGCCTGAGTTAGAAGAACTTAAACAGTTTACATTATGTTTGCTGCAAATATTCTATGGCAGTAGGCTAAAAGTCATAGATGGTGGATTGGAACAATATTAAGTATCCACCGTTTATATCTACGGACATCAGCCATGACCATACAAATGTTATCTGGTATTACACAGTTATTTCACTGAGAGATTTCTTAGGTTGCCCTATTCAAGCGTTCTTGGACAATGTCTACTTCTTTTCCAAAGTTTTATGTCTCAAAGCCTTTCGTTAAACTTGCTCAGTAAGCTGCCATGTTGTCCGCACTCTTAAAAAATTGCAGACAGAGATTTTTGGAGGACGGCTTTTGCAGATGCGTCATGCGGACTGCGGACACATGGAAACAGTTAAACTGCTTTTAACGTGTTCGGATGCAGATTTGTGCAATGTGGATGCAGATATACTGAAAAGCGGCCTTACTGTTACTATGAACAAGTAATGGCACAATCTCCAAAGGAAACATACAGCCTAACTGAACAACTACCATTAACTGTTACACTGGTCCTCGGCTGCCAGCACAAACTCCTCCCCTAGACTCTGGGAAGCAGTCTCCTCCTCTGGACTCTGGGAAGCAGTCTCCTCCTCTGGACTCTGGGAAGCAGTCTCCGATGGGACTTCCAGCACCTCTATTAGGTAGTACAGTTTCTTGCTCCGTGCCCAACTGTATGTGTTGTCAAATCGAAAAACATCTGAAATCGGATCATTTATGACTGTATTAATTACAGTTTTGAATGTAATGCAAACTGGATTTATTCAAATAACTGATATTGTCCAATTAATAATTTAGATATTAAAATCTAATATTTTTTATTTGTTCAACAACAAAACACATGACTTGAAATTTATGTTCATTTACTGATAAACTAATAGCATACATTAATTATACAACCAATTAAAATTATTATTGAACAATTAACCATATTTTACAATTTTTTTTTTTTTACACTTAAAAATTGTGTTGTTTTTTTTCACTTTCAACACTTTCGGAGGCAGAATAAATACTTACTGAGTATGTGTCTGTAACCTTCACACATGATGTGCCTTTTTTTCATTTGTTCATGTGTGAAAGCACAGATTTATGAAAGCACTTAAATATCAAATACATTATTTTATAATCTCTACTACAGAAATATTTCAGGCATGTTTGTCTGTTCCTTTGTGTAATAAAAACTTCATAAAGCAAAAACAAACAACAAATGAAACACTGTATTCAAACATCACTTACATATTCCAGGCTCCTCACATTCTACGACGCCGTCGTCTGGGACCAGGTGACTGTTGCTTCGTTGTGTGGGTAGAACCGTTGCCATATCCTCCGCCTTGAGTCGATCCTTGGTGACCTTCCGGTATACTCCAAAGCCGATGTCGAATTCCTCGGTCTGGAATTCATACCTGCAAGCACATCGTGCCAAATTGAACAACCATATTTTTACCTCTATAACCTGAAATTTCTGATATTAACAGAAGGTTCACTGATATAATTATTGCGTATAATGGTCTCCATTCTCTATTTAGCCATAATTACTACCAGACAACTTCTTATTCTATACAAATTTGATATGTTTATCGTCTCAACAGTCTTTCAATTGTTAGATTCTATATTTCGCATTTTCCCTTATTTTTTGTAGTCACATTTGGTCAAATACCAATTTTCAGACTTTTTCTGAATTATTTCCTTGTTGTTTGGTGTCCTGACAGTTTTGTTTTATAATACTAGTACCAAGTGCAAGTTGCAGTGCTAAGTTGGATATCATGTCTGCCTTACAAGAGATTGCTAGTTATATCCAAACAAACGGAATGTTTCTGACCTCCACAAGAAACACCAAGTAAAAATTTTACCCCGGAAATGGATTCAAAGGTGTCCAGTGCCCTTATCAAAAATAAGCTTTCCAATTGTATGGATCACCATAGATTACTAAATTCTAAATGTCGTTTACAAGAATTAGTTACACCTATATAGGAAGCAAATAAAATAATTCTATTAATGTTCTAGCAAAATGGCTTAAGTTCTCGTGAACACTGTTTGCATTGTTCTAGTGCTGAGTTAGCCAAAACATAAACAGTTAATAACACCAATGGCCTAACTGAGTAGCTGTTTCTGGCAAATTAAGCTTAAATAGTTATTTGTCATTATACCAAACACTCAAATTGTTGCAATAAATTAATAAAAACATTTTTACTACCATTTCTTTTTTAATATTAATTTTATTAACTTTTAAAGGCAAAGGACACCGAGTCAGATGTCAGTCTTCAACAACAGGTCCAAAGTGCACCTCTCAATATTTTGGCAGCGTCAGGCAAACCCAGGGGAATTTGACTAATTGTATTTTGGGCGATCTAATTCCCCACGCTAGGATCAAGCATTTTTGTCTAAATCCCCTCAATTGAGGATGCTTAATTGGGGTATCAAATGGCCTGGGGGCCAATATTACCGGGATCTAAAATCCAAACAAAGTCCATTTCCCGGGACCCGGAATCATTTGGCCTGTCAATTTCCCGCCTGTCGGGAATTGCTTTCAGTCTAAAGTCCCGTGTATGCCTGCCGCTCCTCCCCCCTGGGTAAAAAATATTGATAGGTGCATAGTACTGGAGAACACTGTTTGGCCTGTGGTCATCTACTTCTAGAGTGATAACCAAGGGATTCAAAACAAAAGGTCACTGAATCCAAATACATTACTTGAAAACACTGGTTTATGGACCTCTACTTCTAGAACTATTACCACGGTATCCATAACTACTGGACATTGAATCTAGATATCATACCTAGGAACACTGTTTGGTTTATGGACTTCTACTTCTAGAACTATTACCAAGGCATCCATAATTGTTGGACACTGAATCAAAATTTAGTACCTGAGAACACTGTTTGGTTTATGGAACTCTATTTTTTTTACTCTTAGAGCTATTACTAATGATCCATAACTAAAGGACAATGAATCCAGATATAGTACCTGATACCATTGTTTGGTCTGTGGACCTCCACTTTATTACCAGTTATACAAAGGCATCCAAAACTACAGGAAATTGAAATATCATACCACAGAACACTGTTAAGTTTAGAGACTTTTTTTCTATTCTTGGAACTATAACCAAGGAAAACAAAGATATCATACCTGAGAACACTGTTTGGTCTGTGGACCTCGTACTCCAGCTGCAGTGACGAGCCTCTGCCGATACTGACGATGGTCATCTTACCATGAGGTACAGACTGGTTGTAGTATTCCTTTGGGACTGGGCCTCCCTGATTGATCTGAAAGGAAACAGACTGGTTATTAAACTGTGCTTGTTTAGTGAGTCCAAGCTAAGGTAGTTGTAAGCTGAATTGATAATTCTGGTACCAATACAAGAGCTATCAGAGGACAGCGCGCTCGACTTTTCTTGTACTTGTCAGCGTTACTTGCTTTTTTTCTAAAACAAACTGTTTGGGTAGTAGGGGCCAATTAAAGTAAACAAAGTTAATTACATTCTCAAGTTAATGAGTGGAAAGCATTTTTCTAATTTTCAAAGTTATTGAGCAGAAACTGTTTTTTCTATTTTCAGTAACAGTGACCTTGACACCACCCAACCCACCCACATGCAATCATAAGTAAAGTTTTGCTTTAGGGTATATATGTACGAAGATTCATTCTCGAGGTAGAGAATGGAAATCAAAACTGACGCTAACACCCTACCCGTGGAAATGTAAAATTACTAATTAAAAAGCCCCAAATTTTGAAAAATTTTTAACTAGAGTTAATTAACCTTGGCCTATGGATTAATTTTATTAAAGGGAATAAGTGTTTAACATTTAAATGAAATCGCTCAAGCCATTCCTGAGAAAGTAGCTTACCGAAAAACTTTAACCTATTCAAATGGCTTATATGTAAAAGTGTAAACAGGCCCATAATTTTGACAAATTTCAAACTAGAGTTATCAAAATTGGCCTATGGGTTCATTTTAATATAGGGAATAAGTGTTTTAAGTTTGAATAAAATCCCTCATGCCATTCCTGAGAAACTAGCTTTTCGAAAAACTTTAACCTATCCAAATAGCTTAAATGTACATTTTTTAAGTGTAAAATAGCCCATAATTTTGTTATATTTCAAACTAGAGTTACCAAACTTGGCCTATGTTTTAAGTTTGAATGAAATCCCTCAAACAATTCCTGTGAAACTAGCTTAACAAAAAACTTTAAAAACTTCAACCTAGCCCGAACGCCGACGCAGACATCGGGGCGAGTAGAATAGCTAAAAATGCAGTATCAGGCTAAAGGCATTTCATTAATATTGGGATTTGTAATCTATGATTGAATCTTCAACTTAGCTGACTGGTGATGTTTTCTTTTTATATAAAATTCATACTGATGCAAAGTGTTTTACAGGGGCCTGTTGGCAGTGTGGTGTCTGTAGTGTGATTATAAGTTTTAAGTTTAAAGGGACCTGTTCACAGATTGACGGATTTACAATTTCAAATTTTTTTGTCACAGATTCCAAAAATAACAGAAAACTGTATATAAAGGAGCAAAAAAGCACTACTGACATAATAAATTATCATATTGAAAATAATGCTTTGTTCATGAGTAATCAACAGTTGAAATGGAAAAAATTACAGGTATAAAGCGTTTGTAATGCAAAACAATTATATAATTTGAAGTTCTTCAGTTGTTTTCGATGAAATCGTAAAAAACATGTAAATCACATATATAAAGTAAAAATTACACAGAAATGTATAATTGGCCAAGCGGTTTTCACATCTGACTTGTGATTTGGAGGTCGTAGGTTTGATCCCCGTTGGCAGCACTATTTTTTCTCTTTTTTTTTTGGTGCTTTTCTTGTTACTTTTTTTTAAAAATTTTTGTTTAAAGGCACATTTTGGTAAAAAAACATGGAATATTATCTAAAATCTGACAAATATGGATTTTGTTGCTAAAAACTGTAGGGTCCAGCTTTTTTTCGCTAGGTAGGGTCGGGTTGCCTGACACAGAATTTTTATTTTGACCTAAGTCAAACATTGTGTGAGAAAAAGTCTTCTTAATGTTTACCATGTACTTAACATATCCTGGGGAAAAAACGTACATAAGTTACACATCGTGGGTTCCCATCGGGGTCTGTCAGTGTTCCTCCATAGCAGGCGGGAAGTTGGTCTGCATCTATCTCCTTGAGAAGGGCCTCTTTGTAATTACCTGCAGATGGAACAAGTCGCAGTGAATAGATAGGCTGGCACTTAAACCGCAGTCCATGGAATCTATTTAAATACATCGTAATTTGGCAATAGTTCTTATGAACATTAATGGTGTTTATTTGTTTAAAGCTGTTTCTTATTAACAAAAGGCATTTTATTCTTTCTATGTTCAAAAACGCTTGGTAGGAACAAAATATACAATAATGTTCATGCTGATTTACTCCAGAGGCATCAACAGTTATCGCATACAGAAAAATGACGATAACAAGTTACCAAAACTTTTTCACTGCACCGATTCCAATGCGTTTTGTTTTTTTAATTTTGATCACTGAGATGTCCATTAGAAACGATTTCTGCAAATTTTTATTTTTATTAACAAATTTCTGGACTGCTGTTTTAACAAATCTAATAGTTATTAACAACCTTAAAGTACAGCGATGATGAATGTTAAAGTCAACAACATACCTGTTAAAACTACAACTTTCTTAGCAGTGTTCTCGTGAAGAAATGGTCGGACAACAGACCAGATCAAAGGGAACATCTTGGGACCTGAAATATATCATAAGGATCATCAATATTGTTTTACAGCATGATATCGAAAGGGAAAGGGAAAAATATTTCTAATATGATATTACTGACAGCAAATAAACAACAACAAAATAAGGGCAAATGCTTCTGTAGTCAAAAGTTTAAGCCCTACAACTACCAATTTACCTAACAAGAGGGCCAAATGGCCCTGGGTCGCTAACCTGAGTTTCATTAGTCGAACAATTTTTCATGTGTTTGATTTGTATACAGATATGAATATACTGATACGGACTGATGGAAATGCGGCCTTAATCTTCATGGTTTGAAAAACTTAAGTGACAACAGAAATTCAAAAGTTTGAAGTACATAATTTAAATTGAAGCTTTTTCTTCAATTTGACCTAGTGACCTAGTTTTTGACCCCACATGACCGAGATTTGAAATCGGCCAAGATACCATTGGGGCAAATGTTCTGACCAAGTTTCATGACGATTGGGCAAATAATGTAACTTCTAGAGTGTTAACAATCTTTTTCTTAAATTTGACCTAGTGACCTAGTTTTTGACCCCACATGACCCAGATTCAAACTCGGCCGAGATACCTTAAAGACAAATGTTCTGACCAAATTTCATTAAGATTTGGCAAAAAATGTGACTTTTACAGTGTTAAAAAGCTTTTTCTTCAATTTGACCTAGTGACCTAGTTTTTGACCCCACATGACCCAGATTCAAACTCGGCCGAGATACCATTAAGACAAATGTTCTGACCATGTTTCATGAAGATTGGGCAAAAAATGTGACTTCTACAGTGTTAACAAGCTTTTTCTTCAATTTGACCTAGTAACCTAGTTTTTGACCCCACATGACCCAGATTCGAACTCGGCCGAGATATCATTGGGACAAATGTTCTAACAAAGTTTCATGAAGATAGGGCAAAAATGTGCCATTGGGGCAAATGTTCTGACCAAGTTTCATGACGATTGGGCAAATAATGTAATTTCTAGAGTGTTAACAAGCTTTTTCTTCAATTTGACCTGGAGACCTAGTTTTTGACCCCACATGACCCAGATTCAAACTCGGTTGAGATATCATTGGGACAAATGTTCTGACCAAGTTTCATGAAGATTGGGCAAAAAATGTGACTTCGAGAGTGTAAACAAGTTTTTCTTCAATTTGACCTAGAGATAGTTTTTGACCCCACATGACCCAGATTCGAACTCGGCTGAGATATCATTGGGACAAATGTCCTGAATAAGATTTGGCAAAAAATGTGACTTCTAGAGTGTTGACCTAGTGACCTAGTTTTTGACCCCACATGACCCAGATTCGAACTCGGCCAAGATATCATTGGGACAAATGTTCTGACCAAGTTTCATGAAGATTGTGCAAAAATGTGACTTCTAGAGTGTTCACAAGCTTTTCCTATAGCCATATAAGGAAAACTGCCCCCCCCCCCCTTGCGGCCATGTTTTTCACCCGACCGGAACCATTTTTGAACACGCCTGAGATATTATAAGAACACATGTTCTGAGCAAGTTTCATGTTGATTGGGCAAAAAATGTCACTCCTAGAGAGTTCACAAGCTTTTTCTATAGCCATATTAAGAAAATGGCCCCGCCCCCTGGCAGCCATGCTTTTCAACGGAGGGAACCATTTTCGAACTCAGCTGAGATATCATAACAACAAATGTTCAGAGCAAGTTTCATGTTGATTGGGCAAAAAATGTGACTTCTAGAGTGTTCACCAGCTTTTTCTATAGCCATATAAGGAAAACTGCCCCGCCCCCTGGCGGCCATGTTTTTCAATGGAACGGAACCATTTTCGAACTCAGCCGAGCTATCATAAGAACAAATGTTCTGAGCAAGTTTCATGTTGATTGGGCCAAAAATGTGACTTCTAGTGTTCACAAACATTTTCTACAATTTGACCTTGTAACATAGTTTTTGACCCCACATGACCCAGTTTCAAACTCGTCCCAGAAATTATTGGGACAAATGTTCTGAGCAAATTTCATGAAGATTGGGCAACAAATGTAGCCTCTAGAGTGTTCACAAGGTAAATGTTGACGAATCACGACCCACGATGGACGACGGACAAAAGGCGATCACAAAAGCTCACCATGAGCACATTGTGCTCAGGCGAGCTAACAAAAACAGGCAATATCAACAATATATTTATTATATATTTGGTTTACATTAATAAAGAAATTTGCTGTGAAATCTTTCTTACCCCAACCCCTTCTCCAAGACCTGAACAAAATAATTTTAGTTATCTCTTTTCTTTTTTTTTTAACTCAATATATATGTCTGTGCCAATAATGAAATATTTTTTAGGGAGTTAAAAAAAATAAGAAAAAAAATCAAAATTTTTGTTTAAAAAAAAAGATTTTCGTGTTGGTGGCAGCGGTTATTTTACCTTACTGCCTAGGGGCAGTAACTGCTGCAAGGTGTTTGATGGGTCACTAACCAAACCTACATAGACACACTGCGAGGGTTGAGCGTGAAACTGTTTTATCTGCTAACCATTTCTATATCAGATACAATATTTTCAACCTCAACCCTCCATAGAGGAAACATTGTAGACAGAAACAGAAAATTAAAATTAAGTTGCAAATAATCACTTACTGTTGATCACGAATACCCGTTTAAGCACCTCTGGATACTTGCTTTCGGCTGCATCTACTATGGACAAGTACATATCTACACCTGCAAGAACAGACAATAACGAATCATCATTGTGCATTCCAACTCACTTATTATGTATACAAAGTCATTTAATTTATTTCCTTTTTTTCGAATTAAAAAAAAGAAGAGTTACAAACATTTATGCAGTACTTCAGACATTAAAATTAGCATTACTCAAACGAGTACTACTGAAGAATAAATTTTATGTTTTTAGGTAAAAACATATAAACATGTTTCATACAGATATTTATTGTAAGGACTGTCACTTCAGTTTGTTATCATTATCTACACATATGTCATTATTTCAATATTATGCATCTATTAATTATGCAGTGCCAGGCCAGGCAAACTTGTGGCTATCTAGAAAATAGAGTGGAACCATTATCAAACTCAGCCAAGATATAACACAGGTTCTGAGCAAGTTTCCTGTTGATTTGGCAAAAAATGTGTCTACTTGAACGTTCACAAGCTTTTCAATAGCCATATAAGGAAAACTGCCCCGCCCCCTGGCATCCATGTTTTTCAAGGGAGCGAAACCATTTTCGAACTCAGCTGAGATATCATAAGAACAAATGTTCTGACCAAGTTTCATGAAGATTGGCCAATAAATGTGGCCTCTAGAGTGTTAACGAGGTAAATGTTGATGAGGCCTCTAGAGTGTTAACGAGCTAAATGTTGATGAGGCACAAGCTTTTTAACGAGGTAACTGTTGAAGACGCATGACACACGGGCGGACAAAAGGCGATCACAAAAGCTCACCATGAGCACGTTGTGATCAGGCTGGCTAATAAAGAAGAACGCAACTTCACTAAATTATCTAGAAAATGATGTGATGCTAAACATTCAGTCAAGCAAAGACAGACAAAAGCTCAGTAATGTTTATCCTCAATGACCAACGATAAAAATATGGGTTCATTCTTCGTACATGGCCAAGTCAGATATTAAGACAATATGAGATTTTTCTACCCCAAAAAAGACTAACTGGCAAATGTAAGACTATACCTGTGAGCATTGCATATATTTCCTTTAAAATATGGCACACTGAGTTACTTTTCAGGAAAAGGACAACTATCAACATCTAGTTGCATTATACACAGCCATTCAAATGCATGCTTTTGCAAAGTTTAGAGCATATCGAAGTTAAAGAACTGTTTAAAATTATCAACATCTAGCCATTCAAATGCATGCTTTTGCAAAGTTTAGCGCATATCGAAGTTAAAGAACTGTTTAAAATTATCAAAACAAATTTTAATGCATGGTCACATGCTACTTAATTAGTACATTGCTTTAATATAAGTTAAAAGCAATATATTAGTATGCAAAACATAGTTAAACATTTTATTGCCAGTGAAACAATGACAGATCCTTCAATGATAATCCAACAAAGTTTCCCAAAGACTTCAAAGACTAAATTTACTGGTAGTTATATACTGGTAGAACAGAATTTGAACGTTTTATTTTATATTTATTTCTGACTTAAAAATGTTTTTGCTAGAAGCACAAGTTTGGAATTGACAGCATATACAACTTACAGCATTATTACTCTGTAGTTAAGTCTGCATGCACTCAGATTCATCAAGACCCAATAAAATTTAAGTTTCAAGTGACATCTGTAGGTAAGTGCAAAGGCCAAAAACTTTTATGCAGTAGCATCAAAATGCGCGGAAGAATTGAACAGCAACATCTACAAGCACATCTGAAAACCCACAGTCAATCCATTCTAATTCTATAGCTTCCATTTTGTTATTTGGACGATTTTACTACATGTATTTTTATGGTACTGCATTCAATAAAATGAGACAGGATATGAAACATACAAATCATGGACACATAATTTATTAAAGAGAAAACAGATTTCTAAAGATTTAACAAGCAGTTAATTAAACAATCAATCTGATTGGTTATTGAGTACATAGAAGTGCTAAACTGCATCCTGTTCTATGACTATTTTTTAACCAAAGCAAAATACTAGAAAGATATTCCACAGGGGATTGATGAATTATAGATAACACATCAAAATGAGTCCTGTGGGAAAGCAACAAAATGCTGAGAGCTGAGATATGCATGGGCCAATATTTATAAAGAATCTTAGAAATTGATCTACTCTTAAATAAGCATACATAAACACTTCTCATTGAAAATTATTTATTGATCTTTAAGTTACGTAACAATAATTAAAATAGTATATAGAAGTATTTTCGCACTTTAATATAAATTATGTGAAATTAACTTCATATGTACACACCGATAATAAAGATTACCAAAAATGTTTGGACGTTAAAATACTTTAGAGAAGATACTATATTAATTTGATTTAAGAATTTTGGCATTTCTATGAAAATAATTAAATTAAAACTAGAGTATTTTTAATCTTAAGATAAAAAGGCCACTGAAGTAAAAAAAAATATCAAGATAAGATTCTTTATTAACATCTGCCCTGATGTACGTACACTCTCTGGACAACAGTCGCAGGTTATACGCTTGTAAGTCATATATAAACACCATTTCTTCGATAGGCGTTTCCAACTGAAGAAAAAAATTATGGGAATTATGGGAAATTTTCAAAGTATTTTGTTACAAATTCTCAAGTTCAAGATTTCTTTGTGCATGAAGTAAATGTATAGATCTAAAGGATTATCTTTACAAAAGCTTTAAACAATAACAATTAAAAACAATCAAGCAACCAATCTAATTATATCATGCAAAAACATGAGACAAACTGATAATAAAATGTATACAAAATGAATAAAAGTAATGAAAACACTTACAGCAAATATAGGAAAAGGCAAAGCAAGTTTTAAAACAGAAATTAAAACACTTTTCAGTAAAAAAAACACTTCATAGCCTTTCATTGTTTGACACAACAAATGGAGAACATTAGTAGATACGACTTGCTACATAACTGTTGTTTTTGATATACCAGTATTAGGTATCGGACATTTTATTGTTGCCAAAACTCTATACGGTTTGAAAGGTATAGAAATAATACATACAAATCTTCAGAAAATATAATTAATCATTATATAGGCAAAAGGAATTCTAAAATTTTTAGTCTTTCGGTCCTTAACCGAATTTTGCACTCCCAGACTGAATCACACTTTTAGAAATTTGGTCGCCCATAATGCCTAATCTGGCGAAAACACGGACAATGTGTAATGCTTAAATTCTCAAAGCTTACTTGTTTAATAACTTGCATGCATTTGTATTCAATTTTGAACAAAATTAATAACTAATGCTTATAATCTGTACATAAAGCAAATGGTGCCTTTAGGCAAAAACATTTTGAAAGATGAATGAGGCTCAGCTTCGTGCTCAGGTGAGCTAAAAACACACACTCAATCATGTCACCTGTGTCACCATACTTTACTTTATATACCATATGATTAGTGAAGTGCAAGAAGTTAAAACACTTTAATATTTAGCAATAAAGATCCTGGGAAAGATTGTTTGGATTTTGCTGTCTGTCCAATTTTCAGAATAAAATGTGCATTGTTATATTTTACATAACGAATTACATAACCTGCTCTGCACTTAATATAGGCTTGCAACATGATGTTGTGTTTTTGTTCTATGTAATTACGAACTTCTTTTAGGCATGGCAGAAAATTAAATATGAAAGATTGCCAGGTAATACATGTAACACAAAGGCGTAGGGGTGTAGTCTGAAGATGTAGCTTAGTGTTCCAATTATAGGATTAAGATTTGGGTATTCTGCTGTGAATTATCTGTAATGCTAAGTGCCAACTATCGTGCGATCCGTTAAGAACGCCACGATTGGCCACTTGAAGCTCGTGGTATCTGTCTGAGATTTCAGGCTTGGATACGATGTAATGCAAGTCCATACAATGTTTTGCGCTCTGTTGCGCTCTAGTCATGATTTGTCAATTACAACTGTCCCGATCTGTCACTGTCTAGTCTCCAGTTTAGATACGATTACATACGTTCCATTGGGATTATTTCAGTCGAGTACACGATTGGGTCTCAATCTGACACGATCATCACGATCGGTTTCCCCGAATTAGGACGTTCTAGTACGTACAGATAAGTTGCGATACACTTCTCACAAATAAATGCGCTCCTTTACGATAGGGTACAACTGTGTTGCGATGTCTTTCGATGGAGATCACGTTGAGCTACGATTGGACCCGAATGATATAAATACAGCCCGACTGACTATTGACTTCATTGTTTCTTGAGATCGCAACACATCTTAACAAAGCGTGGTGTTTTCCTTGTCTACAAGCAATCCTGATCACCTCGATTTGGATGCATGATTTGATACGATTTGTCGCGCATTGTTACAATGCAATAAGATCTGATACGATGATCCCGATGGACTATTGATCGCAGTAATCGTAGAAAAATTTTGAACCGTTCAAAATGTTTCTACGATTAACATGATTGCCACAACTGACCTCAGGATCTGATAAGATTTGATAAGATCTGATATGATCACCACGATTGGTCCATGATTAAGACCACAATTTCAATCATGACGCGAATCGTGATAGTGGAAATATAGCATAAAATGATGGAGGTCTTGTGAGGTGCAGCTTAAGTACAGCTCAAGTGAATCAAATATTTCACAGGTCGTCACGATTTGTGATTCTCGTAATGACTTGGTGTATGTACGTGAAGTTACCCTGAACGGTGGTGGATACTGCCACAAAATTCTGAGCAGTAACTCCACATGTGTTAGTTAACATGATTGATGCCGAATGACGTCAAGTAAATACTTGGCAATATTTCATGAAGTACGTAAGTCTACTCAAAACTGACTCACATCTAATTTGATCTACCTAACTTAGCATAGGCTTATCTTGTAAAAGACTACTTGGATACTTACTGACCATTTACTAACCTAGTTAACAGAAAATTGCATCTGACAGTTGCTGTGATAAACTGTGTAACCATCTGACCTAGTTATGAATAAAAGAAGTCCAATAACACTATCCAAGAGAGCAAGCTAATAGTCAGGGTACACGGAAAACTCGTGGCCAAGAATGGCAGGGTTACTTGTCTTAATTAGGATTCACAAGATATTTTACTAGCAAAATTAGTTGTTTTCAGTCCGCTTAAATCAGGAAAGCATGGTTAATAGGAATACACTACAGAGAAATGGTTTAAACAAAGCAATTTTATCTGCACCAATAAGGAATATGGAACAATATGCATAAGCCGCATTTGAGTAAAATGACATAGAAACTTTATCATATGACTAGGAATAATTAGCAGTAGTTATCATTGTTTGTCCACAAAGTGACTGATGTAAATAAAAATCACAAAGAAATTAAGTTATGGTTCACATGTTTGACATTTAAGTATTTGTTGCAAAGCTTTTCCACTTCCATCCACATATATCTTTAATCTTGAAACTAAGTCACATATCCTGTAATATGCGTTGAAACAAAAAGACATTCAATGCAACCAACAAATATAAGATGGAAGCCAAGACAAACAGAACAATATCTGATAAGTGTTCAACCTGGTCAACCTGGATGAGATATTGTTGGCCATTTCTTTTCGGGTGGGGGGAGGTGGATAATTTAACGGAAATTGTTGAAGAAAAAAGTTTTTGTTTGAATTTACACCAAGATCATTAAAAGTTAACCAATTTTAAATGTCTCTAGTAGGACAAATAACAGTTTGAAGAGAATAGAGTCCGGCTATTCCCAAAAGGAGAATTCTATAGTATCGGGGATATAACTCTTACATTGCGTAAAATTACACAAGGTTGGCACGGTTATAACATCAAAAGGACATTTAGTTTCACACAATAATTTGAAACTAAATCTCCTAAAAGCACATAATACCTGTTTATGATATTACAGCTAATATAATACACTTATTATGTGTCAGAATTTTATAGATAAGTTTATATACAGACACTGGGGAATATGTACCAGTAATTAAGTGCACAATTTAGACCAAGGATGGTCTTGATAACAATTTCAGTAATAAGACACAAAAATAACTAGATCTTTTAAAATAATGTTCAAAACTATGCAACTAAAGTGCACGTAAATATTGTGCAACTAAAACAAACAATTCTACAGGTGTGTAAAACAAACAAAAACTATGGTACCACATGCCCAACAAAATCTGGAATACCTGGCTTCCACATATGTTTAACTCCGACATTCCGTAAATCATATATGATAACTAGCTGGTCAACTGTTTTTCCATTCTAAAAATCAAAGTCACAAAAAACATTTACATACATGCAATAGTAAATATAGGTTTATAAACCTGCAATAAATTTTCTTTCAGGACTGTATGCAATAATAACTGTATATGATTCAAAACAGCTAAATATATCAGGCGTATAACACATGAGTGTACCTTAAACTTTAGCTTGCCAGTAAAAATCACAAGCAGGCAAAGAAATGCAAATAAACGTGATTCAGGAAATTTTCATAACAATGCAAACATTAATGGGTGAAGATGCTTTAGTGAATGTGTGATTTCACCAGGTCCCCACTTTCTACATTGATAACAGATTAGCCTTTAAATCAAGATCAGTGAATTTAACAGACTGCATGCATATAATGGCAAATCCTTCGAAATGAAAGTAGTTAATCTAACAATCTGCATGCCTTAGCCTTTAAGGCAATAACAAGTTAGCCTTGAATTAAAAACAATTGAACTACCGGTATCTTTATGTTTATAGCTCTTGAATTAAAAACAGTTTTCTTGAACTATCTGCATGCCTGTAACAGTTTAGTTCTTAAATAAGCTAGATGTGTCACAGACACGGATGCCCCCACGACGCATGTTTGGACACAGACAAAGGGCTTGTTGCCAACACTAATTTTTGCCTTCACAAATTTATTTTCATACAAATTCTATAGTGGAAAAAACAACAAAAGGTCATAATGCTGCCAAAATTGATCTCAGCCAAAATTCCTTCCTTTACTATCATCTACACATTAAGGTTCTTCAGCTGTGAAAGTTTGAGCAAAATCGGCCCAGCAGTTAAAGAGAAGTTGAGCACACAAAATTCTATAGTGGAAAAAAACAACAAAGGGCCATAATTCTGCCAAAATAGGTTGCAACAAAAATTCCTTCCATTACGATCATTTACACTTAAGGTTGTTCAGCTGTAAAAGTTTGAGCAAAATGGGCCCAGCAGTCAAAGAGATGAGCATACAAAATTCTATAGTGGAAAAATTAACAAAGGGCCATTATTCTGCCAAAATTGGTCGCAGCCAAAATTCCTTCCTGTAATATCATCTACACATTAAGGTTCTTCATTGTGAAAGTTTGAGCAAAATCGACCCTGCAGTTAAAGAGAAGTTGAGCACACAAAATTTCGGGACGTACCGACAGAAAGACCGACGGACGTACAGACAAGTGCAGTGCTTAATGCCTCCCCCTTAATGCATAAAAACAATAAATTGAACAACAGACACTACATATCAGTTAAGCATATGAACAATCAACTCAATTTACCACAGCCATATACATGCTGTAGCTAATGGAGTTGAAATTCAGGTACCAGTTGTCCATTAAGGAAACAAAACAAAACCATAAATCTATTATGATTTTGGTTTTACATTTACAAAAATGCTCATGGTTGACTCATGCTAAACCACACTAACCGTTTTTCATTTCATAAACAATATTTAGTAACTTTATATTAACTTTTAACCATAATGCTTGAAAGATAATAACAGACCCAGGTATAACTTTTACCCATAAGGCTTGAAAGATAATACCAGACCCAGGTATAACTTTTACCCATAATACTTGAAAGATAATACTAGACCCAGGAATAACTTTTACCCATAATACTTGAAAGATAATACTAGACCCAGGTATAACTTTTAGCCATAATGCTTCAAAGATAATACTAGACCCAGGTATAACTTTTAGCCATAATGCTTCAAAGATAATACTAGACCCAGGTATAACTTTTAGCCATTATGCTTGAAATACTAGACCCAGGTATAACGTTTAGCCATAATACTTGAAAGATAATACTAGACCCAGGTATAACTTTTAGCCATAATGCTTGAAAGATAATACCAGACCTAGGTGTACCCTCACCCTACCAGCACTGCTTTTAGAATAATGTAAAGGTTATTCTCTTTCCTTCATTGAAACCCATTTCTACAACAATACAAAAAGAGTACAGTCTTAATGGGATACTACAAATTGGCAAGGGATACACAGTTATTTTCGCAGTATCTTGTTTCTTTTATAGTATCACATTTTTAGGAAAGAACAGTAGTAACATTATCCCATGTAACAGATTACGCTACCTTTGCAGATTCTTCCTCGCAAGTTTTGACAATGGATTCCATGACTTGTATAAACTTTCTCAACAAATCCTGCTTTTTAACCGACCTAAGAAGTCCTGAAATAAAATACAAAATGAAATGAGTTACAGACTCAACTAAAAGATGGTGAAAACCAACACCAAGCTGCAGTATTGCAATGAGAGGCCCAAGTCTACCCGTAACGCTTCAATGGAATTGTAGTACACACGCACACAGGCACAACATATAAATATTTCTATTTTTATCTCTGATGGCCATGTTGTGCAATGGACAGGAACCATTTTAGCAACCTTTGTAAAGAACCATGAAATAAGCTTTTGTGCCCAATTACTTGAAAATCGAGCAAGAGATTTACGATGAGTTTTTCTCTCTTTTTTAGCTCTGGCAGCAACCTTGTGCAGTGTATACGAACCATTCGAGTAACTCTCGCAGAGGACCATCCTTGGAACTTTTCTGTTAAGCTCAGTCAAAAACAGTCCAATGGTTTCAGAGGTTTAAACCCTCCTGTAAAAAGCTTACTGGCTGAACTGGAGCTTAAGTGTATTAATATTTTGGACATTTAAATATCAAAGGAAACATTTTGTATGCAAGTGATCACTTACCAGAAACACAGGCAATATTGAAAGTACCAGTAAGTTTTTATTATTTAATGCTGAGACAACTTAAGTAGCATTTATTCAACATTATTTGTGCTTCTGTTTATGCTCTTTGTTATTTCTATCGAGTACATGTTTACACAGTGTCGGTGGCACACAGGTAGCTGGAAAATAGAGTTGGTTTTTTTTAAATCAATATGAGAAAAGATCAGTAAATATATACATACATTAAATATTAATGAGTTGGTAATTTCATCCATCCCCTTCCCGTGCATACCTTTCATATCTATGAGACCATATGGATCAATATATATAGGACAGCCAGTTTTATCACGACCTATTACGCCTCCAGTCCTGTACTTTTCTATCACTTCAATCTCCTCATAATTGTCCAGTATTGTGTCGGCTCCATTTGCTTTCCGCCATTCCAAAGCCTGTATATAAATATACAACATGTTATTATAACACATTAAGATAACAATTTAAACAAGAGCTGTTTGTAAAACAGTAACGCCCCCTCTAGGTTAAAAATAATCTTTAAAATATCAAGTTTAGTGATAAACTGATGAGAACTGATGGACTTAGGGAGCGGAAACTGCTAAAAAGGCCAATTTTAGATAAATCAAGGGCCATATCTCTGCAGTTTCTTGGTTGATCGTGGAACTTGGCTAAGACATTATAACCTCAAACATTTTCATCAAGTTTTTTGAAGACTGGAGAATGGAAACGACCAAAAAGGCCTATTTAACATAATTCAAGGGCAATAACTCCACAATTCCTGGTGTGATTTGACAGATTATTAAACTTAGCTGAGATATTATGCTCAAAAATATTTTCATGAAGTTTGGTGAAGATTGCATGACAATTGTTGGACTTAGAGAACGGAAACAACTAAAAATCCAATTTTTGATAATTAAGGGCAATAACTTCACGCTTCCTGGGGCAATTTGGCTGACTATCAAACTTGGCCGAGATATTATGCCCACAATCATTGTCATGAAGTTTGGTAAAGATTGGATAAAAACTGTTTGACTTAGAGAGCAGAAACGAAAGAGGTCTACCGACAGACAGATCAACTGATTGATATTTGCAAACCAATATACCATCTTCGATGGTGGGCACAACAATTATATATGTCAGTAAACTTATATCAATGTAAACCAGACTTATCTGGGTAGACTTATATTTAGGAGGACTTGTATATTTTGTCTGGGTAGACTTTTATCTGGGTAGATTTATATTTGAAGAGACTTGCATGTGAGTAGACTTGTATCTAGGTAGACTTATATCTGGCTAAAGTTATATCTGGAAATATTTATATTAGAGTAGACTTATATATGAGTTGCCTTCTATTTGAGAACTCTTATATCTTAATACACTTATAGTTGAGTAGATTTTTATCTGGATAGATTTCTATTTGGTAAAACGTATATCTGATAAACTTATAAATTAGTAGACTTATATATGGGTAGACAAATACTTGGGTAAACTAATATTTGGGAAGACTATATATTTGGGGAGAACTGTTTCTAAATAGACTTATATTTGGGTAGAGTAATATCTGGATTGATTTATATTTGGGTAGACTTCTATGTGATTAGACTTATACCAATGTACACTTATAACTGAGTTGACATACAACTGGGTAGATTTATATTTCGGTATACTTACATCTGGGTAGACTTATTTTAGAGTATACTTATATCTGAGCAGACTTATATCTGGTATAGTTATATATGAGAAGACTTGATATATCCATTTAGAAATATATCTGTGTAGACTTACATCTCAGTAGACATGTATCTGAGTAGACTTATATCTCCTATGACTAATATCTCAGTAGACTTATAACTAGGTAGACTTATATCTCAGTCTATTTTTATCTCAGTAGACTTATACCCAGGGTTCATACAAACCAAAATTTCATGATTTTTCCATGACATAATTCGGTTTTCCATGATATAATCTGAACATACTAAAGTCAAAATAGTAAACTAATATTCATTATTTATTCAAGGCTGATTTGCACCCTGTAGAATGGAACATAATTTCTTGTAGGAGTGCAATACATGTGTGTATATCATAATGCTCTTAATTTTGATTTGTTGTTTCAATATATTTCAATGGAATTGATCATTTTTATGCACGTACATGCATATTCAAAGATACTTTTCAACTTTCCAGGACAATTTCCAAAAATTCCATGATTGTTCCATGTTAAAATCCAACTTATCCAGATTCCATGATTTTTCCAGACAAAGCCCATTTTTTATGACTTGTCCAGATCTGTACAAACCCTGTATATCTCAGCAGACTTATATCTCAGTATACTGATATCTGGGTATACTTACATCTGGGTAGTCTTACATTTGAGTAGACTTTAAGTAGATACTCTGACATACCATAGTGGACTTCTTACTCTGGTAGACTAATATTTGAGTATACTTATATGTGAGTAGACTTAAAGATGAGAAGATTTATATCTGTGTAGACTTATATCTTGTAAACCTTCATCTGGTAGACCTACATCTGGTAGACTTATATCTGAGTATACTTTTATCTGAGTAGACTTATATCTTGAAAGACATATATTTGAATGGTAGATTTATAAATAAGACCACTTATCTCTGTGTAGACTTATTTCTTGTAAACCTATATCTGGTAGACCTATATCCGGTAAACTTATATCTGAGTAGACTTATATCTGAGAAGACTTGTATCTGTTGACTTAAATCTGAATGGACTTACATGTAGTAGATTTACATCATGGAAGACTTAAATCTGAGTAGACATATCTAAGAAGACTATATCTAAGTAGACTTGTGTTTGAGTAGACTTTTATTAGAGTTGACTTGTATCCTGTAGACTGATATCTGAGTAGTCATATACGTAACAGACTTATATCTAAGTAGAAATATGAAAATATATAAACAATATGCAAACATACCTGTCTAAACATTTTCTCTGCTTTCTTAACATCAAAATCTCTTGCTGAAAATTAAAGACATTAATATCATTTTATGTAATCAGTTAACAAGATTATTTACAGCTAAAATTATTAACATTCAGAACTGCAATAAAGATATTTTATTTAATGATTTTTTGGGGCAAATTGGCCTTTAATAAAACAAGACGCACAGTTTTTGCACACATATCAACACTAAGTAACTGTAGAATTGAATTTAAACAAGATTCTGTGTTTGATAAACACACATGCACCCGGTTGGTGCTGGATAGCCCATTTCTTAGTCCAAATGTGTAAATATCCTAGTGTTGCAGTAAGCGGTGTTTGTGCTAGACGAAACGGTAAAATCAAGTTAACCAAGAAACAGCCCAAGGTCAAGGTCGAAGTGAGTTTGGTTGATATGGGTGGATAGGGAATGGTTATAAGCAACAACTGTGCAAGTATCAAAGTGTTGTAGTAAGCGGTGTTGGTGCTAGACGAAACGGTAAAATCTACTTAACCTTGTCACAGACGGACAATCACTTTATGCCTCCTGCATCAAGATGCCGGGGGCATAAAACCAAGAAACATGGAAAAATCCACAAAAACCGAATTTTTCGAAAGTTTTTTGAAAGAAATGCATACAAGTCAGCACAATAATATAAGAAAGTTCTGGGTGCAAAATGAAGGTAATACACTTATGGCTAGGAAATGGTCACCTTTGACGTTGCAATCCAAAATGATCTCTCAATATAAGGTATCTACATATGAAGTTTCATTAAAATATCTCAATGCATTCTAAGTTTTTCAGCAGAAATGGTTTTTCTATTGTAATTAGTAATGGTGACCTTGACCTACACCCCACCCACCCCATCAGCAATCCCAAGCGAGGTCTCAATATAAGGTGTCTACATATGAAGTTTCATGAAAATATCTCAATGTGTTCTCATGTTATTGAGCGGAAATCTTTTTTTAGTAACAGTAACCTTGACGCAAACCACCCTATAAGCAATCCCATGAGGTCTCAATACAAGGTATCTACATATAAAGTTTCATTAAAATATCTCAATGCGTTTTTCAGTTACTGAGCGGAAACCGTTTTTCTACTTTTAGTATCAGTGA
Organism: Congeria kusceri; assembly: GCA_027627225.1. Classification (NCBI taxonomy): domain Eukaryota; kingdom Metazoa; phylum Mollusca; class Bivalvia; order Myida; family Dreissenidae; genus Congeria; species Congeria kusceri. Next base: position 55,443,185 of record CM051027.1, read on the forward strand.
CCTTGACCTCACCCATCCATATGCAATGCCAAGTGAGGTCTTAATATAAGGTATCTACGTATGAAGTTTCATTAAAATATCTTGATGCATTATCAAGTTATTGAACGGAAACTGTTTTTCTATTTTAAGTAACAGTGACCTTGAAACTACCCACAGTATATGCAATCCCAAGCAAGGTCTCGAAAGGAGGTATCTATGTATGAAGTTTCATTAAAATATCTCGATGCATTCTCAAGTTATTGAGCGGAAACAGTTTTTCTATTTTTAGTAATGTTGATCTTGACCCCATCAACCCCATCAGCAATCCCAAGTGAGGTCTCAATATAAGGTACCTATGTATGAAGTTTCATTCAAATATCTCAATGCGTTCTCAAGTTATTGAGTGGAAACCATTTTTCTATTTTTAGTAACAGTGACCTTGACCCCACCCACCCCATATGCAATCGCAAGCGAGGTCTTGCTATAAGGTTTCTATGTATGAAGTTTCATTAAAATAGCTCAATCCGTTTTTGAGTTAGAGAGCAGAAACAAAAAGTTGACACCGCCACCCCGCCCGCCCAACGACATACTCCAATCTAATAACCAACATTTTTTTTTTCCAAAAATTTGATTAAAAATCATTTATGTGGAGCATCTTGGTAGAGTGAACACCTCCTCTTGTTAATGAAGCTTCCCATAAAGTTTCATAGGGTTCTGGCTAGTAGCTGTTGAGAAACAGTCCAGACAAGAATTGTGCACTATACACTTATTTCAGCAACCTTCAAAGTCCTATAACTGCAAGGAAATTCCTGAAAGGGAACGTCCTGTACTGTGCACACCTCATTATGATAATGAAGCATCACATACTAGGGATTTTTCTACAGCGGAATAGCGGGGCGGCCCGCCCTTACCCTTTTTGGCACTGCCCTTTAGCCCCTCCCATGTGTCCCTAGCCCAGCCCTCCTGTGCCCTAAGTATATCCAAACTACAAACCAATCAGCAAATAGTTCATGGTAAAGGCCAGTGTCAATCATATTATTGTGTATTTGCCAGCAAAACCCTTTGTCTCGTAACCTAATAATCGCTGATAAAGAGCTCCCTATGGTGTGAATGACACCGTCATCACTATATTATCATCACACCATTTTGAATCCTTTTGTTAAAAAATATACTACTATAGCTACTTGAAATTATCCAATAAAGGTTTTAATTGAATTCTTGATGTATAGTCTGCCAAACTGTTAAATTAAATGACAAAGTGCTAACAACACAATCATGTCATTTTGAAAACAAAGGATTTCAGTTAATACTGTATATTATTTAGCAAAAAAATGTCACAGAACAACTAAAAGGTCAATTAAAATGCATTTAACTAGTTAGACAATGTTTATAATGTTTATAAAACAATCATAATTGTGTTTAATAAAGGACAGGACGATTTTTTTGCAAGTGGCTATATTTTCGGACGAACAATTTCGAACGCTTGATTTCTATGGTCATTATCAGTGGCTTTTTACCCTATAGATTTATTTTGCTTGTAACAATTTTCTAACATGGTTAGTTAAAATTGGGTTTATATTTGAGACTTTTTGGTTTACTGCACTATTCTTTAAATATTTCTTATTAGAAATAGTGTATTTCCAATGCCAAAACGTTTTTTTAACATTATCAAATACATAATTCAATTGATACAATGCAATGCCATGTGTGTAGTAGTAATCTCTGGTACATTTATATGATTAGGTTTCAATGTACTTCGATAAATAAATATGAAATGAAAATAAATGAATTAAAACAATAAGAATTATATTTTTATATCATAGAAAAACTAAATTGTACAATGTCTTATATCTTATAATTTTACAATATTGTAATAATAATAATAATAATGATGATAATAATGATAAGAACAACACCAAAAAAAGCGCAAATGTTACGCGCGCATGAAAGTGCCCTTCTAAACAAAAAAGGTTCCTGCCCCTTTTTGGCTGCACCCTGCCCTGTTTAGGATTCTAGAAAAATCCCTACATACAGTTTCATTGTATTCTGGCCAGCAATTGCTGAGAAAGAGCCCAGACAAGAATTGTGCACTTTATTATAATTTCATAAATCTTCAAAGACCCACAAATCTTGAAAAAATCTATGAATCGGAACCTCCTGAATTTGTGCCCACCTCCACTTGATAATAAAGCTTCCTATACAGTTTAATTAAAATCTGGCCCGTAGTTGTGTAGAAATAGATTGCACAAAAATTGTGCACTAAATGTGCTTATTTCAGAAATCTTCAAAGTCCCATAAAAATCATTCAATTGGAACGTTCTGGTTCAGTGCACACCTCCTATGGGTAATGAAGCTTCCTGAAAAGTTTCATTGAATTCCAGCCAGTAGTTACATAGAAATATACTTGAAACAAATTATGCACTGAATGCTTATTTCTGAAATCTTCAAAGTCCCATAACTCTGATAAAAATCATTGAAGCGGAACGACCTGTTTCAGTGCACACCTCCTCTTGGTAATGAAGCTTCCCATGAAGTTTCATTGAATTCTGGTCAGTAGTTGCTGAGAAATTACTCTGGACAAGAAAACCGGACGGAAGGACAGAAGGACGGATGGACAAAGCGGCGACTATATGCTCCCCCCCAAAATAACTGTAAATAAATGTTCACTCCAAGCATGAAATTAAGCTTTAGATAATTATTTATATTTTTATTTTCATCAGTATGGACCGTAATGTTCACTGCAATTAATTTTACATTTCAATAATACAAAATATTATTGGGAAGACATCCACTTTACCAAAGTATGTACATGTACTTTTATTTTATACAAGGAAATTAAACATGTCTGACCCTAAGACATTTACTAACAGCAAAACAATTGCATCGAAAGTAAAGACAATGGAGAAATGTTCAGTTAAACGAGCACTTGAAAGTCATTTGCTGGCAATTAGTCATACATACATGTCAGAATACTGTCATCCCTCAAGTTGCCCTACTTGTTTTCTAAGAGCAACTGCAATCACTATAGACCATTCTAAGTTTTTGTAACTAACGTTTCAACTCCTCCCCAGCTATTGTTATGGGATAAATTTCCATTCATCGATAATCACTTTGCAAGAGTAATTGTAGATATTTTTATTTATCATACATGTGCTCGAATTAAAGCAGTTTTACTGTATAATTCTTTCCATAATACATTTTTATCACAGTGGTGTCCCTGAACTGAGATGAGGTTAATCTACTGTTAAAGAATCCATGACAACTATACTGGCTATCTATGTCCTGTAAGATAAACTTGTAGGCATGAGGTATTTCCACTTACTGATATGTTGAAAAAGCTGCCCGAACATAAATAATAGTATGTCATAACCAATACATTAAACTTTTTAGATTTAAATCAATTATTCTCTTAATTTTCTCATCTGCTATGTTAGGTATTTATTTCTGCATACACTATAATATTATTGCAGTACAATCAGATTAACAATCTATACATTTCAAAAACAAAATTCAAATGACAGTGACAAATAAGTTATAAATGTTAAGTCATTTTTACGGTGTTGACATTTAACGGCATAGTTTACCCAACAGTTCAATGATTTGTAGTTATTATCTGAACATGCTATGAGACATGCTGGGCAACTGGGACAACTGATTTCGCCACCTCTGTACCAATAAACAATTTGCGGAGTTTGAAAGTGAAATGTTAAGGTTTCAATCCCATAATAACTGCTTTGATAGTTAAATAGAGCTGAAACCAACTATTTTGTAATGACTTATTAAACATAAAAACTTTAACGATAAAATATGCATGTAACTAAAGCAGAACAACCAACATTACAAGTAATTACCTCTTAACCATCGTAAAAGAAACCTGTCCCTTTGACTTGGCTTCAAATCATCCTTCACTGCTTCTCTGAACTGTACCAACAGATACATTGATAATAAAATTAACAACTCCAGCAATAAATTTAGACCATAATCGTACATAACGATACTAACGAGTGCATCCCTTATTTGCAATTTTTACTACTTTTAGAGATGCTATATTTTCAGACAGGTTTCAAACAGTTTTATTAATATTTTGGTTACTACATAAATGACATCTGATAAAATAATGTTTTGTTTCTGAAACATATCCTATTCCGTATAACTTTAAGTACAATAATACATTACCAGACATACGGACCATATTTAACAAAAAAATACTGTGCATCATATGCAAATACTATTTTGTCAAAATATGTATTCCTATATTCATCCCTATGTCACAGGGCGAGAAAATTGTGCAGCCAGTCTGGGACTTGAACCCAGGACTCCTCACTTGCAGTGTGAGTGCTCTGTCAACTGAGCTAACTGGGCGCCACACAACCTCTCCCCTTTACCAAGTTTATGCTGTGATAGCTATCCTCGCTCAAATGTGAATTACTCCTAGAATACAGGGGTGTTTAACATTATTACCACGGGTCCCCAAAATTAACCCGGGTCATGTTGCGGCCCCAAGTTAGGCGCCACATGTCACTGGGCGAGAAAATTGTGCGGCCAGTCTGAGGCTCAAACCCATGGCCACTGTCTTACAGGGTGAGTGCTCTCTTGACTGAGCTAACTGGGCAGCCACACAAACTCTTCCTTTTTGTGACCATGTTTATTCTGTGACACCTATCAAAGTGGAATCAGACTTAAAAGCAGGCAATGGTGTATAAGTATCACCAACAACACTAGACTAAGTTTTAGTGTCTAGTTATACTAGCTTGGACACATTTACCTGACACTTGTGAACTGAGTTAATGCTATTTAATAGTGACAATCATTTTTAATTAGCAGTATGTCAATACATGACAATTAAAACAGTGACAAATTTTAGTGGCAACAACTTTTTTTGAGCCAGCCGAACCCCTGAACTCAGTTAACATAAATTCAGGGGTCAACGTAGTCTAAATTTTTTGGGAGAAGTTACTGCTCCCCAAAGTCGAATTGGGGAGAAGTGGTAAGAAGTTAAGGAGAAATAGTGTTTCTTTTCTTTTCCCATCTTATTATTAATTATTTATTTATTATTATTATTAGTAGTAGTAATTTTTTTTTTTTATTAATTTATTATAATTATTGATTTAATTTAATTTTATTTATTATTATTATTATCATTAATTTATTAATACGATTTTAGTATATTCTTTACATACTAAAAATACCAATGATTTTTTATACGAAATCGCAAATTATGTACAACAATTAAACAAAGGCTTTTCTTTCTATTATTTTTAATATAAAAATATGTAGTTATGGCGCTTTTTTTTTTTAACTGTTACAAAGTATGTTAATAAGCTGTCATAAAAATAATCATTCAAATGCTAAAGAGCGCAAAGTTTTTGCACTAAGAAAGTTTTATACAAAATAAAAGATTCCAAAGTTCTTTCACTACCAGGATTTTATTCCCAGATGACATGTATAAATTATATTTAGTAAAGAACATAGTCGATACACGCACGCGTGGAACACGACGTTGATTGTGTCAGCATAACTTTCGCGCGCTTTTCTAGAGAACAAAGAATTTACATGAAATACACAGACTATTAATAACAAGAAATATCTTTTAAAAAAGATATCAGGGCCTTCGCCAGGCCGTTTTAGCGCCCCTGTGCCGGGGCACTTAAATTTTAACTTGAACATACCTGGGGGAGCCTAAAATTGGTGTTGCGTTTATGAACATTGCCCAGGGCGCGTGTATTTAATCAATTAATTAGCAGTCTTGACTGCAGCAGACCAACCATTCCTGCTGTGAAAGCTAATGTCTAGCGTCACAATGGCCGTTTTTTCACTCGAGAAACATGTACACCCACTCAATAAAGTCGATGAATCATCAAAGCGAGTTTTGCCGAAAATTTTAACAATTTACAGTTATTCCTAAGCCGCAATCAATCACCGTAAAGCACCGCCCTGTAGGTGGAGTTTCATCTCGCAGTAAAATCAATGTAAGCCAATAGAAACGCTCTGTTTATCTTCGCTTTGGAATGACGTTATGATTGACCAATCGGCGCAATAGGCATGTACCCACATACAAGTAGCCTTATACACCCGACCATACGTATTATCAACTGTAAAAAGATTGCTAACCCTTTTTGTATTTTATAATGTCCTCACTAAGTTATTTGATGAATTTAATAACTTCAAAAATTATACTGCGAAAGATCAGTCAGAAATACGCTAATATGAAATCGTAATCGGGGAAGCCTATCCAGTGTTACTGTTAGTTGTAGTTTCGGAAACACAAACTGTATTGTTTATGTACATGTATGCCAATTAAAACCCATGTTTTCTACAAAAGAGCGCAAAATGTCTGCATGGAAAGCGTGCGTGTACCGACCATGTGATTTACTAAATAAAGGTATTCAACATTGGACGCGCGTAGGCACGACGTAAAAGAGGAAATTTTCCCGCTGTTTATGCAAGAACAAAGCATGTATAATATACATGTATTTTAATCAAGATCTTTACAATTCACCAATTATCTAATCAGTACTTCTTTCAACAGCTGTAACGATTAAAACATTGTTAAAACATTAAACACATGCCCATTCATTTCGTTTAAACGTTCACACACAACTTCTTAATTTTAAGAGCTAAAACGAAAACGAGTGAGTAAATTGTGTCTACTTTTTATGTTCGGGAATAAGCATACTCTAACGGGTGCATGTGTACTTACTAATGTGTAGTTATATGTATATTACACAGATTGGTTGATCGTTCATGTAATTTGCAAGCCAGTGCATAACTCTGCGTTTTAATTGGTCAATGTCGATTTTTCTGAGCGATAAAACTCTGCCTACAGGACGGAGCTACACACTGACTTGGCAGCACAGGAATGCAGGTGCTATACACATGTTAGGTGTCAAAACTTTTGGCAAAGTGAAAATCGTATTGATCTTTAGACACAGCAAAGTCTGAACAAAACAGGCGACTACTCGACCAAGTCGCCCTCTAGCGTGACCCCTGAAATTACAACAGGCCTTTTTCTGACCTTTTGGGAAAAAGTACCTGGTTTAAATTTGGGAATTTCTTAACGTAAAATTTGCCTAATTGGGAAAAGAATGTACAAAGAAATCTTGTCTTCAGTATCAATTTCCATTAATTAGTTGATAAAATAGCAATATATATGTAAATGCCATTAAATTTTTAAATGTTTTTGTTCTTAAATTATGTCTTGATGTTATTTTCGTCAAGATTGTGCCAGTGCCAGGCCATATTTTGTAGCTGAGGGGAATTTATTTTTTCAATTGGGAAAAAAACAACATTGCATTGGGAATGGGTCAAATATTCTGACCACTGAGGCTTATAGAAAAAGGCCTGTACAACTACAAGCTCAAATAATTTCCTAATTACTACTGGAATTTATTCATGCAGATGTTTCACAAGTTTAATTATACAATAACAACAAAACAACCGCCTACTCCTTAGCTACGCCCCCAAAATTTTGTCAGCAACTTCAACAACTTGCAAGTCAAATGTCAAGACACCCTCATCACCAGATGACAGTAAACTGTTATAAAAAAACATTATATCCACAACAAATATACCTCATTTAAAGCAGCTTCTTGCTTTGGACTCAGATCTCCAATAAAACTGCTCATTTTCCTGGTTTAGCTTAAATTAACGTCACATTAAATGGAACAATTAAAACACAACAGTGAACTGGCCCCTGCAGTTTTTGTTTATACCCAGAAACTGTCACACTGAAGTGATCTCCCTTTGTTGAGTAAACCAAGGTTACATACCACTGAGTCAATCTTTTTATAATTTACTATGCCCCAAAAGTTGTCTGCTGTAGAAATACTATATAGATAATTTAATATTATTAAATTGAGGATATTGAAATACCACTGTATCATACCAAAGGAAGCACATTTTAAATTTTATAAAGCATTTTGAGATATTTTAGAGAAAAAAAAAACACTCCAAGTTGACATTGAATGAATATATGGAAGGCACCGTAGGGAAAGGTGACAGTTGACAGCGCTATAGTATGCCGCGTTATTCTGCTGTATGACCTTGGGTGTGTAAACTCACAATTCTGGCGTCAACCTCCGCGCAGAGATTTAACTGTGTACGAGCATAGCTCAATTTTAAATCCCTGCCGACATGAAGTTCCACGTGAACATAATCAAAACACTTGGCGCAAAATACAATCGTGGACAAGCACATGGTAAAAAGGTTGACAACGTAAAATCCTTACGTTGTTATGTTTACTTTTTTATTTATTGTTTGTTTGTTTTTCATTTTAACTCGTAATATGTATACCTGGACCAATAATGCAACATGTCTGTGTCATTGTTATAAAATAGATATAATAATGATAACATTAAAATTGTGTAAAAAATAAATATTTATTCATTTATTTTTGTTTTTCATTTTGACTCGTAGTATATACACCTGGACCAATAATGCAACATGTCTGTGTCATTGTTATAAAATAATAATGATAAAATTGAAATTTTGTAAACAATACATCTTCAATCTCCTCATAATCATCTCCCCTGAAAACTTCCAAAGCTGTAAGTTTTTAACTCGTGGTGGCAGTGGTAACTGAAAAGTTCCAGTTGCGAAGTAACCACTGTGAGGGGTTTGTTCTGGCGTAAGCTGAAAATCCACGGTCACAACCCATTGCCGTCGGATTTGATGCCGCAGGAAAAACTCGTTCATGCATTTTGTAAAACCGTGTCTAGTCTGTCTTGAACACCGTACGGTCAACACATGGTTGCCTTGTTTGTTTTTATTTGTAAGTTTTTGTTATTATTTTAGCAGACCTCAACAGTGTCTGTGAATTGTACACTTATCGCGACATCGCTTATTCATCTACAGTACATAGGTCCAATATATTATTTTTATTTTGTCAGTCTCTTTTTATTTCTTAAATGTCAAGGTCGTTAAAGTTGACGAATAATGTACAGTACTCATTTGATAAAAGATAATCTTGTACATATAGATAATGTGATACTGGCTTTCTCCGGATCCATATCAGTTGGCATAGATAAAATATAGCTGCACCAGAGGTAATAAGTTAATAACAGATATACACGATGGGTTATTATAATTTCCTAAACGATTGCGCTAACATTAAAAAGTGCACTATGAAGTGCATTGGCATAGGTGCACTTCTTTCGCTGCTGTGCTCATGCAGCCTTGTGTTGGGAGCCAAAGATGTCACGAAGCCCAACTTTGTATTCGTTCTTACAGACGACCAGGATGTTACAATGGGAGGTCAGGTAAGTGGATCATTAAATTATATAATACTAATTTACGGGACCAGGTGTGAGGTTGGCACGCATTTAGACCGGATCGGTTGCTCCAAATTTAGATAATCCCAGATATAATAAGTTATTTAGCGTCTGCACTGCTATATCGGTCACGTGCCTTAAGAAAATTACAATAATTATTGCCATGATTATGATGCTGAATGTAGTTTACTTTTGCTTTTCAAAGTACCGGTACATATTATTCGAAAATGTCATTCAGTCATTTCAAACGGTTGGCACGCTCATTTATTATTGCATCAAGACATATATGCGTAAGAGGCGCTATAGATTTTGAATAACATGAGGTGTCACAAGTAATTAAACCATGTTGCATTTGATAACGTCCCAAATTGATATTACTAATATAGTGTTTGTAATCGTAGTATTTGAAAATTGCCAAAAAAGCTACAAGAACAACACAACAATAAAACAATTGACATGTATTGCATACCAGGCGTAGCCTGTTAACAAGACATATGTTATTGCATACAAGGCATCGCTTTCAGGTCCCTTTGGTACAGACTAAGAAACTTATTGGCGACCAAGGCATGATATTCACAAATATGGTAAGAAAATAATAAAACATCCAAAGTTTTTATGGGACATGTGTATGTATAAACTGCCCTATCCGTTGATATGATGAGCGTAAACCACAATGCATTAATTAGTATTTCACAGGATATAGTAAATTAAATAACGCACGGATTCGAAAATTCGACCATTTTCAATATTATAGACATATGCCAAAACCACAATCGAATGCAGTTTATTCGGACTAGAATTAAACGGCAAACATTTTGTAGCACATCATCCTTCCAAAATACGGTAAAGAATGAAACTAAAGTTGCCTCTCTGCGTCGCTCTATACAACTATCAACTTATAATGATGCGTCTTGGGAAGAAAGAAGACAGTATTTTTCTGATTGCGATAAACTTGCGATAAACATGGAATGTTTTTAACTTGTGGATAATTTATAGTGTTACATCAGATGAAACCTACATATTGTACTTGCTATCTAACAACAGTCTGTGTAAGATCAGTCAAAACTTACATATAGCAATGACAATCTTATAACAGTTTGTATCCAGTCCGCTGTGCTGCCCGAGTCGCTCCAGCATCTTCTCCGGGCGCTACGTTCACAACCATATGGCCTTCAACAACTCTCTGGACGGGGGTTGCAATGGTCCACAGTGGCAAAACGTTGAGGACGAGTTGTTCCCGTCCCGCCTGCAGTACCGCAGCTACCAAACATTCTTCGCTGGAAAATATCTCAACGCGGTATTTGGAACTTTTTATTGTTGTTTGCAATATGTGTGTTTTGCTTTTTGCTGGAAAATATGTAAACGTAGTATTTGAACTTTGTTGTTGCTTGCAACTTTTTTATGCTTCTTTTTTTTTTCCAATTTTTATTTCTTCCCAATTCATACATCCATTATATTTTATATACACATAACATACCAACGTCAACAGTGATTCATATTTCACGAGTAACAATAATATTTTTAAACAAGTGTAGATATTAAATTAACAATTATACATTTTATATCGTTATATACAGTGGATTTGAGTGTGCATGTGTGTGTGTGTGCGTGTGTGTGCACGCGTGTGTGGGCGTAGAAAGTATCATTAAAAATAAAGTGTATGCATGGATATGCATGTATGTGATGTCGACAAGAAAAATACATATTGCGATTTGATGGACATATGTGTTTTGCGAATGGGAATATATATCAGAATAGCTTGAATCTAAATTGTCAGAAAGCCCCATCTCTTTCGGAATTTTTCATTCTTATTTTTTAAGGATGCTATCGTTTTTTTCAATCTTTATTTTGTGCTTAAAGTAAGTATTAAATTACATGATATTTGGTAAGGTTCTTTCATACTTGCATTTGAAGATGAAGTACTTTGCTAGAAGTATTATGAAATTTGTACAATTTTCAGTATATAGATTACTGTTTCTTACATTACAAAAGGAAATTGTTTTATAATTCAGTTCCACATTAACATCGAGTTTAACAGTACTGTGTATGTATGTTTTTAAACAAAACCAAAAATACTGTATATGTTGGCACTCCCAAAACATGTGGATATTTGAATCAATACTCATAAAACAGAAGTCACATACGTTAGAGGGTGTTATCCTACATTTAAACAGAAACTTGTTGTTTGGTATGATCCCCATTATATACTTATACTGGAAATTTCATAATTTCGTATCTATTGTTAATTTTGCTGGTTGTATAAATATATTTTTACTGCTCACATCGGTTAGGTTTAAATTGGTTTTCCACTTTTGTATTTGTTTGATAGTTTCAGGTTTGCTTTTGGAGATCAAACATTTATATATTAGCTTACAATCTTTTGTCGTTTCTGTAATTGTGCTAATAAGAAATTCAGGTGGAGTATATGATACATTTTCATTAATAAGAGATATTTTAAGGTCGTTCGGAAGTGATGTTATTAGAGAGTAATACTTTAGATAGTCACGTTTATTTAAACCATACAGAGTTAGAATTTCATCGAAAGTATAGAAAGCTCCGTTTCTATAATTAAACAAGTGTTCCAAATATTGAATACCTTTTGCGTAGAAACTTTCGAAGAAGAATGTTTTCTTATTAACGTCAGTAATGTATTTGTTATTCCATATAATTTGTTTCCCCACTGGGTTGTTTTGTTTATAATTTGCACATACCCATCCGTGAATAACATCTTCGAGAAATACGATATTGTTAGCGTCTATATTTGATTTAAACAAAAGTGGACCCCCAATGTGACGTGACATAGTTTAGTATAACAATTATTGAATCGTTTTGATGTAGTAGACGTGTAATCCAGCTTGATTTAAGTGCGTGGAAAAAATATTCAATGTCCAACATTTTTAAACCGCCGTCGGCATAATCTTTAATTATTTGATTTCCTGCTATTTTGTCAGGCTTACCGTCCCAAAGAAATTTGTAACTTTGTTCCTTTATATGTTTGAGAGTATCTGTAGATGGATTTTTTTAAGACAGTAAGTGGATATACAAGTTTTGGGAGTGCGAATGTTTTCAGTACAGCAATTTTTCCTACCAGCGATAATTTCCATTTTTTCCATCTAGATAAACAATTGTCAAAGGATTTAATTTTTTCTTGTAGGTTATGTTCTGTCATGTTATATGTATTATTGCTGAATGTGATGCCTAGTGAAGTAGCGTGGTTTGAGCTACAGTTGAATTTTTTATGTTTTGCAAAGTGAATGTCTTTTTTTATACCAAAGAACCTATTTTAAGAACATTGCATTTACTTGTGTTTAAAGTGAGTCCGGAGATGGAGTCCAAGTCGTCTAAAGTACTGACTAATGTTTCAAAGGATTTCTGACTTCTATTTAGCATAAAGCAGGCGTCATCTGCAGAAAGAGTCTGTTTGAAATCAATGTTATTAATTGAAACGCCTTTAATATCGCTGTTGTTTCTTATTTCAATAGCTAATAATTCTATGCATATAATAAATAGGTATGGCGATAAAGGACAGCCTTGACGTACCCCTCGTTTAATTGGAAAGAAGTCAGACATATACCCGTTATTTATTATGCTTGATTTTGCATCCTGATAGAACAGTTTTATCCAGTTTACCGTAAAATTGCTAAAACCAAATTTTGTTAGACATTTAAACATAAAATTGTGATCTAAACTATCAAATGCTTTATTAAAATCTGAAAAGAATATAAGCCCAGGTTCATTGTTCTCATTAATTTTCTCTATTACTTCTTCTAGGATTCTAACGTTTTCAACTATGTATCTACCTTTTATAAAGCCCGTTTGGTCTGTATTAATAATATTGTTTAAATGCGTTTTAATTCTATTCGCAATTGCATTCGATGCTATTGTGTAGTCTATATTTAGTAAGGATATAGGTCTCCAGTTATCAATGGAAAGTAGGTCTTTATCTTTTTGGGGTAGCAGTGTTATTATACTTTGTTTCTGGAGCTCGGTTAAACTAGTGTTATCAAGTGAATAATTAAGTGAGTTTATTAAGAAAAGCTTAATATCATTCCAAAATATGTTATAAAATTCGGTTGAAATTCCGTCTGATGCGGCTGTCTTTTTGATATAGTTTTCCATAAAAAGTGTTCACCGTTTCGGATATTTTCACTTGGTCGGTAATAACTTCATTATTAATTGATAAAATTTGTTGTATCGTTTTAGTTTCGGCCTTTTTCTTTTCCAGGTTAGCAAAATATTTTGTATTTTTTTCGAACCCCTCCACCCATTCTGCTTTAGATCCAAGAATAATTACTTTTATTTTTTCCTCATTATGCTTATCAAATTTTTGCTTAGTTTCGCTTAAATCGTGTAATATATTAACGCCATCTGGTGCTATAATCAAGGCTGATTCCAGTTCTGTTATCATTTTTTGTAAATTTTGTTCAATATTGTCGTGAGTTCGTTTTGAATTGATTGAATACTTAATGGTTTCGTCTCTAATTCTACCTTTAATTATTTCCCATAATGTGTTTGGGTTAGAATTTTTATTCAAAGATGCGATTTCTAAAATTGATTGTTTTTATATCAGTTTCCAATAAATATTGATTGTTCATTTTGAAACAACCTGGTCCTTTCTTGTTTTGAATGAAATTAATCGAAACGTTTACAAGTGAATGGTAAGATTTAAAGCCTGGAATGATGCTGCACGTTTTGGTAAAATTGATTAGATTGTTTGATAAAAGAAAGTAGTCGAGGCGGGATAAAATAGGCGGCTTTGTATTAGAGCGCCAAGTCAAAAAAATTTCGTCCAGGTTTTGTACACGCCAAATATCGCAAATGTCGTAGTTTTCGAGAATCTCGTTAATTTTGCTTGAGCACTTTTTATGTGTATTATCTAATTACCAGTGTAAGTGAACCCTTAGATAGGTTTATCTCGAACAAAACACAATGTTTTTTATGCTTCTTGCAGGAAAACCAAATCGTTCATTGAAACTTCATTGTTGAGCAGTTGCAAATTTCGTTTATTATTTTTTTATTTATATTTCATGCGAACTAAAACTCGCTTCGGCTAAGAGAAAGTTACGTACGTGTGTGCAAAAATAATTTCCTTGCATATGAACGTATCTTATGACATGCTAATCCTGTTTTATATTTAAACTTCAATTACTTGTGTCTGTCGAGATTGACGAATGGTCTTCTTTGAAATTACACATGTACATTTATGTCATACACTAAAAATGACCTACCGTATTTAATCTATGTTTTTGGACGTCCTCAGACTCGGCCATGAAGTCGAGCGCATTGTGCGGTGCTTATAATTATATAGACGTCTGTTATAAAACAACATGTCTTAAAAGAAATATCATTGTCCACGGCCTTAATATTATGTAAGCGTTTCAATAAATAAGTGTTTTATTTCTAGTATGGCAACAACCAAGCAGGAGGCGTTGAGCATGTGCCCCCAGGCTGGGACGTTTGGAATGGCTTGGTATGCGTTGAACTTTGCACTTTTTTTTATAACTTTTAGTGATAAGTATAATGGCCCATATGAGCATGTGACAATGCAACAAATTATTAAATAACATTAAATATTATTGTCAATCTCGTAAGGATATTAATTAAAAAAGAGGGCCATGATGGCCCTAGGTCTCTCACCTGAGTGCAAAGCATCATAATGGCTTTTAAGAAGATTATTGTTTGAGATTTCAATAAAGCAATATAAGGAAAGCTGTTCCGCCCCCTGGCAGCCATGGTTTTTAACAAATCGCGAAAATAGGTTGATGTACATGTACATGAATGGTCTGGAAAGTTATGTTGCGATCTGGCTATATCGCGATCGCGATCCATGGACCCGCAAATTGCGAAACAACGATTTGCAGTGTACCAAAGCAAATACTGTCACGGTATCGTTAAACTTGTGAAACACGTGCACGGACTAAAATGAGTGTAAACACAGAATACAGTTAGAGTGCCTAATTTGTGCTAATACAAGTGACGAGTTTTAGGTTTATGTTTGCGAGCTATGCTAGTCTTTGTGCCCAATGCTATGCAAGTCTATCTTCTAAAACAAGTCAACAAGCCTATCCGTGTTTCTATCTATTTTTACAGTGAGAAGGGCTAGCTGGACCTGGAGTAAATGGTTACACCCCATACACTGTAACACAGTACTTAAGTTATTACACAGACAGCATTTTTGTTAGTAATGGTGCCCTTGACCACAGCCATCCCAGATGCAACCTCAAGCGAGGCATCTATGTATGAAGTTTTATTACAATAGCAATTTTTGTTCTCCAGTTATTGTTCAGAAACCAAACGTTGGTGCTGCGGTCAAGTCTGTCAGCCCACATGCCCAACGACATACTCCAATTTAATAACTACACATTTTCATTTGTTAAAAATAGCTATTTTAGATACTTGTTATAACTTCATCTGTGAAGTAATTAAGTGATAATGCAATATTTGGGAGACTTGATGCCATAACTACTGCAATTTGTCTTTTTTCTATGATTTTTTTTTATCCACTGAAGTCCAACAAATTAAAGTTTTAGCATAATACCTGATTATGTGCAATTTTCAACACTTTGTTCTGATGCAAAAAACAACAACAATTAATTTCAAGAGCTGTCGGAGGACAGCGCGCTCGACTTTTCTTGTGCTTGTCAGAGTTACTGGCAGAAAACAAGAAAGATGGAAATTCCACGAAAACCAAATTTTTCAAACTAAATGCATTAAAGCCAGCACATCAATACAATTTTTAGTAATGGTAAACTTGACCTTGACCCCACCCATCCCATATGCAATCCCAAGCGAGATCTCGATATAAGGTATCTATGTATTAAAATTCATTAAAATATCTCAATGCGTTCTCAAGTTATTGAGCGGAAACCATTTTTCTATTTTTATTAACAGTGACATTGACCCCACCCACCCCATATGCAATCCCACGCGAGGTCTCGATATTAGGTATCTATGTATTAAGTTTCATTAAAATATCTCAATGCGTTATCAAGTTATTGAGCGGAAACCATTTTTCTATTTTTAGTAACAGTGACCTTGACCTCACCCACCCCATATGCAATCCCAAGCGAAGTCTCGATATAAGGTATCTATGTATGAAGTTTCATTAAAATATCTCAATGCGTTCTCAATTTATTGAGCGGAAACCGTTTTTCTTTTATTTTAGTAACAGTGACCTTGACCTTGACCCTATACGCAATCGCAAGTGAGGTCTCGATATAAGGTATGAATGCATTAAGTTTCATGAAAATATCTCAATGCATTCTCAAGTTATTGAGCGGAAACCGTTTGTCTATTTTTAGTAACAGTGACATTGACCTTGACCCCACCCACCCCATATCATATGCAATCCCAAGCAAAGTGTCAATATAAGGTATATATGTATTATGTTTCATTAAAATATCTCATTAAAATGCGTGTTCAAATTATTGAGCGGAAACTGTTTTTCTATTTTTAGTAACAATGACCTTGACCTTGACTCCACTCACCCCATATGCAATCCCAAGTGATGTCTTGATATAAGGTATCTATGTATGAAGAGTTATTAAAATATCTCAATACGTTCTCAAGTTATTGAGCGGAAACCGTTTTTCTATTTTTAGTAACAGTGACCTTCACCTTAATCCCACCCGCCCCATATGCAATCCCAGGCGAGGTCTCGCTATAAGGTATATATGTTTGAAGTTTTATTACAATATGTTAATCCATTCTCGAGTTAAAGAGCGGAAACAAAAAGTTGAGAAAGTGTAAAAAGGCCCATAATTTTGA
The DNA here is from genome assembly GCA_027627225.1 of Congeria kusceri. Lineage (NCBI taxonomy): Eukaryota > Metazoa > Mollusca > Bivalvia > Myida > Dreissenidae > Congeria > Congeria kusceri. The sequence continues at coordinate 55,460,200 of CM051027.1, forward strand.
CAAATTTCAAACTATAGTTATCAAAATTGGCATATGAATTCATTTTAATATAGGGGATAAGTGTTCTAAGTTTGAATGAAATCCATCAAGCCATTCCTGAGAAACCAGCTTACCGAAAAACTTTGTAAAATTTCTAAGTGTAAAAAGGCCCATAATTTTGACAAAATCAAACTAGAGTTACCAAACTTGACATTTGGGTTCATTTTAATGTGGGGATCAATGTTTTAAGTTTGAATAAAATCCCTCAAGCCATCCCAGAGAAACTAGCTTACAAAAAACATTAACCTAGCTCGGACGCCGACGGCGACGCCGACGCCGGGGCGAGTAGAATAGCTTGCCTTTTTTTCGAAAAGTCGAGCTAAAAATGCAGTAACTTACCATTGCCCTCTATAACTACACAAAGTTTCATAAACCTAGCTTTTCTATTTATTGAGTTATTGCGGGACCCAAATGATATTGCACAGACAGACATACAGGCAGAAACATAGATGGAGGGTGTCCCATCTGATCATGCAACCAGTAGTGGACAAATAACTTTCAAAACCAACTCTTTATTAATATCAGTGACATATAAATATTAAAAGGCACGTGACTAACTTGTGAAAAACTGAAAATATTTATCTTAAACAGAACGTTTCCAACACAGAACCTAGTTTATATTACGCCTTGGAAGAATTATGTGCACATATTCCATTGTTATTGATAGTGCAGTTTACTGAATTGTCTAGGGAGCTGCTTAACCACAGGCCAAGTTCATTGGGCCACATGAGGATAAATAGGTCAGTTAGAGAAAGTTATACAATTCCTGACATAACATGTATATAGGATAGGAGGTCAAGTAAGATTCAAGTAAACAGTTGCTCTGGTTTTTGTGTTCCTCCCTGATGTGATTTTCTATAGATTATCATAATTACCCGAAGTTAATTATTCAGATATAATTCTAATATTGGGTTGTCGTTTCTGTTCATGCCTCATCACCACTACATCATCATCATCATCATCATCTTCTTCATCATCATTATCATCATCATAATCATCATCATCATCATCATCATCATCAAAAACACCAAAATCACAGTATCATAAGCATTATAGCCTTGAGCATTTTAATATTAATAATCATCTTCAAAAAAGCAACATTAACAACAGCTTTAGCAATTTAAACCGAGGTCTTATAGGCTACATTTATAAACATTTACCTGACCTACCCTAAAATGTTTTTGGTTAAATAAGTGTTTTGTTTTGATAGCATCCACTTTACAAGGAATTTGGTAGAGGGTCACCAAAGGAACATGTATTAGTTTGAAATCCAGCCAGTGGTTTTAGACTAGAAGATTTTTCAAGTTTTCAATATAGCCATAGAAGGAAAACTGCCCGCCCACTGGCGACAATGTTTTTTTCACGAATCAAAATGATTTCAAGGAATTTGGTAGAAGGTCACGCAATGAACATTTCTGTGAACCTATTTTGAAATCCACCAGTGGTCTCAGACAAAATATTTTTAAAGTTTTCAGTAAAATCATATAAGGAAAACTGCCCTGCCCCCTAGCGGCCATGTTTTTTAACGATTCAAAATAATTTCAAGTAATTTGATAGAGGGTCACCCAGGAACATTTCCGTGAAATTATTTTGAAATCCAGCCACTGGTTTCAGACTAGAAGATTTTTAAAGTTTGCAGTATAACCATATAAGGAAAACTGCCCCGCCCCCTGGTAGCCATGTTTTTTAACAAATCAAAATGATTTCAAGGAATTTGGTAGAGGGTCACCCAAGGAAAATTTATGTGAAATTATTTTGAAATCCAGCCAGTGGTTTCAGACTATTTTTTTTTTTAAAGTTTTCAAATTAGCCATATAAGAAAATCTGCCCCGCCTCTGGCGGCCATGTTTTTTAACGATTCAAAATGATTTGAAGGAATTCGGTAGAGGGTCACCCAAGGAGCATTTCTGTGAAAACTATTTTCAAATCCAGCCAGTGGATTCTGACAAGAAGATTTTTTAAGTTTTCCAGTTTTTAAGCTTTTGGTTGGCATGGTTGCCAGAGTTTTCAATATATTTTAATAAATTGAAGGACTTTGGTAAAGGACCATCCCAGGAACATTTCTGCCAAGTTCGGTTAAAATCCACCCAGTGGTTTCAGAGAAGAATTGTTTGAAGTAAACATTTTACGGCGGACAACGTACAACGGACGCATCCACAGACTGACTACAATAGCTCACCCTTGAGCACTTCGTGCTCAGGTGAGCTAAAAAGAGTCTCCAAACTGCAAGCCCTTACTTATATATACCATACAAGCAGCAAGTAGCATGGTGCACTCTAAATAGTGTAAAAATATTTCCCAATTAAGTATAAAATGTATAACAGTGTAGAAGTATTTTTTCAGTTAAGGAGAAATAATAAATCAGTTTCAAAAATCCTGTAAGATAATTACTTGAGTTTCCAAAATCCCAATTCAAATGTAAAAATCAGTCCAAAAGTTACATTATTAAATAATACTGAATAAGTTACTAATTAAACAATCCCAAAACTACAGAAAATAATTAACCCTTTCAGGCACTAGATCACATGATCCAGATCCTATATTCTGTTTGCTTGTTTACAACATGAATTCTAGCTATTGCTTATTGTTTAAATATTTTTCCTGACTGGATGCCAAGACAGTGGAAAATGGTATTGCTGCACACACAGCCAAATATAGGTCAGAAGCAGGCTATCACTGGTTACTATGTGTAATGATGCTGAACTCAAATAGAAGTATCATGTTGACTCAGATTGATGTATTGATTTTACTGATAAGCAGACTCCACTATCTGGGTTATATCTGTGAATGAGCTACAAAAGGAAATAACACATTTCTGGAAATTATCTTCCTGATACTTTATTTACCTCCCTTTACCAGGTGAGTTATTCAGGAATATATATATTTGGGACCAAAAAAGGGACAATAACTCTAGTGTTCCTGGTCCGATCGGGCCCATTATCGAGCCCGTCCAAGATTTTATGGTTATACGCAAACTTTGCAATTTTGGTCAAGATTGAATAAAAAAAAGTAGTCTTTATCGCGATAACGGGCCAAATTGTTGCGGGCATACGGACGACGGACGACGCCGGAGAGGTCCCCTTTACCAATAGCTCATCGAGCACTTCGTGCTCAGGTGAGCTAAAAAAATGTATCCGGTATACATTTATGTTTGTTGTATCTGCTTCAAATTTTTTACAGAAAATGGCTACTGAACATTCGTTCCCTAACACATTTTCGCGTTATGAGATAATCTAAATGGGACGAAATAACTAGCACTAATTTTAATGAATGTTTATATTCGTATGTTCATTTCATGCAAGTGCGTTATAGTTGTTTTATCCTTGTTTGCCAGTAAAATGTCAATAACCAATTTTCGTAATCGCTCAATGAATTTTATTCGCGTCTCTCTCTTTTGATTTAGGTCAAATGTATCTAAGTTATGTATTAATAAGTTAGTTGGTTTCAGTCTATTGAAAATTTTTCCTGTTTCTGAATATGTTCTCGTATTAATGTTTTCTCTAAAATATTTAGGACCATATGTACTATATCAGTTGTGCAGCTGAAGTTTTACGTTAATAAAGTTGTTCCTTGTTGTTGATGTTTTTCAGGTTGGAAATTCCGTATATTACGACTACACCCTTTCTGTGAATGGAAAGGCGGAAACGCACGGACACACTTATGAAAACGACTACCTAACAGATTTAATTGTATGCGGAGTTTAATATTTTGTTCAGTTTTATGCCAAAAAAATTTCGTCCATAAAGAATAAGAAATGATTTTTAAAGTCTCAAGTCAAGCCAATAAAAAAAAAAGTGCTTATAGTAAATAAAAATCACCATACAGATGTTTAATTTAGTTAATTGTTTCAAATCGGAACATTTAAATATTTGTATCATAATAAATGTATTTCTTCGATCACAGCACAGAAGAGGTATAGATTTCCTGCAGAGCAGGAATATGTCTGCTCCCTTCTTCATGATGCTCTCGACCCCTGCCTGCCACGGTCCCGACACACCCGCCCCTCAGTACAACGCATCTTTCCCCGAGGCCCAGTCCCCACGAACAGGAAGCTACAACATGCGAGGCAAGGCAAGTAGAGTTTTTTATAAAGCCATAAAAATTGTGAAAAGTAAACAAAAAAATACCCATACAGTGTGTTAATGAATACTAAACCTCTTTCAATACAAAATTCTTACCAGTTTGACTTCGGACCAATCTTTGACCGACACTACTTGGAACTTGACAACCTCCGCGCAGAGATTTAACTGTGTCCCAGTATAGCTGGTTTAAATCCTTTCCGGCACGAAGTTCCACGTGACCATAGTCAAATACTTGGCGCGAAATAAAATCGCGAACAAGCACATGATAAAAACGTGGACAACGTAATTTCCTTGCGTTGTTATGTTTACTGATTTTTTTTTTTTTTTTTCATTTTAACTCCTTAAGACGATTTATACAGTTTTTTCCCTTCCGTGATTTTTTTTCATTTTTACATATTTTGCAGATCGTTCAATGCCTAATACAATCAAACCATAAAAAATGGGGTCACAGCATTAGATTTTTGGGAAAATGCATTCAATGACCTACCCGTGAATGCATTTTAGGAAATTTTGATGCTGTTTTTGTTTTAGCAAAAAAATAGTATTGACCATTGATTGGTAAAAAATAACGACATCCTATTGGTTGAAATGGGTTATTGTAAGAAAGCAATCCGGTACATAGTGAAAAAATAATATTATATTTGCCAAAAATGCGTGTTCATCCTTTTTTTTACGAAAACATTTTACATTTTGTAATCATACAAAAATTTGGTTTTGACTATAGGAAAAATATGTTCCGTGAAAATTCCTAAATTTTCGATATTTATTATATAATTATATTCTTAACAAACTGCAAACAAGAAAACAGGGGGTCACTGTGCTTGTTTTCGAGAAAAAATATGTAGTTTACATGTGCGTATTGGACATTTTTCTGTAAAACCTTGGATGGAATGACAATCATAATTTATAACAATACACTTATAAAAGTAAATAGATATATATTATATATAATTTTTTTAGTAACAGCAGTTGATTATGACTATGTACAAAACGTTATTACAGCCAAAACACGTTCACAATAATCGGAAGCATGTGCACAGCTATATGCGAGTCCAATGTTCAGTCAGCGTGTTCCCACTTTCGTTTTCGCAAATAAAATCGAGTCACAAGACACTCCTACTACACGGTATGTAATCACTGGCGCCACCTCTTTTTGGAGATGCATTGGAAAACGAGCCAATTATACTTCCGAGGTGGCGCTAATGACAGGAAGTTGTAGGAAAAAGTAAACAGTGATAGAAGGTGATTTGGTTTTATATGTTTTATGACAATTTGAGACACTGTTTTAAAAATCGGACAATGTTGTGCGATTTGGAAACAATTTTAGCTTCCAACAATGTAGAGAAGTATGAAGTCACAACGCATTTCAAAACGTGAGGAATTTTATAAGTCGTGACATGGTGAAAATTGAACCAGCTAATTGATGAATTTGAACGCGTTAAGTCATAATTTATACACAATTAGAGCATTTACGACATAAATTAATTCCATTCGAAATGTATTATTTCGTTATCAAAAATGTTGGTTTGAGGTCGATTAAACATATTATTTTGCATTTTCACGTAAGAGGTGGAGCCAAAGCAATAGAGGTGGCGCTCAGAACAGGAGGTGGAGGCAATGCATATTATACAGTTTGAAGAATTTACATATTTCGATTAACGTTTCATTATACGTTTTGTAATCATATTGACCATTTAAATTGTCACAAATATCACTTAAGCAGTATCTTTTGTAGTACTTGTATACAGTTAATCTTAACAATTCTGCAAATTTAAGTAAGGTGTACGACTCTTTCAGGATTTGTAAATAGATATAAATCGAACACATTTTGACCTTCTTAACATCATTCCTACTAAGAGTCGTTTCATTTTCCAACCTTTGTGTTGAATATTATACGAAATCTAATAGTAATATATAAGTATTGTTTTTATTATTTGTAGCAAGAGTAAATTAAAATTACAATTTATAAATAGGTTTCCACTGTAACAGCTAGGACACTACTTTCTGATTTGTATTATTTTCCTGGCTCGTCCTCGACGGGTATCATAGCGCGTACTTAATCTAAAAACGGGTGTTTTTAAATGATAAATAATGTGCATCTTCTGTGTTAGAAAAAAATATAATGACAAATAACAAAAAGAACAAACAAATAATATGCTAATTTGGTTGATATCGATTTGCTTGACATCGTAGTATACAGTATACCCGCCAATACGCCTGTATGTGTATTAGCTTCCGCCAATCCCGACATTGCTTTGGATACAGTTGTGCTCATATTACGAAATTTTTTCACAACTGCTTGCTACGCTATACCGAATATCTTAGGGACTCCATGTGTGAAAGTACGGTATTTCGAAAATACGAAATCAATTTTTCAAAATACTGAACTTGTAGTTTTTGGTATATTTATGTTGCAAAAAAACTTTCAAAAATACTGAAATCAGTATTAATACTGAAAACTTTCACCCATATATTGCATGTATATAACTTGTTAGTACAAAATAAATGGTAACAACCCGTTGGATTATCTTGTATTGCATATGCATTTCTACTTACAAATGGGAGTATTTTATGGATAAAAAGAACGTATACGTGTTGGAAAGATTATATCGTACATTGGCTCCACCTCCTGTTCTGAGCGCCACCTCCATTGCCTTGGCTCCACCTCTGACTAAACAAATGCAAAATAGTATGTTTAATAGATCTCAAACCAACATTTTTGATAACGCAGCAAATAATACATGTCGAAAGGAATTATTTTATGCCATTAAAGCTCTAATTGTGTGCAAATTATGTCTTAACACGTTCAACTTCATCAATTAGCTGGTTTAATTTCCACCATGTCACGACTTATAAAAGTCCTCACGTTTTGAAATGCGTTGTGATTTCATACCTCTCTACATTGTAAGACGGTAAAGTTGTGTTCTAATCGCACTACATTGTCCGATTTTTACAACCGTGTGTAAAATTGTTATAAAACATATAAAAACAACTCACCTCCTATCATTGTTTACTTTTTCCTACTACTGCCCGTCATTAGCGCCACCTCGGAAGTATAATTGGCTCTTTTTCCAATGCATCTCCAAAAGGAGGGAGTGCCAGTGATTACAGACCGTGTAATATGATCATGACATTATTATGAATATGTTTGATTCTAGTTGGTAATAACAGTGTACACAATATTTAATAAATATTATTATCAGTCAAAACGCTTCCCATTATGAAGTTTTAAATCAACTCCACTGATGCGCAAAAAGATGCGCAGAAAAAACTACCGAAATCGTCTTTAATATATAAACCTGGACCAGAAATGCAACATGTCTGTGTCCTTGTTATAAAAAATAAGGATAAAATAATTTTTTTGTACAAACTCGTGGTTGCAGTGGTAACAGAAGAGTACCAATGGGGAAGTAACCACTGCGAGGAGTTTGGGAACTTGATTTTGTGATAAATTCTTCGCCAAACTCCTCGCAGTGGTTACTTTCATTGGTACTCTCTCAGTTACCACTGGAACTACGAGTGAAAAACTTACAAATTTGGAAGTTTTCAGGGGAGACGATTATGAGAAGATTGAAGATTTATTTTGTACAAAATTGTAATTTCATCCTTATTTTTTTATAACACTGACACAGACATGTTGCATTTATATTGGTCCAGGTATATATATTAAGAGTTAAAAGAGCAAAAATAAATAAATAAATAAATAAATAAACATAACAACGCAAGGATTTTATGTTGTTCAGGTTTTTACATGTGCTTGTCCAAGGTTTTATTTCGCGCCAAGTGTTTGACTATGGTCACGTGGAACTTCGTGTTGGCAGGGATTTAAACCAGCTATGCTGGGACACATTTAAATCTCTGCGCGGTCGTAGTGACTGGACTTAAAACCGAGTACTTTTGTGACCAGTTTGACTTTGTCACTCTGGGTACACAGGCGATTCTAAAAATAAATCGCCTCTGGTACATCATGCGACTTTGGACTACTTTCAATCACATGATCATCAAAATTGTCTGCGCCCATAAGCTACAGTATTGAAATTTCGATCAACAAATGCACACGAAAATGATGACAATAATTGGGAAATATTATAAATAAAGTGATCGGAGTTAATAATTACCCAGTCTACCACATGGCTGATTCCTTAACGTGGTGTGGTGGTTTGAGTGCCTCGATGACCCGGCGAGCTACGCCAGCGGGAGTGTAAACTCCTGGCAGGGCTTCCCAAGCTGGACAGGTCGAAGGGTAGAGGACAGACGAATATCAGTCACCTCTCCTCGAGGCTAAGGGGTATGAGAAGGATCACTCAGACAGAAAAACCAAGGGCAGGAGATGCTCTACAGCCATGGCAGGCAAGTCTCCTACGACAAGGAAAAGTCGGAGAATAAACCACTGCTGAAGACGGATGCACTGGGCCAGAGTGCGCATAACGACAGTGCAACGCTTTCCACTCCAATGATGGACAACAATGGATCTTTGCGTGATGGTGCTCTGCCTGTGGAGTCCCCCCGGGCTGGTAGAGTGCCGGACCCCATGCCTCGAAGGGGTCCAACCCAAGCTACCGGAGGTCACCCCGTCCCGCTGCGAGGGGCCAGGCTACGGAGGCGGAGGGTAAATGCGGCTGGCCAAGAAAGAACACCAAGCACTCAAGAGACCCCTCGACCGCTGAACATCCTTCAATGGAATGCGGAGGGAATACACAACAAAAAGCTTCCTTTCACTGAAAGACTGCACGCCGACAATATTGATGTAGCCTGTATCCAAGAAACCCACCTGAATTCAAACCACCGGTTCACCATCAGAGGATACCAAACCTTCAGGCTAGACAGAGAAGGAAGACACAAAGGAGGAGTGCTGATGCTCATCAAGAACAATATCCCAGCACAAGAAATTAAAGTAGTCACTAACCAACAAGCTGAAATCCAAGGAGTCAATATCACAATGGACAGGTCTGTAATTACAATATACAATCTGTACTGCCCCCAAGACAAAGAACTTTCCCTGCAGTACCTGGAAAACCTACCCACTGAGAACTGCTTGGTTGTTGGAGACTTCAACAGCCACTCAACCTGTTGGGGCTATGAAGAGATGGACAGAAGAGGAGAGGAAGTGGAGGACTGGCAGATTGATACCCAAATGGTTCTGCTGAATGATCCAGAAGACCCACCCACCTTCTTCTCACGCAGGTGGCTGTCAACTTCTACCCCAGATCTCGCCTTTGCAACTGATGATCTCTCCAAGAAGACCACCAGAGGGGTACTGAGCCAGTTAGGAGGCAGCGACCACAGACCAGTAAAGCTGGCCATCAACCTGCAGTACAGACCACAGAAATCAACAACGTTCCCAAGGTGGAACTACAAGAAGGCAGACTGGAACATGTTTGCAAGCCTCACAGACCTCTACACCAGGGGCCTAAAAACAGACGACCTTAACATCAACCGAGTCACCAGGAACTTCAATCAGGCCATTCTGAAAGCGGCTTCCGAGACAATCCCACGGGGCGCACGTAAGAACTACAGGCCCTACTGGACGGAAGAGCTTCAAGAACTTGAGGACCAAGTCAGCAGCAGCAGACAGGAAGTAGAGGAGAATCCCTCTGTTGACAACAACATCGCCCTGAAAGCAACCACTGCCAAGTACAGAAGAGCCTACCTTCAAGCAGCAAGATCTAGCTGGAGAGAAAAAACCGAGAAGCTAAACTTAGATAGGGACGGAAACAAGCTGTGGAAGCTGACCAAAGCGATGAATGGTGAAGACACAAGGGCAGAGCCAATTACCATCTCACAAGGCCAAGAGTTGCTGACAGGGAGAGAAGCTGCCAACCTTTTTATAGATAATTATGAGGAAGTCAGCAACATCACTGTACCTGAAGAAAGAAAGGCCCAGGTACAGGAGGAGAGAAGAACCTCCAAGGAGTATCAGCCAGAGGAACACATGAACAAGCCGTTCAACCATCATGAACTAGCAGACGCCATGAAAGCCTTGCAAGAAAGAAAATCCCCAGGGCCAGACAAAATAACCAATGAGATGCTTCTACATTTAGGCACAAGGGCAAAAACACAGTTACTGAAAATCTTCAACAACAGCTGGAAGACTGGCCATGTTCCACAAATCTGGCGAGAGGCTGATATGGTCCCCATCCACAAGAAGGGCAAAGACCGAGCAAAGGTGGACAGCTACAGACCCATCAGTCTCACCAGCTGTGTGGGCAAACTCATGGAACGGCTAATCAACACCAGGCTCACTTGGCATTTGGAGAAGAACAACACTATTTCCCCAGAGCAGGCAGGATTCAGGCAAAATCGTTCGACTGAGGACCAGGTGACGTATATCGCCCAGAAGATTGAAGATGGCTTCCAGGACAAGAAAAACACCCTGACGATCTGGATTGACATGGAGAAGGCCTTCGATAAGGTCTGGAAGGAAGGGCTGAAGCTGAAGCTCCAGAAAAGTGGTGTGGCCGGTTGTATGTTCCAATGGATCTGCCAGTACTTGAACAGCAGGAAAGCAAGAGTCCATGTAAGTGGACAGTACAGCCGGAAGAAGACACTGAAAGACGGAGTCCCGCAAGGCGGAGTCCTCAGCCCCACCTTGTTCCTAGTCTTCATCAACGACATCGTCAAGGACCTCCCTCGAAATGTCCATGGGGCCATCTATGCGGACGATCTTGCACTCTGGTGCTCAGAAGAACACATCACAACCGCAAACTACCGGATGCAAGAGGCGCTGAAAGTTCTTGAGGACTGGACAAAGAAGTGGCTCATCACCATCAACTCCAGGAAGACCACTTACACGATCTTTAGCCTCTCCCCAAAAGAAGTGAAGGCCAATCTCAAGCTCTGCGGACAGACGCTGCAAGCTGACCACACCCCCACGTATCTTGGCGTGACCTTCGACAGGCGACTCACTTGGAAACAGCAGACAGAGAAAGTCGAAGCTAGAGCCAAACTGCGGTTAGCACTCATGAAAAAGCTAACCGGCACAACATGGGGGGCAGATGCAGCAATCCTCAAGAAGATGTACATGGGCAGCGTTAGACCAGTCCTTGAGTATGGGGTGACGGCATGGGGCACAGCAAGCAAGTCAAACTTTGACAGAGTCAGCAAGGTGCAGAACCAGGCGGCCAGAATCATCACTGGCGCCATGCGGTCAACCCCTATTCAAGAGCTGGAAACCATCACGGGTCTTGAGCCCATAGAAGACAGAAGGGACACCAAACTCCTCACCCAGGCAGCAAAGTTCAAAAGACTGCCAAATCATCCCATGAAAGACAGACTGTGCCAACCAACAAAAGGAAGACTGAAGAGAGGGAGCTTCATCCACCAGACGAGGGTTTTGGAAAGGAAATGCCAAGATATCCTGGATCAAGAACCCAAAGATATCCCCCCGTACCTTGAAAACCCAGGCTGGAGCGATGCTGAAAGACCCCAGATACACAGCAGTATTCCTGGCATTGGCAAGAAAGACTCCCAGAGCGATGCTGAAAAGAAGTCCATCTCCATGGAACACATCAACAACTCCTACCCACAACACAACTGGACTCATGTCTACACTGATGGGTCTGCTGACCAGGCTGTCAGAAGTGGTGGTGCCGGAATCTACATCAGGTATCCAGGAGGTAGAGAACAACACATCTCCCTCGCTACTGGCCTCTACTCCACCAACTTCAAGGCTGAAGCAGTAGCGCTCAAGACAGGTGCAGTCCACATTGAGCACAGTCCACTCTCCTCCAACAACGTTGTGTTCTTCAGCGACGCAAAGTCAGTCCTGCAGGCCCTAGACACTTCCAGAGACAAAGAACTGAACGACCTGTCATCTGCCTTGACCTCCCTGTGCAGAGCCCACACGGTCGTGCTGCAATGGGTCCCCTCTCACTGCAACATACTAGGCAATGAAGCCGCAGACACTCTGGCAAAGGAGGGCACCACAAAAGAACAGAATGACAGGTCAACCACCTTCAAAGAAGCCAAGACCATCATCAAGGCAAAGCAACACACCAAGTGGCTACAACAGCACCCACGATACAACCGAAATGACCCATACCACCTGCTCTCAAGATCTGAGCAGGTCCTCATATTCAGGCTGCGGACAGGCCACAACCGTATGAACCACCACCTTTTCACCAAGTTCAGATTTGGCCAGTCAGACCAGTGCCCCTGTCAGACAGATAGCATGACAACAGAACACTTGCTGCAGTCCTGCCCACTACACAATGGCCTCAGGCGCCAGATCTGGGCGGAGGAGACCACGATGCAAGGGAAGCTCTATGGCAGTCTGGAGGACCTGCGGCGCACGGCGACCTTTGCGCAGAGAGCCGGCGTGTCCATCTGAGTGATCGACAAGAAGAAGAAGAAGATAATTACCCAGTACGGTAAATAATATGTGATGCCATTCGGCTGTGAAATATTGTTATATTCAGCTCAATTTGAAGCCAACTGGACTGGAGTTTGGAAATATGCAGCATCATTTCTGTGGAGCACTGAAACATACATACTAGTGTTTCATAGTTATGGTGCTTTCGACATAATTCACTCACCACCTTGATCGGAATGTAAATAGTCCACAGGTTGAGATGTTTCAAGTTTATGCAGAATTTGTAACTGTTATTTGCTTTCTTTTTCTTAAATGTAGGCTACACTACCAAATTTTGCTTTTGGCAAATATACTGATTTATGAATCTGTTATATGTACGTTGTATTCATACTTATTTATCAACTGTCCTCCACATTTTAAATGTAAACTTAACCTGCCATTTCGGCGTGAAATTGTGTTTTGAAAATTATATCATATACAGATCTAATATGACTTAAATGTTTGGATTTGCTTAATGATATTAACAACACGCTCCTGAAAATATTAATCAAATTATTATACGAAAGCCACTCACTTTAAAACTATTATGGACACCCAGTCTTGGATAGGAATTTCAATTGATGCCGAATCCTGCTTTTTGATGCAAGCAACTTGCAATTTTCTCATTTTTGACTCGAGCAGATAATGTGCCGTGCATCATTTTGATCCACTTGTTTTCAATAAGCCAACTTCGAATGCCCTAGAAAATAATATTTTATAATACTCATTTTTTTTAATTGAAAACAAATCACAAAACAACTTTAGAACGCAAGAAAATACTGAAAAAATATCTACCATAAGATAAATAAAATCATGTATCCCCACTGACCATGTATTTAACTTACAGTAATTATGTCAATCCAGTGTGGGAATTAATTTAAACATCGTACCACAAAACAAAAGAATCACAGTACTTCATTTTGTTTATAAGCATTGCACATATTCATGCATACAAAAATATAGTTAAATAAACCAGATGAGTGCAGATTATTATATTTCATTTTTTTGTGTAAATTTCACTTTCATGTTTCATTTCAGGAGAAAATTGATATTAAATGGTTATAATTTGTTAAAAACAATTACAACAAATAAGGGGATCTACTTTATCACCATTTCATTACACAATATAGATGCATACTGCTTCGTTCAAAGTTCATCATTGCAGATACATCACTATATATAGTATAACAAATTATACTATAATTGGTAATCTTGTTAATAAAGGCATACTTCACGTGTTTTACTGGCTAGATATAACTGAGTACTATTATATGTAGGAAATGTCCTGTCTGGGTTGTTTATTTGCTTGTAAAAATAATGCTATGTTTCTGATTTCATTAATTCCAAAATGGAGCTGCTGGAGGTGTCCATACATTTCTTTTACATCACTTCGCAAGTTTGTAAGTGATTATGTGTTTGAAAATATTCTAATTTCCCTCTATCGCATTTGTTATAATGACGGTTATATCAACATTATATAAATATTTTTAATATTATAATATACATTTTACATGGGAAATACATCAAAGCATTATTCAACGCTATATAAAGGTATAACCAGTTATAAAATATATGTGTTTCAAATACATTATTAAGGTATTGCAAGTTCATGACACAGAAGCTGAAAACAGCTTAAAATGGTCACAGTACATGATGGTAAATTCAACCTATGTTCCTTTCATTTCAGTAACACTTTATCATGTATCATAGTCATATTTATATAAAACTGTCAGTCTTTCATTATATCATTGGATAATATTTGGTAAGTCTGCCAGATTATTTACACTCTAGTCGAGTTTCTAAACTGAAAGTTCTCATTGAGCTCTTGTAGGGTTACCAGTGACAGCCAGGTTTGGTATTCTTCGGGAGATGACCATCTTAATCACAGGCTTGCAAAATTCAGTTCACCTGTTAAAAAGAGACCAGGGACTTAATTTTAAGGAACATTTTGTTATTAACATGCGATGTAAAGGTAAACGTAAACAAAAAGTATTATGCTATTTAGACTTTTAAAATTAGTTGTACTAGTTAACAAGAATTATGCCAACTGTTCATAGCTTAAGTAATAATATAAATGCTGCAAAAACACTATAATCAGATTATCTTATGATAAATTACTAATAAGAAACCATGGACATTAGATAAATGTTAATGAATACAATGAAACAAATAATATAATAATGATAATTATAATAATAATAAAAATAATAACAACAGAAATACTATTGAATTGCATACATTTAATTATTGTATACAAATTAACGAACTGGATATACTGAAGAATATCATAATACTTAATGATAATAACATTAACAACATAACATTAAAATAGAAAAAATTATAAATCAATTAATAAAACATGTTATTTTACCTGACAAATTACTAAGGCATTTTCCTAAGCCAGTAGTAAAACGCAATGGCGGTCTGTATTGTGTAGATATTTTCATTATCTTTATTTGATTCTTCCTCAAAACCATGTTTTATCGGTATAATTTACCTTAAAATCTGTTTCACTAGTAAGTCTAGTTTAGCTTTCAGTATGGACAGTTTGTAAACACTAGAATCCGTTTCGATATCGGATCAAAATTTCTTGAAATTATGTTTGCAAAGTAGGCCTTTTGGATTATAGGTCAAGATGCCTATAAAATATACATATACTTTTCTTCTTTTATCATCGTTTCGACAAAGAATGTGGTGCTATTTTAACGCGCGTCGTTTATAGCCCTATAACACAGGCGGATCACGCGTTGGGTGTATCAAGCCAAGATGGCTCCCTGATAGACACGAGATATATCTTACGGAGCATTCCGGAGATAGTCGATGTATTACGATTGTTCATTGTTTTTTGGAATAGTCCGACTTTGGACCGATTAATTGCGACCGTAAATTATGGTTAATTGGTCTTGCCGGACCTTTTCTCATAGTACAATTTCTTGCGGCATCGAATTTTTTTTTTTTTGACAGAATAATCATAGAACGCGTATTATTTAACACATTTTATATACAAAATTATATTTAACTCATGATTCTGAAAGTATTAACTGACATTTAATTAAATTTGTTGGTTGCAAAACGCAGTGGTTTTTTTGCAAACAAATTATTACCCGTACAAACATATTTTTAAAAAATGCAGTGATTTATTATTGCATTTCTATCGATTAATCTGCATACTGTACTGGTAAACGGAATGCAATGATTTGACAGGACAAACACTGGTTGATCGAACAAACAATTGTTCCTATGCCCAGTGACACCGTGGCCAGCGCCGATGACGTGTTTCGTCGCAGGTAAAACACAGTTATATTATGGAAGGCCGGTGCGCCATGCTTTTTGCTATTTACTAAATGCGATTTGCTATTTGCCAAATGACAATTGCTATTTGCCAAATGACAGTTGCTAAATGATAACTAATAGTTGCCAAATAAACAACAGTAGCTCTATTATTTGCTTATTGCCAGATGCTATTTGCGAATTGCTATTTGCGAAATGCTATTTGCCTATTGCTAAATGAAAATCGCCAAATAATAACAGAACCAGTATCATTCGTACATTGTTTTTCTACTCTAGACATATGCATATATGAATTTAATTGAATCTAAAGATTAAAACTATTCATAGTTAACACACGTAAAACTGGTTCTAAATGTGAAGGTAAGTCAATTATTTTTTTATCTGTTGGAATTCAGTCTTCGAACATCGTATGCATTGCGTTTTCATTTGTCGACTTTATTCGTCATGTAGTTGTTTGTTGCAAAAGAGTATGTGTGTTTTACATGTTATGTCCATTAATTTATTTACAGTAAGTATACGACCCGTTACAAGTTAGAGAATTGTGTTCTGTTGGTCTTTTATGTCTCGGATTATTTGGAAATGCCTTTCAGGTCAACATAAGCAATTTCTGTTGATGCATGTATTTATATGCAGTCAATTTCAACGCTTTATTTTGTAGGTAAACTTTGCTGGAATTGGGTGGCTTCGCTGATTATGGAAGAGCTCCATGAAAGAAAATAGATGGATGTAAAGCAGGCAACAGAGTTAAATGGTACAAGCACACCGGCATACATGTATGAACGGCAATTACATGTAGCATACCGATGGAATATCTCTATACACGATGTTTAAGACGGATATGTTAAACTTATTTGACTGAAAGTTGAGGAATCCAACTGACGTTTACTTTGTTTTTATTTTTATTTTTTAATGCAAAAAATCCTCTGGTACGAGTATTTTGTGTACACAGAGGTATTATATTGTCTATATGCTATCCTTCTAAATCGTGTTAGTTCATGATGACATATACACAATTTGCACTTTTGGTTCTTTAACTCAATAACAAATATATTCAAATGTTTACATATAGTTACATATTTTTACGCAGTATATGGGCATATCAGGCATATGAATGTAACAGAAGTAAAGAATATTCTTTACAGGACCACATTTATTAATTTGTGATCAACGCATTTAGTTTGCTTGTCATAAAGGACTCTCAGAACAGGCAATATTAAATTATCTTATGTTTTAATCCAGAAAGTGCCAGCCAACAAAACTGAAACAATTGATTTATTTCAATCTTGCAAATAGTAACAATATTAAGATTATGATCATTTATTTACATAATAATTGAAAATCACCACATGTCTGAACACTAATATACGTTAGTTAGAACAATTGATATTAATCAAGCACTTCAATTTTAAACAAGAAAGTCAGCTTTATATGCAGTATTCAGTATTATAATTAAAATAAAATGCTCTTCAAACTCACCATAGAATAAATGTTGACATCACAAGTATTTGTATTTGAATTAAAAAAAAAATTGGTGTAAAATATAATGAACCTGTGTATATTTACAATGTATGTAAAATTATGTGTTGTCATGTGTGGAACTTTTTATTCAATAAAACTATTTTTAAATAGTACTTGTGTGTTATTTATAAAACATAAATGGTAAATGCATGCATATTCCCTGAATGGGATCCAAACATTCACATGTTTATAAGAGAGCGTGACATATGATGAGAAAATCATTTAAAATGTCATGACATTCTACTTGTATAAATGCAATAATAAATACCCACAGATTGATGGTCAATAGTGTATTCATCAATATTTCAAATAGCCTTATGCAGACTTTCACATTAGCTTTGGTGAATGTGCCTTAAAATTAACAATAATTTAAGCAGTTTGAATTCATGTTTAATGTACAAATATGTGTTACCATACTATTTTTGCAAATTTATCTTATATTAACATATTCCCAAAGTGAAAAATAAGCATTCATATGTGGTGATTATAAGAGGACAAATACTATATATAATGATTAGAAAATTGTTTAGAAGTTTATGACATTCTACATGTACTAACAATAATGCTAGACCAAATAGTGATGTCCTTATCCATTTTTCAAATCTTCCGCAAAGACAGGTAACCCTATTAGCAATTGAATTTTCCAGTGAAGGCAGACAGTTAAACTGGGAATACCATGTATCTGCATATGCACATATATGTCTGTATTAATTCATATACATGTATACATGTAGATCATTATTACATTGTTAGGTAGATAAACACTTTTTACATGGAGATATAACGTCAAATACAGTCTATACAAACTAAGCATTCACATCAAAAAATATAATAATAGCATTTATAATTTAATTACAACATCACCTTTGAAAATTAATAGATGAAGTACAAGGTTCTTGTAATTTACATAACACACCTGTCACTTCTATGCTTTTGCTTTAAAAACAGAACTGTACAGTGCGTGAACAGTTATTGAAATCGATCTTTGATGGTTTGCTCACTGAAAAACAATAACAACATACAATTTTAATAAACCAATTGTAAGTAAATAATTAAAAGAAATCATATTATACCAGTGCTTGTAATAATATCAATGTGTTACATTCTATGACGTTGTATAACATTGGATTCTATTTTGTGACAAAGTGTTAATTCCAGTCATCTGTCTTTAATAATTAATAAATTGATATATGATATCAAAAATAAATCTCCTAAGCTAGATGATCATACATAGTCTAATATAGTTACCTCAGTGTCTTTTGATCCTACAGCGAATAAATCAGTCAGAATACTAGCATGTGTTGTGATTATACACGTTATACGAGTACTGTACGTTACTTAAGATAGCATTAGAAAGTACATTTTTTTTTACAGTAAACGTTTAACAGTAAACATTCAGCATTTCGCAATTATCAATTGACTTGTGGCAATTGGCAAATCGCAATTGGCAATTAGCAATTGTAAATTAGCAGTTGACATTTGACAATTAGAATTTGTCATTAGAATAAGCAGTGCATTCCGCTGCTGGTGGTAGAATACACTGATATACATATTCTTATTGAATGGATATACATGTATATACGCGATTTACAGTTATAATGTAGACCAATTGGCGTAGGTCTTTCCTTGTGCTCCGCAATAAGTATTGTTTTTTAGTTTTGTTGAACACATTAGAAACATGGCCGATCTAAACGAATTAAATAATTCGTCAATGAATAAACTTTTGGTATATGTATTTTCGTTTAACAAATTATTTTGCAACATGCAATACAACATATACTTTAAAGCTTTGCTGTGTCTATAGTCTTTCGAATGTATTTTAAGATTATTTTGTCGTTTCAATACATTCCAAGATGGCGGACATTTTGGCAATGTTATTTATTCCAAGATGGGTGATATTTGATGCAATACATTTTGATTGCATTTCCAGATGGTGGACATTTGATACAACATTTTTTTAAATTTATTTCAATAGGGTGGACATTTTTCCAATGCTTTTCTTTTAAATATAATTCAAGATGGCGGACATTTTAGCATGTCTTTTGAATATTCCAAGATGGCAGACACTTCTCTCGGTGGACGACATGGTGGCTGATGTTGTTCAAACCCTGGAGGACCAAGGGGTTCTGAATAACACTTACATTTTCTTCACATCCGATAACGGGTACCATCTAGGTAAATCAGTGCATATTTCTAGCTCACTTAGTCAATTAAAATGTTGGTCAAACAATGGTACCGTTATAAGATAAAAATTGTATCGATTCATTAATGTGCCAACGATTATTTATTTCATGCGAATTGCAATGAAACGCATACTTTTTACTGTTTGGACATTTTTAAATCATTATTCATATTTGGTTTAACTACATTTTTGGAAGTGTTGAATCAGGCGCGGGTAGGATTTTGAGTTGAAGGGGACGGAACTACGGTATTCACTAACTTCAACAAACTGATGTTGGTCTCTCTGAGATGTTAGGATATAATATCACAAGAGAACGATGCAATATCTGCAACAACATTTAGCGAAAAAATAACAGAACAATATAATTGCAATAAATCCATTGAAGATCACGTCATTGACAACAATATTATAATAAATGCATTTTAAGATATTGTGTGGTTTGAAAATGGACTGTTGGACAATTAAAGAGGGGGCGTTCGCCGCTCCCGCCCCTTCTAAGTCCGCCTATCTGTATGTATAGGCACTTGATTTCAGGTCAGTTCGGCCTTCCCGCCGACAAACGGCAGATGTACGAGTTCGACATCCGGGTACCACTGATGGTTCGAGGTCCGGGTATCAAAGCAGGTCAAATATCTCACGTAAGAACAATCTCAATTTACATATTCTGGTTCAGCATGAGTTTAAGATATGTAAGTACATGTAAGTATGTAATACATTGGTAAAGTTTGTAGAACCAGTGGATGTTGCGGATGTAATATTATTTAGCCCAATGCCCTTGGTTTTGGGATGCTTCCTGGAAACACTATTGTTGTATCAATGTGTGTCTATGTTTGTGAAAGCATGGTTTTACTTATATGGTTGGGCACTGTTCGTTTCGTTCTTGTTTTAGGGAATATGACTGAAAATCTTGAATCGCATCAAGCATGCATTTTGGCCATGACAATGGGCGAATAGTATCAAAAACTGACACTTTTTCACTTTGGGAATATTAAGTAATTTATACCTATAATCGGTTAATCGGTTACATTAAAGGAGGTCGTTGCCAACATAGATCTGGCCCCGACGTTTATGGACCTGGCCGCTGATTCGTTTGCCCCAGGGGCTGACGGGATCTCCATGAGAGCCATACTATACCCAGAGGAACACGTGAAGCGGCCTGTGCGCGATACCATTCTCGTGGAACACGTGGGGGAGTACCAGGAAAGGGTCCCGGGGTGTCCTCAGTATGAAGGCCAAGGCATGGCTGTAAGTTTCTGACGATGACACTACGTTGAACATAAACGTTGATGTGATTGTTGGTATATAAACTTGACGGTCAAAATGATCGCTTCTCATTATGTTTAAACTAAAGTTAATAATTAATTTTATTTTGATATTTTATTTTCTTGTTGCTTGTTTTAATTGATAAATGTGTGTTTACATAATATTTTGACAATAATTGTGGTTATTGACAACACTATTTTATTTAAGTAATAATAAACTCGTCATGTAGTAGCATCACCAACAGCAGAAGCAGCAACAGTTATCATTTTATTTGTGACATTTTACTGATAAATGCAAAATACAATGCATAAACAGTATATTCCTATGTTCGGTGTATGATAGTATATGCGTATTGAGCTGTATCTACTGATCTAGAATTGCAACCAACACTGTGTCTGTGAGGACAGCTTTAACAACACATACGCATGCATGATCCAGTTTTCGGACGAGAAAATGATGAAAACCTGCCAATTTATGGACTCCATGGTAACTACCAGTTTTGAAGTACAGTACTATATATCCTCACAGACTGACTTAGCATATACCATGGTCGCACAAACTGATTGACCATATTACATCAGCACACACTATCGTACCATATACCATGGTCGCACAAACTGATTGACCATATTACATCAGCATACACACTGTCTTACCATATACCATGGTCGCACAAACTGATTGACCATATTACATCAGCATACACACTGTCTTACCATATACCATTGTCGCACAAACTGATTGACCATATTACATCAGCATACACACTGTCTTACCATATACCATGGTGGCACAAACTGATTGACCGTATTACATCACTGCACACACTTTCTTATCATATACCATGGTCGCACAACCTGATTTACCGTATTAAATCAGCGCACACACTATCATACCATATACCATGGTCGAACAAACTGACTGACCGTATTGCATCACACTATCGTACCATTTACCATGGTCGCACAAACTGATTGACCGTATATTATATCACCGTACACACTTTCTTATCATCTACCATGGTCGCACAAACTGATTGACCGATTTATATCACCGCACACATTTCTTACTAGTATCATATACCATGGTTCACAATATGATCGACCGTATTACATCACTGCACAAAGAAGTTGTGCTTGGCCTTACCACATCACATAACTTCACACATGCAACACCACCCAGAAGGTATTGCATTGAAGTTGGTATCAGATCATCCGAGTGAAATTTGTTATCTTTAGTTATTTAGCAGATTTTCTCAGAGAAAACGATAATAAGTGTACCATATTTGCAATGTGTAGGAATTAAAGCAGCAGTACAGAATATGTTTATAAAAATAAAACTTTGCAGAAATCGTTTCTAATGGACGTTTTGGTAACTTTTTATCGTAAAAATATCTGTATGCCAGTGCTGGTTATGCCTCTGGAGTAAATCAGCATGTACGTAATAAGTGTATATTCCGTTCGGACATAGGCATTATCAAATGCCTTTCATAAATAAGAAACATATTTCAGTCGAATAAACGTCATTAACGTTTAGAACTAATGCCAATTTAAAATGTATTGATATATATTCTATGGACTGCGGCTTTAACTCGATTTAGAGCAGAAATAAAAACGATAACAATAAAACAAGCATATTTACATAGATATATTGGTGCTAAATCATAAAATATAAATTAACCGCACTGAAAGTGTAATAAATCACTAAGCTGCTCACTTCTTATATTTTAATCCAGAACTTTGTCGAAATATATGACACGAAAAGTGACCCATACGAATTTGAGAACCTCTACCCCTCAATGGACGCGGGTAGGGTTTCCTGCCTACAGCATCAGTTACTTAGTATACTGGACTGTGAGGGGAGCCATTGTCACGTAACAGGGTTTCAAGCAAGGAGCGACGATCATCCTTGACCTGCTGTGAAGATTGTATATTCGTCCATAAATTAAACATTAATGTCGTAAATGCCATAAATAATTTATGGCCGTGTTTCTCGTATACATATACGAGTACCGGTATATTAATTCATTGTAATGTTAATATGTTACATGAATATTTGTTAATATATTGCATGAAATCTATCAATATTTACTGTTAGCTCGCATATACGTATGATTACAGCTATTTTAAATCCCGTGCACTTTTTATGATAATTAAGTTTCATGTATGAAACTTGAGATAAGAGCAAAATGTACTCTTAATTATATCATATTTCCGAGAGTTTTCTTTGTTTTTCGGTATTCAATAACTGTAATGTAAGTTATTCATTGGATCATGTTACGAAAAACATGTATATGTTTAAGTAACGAAATAAATATGTTGAATCTTGAATTGAAATTTAGTTGTAATTTATACGCACTCTACTTATTGTACGGAACGATTGCACTGAGTGGACACAATGCGACAGAGCTAAATTTGGAACTGCCCGATCAGCATCGTAGAACGTTGCCATGTGATTGGTATATATGGTAGGCTATAAAACACTTGTAGCACTCTTTGACCTCAATATGTTAATTATTTAATCTCGATTACTTATTTGTTATCATTTACTCTTGTAAGTAAATATACTGCAAACTGAACTGTTTGTTCTACCATTATAAATTAAATTATACATTAAAATGTACACGTTGAACACAAGTATGGATACACATTCTATATAGATATTAAGAGTGTGAGCGTGTCGTGGGTATATGTTGACCTTCGGTCATTGAAACATGCATTGTGAAATAAATATACGAGTTAATATTGGGACAAATTTAAAAAAAAGTGCACTGTTCCTTTAGCAAGATTAATAATCCCGCAATAAATGAAATTTTTTAATTGCGTGGGTACAAACAAAATTGTATACAAGCAATAGGTTTTTGCCGATATGTTAATAGTATACATATATTTCATTAGCATTTGGGAACAGTCAAAATGTTTTCCTGAAATAGAGGGGGCAACTTTTGAACTGTTGCCCCGAGGCCGTTAGGTCGTGAAAGGAAAAAAAATGACGGTTCTTAAATGACTATGAAATATCTGTTTTATTACCTAGTTTCAATAATAAATAAAAGACAACATTTAACTGTTTTATTTTCCATGAAAACTAACATAACGATAGTTGTGAGTCACAACTACAAAATAGAACAAACCTGGGTCCTGCTTGTAACAGTCAGTAGTCAGTGTTACCATAAAGTAACATTACGCAACGTTCTGGGCTGGTTGAGGGCAACATAACGGAACAAAACCGTGTAACATCTCGAAATGTTGCCTGTTCGATCGATGAGCTAGTTTCAACAAAGTGGTCAACAGTTAAAACGCTTAATTATCATTTATATAGTAAACTATGTAATACTCCTCAATAGCAAATGATTAAGTTGAAACGAGTGCATGGATTTTCATATATCAAGGTTATGAAGGTGGTTGACAGTACATGTTGTTTCAATCATTGCATCAAAACAGTCGACTAGAGTTCAATAATGGACACTTTGCCAACACTTTAACTATCATTTCAATATATGCGTACTGCCAACACTTTAACTATCATTTCAATATATGCGTACTGAAGTTAGAATGATTCTCAAAATTTGACATTATTATACATGTATAAACATTTCAGTTAGTAATGTTTCTGGTCTTCCTATATTTCATGATGACAAATTAAGAATTAAGAACACAGATGGACATCCAATTTGTTTCTGACACTTTGAAACAACTGAGACTGCGTGTTCTTACCTACGGATACTCTGAATAATTGATATACTAATTGAAGAACAAAGTTATTGGTGTACCGCAAATTAACATCTTAAAGGCCGTTTGTCTGATACCCAAGATGTGATATATATATATATATGTATATATATATATTTAAATCGACCTTAATAACAAAATTACCGATTTTTAGGATTTGAGACATTCCGATAGAAGAACGTGCACTCATAACGTTAGTGAAAACTGTTTGTTAATACCTCAACAAATAAAAATGCTATGATGTTTCAAATGACCTGCAATCCGTTTGAGAACTTTGACGTCGAAAAAATCACGCGCGGTTTTGCTGCAGTGAAAAACACCCGTAACACGATGTTATGCTTTTATGCAGAAACAATATCAGTATTATCTGTAAATAATTAGGGTTTGCATTGACTGCAATGATTTTATTTTTAAATAATGGTGAAAGCAATATTTTATACTAAAA
The DNA here is from genome assembly GCA_027627225.1 of Congeria kusceri. NCBI lineage: Eukaryota > Metazoa > Mollusca > Bivalvia > Myida > Dreissenidae > Congeria > Congeria kusceri. The sequence continues at coordinate 55,485,098 of CM051027.1, forward strand.
CTTCCCGTTGCGAAGCAAAACTAGAATGTACCGTAATTACTAGATACGTTTATTAAACGCTTTAAAATAATTAAAAATTATATTTAGAGATACCGTGAAAATATTGCTGTTACGACCGTATATGTCTGTTTTGTGGTATAACGGCATTTGCAGAATAAACGCGGGTAGTACCGATTAATGATTTTAATTTTCTCTGACAATTGGTTATTAATTTTGAATATTCTGTCTGTTATAAATCCATAATAATCTGTTTAATAACGTTACCAGGCTTTGAAGTGCATCAAATTAACATTCCCAATTTGAACAAACGAAAAAAAAAAAAAAAAAAAACACGATATAATGACCCCAACCTCCGCGCAGATATTTGACCGTACTATTTGTTTGCTTGGAGTTTTTGCCATATTAACAGTATTTCAGTCCTATAACAGCGGTCAGTTAACCTTCTCACACTTTTCCTGAGCAAGCTTAGCCGATCTGAGCGGTTTACCAGTACCAAGTGCATATATACTTATATATATAAAAATATGAATATAAATGCATACTCCATATTTATCCGTTTGCGAACTTGATAGTCAATGGCCTTTAATACACGTGGTAACCACGTTAATACAAATTGAAACATGCGACAAGGAGATAAACATGCCATAAAATCGGAATCAAATCCAATGTCCAGTCTTCGAGAAATCTCCAGCGATATTGGATTGTAACAGTACGTTGGTGTTAATTGTAATTGTGTCTGAAACTAGTATACGTTTCAAATACCGAATGAGAGTACATGCATACGAGTCCATAATTATACAGAAAGTTATATCACTATTTAAGTCCGTGAGATAAAGTAATTAAATTATCTGTAAAATATGTCAAGGATAATAACAATTTACTGTTCAGCTGAAATAAAAAGCTAACATGCAACAGTAAAAAAAATTATCATAACAAAACATGTTATATAGTTTGTGAATGCTTCGATACCCGAACAACCCTTTAAAGTTTACGCATAACTGTTTTTGAGAGATTACAAAAATTAAATTACTTTGATTTCCAAAGAAAATTAAAACAATCCCTGCGAAGTTTCAGCAAACTGCTTTAGTGATTAAAGTGTATAACAGAATAAGGAACAGAATGGCTACCAAAAAGACGGTAGACTTGTCATCGTATGCGGACTATGAGAGGAAACCAAGTAAATGGAAGGTAACCAGTTTTGCTGATTTATATATGACTATTATCAATTCCGACTTGTTAATATACTCTGGCTTTGTTTTAAAGGAATACGTTTTTGAATTGAAATGCGAGTTTTTTCATGCATTTCCTCTGAAGCTCACTGGACGCTTGCTGCATATACTTGTAATAGTATTAATTGCCTATAGAGTAAAGGGAGAACATACACACGTTGTGAAGTTATCGACCTTAGTGAATAAACACGAAACAAGATGACCTTGACGGCCCCAATGGGCTCACCTGAGTACTGGCAAAGATGAAGATCTTATATACTGTTGCGACAGGTTTGAACAAATGTTATAAAATAAAGATAATGGTCTTAAATTATTTGTTTTAAATCGAATTTGTCTGATATCCTATGGTTACAGACAAACTGTGCAAGGTGATTCATTACAAAAAAGATATCCATATCGCGCATTAAGTTCATTTTTTCATTTGTTTTCACAGTTTATGGGCAATAACTCTAGTGTTTATGACCCGACCTGAAGTAGTTGTGGCTTCTGCTGAGACCGTTAGGCTATACACAAACTGGAAGTTTGGTTAAGACTGAATGAAAACTAAAGGCATTTTTGCTGTTTTTCCCTGCAGACAAACTCAGGTGTTTATTATCTGATCTGGTCCACATTTTGGCTTTCTTTCCTTGAGCCCCTATGTTCACACATAGTTGAAATTTGATTAAGATTGGATGAAAAGGCTCTGTGTTGGAAAATGATTTTTTTTCACAAACAAACGGCCATAACTCCAATGTGTGTGGTCCGATCTGACCCATTGTTGACTACTGTTGAGACTCTACGCAAGTTTCTACTCAAGAGACCCCTATTGCAATGGTTAAAATATACATGGCCAAACCAATTAGCTATGACCTCTCGTTATTGATGAATGGTATAACGCCGTTTCAGTACACTGTTAGATGGTTTATCCACCTAAAGACATTCGCAGTTTAGTAACTAACCTTTTAAATAACCCCCGAGCTTTAGGTGAATGATGATTACAAATATATAAGGCATGCCGTGGGAAACCCGATCTCAATGCATGTGCGTAAAGTGTCATCCCGGATTAGCATGTGCAGATCCGGGACGACACTTTCCGCCTAAAGTGGATTTCTGTTAAGAAGAGACTTCCTTGAAACATAAAATACCGTATAAGCGGAAAGTGTCGTCCTGGATACTATATTGATTTGCATATGCTGGACATGTGTGCAAAACATTCCAAGACAAGAGACAAAGAAATGTCACAAAACAAGGTTTTCATTTTCCAACAGCTGAATGAAGTTTTTCTGTGACAGGCAAATATTTGGTTTAAATATCTCATCTGACGGGAACTTGATTACATTAGTTCTGTGAAAGTTTGGTCAAAATCACTTGAGAAATGTAGGAGGAGTTGCGCTCGGAAGAGATTTTTCACTATATATCACATATGCGCAAAATAAACAAAGGGCCATAACTCTGCACAAAATGATCGAATCACAAAAGCCCGACAACATGTGATAGGGCACTTGGTGACAATAGTTCTGTGAATGTTTGGTCTGAGTCCCCTGAGAAATGTAGGCTGAGTTGCGCTCAGAACAAATTGTTCACGCCCGCCCGACGACATTAATTTGCCCCTTCAATAAACAGAGTTTGCCTTCGTAAAACCTGGTTAATATGGATAAACACAATATTTATTTGCAAATGTTGGACATTTGTGCAAGAAATGGATAAACACTATATTAATTTGCAAATAATGGACACATGCAATGAATGCAGAAAACAAATCGGAACATTCTTAGGTTGAAGGTACAAAGGACTAATAAAAAATGACCCTGAAATTTGTATTTGGTAACAACATATCACTGGAATAAGAATAAAAAGCAAACAAGGAGACCCTGACGGTCCTTAATAAGAACATATATATAAATCAGGTCAATAATGGCAAGACCTCGGGCCCAGATGGCACTATATTTCCTTCACCTAATTCATAAGCGTGATGTGACATTGTACCATATTTGACCTACTGTTGACTGCAAGTTACCCATATTTAATCAGAACCTACGGATGTTACAGTGGACACTAATATGACAAATTTCAACCTGATTTTATGTAAAATTTGCTTCCTTGAGGTTAACAATGCTTTTTACTTTATTTGACCTAGTGACCTAGTTTTTGACAGCAGACAACTCATATTTAATTGAAACCAAATTGTATGAAGGACAACAATCTAACCATGTTTCACCATATTATTTGATAAAACATGTGATTCCTATAGTGTTTCAACCCACATGACCCATATTCGAAATGTATCCAGTGCTGTGGAGGTTAACAATTAACCTGACAAAATTTCAACCTAATCAGATAAAATATGAAACCTCTAGATCGAAAACTTTACTTAAATGGTAGAAAAAAACATGCTATCATGTAAACTGACCTAGTGAGCAGGTTTATGACATTAGGTATCTTGGCTAAGTTTAATCGTGATCTGATAGAAAACGTGGTCCTACACAAATAGGTTTTCATTATAAATGTACAAGTATATGACTTTGTTACCTAGTTTTAAAACCAACCAGACATATTTTCATCAAACACTGTACATTCATAGAGTATACATCATCCTGACAAAGTTTCATGGTGATTCAATATAAAATGTGATAGTGCTAAGTATGGATACCAAACGCCGGCAGTCTCAAGTGATCCCAATAGTTCATCTGGCACTATGTATAAACAAGCATATGGGAAAGGGCAAAATATATCATTAACTAAACTCCAAAATAAATCAGCAATCAAAAAGTTTCTGGTTTTCAGTTACCACCGACTTCATAGACAACAAATATAGAGCCCTGTCTGGTAGTTTTTAAACTGTACATAAAAAACTTAAAATTATATGAAACCACAGCAACCTGTTTCAGTTTGTTCACTGTGGAAGTATGTGCAGAGAAAATATTTCTTTCAGGTTCCATTAATTCTTGATTACAGCTGAAATATCCTTCTGCAAAAATGCTTTAGGAACTGTACAATGCCCAGTTTCATTTATACAGCAAGAAGACCATGTTATGATGTTCTGGTCACTGCTCAGCTGTACATGTGTAAAAATATTAGCAATGGCCATACAGAATCAAAATCTTATAAGAGAGTTGTATATTGTCACTTTAGACACATGAAGCCATAAAGAAAATGGACTCTCCAAATATGTTTACAAATCTGGTAGGCTTGAAGTAATTATTCAACTGAATATTCCTATCTTATGTTTCCTGAGTGGTACCAAGTAAAAGTTCCTTATCTTGGCAACCAGAGTTTTCACCAAGATTTTAAAGCACCTAATTAAAGACTACTCATGACTACTAAAGTTCTTAATTTTCACAAAGCCCATTTCACAGACATTTTTGTTTGAATTAAGATGTTGATGATCGATCACTAAACAACAACAGAACAACCAATACTGGTAAGCACCATGCATGGTGTGTCACTAAAGTACTTAGGTTACCTTACAACTCAACTTGCTGCTACCTAACAATTAACAGTCATTTTCTTGCCATTTAATAAAACAACAATACCCGCATGTATAAAGTAACAAGAAATGCCTCCACATATCATTAAGTAGGTGTAAACTTGGATTCTTCTGGGTAGTATCGTCTTTTCAATGTCCTATACTTTCTTAACATATACAGTGCTTCTAATTCCTTAACAACAAAATTTCCTCGAGCTATTAGCTTTTCGATTTCTTCTGGATCAGTCACGTTCTTATTCTTCATGAAAGCAGCTTTACACCGTGTTCGGAAGTATTCTGAGCCAGCTGGATATTCCCTGCCTAAGTATAGCAGCTGGAAAAAGGCAGTTCATTGTAATATGTTTTCTCATAATCAAAATATTCAATTTAATTGTGTTGTGACAGCACCAAAATGCAAATGATGTATAACATCTATAGGTATTTACTTGTTTATTTTTTTTCCATTGAAGTTAAAATCTAAATTTAAAAAAAAATGAAGTTCAATCAATTTAGCAGTCTTCTGTAGTTCCTCTATTGTTATTTAAATGTTAAAGATATGAGTTATCTGCTTCTAGGATATAGAATCATTTAAAACTTTTATAAAAAAAAAAAAAAAGCTTAAAAAAACATTGACTTAACATTTTAGATTTCTGACACAATAGGCAATAAAACAGATATAAATTCAGCAACCTACTGTCTTGTATAAGTTTATAACTTCTGAGCGTAACAGGTTTTTAGTCATTTTTGTCTGGATGATTGCCAATGGCAATGCTTCAAACGTCTGAAAAAAACAAACACAAATAATTATAAGAAAATCATCAAGACAAATCTTATCACAAACTTCCACAGTTCAACCATTAATTTACGTATTGAAATAGACTTTACCATGACTCAAGCCTAGACCAAAAATTACCAGTAAAATCAATGAATGTCTAGATATGGATATATTTTTAACGTCATACTAAATACATAAACAAAATATTTTGTATTGTACTAGTAGAATGTAACCGTTAAGATTTATGTACTTTATTTTCGCGAATACAAATGACATTTGTTGTTATAAATCATTAAGAAACATCTTCACTGACATAAATTATTACCACGAAATAAAGCTTTCTACTTGTTTTATGCGACCATTAAACTCACATTAGATAGTGTTTTAACAAAATGTATAGTTCTCAAGAAGAATTTTTAATCTGTCAAAGTTGCATTGTCGTAAAATAATTACAGCCGACTTTTTATCGAAAAAAAGATTGGACGGATTTTATCTATTGATAATTGCTAAAATCTATATAAATTGAAGTTATTTTAGTGAAAATATGTCTTATATAAAATGATTATTATTCAAATAAAAATATTTTCTAAATGTGATGTCGTAAACGCTAAACTTTATGGTATTCCGAATATTGGTTGCCAATGTACACAAAGTAGTTTTATAATTTCCGTGATTATTACAGATTTCAACATCCAGCTTTCAAAATGGTAATATCCATTGATAAGGTTAATTTATAGGATCAGTCCTTGTTTTTGCCTATGGTAGGAGGTAGAAAATCACGTGTGATTTCCAATTTAATATTAATATTTCTTAAAGCACCTGTTAAAGCTGCAGTCCATAGAATGTAATTCAACACATCTTAAAATTGTCATTAGTTCTAATGAACGTTAATGACATTTATTTGACTGAAAACTGTTCCTCACTTATGAAAGGTATTTTTATAATGTCTTTGTTCGAAAACGCTTGGTATGAATGGAATATACACTAATGTACATGCAGAATTTCTCCAGAGGCATCACTAAGTCTTATTTATAAGACGTGCAACACATTTAGTGTTACTTTTTATATAGCTCTAAATTCATTTGAACATCTTAGTGCCCAAGGACCATTTATGTGGTGGAATCCTGAAAGTTTTAAATTTTCATCAGTTCCTATTATTTGAAACAATGAAGTTACTCATCGATGTAGTTTACAAAGACAACACCTAAACTGCTTAACATATATGCATAAATACTGATTTTAAACCTGCATATTCATTTTCTACATTTATGTACAGACCACCATTATTTTGCCTTGTGTACACCTTGAACTTTACAAATAGAATCAACTGACCAATAGAAATGATGCAATGCCCTGAGTTAGCATATTTATCGATAAAATTGAACACACTGATAGTGATACACAGCGGCAGTATCGAGATTTATTTTAAAATGCAATGGTGTGTAGGTTTAAATTGATCGTGCATCCAAAATGAAAATGTCGTTATGAAAATATTTATGGAACATTAATTAGGAATGTTTTATCTGCCCAGGTATGTAAATTTTATTGCAATCAGTTCACAATAACTATCTAATTTCGGGACATGAAAGTTGCGATCAAAATCCTATCGGAACAATATAGACAAGAAGGAGGATTACTTTCCCCGGTTATGCGCTGCAAACATATATTGCCAATATCAAAAGTAGCTCAATATACGTCCAGCGCCAACAAGTTATGCTATAGGCATCACCAGCTATCCCATACAGAAACTATACGATAAACAGTTACCAAAACATTATTATTTTACTGATTTCAATGTGGTTTTTTTATTTTGATTGGTAAGATGTCCATTAAAAACGATTTCTGCAAAGTTTTATATTGATTAACATATTTCTGGACTGCTGCTTTAAAATGAAAACCAAGACACACAGTGCAGTGTTACTAGCTTCAAACGCCAATGAGGATATAGTCTTGTACAAATTCTGTAAATAAATATAAGTAATGGTTGAATTAAATTGATAATCTCTGTATTTAAAAGTAACTATTCAAATATCCAGTTGTAGTTTCACTTTGTCACAAATAACTTTTATAAATCACACCTTGATTATGAACACGATATCATTATCTGATCTTATGTTTTGCATTATTCTTATTTGCATGATTATTTTTATGATATTCAGTATTGACTGCATTGTTTTCTGTGTACATACAACATTTCTACTTTTTTAATGATTCAAATCTGCTATATTTTATTTTCATCTGTGTAAAAAGACCAGAAAACATAGCAAAAACTGTTGTAGTTGTTTTACCTGTTTTGTGACTGGCATATAAAGCAACAGTCTCACTTTTGGGCTAGCTCTTTAGCAAAGTGGTTAGAGCAAGCGCGAATTTTTAGCTAGAGGGGGGCAGAAATATATTAAGTGAACTGAAAAAGATTAACAACAAATTGCTTTTGGTCTTCTCTAACATGTTGGGATAGATATAAAAACATGTGCGATATTGACAGAAAGGAACAATGTAGCAAATATACCAAAAAATGGGTTTGATTATTTCAATAAATTGATTAAAGGGTACGTCATTTGCAATGAAATGCATGTGTTTTGAGATATTATTAATATGTTGTAAAATCAAATGTTGGACAGTTTTAGGGGCGGCTTATGCTGCTTCCGCCCCACTCTAAATCCTCTTATGAAGAGAGATGGTCTCTCTGACTCCTAAGACTCGGGTTTGATTATGGTAATTAAAGGCACATGTCAATGGTACTATTTACACTACATTTATCACAACAAACACCATGCCAAAAATGCTCATAAAATATTGTAATGCATTGCTAATCAAGTTCATATAATTGTATGGAACATCACATTATAATGTTCAAACATTAGAGGCCTCCATCAAGTTGTATATTCTTTCATAATAGTAATCGTAATTTTATCATGAAAGAAAGTCTCATATTGTGTTGCTTTGTGCAATTATGCATGTTATATGAATTATAATAATTAAGACATTCAGTAACAGACTGCTAAAATTAATTAATTTGATATTTCTATGTCATTAATGTGTCCATTTAGGTTATAATATTTGAAATGTTAACACAAAAATAATAAGAAAAAAAAAGATGTTTTTTATGTCTGATCGACAGCCCCCAAAGCAGGGATCAGCAGGAAAAAAAAAGCTGTCAAAAGCAGACAAGGAAAAGTTGAAAGCTGAAGAGGAAGTGAGGAAGGCATTAGAAGAAGGTTTATTTAAATATTTTATATAGTATTACAGTGTTTTCCAGTGACAATTGAACTTCTTATTATGTCAGCAATGTGTCTGTGAAATTATGTGCCTAAATTTTAGGTCTTTACTTGTATCATAATTATATTCATTATATTGTTGAAAAGAAACATTATGTTTTTTGTGCTTTTAAAGACAATAAAAACTGTTTGATGAACTCATATCTACTTTTATTTAATCTCTTTGCTTGGATCATACAGTTAGAGAAAGCAAAAACTTGTACAAATTATGGTTACGCATGTTTATATATATATATATCATTTTAGAGGAAGCCAGACAGAAGGCAGAAGAAGAAGAGAAGAAACGGAAGGAACGAGAGAAACTTGAGGAGGCAGAGCGGCGAAAACTTGAAAATGCAGTATGCAGTTTGTTTGAATCTTAAAAAAGCTTTTAATTGTATTTATTATTTCAATCAACATTTTTTTTATTTTTGTAGAAACACTGAAAAGTTTGTAAAACATATTGGATTGTTACTTTTAGTGCTAAAATGCTAGAACACACACCTTCATTTGTGGTATTTGATTATTTTTAATCATCCATGTATGTCTGAGCAGGAATCAACTATAGATTTTCAACCTTGGAAACAATAAGTTTTATTAATTACATTAGATTTAGAGAAAACAGGTTTATATATGGTGTTTCTTCTTAAAATACTCTGATAACAAGGAAGAACCCTTTTTTTTTCAGGCAGTTCAACTTGAAGATTTACTAAAATTAAATTCGTTTTTTAAGGATATAGACAAAAGCTAAATTCATTTAAAGGAAAAACAGAAACTTGCAGAAAGAAAATACTGGAAATACATAATTGAGTGTTATCTTAAAATCCTGCTGTAAAGAAGTAAACCACACTGTCAGCCAGTTCAACTTCAATAATTTCTTGTATGGCATTTTAAGGAAAAAGAGAATCGCCGAATGGAGATGCTTGCACTGGTGGCTATTCAGGAGCGCAATTGGAAGATGTTGGATGATCTGCACAGCGAGAGGAGGAAGAAATCCAAGGTATGCCAAAACTAAGCCTGTACCTTAAGGGTCCACATCTAAAAATCAAAACGCTGACATTGTCGAAAGACTGTTGGCGACAAAAGAAACTACAAGCATGTGAATTATGAGTGTATTTTTGGTAAAAAGGAAACATTTGTTTGAATGAAGTTCAATTTCCAAACTTTAAACTTGATAATATGGCTTCTTATTATACAGTATAAGACGTCATAATACAAGTAACAACCACATATTTTTCAAGCTATTTATCTAATGCAAACGGAATTATATACATGCCAGTTAACAAGTCAATCTGCAATGAACCATGCAGAATAACCGATAAAGCGTGGTAGTTAGGAGCATCGATTTAAGTGATTCATAGCCTTCTGAGTGCAAAGTAGGTCATACGATGCATGTATACAAAATGTTACACATTATGTAGCCTCTCTACTACATTTTGAGATTTTGTATAAATTTAAGTTTACAAGCTGCATGAAAAAAAGGAAAACTGTAATTGGGAATCAAATTCATGACATATCTGTAAGAACACATAAATAAAAAGTGCTATTTTGCCTCGTAAGAATGGAAGTGCAAGCTGTGGTCATACATCGCCATGATTATACTAACAATTTTGACATCATAGTGTAAACAAGAAATGGCCAAACATACATTACCTAAATAATGTAACAATGAGAGAGAAGAAATCCCTTGTATACCAAAAGTCTGTGGTGTTTTAAAACGGATATCTTTACAGATTTTGTGATGTTTTTTGGATATGTTATTACTTTTAATCATGAAAAATTGAAGCACAAACAAATACTAGTACAAATTGACCTGACAAAGACCACTAAGCGACGCTTTCATAGATGTTTGTTTACATGAAATGTCAACTGCCAAAAAAAGTAGTCCACTCATTACATGGGCTAGTATAGTTATGAGGATTTGGAAAAAGAGTGAGTAGCATAGTACAGATTTGTTTTCTGTCAATATGTATATCACCAATTGATAAAGCATGTATTTTGTAAAGAATTTTAATAGGTATATATAATAAATATATATAAGGCATGTCGTGGGAAAACCAAATTTAATGTATGTGCGTAAGGTGTTGTCCTGGATCAGCCTTTGCAGTCCGCACAGGCTAATCCAGTACGGCACTTTCTGCCTACAGTGGATTTATGTTAAGAAGTTCCTTCCTTGAAACAGAAATACCATAAAAGCGGAAAGTGCCGTCCTGGATTAGCCTGTGCAGACTGCAAAGGCTAATCTGGGACAACACTTAACGCACATGCATTAAGCCCGATTTTTCCACGACATGCTTCATAAATGTTTTGAATATCCCATTCAGCAACTCAGGTCCTTAGCTTAAGGCAAAGTCTTCTTCTTAACAGTGGGCACGATACATGCGGTGCGATGGCTCCCCAAATCCCACCATTCCAGGGGAGATAAACACGTACATCAACCTCCGCCTTGAAGACGTATCGCGTGACGATATCGAGGAAGTCCTCAAGCAAGGGGAACTAGACCTTAGTGTAAGATTATTTATGCATTTTAATTGTGAAATCATTGTCCTGAACACAATCTACACATACAGTGATGTATTCCATGTATTATGTGATCATTTTGTTCCTCTCATTTATTATTTGATGATTGAGAAAATAAATCTCTAAAAATTTATTTTAACAAATTTTAAAAACAAATGATCATTTCAAATATTGCTTGTTGAAAATAAATAACTTCGATATAACCTGAGAAGGTTAGGGGACAGAACTTTGATAATGCCTGAGAAGTTAATGGAGGCAGAACTATGATACAGCTTAAGAAGGTTGGGGCGACAGCTTTGATACAGATTGAGAAGGTTGGGGGGGGGGGGGGCAGAAAAGTTGATACTGCCTCAAAGGTTAGTGGGGTGCATACATTTGATACAGCCTAAGAAGGTTAGGGGACAGAACTTTGATAATGCCTGAGAAGTTAAGGGAGGAAGAACTATGATACAACCTTAGAGGGTTTGGGCGACAGAACTTTGGTACAGATTGAGAAAATTAGGGGTGGGGCGCAGAAATACAGTCTAAGAACATTAGGGGGACAGAACCTTGATACAGCTTGAGAAGGTTGGGGGGCGGGGGTCAGAAATTTGATACAGTTTTAGAAGGTTAGGGGGTCAGAAATTTGATACAGCCATAAGAAGGTTAGCTGGGGGAGGGACAGAACCTTGATACAGCTTGAGAAGGGTGGGGAGCGGGGGTCAGAAATTTGATACAGTGTTAGAAGGTTAGGGGTTCAGAAATTTGATTCAGCCTAAGAAGGTTAGGGGATCAGAAATTTGATACAGCCTAAGAAGGTAAGGGACAGGGAGGGACAGAACCTTGATACAGCTTGAGAAGGGTGGGGAGCGGGGGTCAGAAATTTGATACAGTTTTAGAAGGTTAGGGGTTCAGAAATTTGATACAGCCTAAGAAGGTTAGGGGATCAGAAATTTGATACAGCCTAAGAAGGTAAGTAAGGGGATCAGAAAATACAGCGTTAGAAGGTCAGGGGGACAGAACTTTGATACAGCTTTAGAAGGTTAGGGGACATAACTTTGACACAGCGTGAGAAGGTTAGGGGTACAGAACTGACACAACCTAAGAAGGTTAGAGGGACAGAACTTTGGCACAGCGTGAGAAGGTTAAGGGGACAGAACTATGACACCAGCCTGAGAAGGTTAAGGCGAATAGAACTTTGATACAATCTGAATAAGTTAGGTTGGGGACAAAACTTTCCTACAGCGTCAGAATGTGAGTGGGGGCAGAACCTTCATACAACAGGCAATACCAGTTAAAGTTAAAGGGGGTGTGACAGAACTCTGATACAGCATGCGGATGTTAGGGGCCATAACTCTGATACAGCCTTAGAATGTTAAGGATGAGGGTTCAGAACATTGATATAGTGTCAGACTCTTCGGAGTCCCAGAACTTCAGCATATTAAACTGGCTTGTTTCTGCCGTGTTACAGCTGATCAACGAACTGGACTTCCTGCTTGAGGACACACCCAGTCTAGAGATGGACCTGCAGGAAATGGACCGCTTCAAATACGTAAGTTGCACTCTGCCTACCATTTGAAATCGTAGCCCATATCCACATAGTTCCTTAGTGAAAACTTGAGTAAATTATTTGAAATAATATTCCTTAAATCTGTGACTTGTTCATTTACAGATCATTTTGTCATAAATGGTTTGGTACTGTAGAGATTTGAAAGATGCTTTTTCATGCCCCCGGCATCATAATGCAGGAGGCATATAGTGATCGTCCTGTCCGTCATTCAGTCCGTGACAAGGTTAAGTAGATTTTACCGTTTCGTCTAACACCAACACCGCTTACTACACTTTGATTCTTACACAGTTGTTGCTTATGACCATTCCCTATCCACCCATATCGCCCAACCTTACTTTGACCTTGACCTAATTTGCACTTAGAATAATTCAAATGGGCTGTTTCTTGATTAACTAGATTTTACCATTTCGTCTAGCACCAACATCTCTTGCTACAACACTTGGATACTTACACTGTTGTTGCTTATGGCCATCCCCAATCCACCCATATCACCCAACTTTACTTTGACCTTGACCTTAATTTGGCTTCATAATAATTCAAAAGTGCAATTTCTTGGTTAACTAGATTTTACCATTTCGTCTAGCACCAACACCGCTTACTACAACACTTGGATATTTACACAGTTTTTACTTATGACCGTTCCCAATCCACCCATATCACCCAACCTCACTTTGACCTTGACCTAATTTCGACTAAGAAATGGGCTACCCAGCACCAACCAGGGGTATGTGTGTTTATCAAACACAGAATCTTGTTTTTAACATTTTTAGCTAGACTATTCACCGAATTGTTTGAGCTATACTAATCACCCGTTCGTCGGCGTCGGCGTCTGCCTAAAGCTCTGGTTAAGGTTTGCGTGCAACACGTCCATATCTCTGTAACTACTACAGATATTCAATTGAAACTTCCCACATGTGTTTGGGGTCATTATGTGAGGTCACTGACGAAGGCCCATAACTCAGACCTGCAATTCAGCAGCATTATGCCCCTTTTTGTACTTCGAAAATCAGGTTAAAGTTCGGGTGCAACAACTTCAAATCACTATATCTACTACAGATATTAAATTAAAACTTCACACATGTCTTCAGGATCATTATTTAAGGTCTCGGACCAAAGCCTATAACAATGACCTGCAATTTAGCAGAATTTTGCCCTTTTTTGTACTTAAAAATTCAAGTTAAAGTTTGTGTGCAACAACTCCATATCTCTATAACTGCTACAGATATTCAATTAAAACTTCACACATGTCTTCATGGTCATTATAAAAGGTCACTGACCAAGGCCCATAACTCTGACCTCCAATTTAGCAAAATTATGCCCCTTTTTATACTTAGAAAAATCAGGTTATAGTTTGTGTGTTGTTTTATATCTCTATATCTACTACAGATATTCAATTAAAACTTCACACATGTCTTCAAGGTCAAGGCACATAACTGTGACCAGCATTATAGCAGAATTATGCCCCTTTTTGGTAGTGATAAAGGCCCATAACTCTGACAAAGCGGTTGAATAGTCTAGCGCGCGTTCCTGAGACAGCTCTCTTTAAAATATAAAATATTGATTTTAACGAGGATTTGTTTTTAATTTTCCATTTAAATATGACTTAAGCTTTTCCTTAGAAGCTTTGTGGATATGGCCCTATAACAATATGATTTATAGAACCAAGACCAAATCATATAGCATAAATAATTAACATTATAGGACTATTGCAAAATCATAGCATGAAGATGATTTATGACAATTTTGTTTATGAGATTTGTAGGATTTTAATAAATTGAATTAAATAATTGTAATGTCTGACACTTAACATTTGATATGAGAGAAATAACCAGTCATCACGCACATTTCTGTATTTTATGATGCCATTCAATACAGCTTGCAGATGGGAAACAGAAGTTTGTTGATCTTCTGAAGAATGTGAGTCTGTGTTTTCAAGGTCGTCATTACATGCAAAATGATTGCTTCTAACATGTCTGCTGTTTGTGGATTTGCTGTTAATTTTATATGTGACCTCATTCAAGGTCTTCTCTTTCTCTTGTAAAGCAATTCAACTATTTTTAGCTCGGTTTCACCGAATAGTTCGAGCTATAACTCTGACCTGCAATTTAGCAGAACTATGCTTCTTTTCGCTGTCCTGAGACAGCTCTTGTTTTGTTGGTACCATACCACCTTTTTTGTAAAATCATAATTAGTTTCTGTAACTAGGAATTGGTTCTTAAATATATAATTTAATATTACAACAAAATTAGCACAAACCCATTATGCACCTATCAATGTTTTCCCCCAGGGTGGGGAGCGGCGGGCATATACGGGACTTTAGACTCAAAGCGATTCCCGACAGGCGGGAATTTGACATTTCGAATGATTCCTGGTCCCGGGGTAAAATACTTTGGTCGGATTTTAGATCCCGGTAATACAGGCCCCCGGGCCATTTGATAGACATATAGCACTTCCACTGAGGGGATTAAGACACATATGCTTGACTCTAGGGTGGGGAATTAGACCCAAACAAATAAAATTTGTCAAAGTCCCCTAGGTCAGCCCGCCGCTCCCCCCTGGGGGAAAAGATTGATAGGTGCATAAGCCCTGCACTGGTAAATTTTGAACCTGGCTTGCTCATATTCTCAATTTATATAGGTGGGCTTGTAACTTTCTCTTGCTCTGAAGAAATAATATGAGGCGTGTCATGGGAAAACCGGGCTGAATGCATGTGCGCAAAGTGTCGTCCTGGATCAACCTGTGTAGTATGCACAGGCTAATCTGGGACGACATTTTCCGCCTACAGTAGATTTATGTTTAGAAGAGACTTCCTTGAAACAGAAAATATCATAAAAGTGGAAAGTGAGGTCCCTGATTAGCCTGTGCGGACTGCACAGGCTGATCTGGGACGTCACTTTACGCATGTGCATTAAGCCCGGTTTGCCCACAACAAGCCTCATGTATGATTGCGGGCTTGCTTTACCAAATTTCTAATTTCATTGACTGGCATATATTTACAGAATATACTGGATCTGTTATGCACATAGTGTGGCGGTCTGTTGTTAAATTTAAGTACATATGAGGTGTGTCGTGGGAAAAACGGGCTTAATGCATGTGCGTAAAGTGTCGTCCTGGATTAGCCTTTGCAGTCTGCACAGGCTAATCCAGGACGGCACTTTCCACTTGTATGGTATTTTTTGTTTCAAGGAAGTCTCATCTAAACATAAATCCACTGTAGGCGTAAAGTGTCATCCCAGATTAGCCTGTGCGGACTCCACAGGCTAATCGGGAAAAACACTTTATGCACATGCATTAAGCCCAGTTTTTCCATGACACGCCACATATGTTTCATTTTCCTGTCATAATATTTTTCAGATACATGTGAGCAATAATTTTTACATGTAATGATGACATGCTTTGTTGTAATATTGTGTTAATAATTTGCTTTGTATCATCATGTTTCATACATTTTTAGCTCACCTGAGCACAAAGTGCTCATGGTGAGCTTTTTTGATCGCTTGTTGTCCGTCGTGCATGCGTGTGTGCATGCGTCGTCAACTTTTCATTCAAACAACATCTCCGCCTAAACCGATTGGCAGATTTTCACCAAACTTCACAGGAGTATGTAGGTCACCAGAGCTAAAAATAGATTTAAAAAGTGAAAACTTAAATCTTCTTCTATGAAACCGCAAGGCTCAGAGTTTTCATATTTGATGTGTGACATCCTCCAGTGGTTCTGTACAAAGATTGTTCAAATTATGCCCCTGGCTTCAAAACGGGCCACGCCCCAGGGGTCACATGGTTTATATAGAATATATAGGAAAATGACTTTAAAAATCTTCTCCTCTGAAACCGTAAGGCCCGGAGATTTCGTATTGGTATGTATCATCCTATAGTAGTCATCTACAACGATTGTTCAAATTATGCCCCTGGGGTCAAAACGGGCCACGCCCTGGGGGTCACATGGTTTATATAGAATATATAGGAAAATGACTTTAAAAAATCTTCTTTTCTGAAACCGCAAGGCCCAGAGGTTTCATATTTGATATGTGACATCTTCTAGTGGTCCTCTACAAAGATTGTTGAAATTATGCCCCTGGGGTGAAAACGGGCCACGCCCGGGGGGTCACATGGTTTATATGGAATGTATTGCAAAATGACTTCAAAAATCGTCTCCTCTGAAACCGCAAGGCCCAGAGATTTTTAATTTTGTATGTATCATCCTATAGTGGTCCTCTACAAAGTTTGTTCATATTATGCCCCTGGCGTCAAAACGGACCACGCCCCAGTGGTCACATGGTTAATCTAGAATAAATAGCAAAATGACTTAAAAAATCTTCTCACCTGAAACCGCAAGACCCAGAGGTTTTGTATTTGGTATGTAACATCCTATAGTGGCCCTCTACAAAGATTGTTCAAATTATGCCCCTGGGGTCAAAACTGGCACGCCCCGGGGGTCACATGTTTATATAAACTTAAATAGCAAAATGACTTAAAAAATCTTCTCACCTGAAACCGCAAGACCCAGAGGTTTTGTATTTGGTATGTAACATCCTATAGTGGCCCTCTACAAAGATTGTTCAAATTATGCCCCTGGGGTCAAAACTGGCACGCCCCGGGGGTCACATGTTTATATAAACTTAAATAGCAAAATGTCTTGAAAAATCTTCTCTGAAACCGCAAGACCCAGAGGTTTCATATTGGGTATGTAAAATCCTATAGTGGTCCTCTACAAATATTGTTCAATTTATGCCCCATGGGTCAAAACTGACCACACCCCAGGGGTCACATGGTTTAGATAGACTTAAATAGCAAAGTGACTTAAAAATTCTTCTCCTCTGAAACCGCAATGCCTAGAGGTTTCATATTTGGTATATAACATTGTATAGTGGTCCTCTACAAATATTGTTCAAATCATGCCCCTGGGGTCAAAACTGGTCACGCCCAGGGTGTCACATGGTTTATATAGACTTTAATAGCAAAATGACTTTTAAAATCTTCTCTTCTGAAATGGCAAGGCCCACAGCTTTCCTGTATTTGGTATGTAATATTGCATACTGGTCCTCCCCAAAGATTGTTCAAATTATGCCCCTGGGGTCAAATCTGGCCACACCCCTAATGGTCACATGTTTTATATAGACTTAAATAGCAATAAGTCTTTTAAAATCTTCACCTGAAAATGCAAGGGCCAGAGGTTTGTTCAAGATTGTTCAAATTATGCCCCTGGGATAAAAATAAGCCACGCCTCAGGATGCAAATTCCAATTGGGTTGCAAAGTCTCAGGTGAGCGTCCTAGGGCCCTCTTGTTTTTCGATGTTATTGTTTTGATATTTTGATATCACTTGTATTTTTTTAGAAGAATAATGTTTGTCTGGTTTTACAGTTAAACTCATCTATTCAAATACAAATTTCATGTTGTGAACTCTGCTAGACTGTGTCAGCTTCAATAGGCAGCTGGGTAAATAAACAGTAGTCCACAAATGGAAATACAAACATAGAAAAACAATGGACAGAAACAATATAGTTTTGAGTTTGAATTTCTGTTTTAACTAGATTTAACTCAGTTTAAGTAATAATTAGAACATATTAAGTAAACTCTTATTGGTTAAGAAGGGGCGGAGCGAACACAGCGAAGTGAGTCCCTTGTTAGCCAATATGGTTTTACTAAATATGTTCTAACTTACTTAAAACATAACCTACATTTTGATTGGTCATGTGCATGTACATCATCAGAACATGGGAATAGTAAATACCCATATATGGTAATGTTTACTACAAATACTGAGAAGGCAAGGTTCCAAATAGCCAATCAAAAGCCAGAAATAAGATCCGTTAAGATCATGCTCTTAATGATTAAATCTTACATTTAATGGGTGTTTATCTGCAAGCTGATTGGCAGAAAATGTAGGTTATGTTTTAAAGTCTGTTTACATTTGTATTTTAGAAAAGTCTATGTTGACAACTGCAGAGAGATTGCAGAGGGGAACCGAAAATCACCAATAATGCATTACATCGATCATTCAACACTAATTACAAATAAAAACAAATAGTTACGCAAACCTAAAAGTTCCAGTTTTAGAGAAAGCAAGAACACGTTTGTCTTAAAACAAATGGGGACAACATAGTACCAGCATATTTGAATGCTTTCACAGCAAGATCCTGGACCATCTAATATATTGTTAATATTTTTTCCATTGCGCTTTTGATACCTTGCTGTTTTTATTGTGACATGTTGTGATGTGAATAATGAGTTACATTTTTTTAACAGTTGATCTAAACAGACTGTGAATTTATGCTTTGAAATTTGAAAAAAAAATTAGTGTTAAATTCTACAAATTAATTAAAAAAAACGTGATGTAAATACATGTATTTCACAGACTGTTGGACTTTGGATGTTTTTCGATTAAATTTTTGTTAGCTGTTCTTGTGTAGTTCTGAATGTATGCTGTTGTTTGATTGTTGTGGCATTGTTATTGTGTTATCTTTAAATTGGTAAAAAAGGAATCTTTTGATTTTTCTCGATTTTTTTTCTTCACTTTGTTGCAGTTATATTTGTAAATTATAAAATAGATTTTTGATATTTTCTCCTATTGTGTTTGTGCTAAAACTACTGTTAGGCTGTTGTTTCAGAAAATAATTTTACAAATGGCCTGGTTTCGATGTTTTAACAACTAAAAAGTAGTTACATGTTCATATATATTGTCTGCATACACACACACACACTTTGGTTTTGAGATTTGAAGGAGTACTTTTAGAGAACCACTTTTGGACTTACTTTATAAACCCTCCTATGGCTCTTAAACTGACACTAGTCAACTGTAGTAGCATAAATTATGCGCTTGTTTTCTATATTTATACTTGGTCTTGATTGCGCACATGTTTCATAAGTTTAATGATACCATAACTGTATTTTTCAGTAGGCTACTCGTTCATTGATTTAACCCGCTTCCAGTATGGAGTGTTCTCATGTCGTTCCTTGAAGTATACCCTCACAACAGTGGTTGAAATTAGCACAAGCCCGTAAGCCTGTAAACCCTGCACTTGTAAATTTTGAACGGGGCTTTTGATTCTCAGTTTTATATAGGCTTGCTTGTAAACTTTTCTTGCTCACAAGTAAAAACATAAGAATTCCAGCTTGCTTGGCCCACTTATTTTGATGAGTGTCATAATGTCTGCACACACTTCACACCCAGAAGGAATTCTCAGTACATTTTTTTGTCATTCCTAAAAATAAATCCTTGCACTTCAGACGCGGGAGGATCTTCAGACGCTGCTGCAGAACAAGCTGGACGCTGCCACGGTAAAGATCCTCCAGAAGGCGACGGACCTCTGCGATCAGGAGACATTCAACCTGCACTATCTCAAGGCCAACCAGGACATCTGCCTCTGCCTCTGGGGAAACCTCAGCAAAAATCCAAGGTTTGATTCAGACATAAGTTACCCATGTGTAAGAGACCTCAGCAAAAATCCATGGTTTGATTTAGACATAAGTTACCCATGTGTAAAATCTAGTCGTATTGTTTCGCCATAATTGACTGTCCATCTGTTCGATTGCCTGTGCCACTGGGCAAACATCAGCAAAAATCTAAGGTGTGTTTTTTAGTTTTGTGTTTTTGTTCTTGCATACAGTTGAACACCGCTATTTCGAAGACGTTGGGACTGACGAAAATAGTTCGAAATAGGAAAGTTCAAAATAGCGATGTTCCAACCTCCACACAGAGATTTGAGCGGTGTTTTATGTTTGTTGCACTATTGTGTACCTCCGAGCTTAATTCGTCACGGTGATTGAAATATTCTGCGATGTTTGGATTGCATTGTTTCACGGATTCCGGCCAGCCCTCGATTATAGCCCGTTTAAATTTTATCATTTGCGTGTCTTTCGTGATTTCGGTGCGTATTATCTGGAGTCTGCGATCTGTGACGTGAACGTTGTTGATATACCATGTGCACGTGATTATCAAGACGTTCAACTATTTCGGGACATGTGTCGGGCAACGCATGTCTTGACAAGCAGTCACTCACCGGGATTTTTTTCCCGGGTACGTGCTGTACATTGACCTGATATTTTGACATTGCAAGAAGTATTCTTGATAGTCGTGGCGGTGCAGCAGCAAGTGGCTTTTTCATTATTGCAGAAATCGGCTTGTGATCGCAGTGAACGATCACTTCCCTACCGTAAGTGAATTGGTGAAATCGCTTTAATCCAAAGAGAATCGCGAGAAGTTCTTTCTCAATGACGGCGTAAACAATTTCCGTTAACGATTTGCTGGCATACGCAATGGGTCTCTCGTCTTGCATAAGACAGCAGCCTAACCCATATTTACTCACGTCGGTTTCCAGTATGAGGGGTTTCTTAGGGTCATAATACCCTAGAACTGGCGACTGAGTAATGATGTCTTTGATCTTTGACAGGGCCTCTTCCTGTGGGGCGTCCCACAGGAACTCTGCATCTTCCTTTAGGAGGCTCCTTAGGGGTGCGGTGACCTCGGCTAAGTTTGGCGCGAATTTTGCCATGTAATTCACGAGCCCTAGCACGGTTTCGACCTTTTCGCGGCTTTCTGGGACCGGCAATTTTGTAATTGCCTCAATTTTCTTCGGGTCGGCTTGTAGTCCGTTGTCAGTAATCACGTGACCAAAGAATGGTACTGATTTTACCCCGATTGTGCATTTTAGCGGGTTGAATTTGATACCGCGTTCGCGTGCGCGTAGCAATACCTGAGTCAAATTTTGATCATATTCCTGGGGGGTGCGTCCCCAGACCAGGATGTCGTCAACCAGCGGGTGAATACCTGGTAGTCCCTCAAATATTTCTTTCACTTTTTGACAAAATATGTCGCTGGAAGCGGAAATGCCGTAAGGAAGGCGCAAGTAGCGGTACCTTCCAAATAGTGTCGCAAATGTCGTAAGGTACGACGATTCTTCATCTAATTCAACACTCCAGTATGCGTGTGTTAAATCAAGTAAAGTAAAGCGCGTTGTGCCTGACAATTTTGCAATTACGTCTTCGATTGTTGACGTTGCGTAATGCGGACGGCGTATCGCCTTGTTGAGTTGTTTTGGATCTAGGCAGATCCGTAATTTGCCGTTGGGTTTTTCAACAACCACGATTGGATTGACCCAGTCTGTTGGTTCCGACACAGGCCTTACAATTCTGCCCTTGACCATTTCCTCAAGTTTGGACTTGAGGCGAGATTTTAAGGCTTCCGGCACGCGTCTTGGTGGCGTCACCACCAGAATCGCATCTTCGCGGATGTGCAATTTACTTTTGCCTGGGAGGGTTCCGATACCTTTAAATAGCTCGCCATATTCAAACATGACATATTCCTTAGTCATATGACTGTCATTCTGTTTGTCAACCGCGTATGTCAATTGCAACAGGCCTAACTCAAGCGAGGTTTGCAGACCAATCAGAGGCTGTGCGCTATTTACAATGTAGAACATCGTGCGCATCTCTGTTGCACGGTATTTGCATTTCAGATTGATTTTGCCCAGAACATGTATGTTATCGCCTGAGTACGAAGTCAGTCTTGAATCGGTGTCTTTCAAAGGGGCTTTGATATTGAGCGATTTGAAGTCTTTTTGAGGGATTGTGTTTACGCTCGACCCGGTATCAATTTTGAATTGTATGTCATGCAAATTGGGACCAATGCTTACATTTACGAGTGCCTTATTAGGAGTAGACGATTGGGCAAACGATTGTGTTTGACTTACCGTGTCTATAAAATAAGTGTGTATCCACGAATCGTCTTCCTGTGTGGGTTCACTGTCACTGTCATAATGATCGACATCATACACGTATTTCGCTTTGCACACTCGTTTCCAGTGATTTTTCTTATGACACCTGTTGCATGTCTCTCCCCATGCGGGGCATTGTGTCCGTTCTTTTTGAGGCGGGTTGCCGCAGCACTCACACCGTCGATCCCGTCCATTTGCCTGGTTTGGGGCTGTCTGCTGGACTCCCCTATGTGCTGGGTGTCGACCTTGGTATCGACCTCTTCTTCCGCCACGTGCACATCCATTGTCACGAGTGTTGACGAGGTGTACGTCTTGTTGGTTTTGGTTGATTAGCGACATTTTGTTGTCTACAGTATTGGAAGTTTTGCGATATTTGTATTGCTTTGTCAAGTGTCAAGTTTTCACCTTCGTTAATTAGTTTCTCGCGTAGTTTTTGATTGTTGACACCAAATACTATTCGGTCTCGAATCATTTCATCCTGTGTATTTGCTGGAAACCGACAGTCAGTAATTTTTAGTTTGAGCCTTGTCACGAATTGTTCGATGTTGTCATTATTCTGATTTTCCTTGTAGAATTGATATCTGGCAAATACTGGGTTTAAGTTTGGTTTCACGTGTTTCTGGAATTTGTCAAAGTATGTCTGCAGTTGTGTTTTTTCTTCTTCTGTCAAAGTCCATGCTTGAGTAATGTCTTGGCCTTTTTCACCGACCCATATGAGTAAGAACGCAATCTTCGTCTCTTCCGATTTTTCTTTCAATGGTCCAGAGAATATTAATTTTATGTGTCTTTCAAATTTCTCCCACGTTGATGGTAAGTTCGAAATGTTCCAGTCCATAACTGGTGGTGTTATTCCAGATAAAGCCATTTCCTAAACTTGCTTCTGTAAATTATTTAGCACAAATTGTGTTTAACTGCATTTAAGTAATCCGATTTTGACGTAGGTCCATTGTTTCCATTCTGACACCATGTTTTATGTTTGTTGCACTATTGTGTATATGACCTTTTTATTAACTTATAATGGTGACCTCAAATGAGTATTCACTAATGTGAAGAACAACACAATACGTGTTACCACTACGAAGTTTAATAATACAGTGCGGCATCTGAACAGGGTACTACCATTGGTGGTAGCCATAGTCTGTTTCATAATACAACAAGTGGTAACCGCGGGGAGGAGTTTGGCGATGTTCTCCACTGTACTAATAAATGATATAATTGCGAAAATTGCCCATGCGGTTAAATTGACACCAAATTAATTCAAAATAGCTATTAATTCGAATTAACGGTGTTCGAAATAGCAGTGTTCAGCTGTGTTTTACAATCATATAGGTGTTTTCCCCAAATGTCAATCAATCATATGCAAATTGATATGTCGTTTTATCTACTCATTGCACATGGATATCACATGGATATCACATGGATAACTGTTTACCTGGTTTATACATAAGATCATATTGTACAGATTATGAAATGCTTCTGAAGATGGATGAATGAAAAATTATTCTTAAACAATAGCTAAGAAGTTTAAAATATTAGTGGTCAAAAACTGAAAATGTCTTTTATTTTGCCACTTTTGGCTGTATGTTTGTTCATCCATCTGTCCATTCCATTAGCCAGTTCATCCCTCCATCCATTTGCCATCATAGTTTGGAGACCATGGATTGTCAAATTACTTTGCACTGCATTAATTATTACTATGTAACAAATATGTGATTTCACTGATCTGAACGCAAAGTCGGAGTTTAACAATAGATGCTTCCACAAACGTCAATCATATTCAAATTAATCTGAAATATTAACCCAATCATTGCACTTGGGTATCATTTTTGTGATTTACAATGAATGGAAATTAATCCTTTAACAATAGCTGGGGTGGAGTTTAACCTATTTGTGGCAAAACCCAGATGGTCAGAGAGTATTTTAATTTAGAGAAATATACAATTATCATTTCTTACTAATTTGCTGATTTATCTGCCTATATAAACTATAACAATATGATATTTTAACGTGCATTATTCTGAGCTTAATACATGTCTATTGAAAGATGACCATTTTCTATTTCAGAATAAAATCTTTCGAGTTCAAGGAGAAGGGATTCCAGTTTGAGATTCCCCGCATACTGACCCTGTCTGACTGCGCCTTCCGCATTCTCTTAACCAAGTTTGATCACTACTCTTCAACCTGCAAATCGTATTACCCTCGGCAGAAAAAGAAGGAAGGTAAGCTGCCTGGGAGACTGATTAAAGGCACACTGGTCTGTGTTATGTTCTACAATCTGTGAAATAAAAAATTAGCAACAGCTTCTAAGGCCAGAGTTTTTTTATTTTTAGATTTATGGGAATTTTTTCAAAACTGAGCACCAGCAGGAGGGAATAAAAATAAAATAGAAAAAAGTGAGCATCGGAAACAATAATAAAAATAAAATAGAAAAAAGTGAGCATCGGAAACAATAATAAAAATAAAATAGAAAAAGTGAGCATCGGAAACAATAATAAAAATAAAAGAGAAAAAAGTGAGCATCGGAAGTAATAATAACAATAAAATAGAAAAAAGTGAGCATCGGAAATAATAATAAAAATAAAATAGAAAAAAGTGAGCATCGGAAATAATAATAAAAATAAAATAGAAAAAAGTGAGCATCGGGAATAATAATGAAAATAAAATGATTAAAAAAAATATATATATATTCTATTAAAACTGCACCAAAATTGAAAAATATATTATTACAATAAAGGTTAATCTAGAATTAGGAGTAAAGATATTTTTCCATATTGTTAAAGGGTTTTATAACTACTATTTGGATTTTCCAAGTTATATATTGTTTTTGAAACAAATATCCCATCAATCTTAAATTTATAAAAATCTGGCCTAAATCAATGTAGAACGCATATTCTGTATTGTATTCTAGAAAATGTTTTTGGCAGTATGTGCATGTAGTAAATTGTTGATGATTCACATCGTTTTTAAGCTGAAATTATAAGATAAAATATACAAAAACACAGTTGTTTACTTTTTTTTCAAATTTGGTACGAACCGCACTAGAACAAAACATACTTTCGTACTCATTTTATACCCATGGAAAATATGGAAATATAAATTTTTTAAACACGAATACTTTACATTTGTTGCATGAAACAACATATAAAGTTATATTGTTTATGATTAGAACGTATTTGTGTATAAAATGTTTTAACTGTGTTGCGTATATCATTATATGAATAAATTGGTTTCGCATTTCGGGCACCGGCTAAATCTTTCGTCCCATACTGCTTCCTGATATTATTTCATTACGATTTCTTTCAAAACTATGTAACTGTATGATTTTAATTAATTCGTTTATTTTTCGTTTATTTTTTTTTATAGCAACTTTAAAATACACAGCGGCTGCGCAACTTTAAAGTACACAGCGTCTGCCACAGTCATTGCTGTTTTTATTGTCCATAGCTAGACTGATATTCACGTTTTTACAATAAAATATATGCGCAGAACGCCAGAAAATAACGTCAATTGGTAAAGCAGTCTACTGGCGCACGAAAATTACTAAGAAATGACTTTGTCGTGAAAAGATTACAAACACCAATTTATTTTATAATTCGTGAAGCAGAGACGACCGATGGAAAATATAAAAAAATTATATGATTTCGAATTTTATTTTTATTTGGGTTTTGCAATATTTAGGACCGGCGCTTCCGTAAATAAAAAAAAAATAAAAACTCTGGCCTTAACTTTATGCTTGCAGACTGTGGTAAGAAATAGAAAATATAAGGTGAGTATTGGATGTAGAAGATGTTGATCCTGCGAGGCTTAGAAACAGTTGAGTGTGAGGCTCATTATGCTATGCTCATAAATCATGTAAACAGCATGAAATTATGTCAAAAATAACAAAAACGTTTGTGTCCCAGTTTTTACAACGGGTTTTTTGTTCACTACAAATCTCATCATTTGGTATCACGTCACATTGAAATACATAGCTTCTAAAAATAACAATGTAATAAATGTGGGCTTAAAATAGCGATCAGATAAAGCTCAAGTTTATACGATGGGTTCTTATCCGATCGATTTGGCTGTAGTTATCGGATAAATAATACTTACAGATTATGTTCCTGTATTAATTTATTGTACTGATCATGATCAATCTGGATAAAATCTGTTTATTTCTTCTTTCTGTTATGATTCATTGACATTGAAGACAATTATTAGTACATTATTTGGTTAGAGAGATTTTCAGAAATGTATGAAAGGTTTGTATGTTGGCAACTTTGAGACAATTACTGGCTGTTTTTATGATGCTGTTATCTCTATCAGCAAGTCAAACTTAGTATATGCAGAAATAATTGAGGCATGTCATGGGAAAACCAGGCTTAATGCATGTACATAAGGTGTCGTCCTGGATAAGCCTGTGCTAATTCGGGACTTTATGCACATTCATTAAGCTTGGTTGTTCCACGACGTGCCTCATTTGGAAATCCTTATTAACTGTAGAACCTGTAGAGGAGGAGGCAGAAGCCAAGGAGGAGACAAAGGAGGGTGAGGAGAAGGAGGGGGAAGGAAAGGAGGGGGAAGAAAAGGAGGGGGAGGAAGGGGCTGAAAAGGAGGATACAGAGGTATGTTTGCTCATTTCAGAAGTCACGCAATAGAAATACAATACTTGCAACTTAGCCCATCTCTGTTGTTAAAAATGGCCTCCCAATTTGTTAAAATTATTGTCTATGGAAATTATGTAAATTATCAACCACTACTGTAGATTAGATAAGAGAAAACTTGTGGGAACAATTGATTTTCGTTTGCAAATTTCTGGCCATTGATTTACAGCTGAACTTAATTGTCTAGAATCCTGACTTTCTTCTTATTTTACCGGGTATATAAAAGAAAATAATAATTAATAAATAAGTCTTGAACAATTTTAACTAGAATTTAACTATTATTATGTGTTTTTATCTCGAGGTTTTGACACCTTTGGCAAGATGTATGCGGCCACATTCAAACATCTTATTGTCCTTACAGGTTTTAATGATTAGTTATAATTATATATTTTTTAATTAAGTAAATTACCCTTACTTAGCAGTCCAGTAGATGCATACAAAATGCTGTTTTATAGAACAATTTCAATCATTTTGACCCAATGTTATTATTAGTTTTAATACTTTGGTCATTTCCAAATAATTTTGAAATCCCTGCCAGGTAATGAAGTTTAGCTATATTTGCAAATGGTATCATCTGCCCCAGATGTAGTCAGTTGAAGCTATTATTATTATGCCCCCCCCCCCCTCCATTGATTGGTTGGTCTGGCGGTAGACCACCAGATTTCTTCTGATCTTTAACAACTTTATATTTTTAAGGTTTCTTTTAATGTAGAGAGGGCATAACTGTTTTACAAACAGCTCTTGATGTTAGCTTATATCCATTCATTTCACCATATTTTCTGTTTCATTATCCAGGAAGAGGTATGTTTAAGGGTTTAGATCTTTTCACTGTTTGAGGTGTTCGATTCTTTAGCTGTTCACAGTTTTGCAACTGGGGCCCAAACTTTTGGGAAAATGTTTTTGGCAATTTCTTTCATCTGTTTATTTCTACATTTCTTTACAAGGACCATGTCTACTAAGAGTGTCCACTTATTGTATGTATAATACAAAAATATATACATAATATTTACTAGGGATGGCAAGGAATACCAAATTTATATTCGAATATTTGATTGATAAAGTATTAAAATATTTGAATATTCGATCGTCAGATGCAGTAATTATGGTAATGTTAAAAAAGACTTAATTGCGTGATATGTAGTTACTACAAACGTACAGCTAGAGAACCGCGGTCAAGACGCGGACAAAGCACTACATATAAGAACTATGTTTTGTATTACATTTGAGAAAAATATAGCCCTCGATTAATCTCATGCTTTTTTGACAACTATTCTGCCTGTTCCCATGACTCAAGCATGTGTTCAGAGTAGCACAAACCATCGGATATACCTAGCGACGCGATGCGTTATTTCAGAGCACATGTACGCAGTAACACCAATTAACATCCACAAGAAGCTTTAATATCCGACTACTGATAAAGAGACACTGGTCCACATAATGGGATTAAAATGCAGTAACAACAACCTGTCATCTAATTAATACGTCGCTAGGTCGACGTTTACACCTAACCTGCATACTAGAGAAGCTAAGGTGAAATTAATGCTTGATATTTAGAGGCTAACATTGACATATCCTGTATTTTGTATGCTAATTAAAATTTAATTAATCGTACAGTTAAGTTTTCGAATACCTCAAACATATTTGAATATTTTTTATTTTTCGAATATTCGAATATTCGTTGCCATCCCTAATATTTACATTATTAGATGTTTGTTAATATATTTTAAAAGGATAGAAAAAAATACATGGCACCTTAAGAAAAAGCATGTTATTGAACTAAAAAACTAAAAAATCATCTGATCCAAAGTTTGAACACAGTTATTTTTACCTTCTATTTTCCATTAAAAGAGGTCTATTTAATTTTCAGAATTTGTAAATTTATTGTCCCAGTAGGACTCCTTTTGTAGACATAGCTCCTTGAAGTGACTTTGTATGATTGTGCATGAATTTTGATGTAGACCGTGTACACAGGTGATAAGCTTCTTTATACGTAAGGATTTGTGGCATCATTATCAGTACTGACTTTTGTCAGTGAAACAAGGGCCATGATTCATTATTCAGTTTTTAAATAGGTAGTTTAAAAGAATAATGAAACTCCAGAGACAATTCACAATTAAAAATAAATAAATGAGGCATATCATGGGAAAACCGGGCTTAATGCATGTGAGTAAAGTGTTGTTCCAGATCAGCCTGTGCAGTCTGCTCCGGTACGACACTTTACACTGCAGACTGCACAGGCTGATCTGGGACAACACTTTACTCACATGCATTAAGCCCGGTTTTCCCACAACACACCTCAAATAAGGAATATAAATAGGGAACAGGTCGCGGTGGCGTAGTGGATATGGTGTCCGCCTAGCGATCGGGAGGTCCCGGGTTCGAACCTTACTGGGAGCGTTCTCAAGATCTCCCCCAAAGACACCAAGTACTGGTTCTACCCAGGAAACGGACTCGAGAGTGTCTCTATAAGCCTTCGGCTTTCGATGCAATCGAGCTAAAATAAATAGGTTTAAACTAAATAGGGAACATAAATGATTTTTGTTTTCAGGTGACCCAACTCAAATCTTGACCTATGTTAGACATTTCCTTTATAATTTGATTTGGGATTTTTTTTGCCTAACTATTCTTATATGCAGTTTGTTAGTACTAGTATTTAAAATTGTTGGATTTTTTAATTGAACACAGCGTCTTGTTTAAATTGTTGTGTCTGTATATTTTTTATTAAATCAAGTCAAAAATAGACATTCAAACATGTTACTATCAGAAGTGTGTACCTAAAAATCATGCAGTTATTTGCTTTTCTTTAGCTTATGTCCGAGCTAAAAGAATAATAAATATAGTAAAATATTTCCCCACAAATTCCATTTCTTGTTGTCATAATATCGTGACCATATTCCTGTTAACCCTTTCCAAGTGCATAACTTTGTAAAAAGTAAGTTATAAAAAAATCTATTTATATGAGCCTTAAAAAGGGAAACAATTTTTTCCATTTTATAATAAAAACAAAACAATTTATTCTACATAGCTGACATAAAGTTTAAATCAAAACAATTCCTTATATTTTAGGTTGAAAGCTAAAGAATCATTTCTATTTTAGTTTAAAAGCAAAACAATTATATTCTATATAAACCATGTGACCCCCGGGGCGTAGCCCGTTTTGACCCCAGGGGCATAATTAGAAAATCTTTGTTGAGCTAAAAATAGCCTTTTTAGTTATTCATTAGGACATTTAAGAGTACTGACCCTGAACAGAAGTATGTTTATGTAAGTGAAAAAGAAACAGTAACCTTGACCCCCACCTATCCCATATCCGATCCCAAGTGATGGGCGGACAAAGCGGCGAATATATGCTCCCCCGAAAATTCTCGGGGAGCATAATAAAACAGTTGTGAATTCAGAATTGTTTCATTCATTAAAAAGTCATTAAGTTTAAAACATGTTTATTGAAATACATCTAATAATGCATTTGTACACTTAAACAATGTCAAAAACATTGACTTAAAGATGGAGCAACCTTTTTTCATTGGGGGCAAGTAGATGTTCAAAGTAACTTGCCCCTTTTAGTTTAAAAGTAATAATTGATCTTGGCACAGTTTTTTAGCTTGATTATACGAAGAATATGTCAGCTTTCCTACTACCCCCGGCATTCGCGTCCTCGTTAGATCTTGGTTAAATTTTATATTCAGAAGTCTTGTAACTTCAAAGCTACATAAGTTATTCACTTGAAACTTAAAATATACCTTTGTCATCAAATCTAGCATCAGGTGCAACATTCCCCATAACTCAGTTTTGTATTTTTAACAGAGGTATGCCTCTTTTTCACATAGATTTTCTGGTTAAAGTTTATATTCAAAACTACATAAGTTATTCACTTCAAACTTGGAATATACCTTTGTCATTTATTCCAGCATCAGGTGCAACATTCCCCATAACTCTATTTGTATTTTGACAGCGTTATGCCCCTTTTTAGCTTGACTATTCACCGAATTGTTTGAGCTATACCACTCACCCGTTCGTCGGCATCGACTAAATGCTCTGGTTAAGGTTTGCGTGCAACATGTCCAAATCTCTGTAACTACTACAGAGATTTAATTGAAACTTCACACATGTGTTCCGGGTCATTATTTGAGGTCACTGACCAAGACCCATAACTCTGACCTTCAATTTAGCAGAATTATGCCCCTTTTTGAAAATCAGGTTAAAGTTTGTGTGCAACAACTCCATATCTCTATATCTACTACAGAATTCAACTGAAACTTCACACTTGCCTTCAGTGTCATTATATAAGGTCAATGGCCAAGACCTATAACTGTGACCAGCATTTTAGCAGAATTATGCCCCTCTTGTACTTACAAATGTCAGGTTAAAGTTTGCGTGAAACAACTTCATATCTTTATATATGCTACAGATATTCAATTAAAACTTCACACATGTCTTCACGGTCATTATATAAGGTCACTGGCCAAGGCACATAACTGTGACCAGCATTTCAGTAGAATTTCGCCACTTTTTGTAGTGATAAAGGCCAAATCTCTGACAAAGCAGTTGAATAGTTGAGCATGCTGTCCTGATACAGCTCTTGTTCACATTGGTCTTTTGGTTGAAGTTTATATTCAAAAGTCTTATAACTTGAAAACTACATATGTTATTCACTTGAAACTTGGAATGTACCTTGTATTTTGACAGAGTTATGCCCATTTTTCACATAGATTTTCTGGTTAAAGTTTATATTCAAAGACTTGAAACTTCAAAACTACACAAGTTAATCACTTCAAACTTGGAATGTACCTTTGTCTTAAGCTCTAACATCAAGTGCAACATTCCCCAAAACTCAGTTTTTGTATTTTAACAGTGTTATGCTTTGTTTTTACATTTAGTTTTGGTTAAAGTTTGTATTCAGATGTGTTGTAAATTAAAAACTTCATAGGTTATTAACTTGAAACTTGGAATATATCTTTGCCATTAACTCCAGCATCAGGTGCAACATTCTCCATAACTCTATTTTGTATTTTGGCATATGTATTGACCTTTTGCACATAGATTTTCAGATCATTTAAGTTTTTATTAAAAAGTTTTGTAACTTCCAAACTTGATAGGTTATTCAATTAAAACTTGGAATATACCTTTGTCATCATTTACATCATCAGGTGCCACAATCCACATAACCCTGTTTTGTCTTTTGACAGAGTTGTCCCCTTTTCACATCGATTTTAAGTGTAAAGTTTTTTATTCAAAAGTCTTATAATTTCTAAACTACATAAGGTATTCACTTGAAACTTGGAATACATCTTTGTAATGAACTGCAGCATCAGTTGCAATAATCCCTATAACTCTGCGTTGTATTTTGACAGTGGTAGGCCTACTTTTCACATAGATTTTGGAGTTAAAGTTTTTGTTCCAAAGTCTTATAATTTCTAAACTACTTAATGTATTCACTTGAAACTTAGAATAAATTGATCAAATAATTGCCATAACTCAGCTTTCTATTTCAACAAATAAATGCCCCTTCCACTTTCCCAACAATGTACCAACTGAAATACTTTGATTGGTCAAGATCGCTGTCCTCTGACAGCTCTTGTTATCATGACCATCATATTTATATTTTCTCCTATGTTTGTGTTTTACGAAACTTTTCCTATTACTGCTTATGAGTAGTACACATTTTTTAACCAATTTCTTGTGCTACTTTTACAGGAAAAAGGGGTATGTGTTTTTCTGAGTGTGGTTGTGATTTTTTTAGTGCTACATTTGGAAGTGCTAAGTGTTTATATACAAAAAATGTTGCCATGTGAATCTTAACGTACACTTTAATGGCTCATATCCATTATGAAAACTCACCTTTTAAAGGTGCATATCAATTGCGAGAACTTTCCACTTTATTTTCAAATTTGTATAAATGTTAAGAGATAATGAATCAGATCTCGCAAATAAAAATCTTTCAATGACAATTTTTTCTGTGGAAGCAAAAGGATTATTAAGTTACCTGCAGTTAACTCCTCACATGTTATGAATCAAATCAAGTAATTAACATACATATTATTTGCGATTAGATTAAATTTGTGGTTGTTGAATGTACTGTTACATGTATGTATAAGATAAATAATAATCTCTGAACAAAGTTTGGTATTTTCATATGAAAGCTTCTGATAAATTGTTTAAAACATAAAGGACGTGCAGTATAAATGTACTTGTTTGCTAAATAGTAGAAGTAAATTATTGTCCATGGTGAGTTTATTTATCCTCGGGGCTGCGGTTACAAACCATATGCCCGAGCAGACAATTTCAAAGATATAATTCGGTGAGTACCGCCCGTACATAATAGTAGATGTTTTAAAGCTTTACCTTAATTGTTAAATTTTTGTAGCATTTACTTTGTAAGCTGCATATTATATGTGCAGAACAAAAGGGATAATAAATGGAGGATATTTGTTTGGTTTTGGTGTGATAACGCGTTATATCATCACTAGAAAGGGAGACAATTAATATTTTCATGAGTGCTTGCGCGAGTGAAATTATGTAAATTGTTTCCCTTTACAGTGATGATGTAATGTTTATCACACCAAACAAATTTTCTTTTTATTTTATGCTGTTGAGTATTTTTTTACATTTAAAAAAAGTAGTCCAGCACAGTGAGTGATATTTTATAAATATTGACTTCCTTGAGGGTGACAGTGCGTATTGTCAACCTGAGGCAACACTGTTGATGGAGGCACTTGTTTGTCACCCTCAAGGAAGTCAATATTTATTTTATTATACCGAACAATCCTGTATCATTTGCGTACCTCAAGTGAGGTATAATAAAGGAATATATCTCACTGATATTTTCATATACTTCACTACTTAGCATAAAATAATAATAATGATTTATAAATTAATAACACAGACTTATAATTTTTGAAATTCATTTATTACAAATATTTACTTTAATGATGTTTGAACAGCTTAAAAATCAGGTTTAAAGATGTTAAAGCACACAGTCATGGTGTTTGGTTTACTAAATTTAACATGTCTGTTGATTTCTTAGTATATGATGTGGTTGTGTAACCTACACACTTTATGTTTTAACATTTATGAATCTTAGTGTAAAATAAACTATTTTATTTGAGATGAATTGTTTGGGACATGTTAAACAGATATAAAAGTTGCAATATCCATTTTATTCAATGTTATTATTTGATATGAAACTTAATACTTCTTTGTAATTGTTAGGTATTTGATCTGGCAGCTTATTTGTATATTTTACTCTATCTGTCAGAAATTTGTGTATACATGTGAATGTATTTCTTTATTGCCACTGTTTATTTTTGCTTTTAATTTAGACCATACCAATTAAATAAATGAATACAGTGAACTGGCATGATTATTTTCATAACCAATATATCCAGCCTGATTTTGAGCTAAAACTGTTAAATGCAGGACCATATAATTATGCTATTTATTACGTTTGAGTCTATTATGTAATTAAAAAAATAAATTGCACTAATGTGATAATATGGTGTCCGCACAGGCTAATCCAGGACGACACTTTCCAATTTTATGGTATTTCTGTTTCAATGAAGTCTCTTCTAAACATAGATCCACTGTCCGCAGAATGTGCCATCCCAGATTAGCCAGTGTGGACTGCACAGGCTGATCCCGGACGATACTTTACCCACTTGCATTAAGTCCGGATTTCCCTTGACACGTCTCAAATAAACATGCCCATATTGACCAACAATTGACCCATCTTTATTGTGAGCTACAACTGTTTACCTTAGGACCTGATGGCGATGCTACGTCAGATGAAAGGCGAGGCTCCCCCTGAGGAGGAGAAGCCGGTGGAGGAGGAGGTGGAGAAAGTGGAGGAGGTTGAAGAGTTCCAGGACCCAATCACTCCAGGTTACACACTACTATATGTTTTGAGTTCAAGCTTTGAGTATTTACATTAAATTTTGGTTCGTCAAAGTTTGGCAGTGCCTGGACCATAATTTTAGGGAAATTTTATGTTTTGGCCCTGTTTATTTGGTGGAGCTTTGAAAATTTTGCTGTCATTTTGTGAGCAGCTCGAAATGCACTCTGTGAAAATGATAGATTTGCTTTGAGAAATGTGTTGTAGGAATATATCCTGTCTGTAAATGTATAATACAGAATTTAAGGCATTTATCAGTAAAGATCTGACTAACAAAACCAATGTTCCTGCCACAGTGGTCAGTTGTAAATATAGTTCTGCTAGAGATTAGGTATAGTTTTTAGCTCATCTATTCACAAAATAGTCCGAGCTATTCTACTGATCCGTTTGTCAGCGTAATGCTCTGGTTAAGGTTTGCATGCAACAAGTTAATACCTCTGTAACTACTACAGATATTCAATTGAAACTTCACACATGTCTTCGGGGTCATTATGTTAAAGCATTCACCAAGGCCCTTAACTCTGACCTGCAATTTAGCAGAATTATGGCCTGTTTTGTACTTATACAATTCAGGTTAAAGTTTGCATTCAACAAGTTCATACCTCTGTAACTACTACAGATATTCAATTGAAATTTCACGTATGTCTCCAGATTCATTATGTAAGATCACTGACCAAGGCCCATAACTGTCAAAGTGGTATGAATAGTCGAGCGTGCTGACCTGAGACAGCTCTTGTTATTATCATGTTGATGTAAGTAAAGATTGTGTCTGTGCATTATTCAGACATGCTTAATTACTGCATAAACATACAACGCTGTTTTGGATCTTTCAAACAAAAATTGGAAAATATTTATGCATTATTATGCACAAATTATTGTTTTTGTATTGTTTAATTAGCATGGCATAATTGGAAAC
Organism: Congeria kusceri; assembly: GCA_027627225.1. Taxonomy (NCBI): domain Eukaryota; kingdom Metazoa; phylum Mollusca; class Bivalvia; order Myida; family Dreissenidae; genus Congeria; species Congeria kusceri. The sequence goes on from CM051027.1 coordinate 55,521,034, forward strand.
TTGGTAAGAATTGTAACGAAGGGATAAAAAGCGAAATGAAAACCAATTAACTATTTATTCATTAGGAATAAAAACTTACTAACCCTTTGTTATTTTATAGTTAGTTCTTTTTCTTGGTACGGTATGTATGAACTAACATACAGCCAGCTCTCATTAGAACAAGACCATCAGTGTTTCCACTAAAATGTTGTTGTATTCAATTTCCCTTATGAAGAATTTCACTGGTTTTAAGAACTGAACCTTCATGAAACAGGAGTAATGTAGTAGCTTGAAAGAATGAAGTAGTCATAAAATAAGCCTGAAGAAGATATCTTATTATTTCAAACAGAATTTGTATTATTTCAAACAGAATTTGTATTATTTCAAACAGACAGGCTGCTACTGGTTTCATTACCACAATTCTGTATTTAGTAATGTCAAACTTGCTATCACCATAAAGAATACAACTTTTGCCATATTCTTGAAAATGCATATGTTTGTGCTAAAGTGGCCATAATTCAATAAAAATTTTCAAAGATGGTGGGATATATTAGTTTGCAAATGTCGGTCGGTTGGTGGTGATCCGTCAGTTTGTCTGTCGGTCCATCCGGTCCCATTCTTTTCCGCTTGCAAACTCCAACAGTTTTCATCTGATTTTCACCAAACTTAATGAAAATGTTTGTGTTCATAAATATCTCAACCAAGTTTGATAATCAGCTAAATCCCTTTAGGAACCACAGAGTTATGGCCCTTGAATTATTTAAAGCCGTTTCCGCTCCCTAAGTCCAACATTTTTCCTCTGATCTTCCCCAAACTTGATATTTTAAAAAATGCTCTCGACATAGTGGGGCCATACCTATTTTAGATACAGCTCTTGTTTTTCAATGATAGCAGGTTCATGCATTACAAAGCATATTTGTCTGTAGAGGTATTGGTAGCTTATAGATTGTTACTTAATTATTCACACTTGTTGGTACCAAATCCCTTCACATCCCTTGGCGCTGGTGTTAAGAGGTCAGAACACTTCATTATATTCTTATGGTGTTGTATCTGGATATCATATTTTTAAGTAGCTAGAAAGAATCTTGCTTATGGTACCAGTCCAAGATAAGGATGGGTATGGTTTGTTTATTTTTCTTGTAAAAAATAATGTCAGTCATAAAATAATCGTATGATTGTGTAAGCCTATTCCCAAATGTTATATTGTGAAGTATTACATTGTTGTTAGTTGTATATTTCTGGTAAGTGCTCTGATAGAAATGTGATAATTTAAAATAAGGCCTTACTAATTAATACACACATACTTGTTTGAGACCATAAAAAAAGTAAACGCACAATAATGTGGTTATTATTGCATGTATCATACCTCTCACCATTTGAATGAAGCAAGAAAGAATCTAACACCATTGCAGGTAAAATGTTGAACTAATGAAACATTTGTTAAACAGAGTGTTTTTATGCCCCCGGCATCATGATGCAGGAGGCATATAGTGATCGTCCTGTCCGTCCATCCGTCCATCCTTCCATCCGTGACCAGGTTAAGTAGATTTTATTGTTTCATCTAGCACCAACACCGCTTACTACAACACTTCGAAACTTACACAGTTGCTGCTTTTGACCATTCCCTATCCACCCATATCACCCAACCTTACTTTGACCTTGACTTAATTTGTACTTAAGATAATTCAAGTGTGCCATATCTTGGTTAACTAGATTTTACCGTTTTGTCACCAACACCACTTACTACAACACTTAGATATTTACACAGTTGTTACTTACGACCTGTCCCAATCCACCCCTATCAGCCAAATTTACTTTGTACTTGACCTTGGCCTAATTTGCACTTAGAATAATTCAAATGGGCTGTTTCTTGGTTAACTTGATTTTACCATTTCGTCTAGCACCAACACTGCTTGCTACAACACTTTCATACTTACACAGTTGTTGCTTATGACCATCCCCAATCCACCCATATCACCCAACTTTACTTTGACCTTGACCTTGAACTCATTTGGACTTATAATAATTCAAAAGTGCCATTTCTTGGTTAACTAGATTTTACCGTTTCATCTAGCACCAACACCGCTTACTACAACACTTGGATATTTACACAGTTTTACTTATGACCGTTCCCAATCCACCCATATCACCCAACCTCTCTTTGACCTTGACCTTGACGTAATTTGGACTAAGAAATGGGCTACCCAGCACCAACCAGGGGCATGTGTGTTTATCAAACACAGAATCTTGTTTTCCACTAACATTGAAAATATTTACGAGTTCTTTGTTGTGTGGATGACACCTGTCAATCATTCATACAGAACCGCCCACATGGGAGGACTTTGATGAGGATGAGGATGTGGTTGACCTGAGAGCCAATCATGTGGTAGGGGGCGTGTTCCACTTCAATCTGATGGCCCTCCCACCACAGCCGAAGGTTGTCAATGACTGGGTGATCACTAGGTGTAAGTTTGTATCAGTTGATTTAAACCTGTTTGTTTAAGCTATATGGTGTCAGAAGTCCAAAGGGTGATTGGGACACTTTGAAGTCCATTTTCTGGGTAGAACCAGGTGTTTTGGTGATTGATCACCCAATCACTCCCTGAGTAGAGATTGAACTCTCAATTGTGTGGTAGACACCACATCCATTACACCTTTGTGACTATGATATTGTCATAGGTATGATGGTATTAGTCGAATTCATAGTTTCTTTTTCCCATAATCCTGCATACTTTGACATCTTTTTCCCATAATCCTGCATACTTTGACAAAATAAACTCTTTTTGAAGTAACTGGACCAATTTGCTAGAATGTGGAATTAACAGATGGGAATTTCAATGGGAAATGTTTCTGCAGTATCATTTCTCCTTGCATCTGTTTGTAAAGCCAAACTTATTTTACTCCTTATAATAAATTTTCAGTGGTGGACCCGCCCACGATTGAGTACATGGAATACATCGCTGACTCCATGAACCCACAGGTGAACAAGGAGGGTCCATCCCCCACCCAGCATGACAAGGGTGGGGACCAGCCCAAAAGGGATGAGAGACCCCCCATCACTGTTAACATGAGGTATTATTGCCTGAACTCTCTATATATGAAGTTTTTCTTCTGCTGTATATTGCAGATTCTCATGTGTTCAGCTGTATATTTCAGATTACCTTGTGTTCAACTGTATATTGCATATTAACCATTTGTTTAGCTGTGTATTGCAGATTGCAACTTGTTCAGCTTTGTATTGCAGATTGCCATATATTCAGCTGTGTATTGCAGATTGTCATGTGTTTGGCAGTGTATTGCAGATTGTCATGTGTTTGGCAGTGTATTGCAGATTGCATGTGTTAAGCTGTGTATTGCAGATTGCCATATGTTCAGCTGTGTATTGTTGATTGCCGTGGGTTCAGCATTGTACTACAGATTGCAATGTGATCAGCAGTGTAATGCAGATTGCCATGTGTTCAGCAGAATATTACATATTGCCATGTGTTCAACTGTGTATTGCATGTTGCCATGTATTCAGTTGTGTATTGCATATTGCCATGTGTTCAGCTGTGTATTTCAGATTGCCATGTATTCAGCTGTTTATTTCAGACTGCCATGTGTTTGGCTGTGTATTTCAGACTGCCATGTGTTTGGCTGTGTATTGCAGATAGCCATGTGTTTGGCTGTGTATTTCAGACTGCCGTGTGTTCAACTGTGTATTGCATATTGCCATGTGTTCAGCTGTGTATTATTGATTTCCATGTGTTCAGCTCTGTTTTTCAGATTACCATATGTTGAGCTGTGTACTTCAGATAGCCATGTGTTCAGCTGTGTATTGCAGATTGCCATGTGTTCAACTGTGTATTGCATATTGCCATGTGTTCAGCTGTGTATTATTGATTGCCATGTGTTCAACTGTGTATTGCATAATGCCATGTGTTAACCTGTGTATTTCAGATTGCCACATGTTTAGCTGCGTATTTCAGATTGCCATGTGTTTGGCTGTGTATTGCAGACTTCCATGCATTCAGCTGTGTATCTCAGATTGCAATGTGTTCAGCTGTGTATTTCAGATTGCCACATGTTTAGCTGTGTATTTCAGATTGCCATGTGTTCGACTGTGTATTTCAGATTGCCATGTTTTCAGCTGTGTATGTCAGACTACCACGTGTTCGGCTGTGTATTTCAGATTGCCCGGGGACTGCCTGTTCACGGAGGAGCCCCAGATCGCCCGCTGGGATGAGAAAAAGAAACACTGGCGCCAGGACGGCTTCACCGACTTCAAGTATATCGAAGGTATTTTGTTGGTGTTGTCTAAGTTTTGTAATGTCCTTTTCCAAAACAAAATTTTCTTCTTTGAGTTACAGAATATTTTAATCTAACAAATAGAAGATAACAGGTCAGACAAGCATGTTTATGTATCTAACAATATACATAATGTGCCTCTATTGTGATTTAATTTTTTTTTACAAGCATGTTAGCTTCCAAATTCAAAGTGCCTGTTGACGCTAAGAACAATTAAGATGCAACAAATAGCTTCCAGACATAAGTTGCTAAGGTGCGAGTCGTTCTCAGCTGATTTTCTCCTATCAATGGCACATTCTATGTATAAACACAGGTAGTGCTTACATGTGTTTGGTCTGTTCAGGAAAGTGAGTTTTGGTAAATCTATTAAGAGGGGTGTTTGGGTTGTTTCCTCCACTGACAGTGAATGTGGCAATTTGTATTAGGTCATGATCTCACTTTGTAACACATAGCACACATGTGAACACTTTGTGTTCCTCTAGAGTCGAGGATGTTCACGTTCAAAACGGCCTACTTTGGCACAATGGCACTACTCCAGGATGCCCATATCAACATGCCGTTCCAGTCATGGGAAATACGACCCCACAAGACCAACTCTGCTGTCCTCACCATTATTGCAGCCATCATTGAGATAGAGATTGAGATAAAGGTGGGTAGGGATAGGCAACATTGAGATAGAGATTGAGATAAAGGTGTAGGGGAGGCAGCATTGAGATAAAGATTGAAATAAAGGGGTAGGCAGCATTGAGATAGAGATTAAGATTAAGGTGAGTAGGGATAGGCTGCATTGAAATAAAGGTTGGTAGAGATAGGCAGCATTGAGATAAAGGTTGGTAGAGATAGGCAGCATTGGGATAGAAATGGAGATTAAGGTGGATCAGGATATGCAGCATTGAGAAAGAGATTGAGGTTAACATTAGTAGGGGAGGCTGCAATGAGATAGAGATTGATCTAAAAGGTGGGTATGGGAGTCAGCATTGAGATAGAGATGGAGATAAAGGTGGGTAGAGATAGGCATCATTGAGATAGAGTTTGAGATCAAGGTGTGTAGGGATACACTATATAAGGTTTATGTAGTTTAAATAAATAAAAGTTATAAACTGTTATGATTCCAGTTAGTGATACCATGAACAACAAACAACAGATGCAAAATCCCTTGTATTTCTCATAAATTGTTAAGAAATATACACTGTTGTGTGATTTTTTTACTATTGCCGCTTAAAGGATGCCATGTGCTGCCTGAGCAAGCCAGACGACAAACCAGAGCTGGAGCAAATCAAGGGCCGATGGATGACCCCGCAGGATCTGATCAAGGTGGGGCTCCAGTCATACCTTCCTACTCAAACAGATGCTTCAGTTTTAAACTGCATTCTGGGAAACAATATGTAATTAAATAAAGCGACATAAATTCTCAGAAAATTCAATCTTTTCTGTACAGAAGACACTATTGATACTGGTAAATGGAATTCTTTCAACTTCAAATTTTGGATTTATTTTTAAAAATAAAATTTAAAACTGAAAAACAAGCATTAAAAAAGTTGCTACAATTTGTGTTCCTAACACTAATTGTGTGTGGACATAGGTATTATATTTATTCAAAGACAGGCTGCACAACAGCTGTTTAAGTAAAGTAAAACAGTACAAAAAAAATCTCCCATGATTTTCAGACGTTACGACAGTCAGGCATCAATGTCTTCCCAGCCGAAGACTCGTCCAAGTATGTCAGCATCCAGGACAAGGTAATGTTGCCTTGCTTGATCACTGTACCCACCGCAACAATATCACTGAAAATGTAAACTTTAAGTCACTCTAACTTTGCTGTGGGAATCGGAAGACTATGTAGAGCAGGTAACAGTCAAATGACCTTCCAAACATTTTACATGGTGATGTTCTGCTCCCAATGAAATAGCTTGTAACCCAGCCAAGTTTGTCAATTATGAAAACAAAATGCTGCATTTCCCAATGATCCTTATAGAAATAATACCTTAATTTTCATGTGACAGTAACAATAGGTAAAGTTTAGCATGAGTTAATTTGATGTTAGACTACACATGGATTTTTCTATCATTAATGCTTTAGTATGTTACAAAAAAAAAGTGTGTGTTTTGGACAACAGTCTCAAAACAGTTAGGTTGGGTCGGGATTGAGTTATTTTACTTTTTTAAAGACACATTTTGTTAAAAGAAACATTGAAAATTATCTAAAATTTGACAAATACGGATTTCATGGAAAACAGTCAAACCCAACCATTTTTATTTGGCCTGAACAGAACACTTTTACTGATTTGAAATTAAAATAACTAGGAAGTCTCAGATGGTAGACCTCTTGACAAGGTAAGGGTCCCAGTTAGGCCATACAAATTTGATTCTATGTTTAGCGTCCTCGGGCTGGTAGGTTTTCAGATGCCTGAAAAAAATAAAAAATAAATTGAAAATGAACAACAACAAATATGGACCAAACGACAAATTGACAAAACATGCACATGTATATATGTTTGAAGAATCAAAATGTAATCCATTTCACTTGTGTACAATATTGGAATCTAGTACACATTCTTTAATTAGTGTTTTGAAAAATATAATCAAAAGTATAGTGAGTATAGTTATACCCCCACAAACGAAGTTTAGGGGGGGTATATAGGAGTGAGCTTGTTGGTCCGTCGGTCTGTCTGTTGGTCTGTTGGTTTTTGGTTTCCGGATGATAACTCAAGAAATGCTTGACATATTCAAATAATTTTTGGTACACATGTGTAACATCATAGAATACAGGTCAAGTTCGATGTTGGTTACAAACCACTAAATTTTGACAGAGTTATGGCCCCTTTTCGGCTTAAAATTCCCTAAACACATGATTTCCAGAATAGTTTGACATATTCATATTATTCATGATATACATGTGTAGCATCATAAAATACGGGTCAAGTTCGACTTTGGTTACAAACCACTCAATTTTGACAGTGTTATGGCCCTTTATTTGACTTAAATTCCCTAAAAACATGGTTTCTGACATTAACTTAACTACACATGTGTGACATAAAATACGGGTCGAGTTCGACTTTGGTTAAAAACCACTAAATTTTGACACAGTTATAGCCCCTTTTTGACTTAAATTCCGAAAAAACATGGACAATAACTCATGAAAGGCTTCACATATTTAAATTATTTTTGGTACATAGGTGTAACATCATAAAATACAGACCAAGTTCAAATTTGGTTACAAACCACTAAATGTTGACAGAGTTATGGCTCCTATTAAAATTAATTTTTTCCAAATACACTGTTGACCATTCACAGGGGTATATCCGTCACTCATGTGACAGTTCTAGTTGTATTAATTTCTGTAAGATGCATTTTATTATTGCCCTTGAAAATCAAAATATGGCCCATTTTACTTGTGTATTAATACTATTACATATTTATTAAAAGGGTGAAAATACAATAAACTATAATGATGTAAGACGCATTCATTATAAATCTAACAGTAATAGTGTTTAAGTTACTTTTAAAAGAAAATACTAAGCGATTGTAACAAATTTATTTCTTATGCAGAAAATAACTGTCTCATTTTAGTAAATCTTGTAATCTAGTTGATTGTAGTCAATATTGTACATGTTCTGTTTATAATCCGCACAGAAAAATTTTTATGGGATTTTTTTTTTCCCTCCTCCTACCCAAAGGTTGAGTACAACAAATCTGAGAAACAAATTTTTTTTTTAAAAGTGGCCTTAACATAGAATCAAATTTGTATGGCATTTCTGTTTTACTACTTTTAAATGTTTGTTATAAGGATGTCAATTTATACAAAAATAGGTTTTCGAATATTTGATTGAACTTCCAAACGAATATTCGAATATTTGAATAAATATTATTCAAGGCTATATAAACATGATCGCACAAATGATAGCACGCTTTAACATTCGAATACAGCAAAATTATATACTAAATTGGAAATGTCATCTCAATTATACTGACTGACATATTTTTATTTCAATTATGTTTATGAATGAATTTAAATAAATTCAATTAAATGAATAAATACCAAAAACTAAAAGAATGAACTAATGCGTTTTTAATAACACCAAACAATAAGAGACGGATCAAATCTCGTGCTATATAAACTTACACAACCAGCTCGGCTGATACAAGTTCTCAGAACACCATACTAGCATACCGTAATATTCTTTATTCTACTGTTAGTTGGGTTTATTTATTATTTTTGTTTTGTCAGCTGAAAACATACATTACAATTTCATTATGTGGTAGTTGAATTGAAGGTTTATTATTTATTGTGTCAGTTCAAAAATGAAATTTAGCCAAACATTTTTCGGTGTAGCTGTTTGACTCAACTTTTTACCTTCCTGAATATCCAATCAAACAATGTGAAAATTTCCCGCCAGTAGTCCCGAATGAATAAATCCTAACTTTCCATTGGCTAATGTACGATAAATTCCCACTACACAAGTCATAAATACGTAGGTGCAACATCTTAACACTCTAGTCCACAAATTCGTATCAGGTTTGGAATACTTATGGCAAATTCAATAAGGGAATAACAGTTCGCACAAAATGAGAGCTTTCGTATATGCGCAACGCTTTTGAAATGATTTGACATGACATTTGACATGTTAAAAAGCAATAAATTGGATGTTTTGCAACGATGTACCTAACACACTTTTTACAGTTTAGTGTTTTATTTTATATTCGTACACAATAGACACAGCGATTCTAGTAATATCAGTTCTCTCACCAGAGGGATAGTCTATATTGAGGGTGAAATTATCATACGCTCGATCGCCTGCAGGTCAGTGTAGGGTCAACCTGACAGTGTACAGTTGAAAAGGCGAGATACTTATAAAATATCATTGTCGACATACATGTATTCTTTACACCTCAACGAGATTTATCTAGCCATAACTAGTTTAACATATTAAGGAGCATGCTTACTTCGAACAGAAATGTACTAGTTAATAAAGTTCTTGCTGTGTATGTTCCGGCTTGTCGATGTTTATATTACCGTTTATGCCACATGTTCTGTATTGCTGAGTATATTGTTTTAATTTCATTAGATAATCCTTAGTTAACCAAAGAGCATATATAAAATGTTGATGTTTACAAAAACACATATATTAAGTAATGTATATAATAATTTATATAATGGTATGTTAGAAGGCTTAATATACTAGTATTGTTTAGTAATTGAGTAGACGCCGACTATCTTTTTTAAAGATATTTCTTGTTTCTGGTAAATGAATGGTGGCAATTTTATAGACTGTTAAATGCATGAAAAGTGTAATATTTCGTTGAAAGCATTTACTTTTTATGATTTTATTATTTACTTTGGTCTAGTTCAAGTTGTTATTATTGTTGCTATCACTGTTCTGTTTGAAGTTCCTGGATTGCAATATTCATGGGAGATATATTTCTGCATTGCATTTAATAACATTTGAAATGCATTAATGTTTATTAATGGTTTGGTTTAGATTTTCTTCTCAATAGACAAGTAAATGTCACATAAATAAAAATGCTGTAAACAGTTGCCGCTAACATGAACAAATGCAATTGACAGTATTAATGTCTTTGATACCTTTTTAAAACAAATGAGGCATGTCGTCGGAAAACAGGCTTAATGCATGTGCGCAAAGTGTCGTCCCGGATCAGCCTGTGCGGTCTGCACAGGCTGATCCAGGACAACACTTTCCGCTTTTATGGTATGTTCTGTTTCAAAGAAGTCTCTTCTAAACATAAATCCAATGTCGGTGGAAAGTGTCATCCCAGATCAGCCTATGCGGACTGCACTGGCTGAGCCGGGACGACACTTCACGCATATTCATTTAGCCCGGTTTTCCCACGACACGCTTCAAATATATTCTGTAAACAGTGTTTGTCCAATGTCATTCTTGGACGCATTTCTTAAATACTCCTTTGGAGTTGCACTAATGTTTATGAAGTGGCAATAGCATTAATATAGTTCCAATAGCGTTTATAAAGTAGAAATAAAATATATAAAGTTGCAATAACTATTATAAAGTTGCAATTATATTATAGAGTTGTAATATTGTTTATAAAGTTGCAATGACTTTTATAAATTTGATACATTTTAATCTAAGACAAGATCATTTTATTAAACATTTGTTAATTAAATTGCTGTTAAATTCATAAACTTGAAATAACTTTTTTTTTAAGTTGTAATAACCTGTATTAAGTTGCAATAACTTTAAAAACAGAGTTTTACTTTAGTCCAACTGAAAAACAATCTGTGATTTAGTGCTCTATGAACAATAGACATTTCCACAGATGTCAATTATATGCAAATTTATCTTTTATCCAGTTATTGCTCTTGGATATCACATGTTAAACTGTTAAAGCCGCAGTCCATAGAATATAATTCAATACATCTTAAATTGGCATTAGTTCTAGTGAACGTTAAAGCAGCAGTCCAGAAATATGTTAATAAAGTATAACTTTGCAGAAATCGTTTCTAATGGACATCTTATCGATCAAAATACAAAAAAAACGCATTGAAATCGGGAAAAAATTAACGTTTTGGTGACTTTTTATCTTTTAGTTTCTGTATGCAATAGCCTCTGGAGTAAATCAGCATGTACATTAGTGTATACTCCATTCATTCCAGACATTATAAAATGCCTTCCGTAAAAAAGAAAAAGCTTTCAGTTCAATAAACGTCATTAACTTTCATTAGAACTAATGCCAATTTAAGATGCATTGAATCATATTCTATGGACTGCGGCTTTAATGATGTTTATTCGACTGAAAACTGTTTCTTATTTACGATTCTCGTGTACATTTTCAGCACCCGGTCGTCGAAGAATGGTGCTACGAGCAGATGGCGCTAGCCTCGTCTGCGTACGCATTCTCCTGGTCCAAGTGGAACAGCGAGGTAGCGGACAAGGAGAAGGTCCTCTTCCAGGGGGCCGAGTCCCTGGATGACACGCCGCTCCCCGAGGTAAGACAAACTATTTATTTGTGTATTTTCACCTCCCCTGGGCCCATATTAACCAACCCATTCTTAAAATTTAAGAACAAAGAATCCACTAAGACTCAATAGAAAATTCTTGTACATTTGCAGATATGCTGGATACCAATGCCATTATGTCGTTAACAAATTGTTCTAAATAAAGAATGCTTTAATTAGAGTTGGTGAATGCAAAGTAATATTCAAATTAACAGCCTCTTTAGAAAAGAACCGTTTCAAGGATATTCTTTATTTTTATGTCTTAAGTCTAAGAAAGGATTGGTGAATACGGGCCTGGAGCACAAAGTTTTTGTTATATGACTATACTGAAAACTTGAAAACTTGTATGAAACCAAGCCATATATACCCAGGTGAGCAACATAGGGCCATCATGATCCTCTTCTTACTTGCTTTATGCCAATTTATAAAGCATCTTGTTTTATCGTTCCTGAAACTCTGCATGACACTGTTTTTTGTGTACTGGTATTTCAACTTACTTGAAGACCAGGTGTAAGGTATTTTGTTGTAGCTTTTGTTATGGTACATTTTAAAACATTTATGTTTCCATAAAAAAATTCAGTTACAGGTATATAAGAATAATGTTTGATAGACAAAGAACAAAATTACCCTTGTTTAACCACCCATAAAAAACGGCAAAAAGTAGTAATTATTCAGATTTTATCAATGAAAGTGACGTCATTATGAATTTGCATCAATGAATGACGTCACTTGTAACAGCTTTGACGCGTGTCCGAATGTTCCCGTAGGAATATAGGCAGTGCATACAGGTAGTAAAAGGTAGTTTTACAAATGTATTTGTCAGATCATGTTAGAATGGCAATAATCTTCGAATTATCATTGTTTATTGGGAGATAAACAACCATTCTGATGTGAGTATATTCCTACGCTTAAGAACTCCAAATAGTTGTTTATTAGCCAATAAACAACGCTAAATCGAAGATTATTTCTTAAATGAGCTCTAGTATGAAACAATTTGTTCTAAACATAAATGCTCAAATTTACTGAAAAAAAATGAGTGCAAACTGATCGACAAAATTAAAATTAGCTGGGTTTTTTTTTCTCATACCTACAGGAAACCTGGTCGCTGTTTGTGATGACGAAGCGACGAAGCATGAAGCTGAAGATGACAGAGTTTGACGAAGCCTTCGTTGAGGACACTGCAGAAGGCACACATGTGAGTGTAAAAAGATTTCTTATTGAAAACAAGATTAACTAAAATTTATCTGTTAACACAAATGTTTTTTATTAAATAAGATTATATTTTAAATATCCTTGACTTGCCTAAGTTCGTGGATGTAAGACATTGTCAAATAATAAATTGACAAAATTATCAAAAGACAAAAGAGAAACCACTTACTCATTATCTTAGGTTTATTTTATACTGAAGTATGTTTAAATCCATGAAAATTTCAAACAACTGGCTGAGCAAACGCAAAAACCCAAGTACTACGTCATTTTTGTTACGACAATTCTAGCACAATGTAAGTTCGTGGATATAACGTTATCTCCAAATACAGCGCGTGCTTGTCAAGATGACCAAGACAATGCAACTTAGGCCAAGCAAAATTTGTGTTTCATGTAAAAGAGTAAGTTAAATTAATGTGTTATAGGTGTAAAATACTTCTAGCTCATGATTAACCCATGGTCTACATAATATGGGAAGTATGGCTGGCTATCTCCCAGTAGTAACAGATCCAATATGAATTTTGCCATGAATTCTATTTCTACAGTTTTTATTCTGTAACTCCAAAGAGTTTGACACTATTGCCTACATGTTTATGCTTGTTTTTACACATTTAAAGACATTTTGCAAAACTTGAGAAGAATGTAGACACTATTTCTGTTTGACATGTTGGGGGTTCATCTCCAATATCCAAAGTTTTATTTTACTTAAGGGTATGAGTCAGCATTCGATAAAATATTCTTGGTCTTAAATATCTCAAAGAAAAAAGGAAAATGAGGCTGTCAAAACGACATGTCAACAATGCAGACCACCTAAATTGTGTACTTTTATATGAAATATTTTACGAAATATGGGATATCATATTGTTGGATTAATAGGATATTAAAAATTTTCGGTATTTTACATACCTAAATGTGTATTCAGGTTGAGTACTTGTTTAAACGCAGTATTTTATAACTTAATGTATTTTAACAAGTAGGTCAAGGTTACATCTGGGTTTTGAAATGGAAAGTTAGCATGTTCTGTATATGTTTTTGGTTACGTAACAATATATGAAATCCACGAAGTTACATTATCCACGAACTTAGGCCATGCGACGATACTATTTTACCGGTAATAAAATTATTTTAATCGAAAAGATTAAGGATAATCAATATCTTTGTAAAAGTACTTTAAATGAAAAAAAAGAAATTAAAAAAATGTATTTTTTAAAATGTTATATTTTTGAAACACATTGCTCTCTTTATAAAATAATGTATGTGTACAACTCTTAATACACAGACAATTTTGATAATAAACTAATGAATGAAATACACCAAAAACAGAGCATAATCTCTTCAAAACTAAATGGTTTGCTGTTAGGATCTGAAGACATTGTATAACAGGTCACATTCATTTGACTTTCCCAACAAAAACATGTGATCGTTCCATGCCCAATGAAATAACTTATTATACAACAATGTTTATTAACTGATTTTCAATAAATGTTGCACTTGTAACAGATCCTTGGGAACGGATCATTTATGGTTAATTTGCATGTGACCAAATCAATATATACTGTATTACATGAGCTGATTAGACTTCAGATTGAACATTTAATCTGTGCATACATTTTGGTGGTTTATTTATAAAGCTATACCACATCATTCTGAAGATTTCTGTTTGATTGGATCCAGAAAATGTCATCTGAATGTGACCCTGAACGGGATGTTATCAGAATTACAGTAGTCAGTGTATATTAAAGTAGCGTCCGACTGGAGACTATTAATGAGACTATTGTTGTGACATCCTCAATGTTCATAAGACTGTTAACTGTTATGCGACTATTTTCGTTGTAGTTCAAGTCCAACCTGTACCACCTGCTGATGGAATATTCCAGTCCAGAAGCCAAGGAACGTATCCAGGAAACCAACTTCCAGTATATAGACTGCGTACGACAGATTCTCTCTGCCACCAAAGTCCTTACATATGCTTGATTGTGTACCAGTCTATAAATGTTTTGTTGAAATGGACTTCAGTGACAGGGGTCAAATATATGGCGTCTGTGTCAGTTACAACTTTTCCACAACGTATTTAAACTCCAACATGGTTGTGCTGACAAATTCATTTTATGAACTTACTTATTAGTAAATGTGTGATGATAAATCCATCCAGTATATAATTCGTACACAGGAATGACTATAATTTGTTGATTAAACCTAATTTATAAGCATTTTTTAATTTGTTTGTTGATAATTGATGTATGATTGTATTAAAACAAAAGATAAATTGCTGCTTTTTTTATTTCACTTGCTGTTGCCAAGTCAGAATTACTTAGTGTGTCTATACTAAGGTACACAAAATGCTGGTTGATACCAGCCAAAAAATGTGGCAAAATGCCAAATAGTTGGAAACGATGCTTGACACAAAGAGACACAAAGTAATTACTTGGTCATATTTCTGGCTGTCCATCAGTCTACTTAGTCAGCTTAAGTCTGACTATCACCCAAATCCTGAAAATTTGTTCTGCTTGAAGGCTATTGTAATTATACCAAACAACGGGAACTACACAAATTGATAGAAATGACAGAAACATGTTTTGCTGTGTACAAAATTTTATTAATATCCCTAAGCATTTCTTATTACAAACGTATATAAATAATACAAATCAACAACTACAATATAAATACACAAATATTGATCGTGACAAAAGCAAGCTGTGCTGAATGAATGAAGAACAGAATGGACACGTTGATTAATCCGAATACTGAAGTACCGTAATATAAAATGAATAAATAGTGCACTTTAATTGAAGTTTGTTAGGGCTGTTCTAGGAAAAAAGGTGATGGGTTGTGAACGCCAGTCCAAAAATGGGGTACCACCAACACAACTTTATTTTCATTGATAATCCGTTTTATCCCCTCTATCACCCCCCACCCACCAAAGTTTAATACATCTGTGGACCACCCCCTCATCACCTTTTTTCCTGGAACAGCCCTTATTTCTATTAATTATACTGAAGATTACATCTAAAAACATGGTGCTCTTTCATGTAGTTAAGCTAGACCTGTAAAGCAGATATTGCCCTAAGTTGCCTGTAATTTATTTGCAGTTTTTGTACACCTTTTTGTGTTAATACTACTACAATGCAATGCTTACAACATGTGTGTGTATTCATCATTTACTATTATATTGTTATTAAACAATATTTTAATTACAAAATACCAACAACTAAAACCTGTAGATATTTTAAACTTGAAACAAAAACCACAAAACACACATTTTTTACTTGATGGAAAAACATACACAATAATATAAAATGTACTGTGAAAAAATTACTTGCTAATGTTACACAGCATTACCCTTGTTCATAAACATTTTATCACAACCTTTTTAGGCACCATAAATTTCTCATAAACAATAGAACACAGCATGTTTAAGACACTAGTTAATTCAGTCTCTGCGAAAGTCCGTTAGACCTCGGACAAAGCCAGTAAAACTGTAGGAAGTCCAGAAAAAATTACCAGAATACTGGCCCTCATGGCTGGTGAAAAATTCTGTCAAGTACTTACTAGTTCTTGACTGGCCAGTTAAAAGGAGTTTGGGCCAGTAATAGTTACGCGATCACCAGACCTTGAGGCCAGTTATGGATTTGGGACTGTCACGGAGACTCCAGTTATGGATTTGGGACTGTCACGGAGACTCCAGTTATGGATTTGGGACTGTCACGGAGACTCCAGTTATTGCCAAACAATCATCAACAGCGAAGAATGGGACAGATCAGCGAGGTGATGTTGGCAAACAAGCAATACACCATATTTTTTACATTTGCTGTAGACATACAGAATATTGTTTAATTATTGAAATAAAACATTTGCGAAGCAAATAAATAATAATAGCACTTGCACCGCAACATTTTAATACATTTCTTCCTGTTTCTAACATCAAAATTCACTAGATGTTAGGTAATCCTATTCAACATACATGTATATCTACCAAGTGTTCTACACACTGACTTGGAACACATAAAGAGTCGAAAATCAAAACAATATTTAACAAAATGTACATGTATAACTGTAGTAAACTGAACATCTCTCGGTATAACAATATTTAAAATGCAGAATCTGTTTGTATTCTTTATTCACCATGAATGTTTTGTTTACATTGAAATAACACATGGTTTGATTTAGTGGCCAAAATTTCAATTTTTATCTATTCCTACTACTGTGTAACGGTTAAACATTTTAAAAAAATTGTGTGGCCAAAATTAAACCTTTTTGTCTAAAGACCATTAGACCACGCACTAATCTGTGTAACTTGAAACAC
Organism: Congeria kusceri; assembly: GCA_027627225.1. Lineage (NCBI taxonomy): Eukaryota > Metazoa > Mollusca > Bivalvia > Myida > Dreissenidae > Congeria > Congeria kusceri. The sequence continues at coordinate 55,537,781 of CM051027.1, forward strand.
AAAATTGCAATAATATTCTCTTGACATAAGTAATATAGATGTACCTTACATCAGTATTAATAATTTCATGGCAAGATGACATTTCGCAATTCTGGTGTCTAATACACAAATATCATGTCAGATGTAAAACACTTGGCATATCTGTTAGACTCCTCGCATTGGTACTAATAATAATAATTTCATTACATGATCCAACATAGTTGGTGTCAGATGTAAATAACTTGGCTTATCCGATAGACTTCTTACTGTGGCATCAATTATTTCTAAATTTTGGTCTCTAAAACATGAATCTCATGTCGGAGGTAAACCCCAGTTTGTCGAGGTTGGGCAGACAGGCAAAGTTGATCATAGGAGGGGGTCCGCACATCAGCATGATGGAGCCTTCCACAGGGTCGGGCAGGTGGCCAAGCATCATTTCAGAGTTCACGAAACCAGAACTGTACTTCCAGTCTGAAATTTAACGAAATACTGTAGTTAAAATGTTGTTTCCAGTGAAAAAGATTCATTTTTCATTTGATATTAATTACAATTTGTATTAAGTTTCAATGCCTTTTGTCATTAACAGTAAGGGGCAGAAAAAAATGAAACAAATTTGTAATCTCGTACAGCAAGGCCAGTGGTGAAACTATGCGCAGTAAAATTTAATAAAATTTCCATGACATCAATAGATTTTGGAATCATAAAGACACCTATGACCACAAGATAAAACAATGAACAAGACCTATTCCCTATTGAGTACCATTGTGTCTGTAAGTGTATCACTGGTATCAATTTAAAGATGTTTTCTAATTAATTTTATTCATATGGTTTCTTGTAATCCTTACTACTAAGCCTCGAAATACATGTATCCACAAGCTGCAAGTTTCAGCTCACAGGAGAAAAACAAAACAAAGCAACCAAGGTTTTGTTAGTTGGACCTGTAATGAAATGTCAAACCTGCAGGGGGTTTATCCAGGGTGTACCACAGTTTGAATCTGTCTGGGTAAGTCTGCTCCAAGTCCTCAAGCTCTGGACGCAACAGAATGTCCTGTTCAGTCTGGAAAAGAATGCAACATTTAACACATTTTACCATTCAATTTAAATACCATAATTATATTCCCTATTTATTGTCGCCACCTTATTTAACACTCCATCCTTAATTTTCAATAATGCCAAACAATCCCTAGATAAATAATATCCCCATTTTGCAATACACACTCAAAAGTAATGTATGCAGAACACCTGTTACTTTAAACTTGCCAAAGGAATGTTTGCAAAATGACAGGTCAATACTGTACAGTGAGGACTTGTTTTAAAATTAGTTTGATAAGTTTATCAGACAAAAATGAAAAACAAATTGTATTAACTACTACCACCTCTTGGGAAATATAAAGCCTGGAGGTGTTTAATAGGGAATTTACAGGATATTAAACATTTTTTACTATCAAAATAAAATATTTGAGACGCGTCGTTGGAAAACCGGACTTAACGCATGTGCATAAAATGCCGTCCTGATTAGCCTGTGCAGTCCGCACAGGCTAATCCAGGATGGCACTTTCCGCTTTTATGGTATTTTCTGTTTCAAGGAAGTCTCTTCTAAACATATATCCACTGTAGGCGGAAAGTGCCGTCCTGGATTAGGCACCAGGACAACATTTTACGCACATGCATTAAGACCAGTTTTCCCACGACGCGGCTCATTTATAGAATAACAGACAATGTTAAATTGGTCAGACAGAAAATTTGTATCATGTGGTTCGAGTAAATACAAAGCATTTTGGTGTCAAACAGCACATTTTAAGGCTTGGCATTGATAGGATTATCTGGAATATCATACAAAAATCTGGGCCCGTATTCACGAACATATTCTTAGACTTAAGAATGTTCTTAAAATTGACCTGTTCTAAAGAGCCGTTAATTTGAATCATGGCAATCATCTCTAACTGTAGAATGATCGCAAAAGCGACATACGTATCCTATATATACAAACACCCAATAATTTTTTCATAAGTCCAAGTCTACTCTTTATTCTTACGTCTAAGAATGGGTTGGTGAACACGGGTCCTGACCTGATTAGCAAACAGCAAGTGAAGCACCGTCTTGTCCTCCTTGTCCTTCAGCACCTGTCGGATCAGCTGCAGCATGGGCGTGATACCCGTACCGCCCGCAATCATGCCCACCTGCCGGGCCATCACCGTGCCGGGCTCTGACTTCTTGTCGGCCTTGATCTTGAACACTCCTGATAGTAATCGCATACAGTAAGTGATTTATGTCAATAACCCTAAACAGGATAGCAAATAGTTTGTATTTTCCTTCACAATTCATACATCAAATTTCATCGGAATTGCCATACATAAAATTTTATCACCAACAGTCTCATTTGAATAAGAAACAGGTCAAAAGGTACTTTTACATGCATTGTGGCTAATAATCAAGGCCCATATCCACAAAGCAAAGGAAAATGTAGTCTTAAGTATTTCAATGTGTCATTATGTGTCATCAAGGTAAATTTTGACTTAAATGTCCACTGCTTGTTTTTCCACATTGTGCATAATCATTGTTGAATTTCACATTACATGTAAACATTTTGTCTGCTAAATATTTCACATAAATGTTACAATTATTGTGGAAAAATTCAACAACAACACATGAAATCAGTCAATTCAATTTAACTTTCAACGTTTCGGCTAACGCCTTCGTCAGAATAAAATGACAATTAAACAACGGACGCGACGTCATGCAATAAAGTTACGTAATTTGGCGGAAAAATGTATAGAAATAAGTATACATGTTTAAATTAATAAAGAATTTACAGCAAACGAGACAGTTTAGTACTATACGGATATAAAATACAATTTTTTATTTTTATTTTTTTTACATAAATGTTACCTAAGATATCCCTTAGAAGCTTTCTAAATACAAGCCCAGCTTGATACCTTTCCCCTCGTACTGCAGCAGACCACTGGGTCCTCGTACATCAATGTAATCACCAATCTGCATGTCATTCAGGTACTGAGACATTTTACCACCCTCGGGGAACTTGGGATTCACATTTTTAAAGTAAACCTGAAAATTACCAATAAAGACCTTACAAAATTAGTGGAAATCATATTTAATTATCATTGAATAATTACTAGAATTTATTTCACAAGGGCCCGTATTCACAAAGCTCTTTACGGAAAACTTAAGTATAAATTCCTTAAATTCATAAAACTCCTTAAGTCTCTAGCTGTTTCATGTATTGGTATTTTTACATTAAAACGTTGTAAACGTGTAAATATTGCTTATGAGGCGCGTCGTGGGAAAACCGGACTTAATGCATGTGCGTAAAGTGTCGTCCCGGATTAGCCTGTGCAGTCCGCACTGGCTAATCCGGGACGGCTCTTTCCGCCTACAGTGGATTTATGTTTAGAATAGACTTCCTTGAAACAGAAAATACCATAAAAGCTGAAAGTGTCGGCCTGGATTACCCTGTGCAGACTGCACAGGCTAATCCGGGACGACACTTTACGCACATGCATTAAGTCCGGTTTTCCCACGACACGCCTCATATGTTTAGTATTGCAGCCTTCTTTGTATATAAATCATTGGATTTCACACAGAAAATTTGATCTGAAATTTTCACTTAAGTCCAACTTAAGTTAAGATTTCCCTTAGGAGCTTTGTGAATACCAGCCAAGATATTTTATTTTGGTAATTGACAATTTTAAAAAGCGGTCAGTTTCCTTAGAAGAGATAGGTCTGCTAGAATTAATATAAATTTAGAGATTTCAGCCATACCCCAGCAATATGCTGTGTACCTGGCATGATTAAAGGCAGAACAGAAGTCACAACAGTGCATATGTGTGTATTTTTATATCAGGGTATTTTGATTTCCCTTGCAACTATGAAATGGATTATGATGTCTGTAACCAAAAGAAGAAACTATTTTAAGGCTCGGGTGTGAAACTGGTGTATCTGCTTGACATTTCCATATCAGATACAACAGTTTCACACTTAACCCTCATTGGCTGTATTTAAAAGACCATCACCTATAACCATTTATCAGACCTCTAATATTACTAAAATCAAATTGTTGAATGTAAACTGCATTTGCCTTCACAACGAGGTCCATGAAGCCTTTGTCATCATCGCTGGACACTGGGGTGTATGGACGGATGACCAGATTACCATCAATCTTCGCAGACAGGTAGATGTGCTGACCTGAACACAACAAAAGTACCCACACAGTTTTAACAGTGTTCAACAAAGCAACAGGTATGTGTACATACTGTTCACTAACATGGAAACTCAGATAAAATGGCAGCAAAGTAACTAAAACAGGGGCCATATTCCAGAACATCTTAAGTAAAATCTTATCTTTAACAATAAAATCACAATTTGTCATTAACATTTTATTAGATAAAATCATATTTAAACTGCTTTGTGATAAGTGTATAGTAATTATCAACTTATTATTAATGATTGTTTACTTAACTGTAAATGGATGTACGAATTTATATGTAGTTTTACAATTATTAAATTACAAACATTTATACTTAAGTGAAAATATTTGTGGTGCGTTGTGGGAAAACCGGATTTAATGCATGTGCGTAAAGTGTCATCCCCGATCAGCCTGTGCAGTCCGCACAGGCTAATCCAGGACGGCACTTTCCGCTTTTATGGTATTTTATTTTTCAAGGAAGTCTCTTCTAAACATAAATCCTCTGTTGGCGGAAAGTGCCGTCCTGGATTAGCCTGTGCGGACTGCACAGGCTAATCCGGGACAACACTTTACGCACATGTATTAAGTCCGGTTTTCCCACGACGCACCTCATATGTTTTAATACATACAAAAGTAATTAACAGATTCTACTTGACTCGGTTCAATCTACTACAAACAATTATTTACATGACATCTCTTAACAATGAAGTTCTGGCCTTCTACATGTAAATGGCTGAGTGCACCGTCAATAAAATCCTGAAGATCTGTCAAAGATTTATGGAAACTCATTTTTTTTTCATCTCTCATTGGGAGAAAGGTTGCGGGGCCCTTCAGATGGGGGAATTTTACGGCAAAAGGGAATTATTTTTTTAGAAAAAGCATTATTACATGTTGATATTCTACTTCATTAGAAAATAATCACCAATTGCTTTGCTACAAATGATAACTTAGATTATGCATTAACTTGCTGTGATGAAAAATTGCTGGGTTTGTTTACGAAAATGTCTCTCTCTTAAACAGTTTTTGTCCGATTTTGTTTTTTTTTCTTCAAAATGAAGCTTACATTCTGAGCGGAATTTTAAGGTAAATATAGGGGAAAAATATATACTTGTTAGCAGGGGAATGGGGCCGAATTTTGGACCTTAATTAGCCCTAAAAAAACCACTGAAACTTCATCAATTTTCATTACATGCCTGTCAAACTGATGTATGTTCCTGTTCTATAGGGATTGCATCCATTACCAAAATTGGTATTCAAATATTTGCTTTTTCATTCAATACAATATTCGAATATTTGCACAGATTCATATTAACTACATGAAGCTTTGAGACCAAGTCGACACCATGTTAATATTATGTACAGAGTTTTAGTACACACTAATGTCGCATCTTCATGAACGAATTACACTATCCTATTAATGCGTTAATGACATCAAGTATAAATGTCATTTTAACTATTCAAATAGCATTTTAACTATTCGAGTAGCCATCATTCAATTGAATATTCGAATAGTTTTGACATTCCTACTTTTCTATGATATACCCATTAATGACTCTTTCAAATTAAACCCCCAGTACTCAACCTGTGAATCTAGACCAACAGGGCAGCAACTGCAACTATTTCTCAAAGTCAGATTTTTTCCCTTTCTCTGACTTACCCACGGGAAGGCCCAAGATGTGGTCCATGGAGGGAAGAGCAAATCTGAACCTCCTGGTATCATGGCTTACCTCCTGATAAAGGAATTATGCATCCAATAATAATCCAATTTCATAACTTTCATAACTTCATATGGAACTGAACAGATGTGTAAGAAGAAGGAAATATCAAATGTTTCCAAATAGCTATTTTTTATTATAATACACCATTTGGAAATATCTATTGCAAATGGATTTTTTAAATGTACACATAAAAATATGTTTTAATAATATTACAAGCTTGACAATTTTCTTGGAATAACCTACAAGAGAACAATTTTATCTCACCCCACTACCATATGTTGTGGTAGAAAATGCCCTAAGTTTTTTTTTAAATACCTCTTTGTCAATGAGTTTAAGAGGGTATTTCACAGTGGAGTCTTGCAGTGTAACAGGGGCCTTTTTCTTCTTGTCCCCAAATAGAAACAGTTTGGCCAGTACAGCTGTAGCTCCAACCACCACTGTTCCTACCAGCACTGGTACACCCTGAAAGACAGTGGAATTAAGTCATCATATAGTCACATGGGGAGAGTTGGCCAGTACAGCTGTGGCCCCATCCACCTCTGTGCCTACCAGCACTGGTACACCCTGCAAGACAGTTCAATGTACATGAAGTCATCATATAGTCACGTGGGAACATTTTGGCCTTTACAGCTGTGGCCCCAACCACCACCGTACCTACCAGCACTGCCTACCCTTAATAAAACACATAAATAGCATAAAAACACTGTGCCATGCATAAGAGCTGAGTGTAGGTCTGATAAAAAAAGTGTAACTTTAAACATTTTTAAGCAACACAGATCAATGAGGATACTTTTTTTATCTTTACAAGTTTGTGGCCTTTTAAAGGCATCTTCTTCAAAACTCAAAAATGCATTTAACAATTCTAAAATATTTGTCTGTAAACCTGGATTTTAACTCCAATAGTTTCCCTTTATTCCATGGACCTAGGCCCTTTCCCTATGCTCTGAAAAAGCCATGTTTTGTGTTCAAATTACATCTTACTTGCCACATTATCAAGAAGATAATACCTTGAGATCAGGGTCATTTCAATCAGATGTACAGGGAAAGATCCAGGGCAAAATAGCACGGTGCTGTGCGTTGTTCCTTTTTGGTTCCCACATGCTGCACTTCTGGGCTGGTCAACACAGAAATCAGTTCAAATATCTTTTGAATTCAATGTATTTTTGCAAATACTCAATGGCAAATGAATAGAATATGTTTAAAGCATTTAACTGATAAATGTCATGGATTTACCAATTTATTAGAAAATACCAAAGAACTAGGCTGACTTTTCACCCTGCTCCTTTTGAACAGCACCCTATACCCTTTTTGATCCTAGATCTTTCCCAGATGTACAGGTTTGTTGTTTGTGAATGAACGTGTGCATTTTTGTTAATCATATGAAAAAATGAAAAACATATGAGGCATGTCGTGGGAAAACTGGGCTTAATCCATGTGCGTAGTGTCGTCCCGGATTAGCCTGTACAGTACTTTCCGATTTATGTTTAGAAGAGATTTCCTTGAAACAGAAAAGACATAAACATAAAAGCGGAAAGTGCCGTCCTGGATTAGCCTGTGCGGACTGCACAGGCTAATACGGGACGACCCTTAACGCACACACACTGTGCCTGGTTTTCCCACGACATGCCTCAAATTAATTGTTAAGATTAGTACTAACAACAGAAGTCTGAGCAAACATACATTTAAATTAAAACAAGACACTTAGTAATTCTAGGCAGTAGGCATTCTTGGCCCAAATTTGTGAAAATAAACATATTGAGAAAACCTAATGTTAAGTCACCACACTGGTATAATCCGCCACACAGCATTAAAGGCTTTATTCAGTCCACAGGAAAATATTTGCATAAATTATTTGACAGTGAGAAATATTTTATCTACATGTAATATAAGAGATATAGTTAGCTCATATAAAGAAAATAAAAAAAGTAAAAATAAATAAGTTTAATATCTTATAAACATTACTATTGAAGTAAAGCTTTCTTACAAATATTTCTATTAAAATAAATATACAAAACTTAATAAATTGCTTACATAGCAATTGTATGTGTCCGGACTTCAAGCATGTTTATTGATTGCAGCCAGAGAAATGCAGTGTGTGAATTGTAACATAATTAGATCTATAGACTATACCCATATCATACATCAATGCATTAATGTGAAGTTTTACTCACAATTAATAGCCATTTGCCCATATTTGCACTGTACACATATCACAGTAATGAATCACAGTAAACTTGACCTTCAGGAAATATGAGATGTGTCCACTGAATGATTATGCACTGTAACTTGTATATACTATACTGGTCACAAAAGAAAAGGAACATCAAAATAAATGGAGTAACACAACTTTAATTGCTATAGGAATTTTTCGATAAAAAAAATAAATACAATACACTTATGAAGGGAGAATTTTTCTTTAACCAAACAGTTACTGTTAAATGAATTAAACAATATACCATACCTTTTCTATCTTCTTTCAAAAGACTTGTGACACGTAAAAGTAATATATGTGCTCATAACACTGATATAAGTTTAGTATATCTTATAAATAAATTTAACATGTGATAGGGTCATGCTTGAATATTTTTCATATGATGATACATATTTTGTGACAGGCAATGGCTGTGAAATATTCCCCCAACCTCCCACAGAAACTTCATCTGATTTTTGTAAAACACTCTGAATTATTGTATGTACAGTCAGTTATATGACTTCAAAAGAAAATACTGTCGTCACTCCACATTCTAATATGGTTATACAAAAGACAAGAGCTGAACAAACTACAATCGCTGCAGACTGTGCAAAATATCTGAATGACCTTTTACACACAATTTACACAACACATACTGTCAGAAAATTGTCCTAACTATCTGATTACATTAATGGTATGTAATGCTAGATCTTATGTGAAACAGTAATTATTTGAGGCGTCATGGGAAAACTGGGCTTAATGCATGTGCATAAAGTGTTGTCCTGGATCAGCCTGTGCAGTCTGCACAGGCTAATCCGAGACGACACTTTCTGCCTACGGTGGATTTATGTTTAGAAGAGACTTCCTTGAAACAGAAAATACCATAAAGCGGAAAGTGCCATCCTGGATTAACCTGTGCAGACTGCACAGGCTAATCCAGGACGACACTTTATGCATATGCATTAAGCCCAGTTATCCCACGACACGCCCCATTTAATCTCGGTGGAAAAAAAAAGTGAAAACCAAGTATGTGGCATGTGATAAATTTGTGATAAAAGGATATTTGTTTAATTCAGTGTATGATCATATTTTATTTCATGAGTGGTAGGACACAGTTTCACACGTGGTACAATTCATGTCTGTAGGATAACATAAGAGAAACTATCAGGACTCGCTACAGTGTCAATTAAGGTTAATGACATCGTTCTGCTAGTGGTTGAAATAAGCACAAGCCTGTAAGTCCTGCACTGATAAATTTTGAACTGGGCTTGCTTAGAATCTCAGTTTTATACAGGTAAATTTTGAACTGGGCTTGCTTAGAATCTCAGTTTTTTTTATATAGGCAGGCTTGTAACATTTACCGGTACTTGGTCTCAAGCAATCATATAAAAATTCAGGCTTGCTTGGCAAACTGCCAATTTCTGCCCTTGAGCTTTGGTCACACGATCATGATGCTGATTAAAAATGATCATCAACATGGCACATTTCTTAGGTAATTTGTTACCTGCGCATGAATGTTTATGTTAGTGTATATGTTAGCAGTATTAAGCAGGTCATTTATGGTGAAAAAAATGCTTCTTCTCAGACCTCATTTCTCATAAAATGCTTTACATTAAAAGTGCGATTAAACAATAGCATATATCATCTTCGAACTTCACGTTTTAAGGGACTGTTCGTTCCAGTATCAAATGCACATGCGCAAAAGCGTGCATGATGTCACACCTACATGCAAACAGATGTTTATGGAAACGCTGACCTATTTTCAGGAGCATAGCTTCCTTTAGGCACGATAGGCAGGTGCCTATACATTTTTTCCAGACAAGAAAAATTTAAATATGCCAAAAATGCAATACAAACAAGAGGGGGGATGGAGGTTTTGGGATCTTTCTTGGCTGTGCTGATACTTCATTGTTTAACGAGTCGATTACGCCAATACGAAATAAATTTCATGAACACACGCTTATTTTACAATTATTTCGTAGAATCTGGGTTTAGCTGAAGTTAGTTGTTTGTAGCCGCATACGAGTATAATTCTCCTGGCCCAAATTATCACTTACAGCGTCATTTTTTGGTTCCGCCTATTGTGCCTATACATTTTTTTAACCCAAACTACGCCCCTGATTTTGATATCTTGTCTGAAACAAACGTGTCAAAAACATGTGAAAGGATTGCATTTTTTTTTTGGTTTTCTTTTTTATGTGCAATTTACTATCAATTTTTAATGCAAACATCAATAACTGCATTTTTCACAGAAAATGTGTAACGTTTCGCCCGAGCTTCGGGTTTGCAAGTATGGCTCACACAATTAAACAATAGAAAGAATAATATAACTAATATGTATATATAATTTTCCTCAAGATACCTTGCTTTATGATTAGCTTATTGTAGACAAATGATTGGTATGGAACAGTAAATTAAATAGAATTAACTACTATTATTATACAATGACCCCGAGCATGACTTCCAGTCTGCTACGATATCCTGAGAGTGGTCTGGAAAATTGTATTGACCCCGAGTCTTTGTTATGAAACACTATATAATAATCCGGGTCTGGTACACAGGCGTGTATGGTGTTTATTACTATATGACTCCGTACCCTGGGTATGGAACCTATGGAACTTTTATATTATCAATTTACTAGTGACCCGAGCTATTGATGGGTAGGAATCCTGCTAACATGGCCCATATGTCGCAAGAAGAGGATTGCCAGCCTCAGAGCACCCAAGGTCCCTAGTGTTCAATCAATAATATAATTTTAATTACTTTCCACATTACTGTCGATGTCAACTCGACGAAAGCGAGAGCAGATCTGCAAGAATTTACCAACGCTCACGTTTTTATACTACCCGCACATCCAGGTAACTTAACTACCTAATCACTCATGTGTAATAAACACGGGCTTTATTACCTAACGCATACGACTGTCCACACATTACTTTCTTTGAGAAATATTTGCCCTTAGGCGAAATCAGTGACTGTGTGTAATTTTGATCAATTGGATGGGTAAATTCGTCACAAATGTGCTATTCTAGTTTAAAATCACATGGAAGACACATATTTTGTCTTCCCATCTAAGTCAAGTGATAGTCATGTGACAAGTAATGTGACTTTGTTTTGACATCAGGATTTCACAGTCATCCATTTTGTTGTGTCTGCTAGGGGTCACAATGATCAGTGACTGTTTATACAAATATTGAATCGAATTTTGCAGTTATATTTTACAGACGAGTCATTAAATTATTAAACTATTTTAATCGTATTCAAAATGCTGTTTTGGCGAATTTGATTTTAAGAAATTATTACAGAAACCCTTAGGTGTTTGATAACTGGTTCGTCGAAAATACCAAAAGTTGATGAATGACAACCAAACAATGACAGAGAACATTATCAAGAGACTCATATTTTGGAATTTCATTATGGACGACCTATTCTAGACGCTGTCATCAGAGACTCAGACAGACATCTGTTTACAAAGTTATATTTTACTGTTGTTTTTTTACATAGATCTATTATGTTTTTAATTAAGATATTTTTTATTTGTTTATTTCTTCTTTTTGGACTCACTAGCTACGTAAAAGCTAGGACAATTGCTTGGGTTAATTTAGATGTCTATAAAATAGACAACACTGAAGCAAAACCATACAATTCACAATGCTGTCATACTGTATATATTCATACGTGACTAAAGACTAAACTTTAAAGTAACGATGGCGGAAGAGAGCACACACCCCACCCACCCAAAATGGCTAGCGTTCCTACCATGCAGTGATATAAATGATACTTCATGATATATGGCAGTATGCAATATAAGTATTTTAAAATAAAAATGAGTTCTTACCCAAGCTTCGGAACCTGGCATTGTCGAAAACCTGCTTTTCAGCTGTTAACAACAAAGTTTCCACCGGCTTCTCAGCTGTTTGGCTGGTTAACGTCTGCTTCCAAATAGTGAAGTATAATATCAAGACAATGAGTGAACCGGTCTAATAACACAATGGATATAACTAAACGTTCCGTCTACACTGCACACATTTATGATGGTTGCAATCGGAATGCCACGGTGATGCACCTATCAATTCCCCCCCCCCCTCTCCCGGGGGTGGGGGAGCGGCGGGCTGACTCAGGGGAATTTGACTAATTTTATATTTTGGGATCTAATTTCCCACCCTACTGTGTGCAGTAGACTGAGTAGAGTCAAGCATTTTTGTATAAATCCCCATCAAAAGATCTCTGCCCTGGGGGCCAATAATTACCTGGATCTGAAGTCCGACTACATCTATTTCCCGGGACCCGGAATCAATCGGCATGTCAAATTCCCGACTATCGGGAATAGCTTTCAGTCTAAAGTCAATTATATGCCCGCCTCTCCCCCCTCCCTGGAGAAAAAATATTGCTAGACCTGTGCATTATTACACTCGACAGTCCGGGCCATATCCATGAAGCCTCTAAGGAAAATCTTAAATAAAGATATACTAAGTAAATATTTCAGTTTAAATGTTCCGTGTAAATGAATATTTTGTATTGAAAATGTGATTTGAAAAAAACCTCTTAATGAAAATCGATGCTAAAACCGTACGTTGCCAGTGTGTTGACAGCACGATGTCCGCACGGTGCAATCACGGTGAGTGTTTGATTGCCGTTCAGTCGCCGCACCAACTTAAGATCTTGCTCTCGTGCATATCTATTTGACAAAACTTTCGCCGCAAGCTCAGCGCAACCTGGTTGTAAAATATACTTTACTGCCAACCTACCGGTAGTTAAACATGCAGTAAAGAAGTACCCTGGCACCGTGTATTTTACATGTTGTTGACTTTGCGATCGTGAGAACGGATAGATACGTGTATTTCGTAGATATCAAATGCACTCTTCCCAGGAAACGGACAGTGCCATGCAATAACCGGGGTATCGCACCGGTTTCCATCTACAACATCGCTGTCTTTTTTGCACATTGTCCCGTCAAGCAAACATTAGAACCATCACAGCGGGCTAGAGAGTCTACCAACTTGAACAAGCAACACAGTTGGTGCAATCATGCAATTATTACAGGCTTGTAGAAAGAATCGAGACCGCGCACATGACGCATGTGACATATGCACGTGGAATTGCGCAATTATTTATACCGTGGGTAAACTAGGATACCGGAAAGAAAAATAACAACCTTAATTACTATTCCAAAAGTCAAAGTGGGAGTCTGCCTCTACTCGATTTCACCATTAACGTGGCAACACATTCTCGTCGACGTACATATTCACGAAGTGGGCATTTTGCAGTATACTAAAATTCCAAATCTTGAAGTAACATTAATATCAATAGTTGAAAAAAAAAACATACGTGTTACTAAACAAGACGTTGCCCAAAAATATTCTACTTTGATGCTTGCGTACGAATAACATACGTTGGTCAATAAAGACTAACTGTCAAACTGAATCTGTCATAGTTCTGTAACGTTCATTGTCCTTGTGGACTTCAGCGTGTGCCATGTCGGATGGGTGGACAAAGCTTATCGTTCGCGGACATAATTATGGTTCAAGAACTCGGGGAAAATCACACGAGTACTGTAGCGATACCTAGAACCTGGCCCGTATTCACCAACCAATTATTAGACTTAAGACTAAGAATATATTTAAAGTTCGCTATTCTAAAATAATTTAAAGACATGGGTAACATTGGTACCTTTCATATTTGCAAAAGCACAAGTTTTTTTTTTATTAGTCTATTCTAAAGTCTAAGAATTGGTTGGTGAATACGGGCCCTTATTATGAATACACAATATGCGACTTGAACTTCCAAAATATAATTTCTCTATTAGGACTGATTCCATATGATTTCAGAAAGGGTAATGTACATCCATTTAATTTTGCATAATGATGTCAGTGTCTTCTTTGAAAACCGACCATTTAATACCAGTGACTTAATCCAGATGCAATTGAATAAAAAAATTTGTATTATGCTGATATACATGTACATTTAAAATCACATACAATATAACCATGGCTGCTTAATAGTTGTACTTTAATAAGCACCCATTCAATGTAACGCCACGCTGATTTCAAACAAGACCACACAAGATCAATACCATTACGTACTAAATTGTTTTTATTTATTTATTTACAAGCATTACTTTTGTTTCCATATAAAAATTCTTAATTAAGCAACAACAAAACTGATAGAATGTAAATATATGAAATATAAATAGGCTACCAAATACATGCTACTAAAATAAAAGAAAAAACAGAAATGTTGAATGTTATTTCAAATCCTCATCATAGAGGATTTGAAATAACTTCTTTATTTATTTACAACTGATAATGATTTTCATGCTTCTTGTACGTCATTTCAGCATTAGAAAATTAAATCTCTGTATTAATATATTTCAAACAAACTAAGTTTGAAATTTGAAGATGCTACATAATCACAGAACGAAATATTATTTAACAACACATCTACTGATAACAGTAGCCACTAAAATATCATGTATTGTTGCAAACGAGCAACATCTGCTAATTAACTACTGCTATAAATTGGCAAATCTACAATTATCCATGACATAATGTATGTAGATGTTAATGCAATATGTGCATTTTAAAAATATTATATATGTCTATTATAAAATGCTGAAGCTGGTCACACTTTAGTCAAATCATAATGCCGTGAAAAAATCTGTTAGGAAAACTTAAAACTTTAGAAATAGCATCTGAAAGTTTGATGATTATGTACACATTATATGTTTTTAAGTGCTACACGCATGAAGAAAAGAATCTTTATATAAACTACATGTAGAAATAAAGTACTATGAATTATGGTTACGAAATTAGAAATGCACTGCCCTTAAACATGTCCGGCAGAAATAATGGCTATTGAGCTACACATGAATAGGAAAATTACTGTTTACAAAAACAATAGTTTAAGCATTCATGAGCATAATATCCATTAATGACCTTCAGAAGTTTACGGGGTTCTTGTTAATATCTACAGTACTTTGACAACAAATAGGCAGAACTAAATGGTTGTTGTTGCCAAAAACATGTCATCCCATATTTTATACATTTAACCGTAATACTGTTATGGTAAAGCATACAAGGTCCAGACCTCTGTCAAAAGTCGATTATGAAACTGTGAACAGCTATGCATGGTATTTCATATTCTTGCCAAATTTCTTTTACAAATGTTTGCACAGGCATAGAAAACCAGTGCTGGATGATGGACAAGGAGGGCATAAGCAATTAGTTTTTTACATAATTTTCGCATTATTATAGTATGCTGTGTATTTGTAGGACATACATGTATCATTTAAAATGCTTGCCTCATTTTTTGCCTGATCATATGAAAGCTATGCAGTATGTACAGCATATAATCCTTGAAATGAAAATGCACAATTAAATTTGGAAAAAGTACAGCAAGTTTACAATGCATATAAATTAAATTTTGAAGAAGTACAAGTGTGTGTCATTCTGTAAAAAGTAAGTAAAAACAAAGGAAGGAGGGCTACGATAGATGGAAAAGAGTACGACATAACATGCTGTGGCTACAAACAGCAAACCTCTGCGCTTGTTTATTTGTTTGGCAAATAGAACATAAGGAAAACCATGAGGAAAAGAAAGTGAAACTTAGTTCAACATACAATGTCTAATAATGTTGTTTTTATTGTACAGATGTTAAATTAAGAAATGTGTGCCTCATTAAGAAAGCTACATTTTAGTAATAAACAGCAAAAAAATCTCAGGGCAGCCAATTTTTTTCAAACATTACATTTTTATTCACAACACCTTTAGAGGACCAATTTACAAATGAAAGATCATGATTATTGTTAAATAAGCAGAAATGTACAATAAAATAAACTCATTAAAATATATTGCACTTAACATGGTTAACTAATTACTTTTACAAGTTATATGCATTTATAACATTTCATATGCATTTATCTTTCCTTTTTCACTAAAAAATGTATATAAATAATAACGCAGCAAGAGCACAGCCTCAAAATGTCATCATTAAGAAAATATGATGAAAGGTTTGGTATCGTCTGTCTTTCCACTGTCAACAACTGTTTCATCATGATGACGAATCTAACAGGTAAAGTTTCTCATGAGTGCTCCATACGACTGTCTTATACTAGCATTCAACCATTCACTCTCAAATAAGGAAAAAACATTTCAGCATTCAATACACTAAACCTGGACAGTCAAATTGTACAAAAGGAGAGCTACTGGTAACTGTATGAAATAGTACATTATGTTTGCAGTAATATAAAAATGGAAATGAGTGTTTCTTTTCTTCATAATGCAAGCATACATGAACTATGGCAGAAAACGTGTAGACAAGCAATCATTATTTTTCTCCCCAAATATATAAATAGTCTCCATTTCCAATTGCCAAGAAGATAAGACTTTAGTTGTAAATCTTTCCTAGTCAGAACCGGAAGTCAAAACTGCCACGCCACTCTTGTTGAAAGGTTAGAAACTGACTTGCTGCGCATGTGAGATCTGAAAAATAAATTTTACATAACAAATAAATATTGAATAACCAGACAAACTGTTGATTAATGATTTGTTTTTCAACCCACTCAACCAAAATCTTGGAAATGAATGAATGTCACAAAATGAGTTGTGTTTTATGCTCTAGTGGCACACAATCTTCTGCAAAAATATAGAAACATGATCGAGATAAGTGAAGTTTTCATACCAAAATAACTACCCTTAATAGACATTTTTTTAATTCCAACATTCAGGGTAGCGATTTCGTAAACATGTAGTGTTAGGAAACTACCGTACCACCCTACAGAATGCATCAATCAATAGATTCACCAGAACTTAAATGCTGAATATAAATCTGAATATAAAAGAGCCCTATTTTTGTATATACAATATCAGGGTTTCCCGCAGGCCTGTATCGCATGTTGGGCCCGACATGTCTTCAAAGCAGAAAGTCGTTTGCAGACATGCTTAAATAACGACATGCTTTAATTTTTAAAGCGACGACTCTTAATCCGCCTTTATCTAATTACACAGATCTCTAATCGATGGCCATAAACGCACGCCATATTGATCTCACTACCAAAGGTGTGATTGACAAGGGACTGAACAGTGTAGTCCCGCCCAAAACGATCTCATTAGCCAATCAAATACGGCGATTTAAGGGCAGAGTTTATACCTTACTATCAACTAAAATGTTTTTGACAACAAATACTAGTGCATGCCGGGAAAAGCAAACAGGCATTTTAAAACATTTCATAATTGCATTTATTGCTAAGGGTGGAGATCGGAACGATCTCCGATCTCGGTGGGGGTGGGTGTTTCAAGCCGAGTTGCCTTCAAAATATCCTGCGGGAAACCCTGAATATACATGTACAACAAATTAGAAATCTGGAAATGATGCATAAAACTTAAATTTTCAAATAAATACCACCTCCCACTATAGACACAGTACATCCAGAAACTTACGCCAGTGGTCTGGCATTTTTGCTGATGAAGGAGGACTTTGCCTTCGTGGACACAGCAGTGCTTGCCAGGCCTATGCTGTCATCGCTAGAGTTTAGGGACGTATTCCTGCACATGACAAAAACATAATTATCAACTACCATAACATCCAATAACATAATTATCAACTGCCATAACATCCAATACTGCAAAACCATAAATAATCTAGGGCCACTAATTTTCGTTGATTTCGAGGATGGACAGGAACGATCCACAAATTTAAGCCTCCAACGAATAACTATTTGGCTAGCTTTTTTGTGTTCTAAGATTTAGTTTTCTAGTATGCATACCTATATGAAGACAATGTAAATATAATGTTTATAGTAGTTAAATGAAGAATAAGAGTTTGCTTATGATAAATACATTACTTGCAACATGATGTGCATTTATATCATAAATGAATCTGTTTAATTTCCAGTTTATTTTTTCTGTGACAATTAGCCCCTATCTAAGCTGCATACACTCCAAACGAGGCTCCAGTGTAATATACTGTGTACCGTATTGACACTTGACATATCTGATTTATCTGCCTATGCAAAAACGTATATGCATTGCTATCTTCTTTCAGATAGACAAGCAGAGATCAATGTGCATAGTAAACACTCTCCATGCAAAAAGCCTGGACCACATTTTACGACTTCGGTTTTTGGCACACGACGGGTCCATTGTTTAATTCACACATTTGTCGTCGGACCCTACCTCCCACAGTGACGTGCAGTGTTTATTTCATTACAAGGGTCTATTGCTTAATTGACAGGTCAATAATGGGGCCCACTTACCGCTGGGACGCTTCGTTTATGACCGTAAGGTGTTACACACAGAAAACAGCGATACAATTGAGGCATTTCTTGATGTTTTTTTTTAATTAATAAAATCGAAAATCCACGAATTTAACTGCCCACGAAATTGTCATTTAAAAAAAACAAACACTAAATTTCATGCCCAACGAATATAAATGGTTTTGCAGTAACATAATTATCAACTACCATAACATCCAATAACATAATTATCAACTACATAAAAATCCAATAACATAATTATTAACTACCATAACATCCAAAATAACATAATTATCAAGTACCATAACATCCAACAACATAATACTTAACTACCATAACATCCAATAACATAATTAAGTCCTAGATTGTATAAGAAAACTAATGCATACCGGTATTATAATAGATGACGTATCATTTTGATGTTCATAGAACGTGCTAGAAAACAGCACTTTTTCTATGATATTAAAACTTTTATACTAAAAAATACCCGTACATTCCATAAAATTCTATGTATAAAGGTTTAGCATGCGAGCACAAAGAGTGTGAACATGGATTTACTTAGTGAGATTGATTTTCTTCCTGTTCAGGTGAGACTTGGTTGCCTGCATGTAGCTGGGGGCGCCGCCAGAGTTCCGATCAGTCTTGTTGGTCTTTCCTGAAGTGAAAACAATGTGGATGTGTATACATGTGCGTCTTAATACACTAAATTCAAATAAAAATAAATTTTTTTTAGTTCACTTTCTTGCTCTTAGTAGTAATATAAGAATTTAGAATTTCACATTTTTTTATACCAGGGGATTATTAATTTTTTTATAGCAAATAGACAAATAAAAATAATAATGGAGAAACCAATTACTAGGCATTTTAATCAAGTCTTTTCCAAACCCAAACGGTCAGTCACATACTGGCAAAACTGAACTAGAACTCCACAAGTCGGATGTGTCGCCTGACGGGGCATAACTCAAGTACGAAATGAGCAATTATGCCAAAAACCAAACTTGACCTCCCTTTTATGCCTACTAACACTTCCATAAAGTTTAATAAAGACTGAAAAAAAACTTTTAAAGTAATTGTCTGCACAAGCCTTATTTGAACGATTTAAAAAAAAAGGGGCATAACTTAAGTACGATAAGAGCAATTATGCAGAAAATAGAACATAACTTTCCTTTTATGCCTACTAACACTTCCCTAGTTTCATAATAATAGCACAAAAACTCCTGAAGTTATTTTGTGTGCTAGCTTAAGGGGATGCCGCCACCGCCACTAAAAGTAATCCCTATATGTCGCATGTAACAAAAAATATTACCTTGACCTCTGATTTAAACGTGTTAAACTTACAACGTGGTAAGTGAAAACTACAGGATTTGGAGACTGACAACTAAAGGATTTTGTCCCAGTGTTAAGACTGCAAACTTTATACCTGTTGCATGGGGACTGATCACTACAACATTCTTACCCGCAGTAAGAAGACTGTTAGCCACCAGGGAAGGAATGCCATACTGACTGAGGCCGTCAGGTTTCTCTTCAATGTTTTCTTTCGCAGACAGCCTAGATGGCGTTGTTCTGCCAAGCGACAATCTTTTCTGATTGGAGTCTTTGCTGAATGGTGACCTGATACACATTTTAAAATGTGATGTTAGCATTACCAGCAGCCAAAGAAGCTAATGGGTACTGAAATTTCTAAAATGATTGTCAAATAAGGCATATTTGTACATTTTCTGGCAAAAATATTTTTAAAATCACAGGTATATTTACACACAAAAATAAAATTGGGTACCAGTTTATATTTTTTATAGCCAATCTAGATTTATGTCTCTATTAATTAGGGAAGGGTGAACATTTACCAAATTCGGTTCCTGGATATCTAATATGTAAAAGTATCCAAATAGTACTAGTACATGGGAATTAGATAACCAGACATTTATACATCATACATAGACTTATTCTAAGTTATTCACAGCGACTTTGTTCAATAAATCAGTTACGCATACAAGCATCATGCCCAGAGATTTCCGTAGATATTGAAAACCGTGAATCGAATGACTCCTGGCTTGAAATTTTAAAGGTTCAAAATAAACATTTATGGAGTCAATATACTGGAAACACAGGATTTTTTTTTTTTTTTAATGCTATGCAAATAGTAATAAATGATAACCAGACTTCCCGAAAACCGTCTGTCAGACGGACATGACCGGCAAATTTTGAGTAGGCCTGATATGTATTTCCTAAGAATCAGTCTGACCATCCGACAGCTTTTTCAAGACTCATTCCTATATATTACTGGATAACAAAATACCAAATATCTGAGCAACTGAATACAGCTCCGCTACTAGTATATCGTGATTTCCAATACATCGAGAAACGGCCGAGGATAGCAGTTTTTTTTCATGCAAGAATAATTTTCTTATTACCCAACTGCCGTGAATAAATGCCGTTTGGTGTGCATTTTTGCCTTCATCGCTACTTTTTCAGGTAAAACTTGTGTTGTGCGACAAACTATAACCCGACCAGCGCAACATTAAAGTGTAATAATTTGGCATCACCAGCTTGCATTGCACGTGCCACCCATGACAACGTCTTTTCACTGCAGTTGCTTTAATTAGCAGCCCAATTACAAACATGGTTACAAACATGGGTCATGAAAAACGTGCTGCACAATGTCCGCGCGTGGTGGGTGTTTAAAGTATCTGTAAAAGTCATAGACCTAAACGACAACAACATTCTTGATAGCGCGTAACTGCTTTTGCATTTTAGAGGTAATAAAATGGTGTCAACAAAACAGAAAGATTTAGTAAAATACGCAGCATACATACAGACAGACATACAGACACCTAATTGGGCTGTTTTGCGCTACGAAAATTGTATACAAAAGCAATTATAATACAGTTCTTTGCGCTACATCATTTTTTTATATCACAGTCAATACGTCCACGCTTTCCATGTGGATGAGATGACGTTGCGATTGTCAGCATCATTTTCTCGGGCTTTTTAGCAAACCACGGGTTTTACATGAAAAACATGCGCATATTAAATGTAAATAGAATTTGTGTGTATGTCTCGTGAACAGTAAATTTGGAAGGGCATTTTGGATTTCGTTTTTATTATGCATGTTGTCATATCGTACTGTGTTATTAATTAAAACAAAAATGACAACGGTGAGTAAAATATGTTTGCTTTTTAGATTGCAAAAATGTGTTAGTGTATACATGTATACATACTTAAATGAATGTTTCGGTTCCGCAAATTTTATTTCAGTCCGGCAACTTGTGACAGGTTGTCAGACCCTCTAATGTCCGACACTTTTTTTGAGCTTTCGAGAGGTCTGGTACATGTAACTAAGGTTAAGAAAGAAAAATGTTGCCAAAAATTAGACCTTAAGTATGATATAAAATACTACATGTATTTTCTAGTGCTTTTGAAATTGGGAAGTATTAAACAATGGACCAAAATAATGCAAGGCAGATTATTTCCTAGAGTAAAAAACATGTAAATTGCAATTTGCTTGCGTCACAATGCATGATTCTGCGTCTATTGAAATCCCTGATCTTGCCAGATACAAAAATGTCATTAGCAAAATAGTTTACCTGCGCTGCTGTGAATTAGGGGTGTTGCTGTTTCCAACCTGCCTCAGAGGTTTTCTATCCGGGGTCTTACACTGTAGGACATCGTTCTGTTGCTGGTCTGATAACACAATGTTAAAGCACCAAAATGTAATAACTGGAGGTCATAATTATATAATGAGGCCAATTTGAGGGGATGTATATAATAAAAAACTTCACTTAATGCAAACCATTTGAAATTTACATACAAATTTACAAAGAATATCATTAAGTCAGGGGTCTACCTAAGGATTTGACCTTCACTTGCCCAGGGGGAAAGTTACTTTGTACATCTACTTGCGCCCAGTGAAAAAAGGTTGCCCCATCTTTAAGTCAATGTTTTTGATACTTAATGCATACAAATGTGTTATTAGATGTATTTCAGCAAACATGTATTACACTTAATGACTTTTATTATGAATAAAAGCTATCAACAGAAACAAATCTGAATTCACAACTGTTATTTTCAAATGAGCAGATCTCATCATCTAACAATTAGATAACATGTAAAACCATGAACAAATAAGTCACAGTTTAAAATAGTGAGACTCTCTTCATAGGCCTGCTTTGCAAGCTACAAACTTTCTTCATATTCTCTGTTTTTCAAACTGCTTTTCACACATTCATTCATACAACAACATTAAGCCATGAGGTCTGAAAAGTTTGTGTACATGATTATTTTCCATATTTTCTTTTTCTTTATTTTTCTGATGTCTGTTTATTTGATAGATTTTGCTATTTGAAATTATATACTTTCTTAAAAATTTGAAAAAACTTTTGAAGACTTTAGATCGCTTTTGTCCGCCATTTTGGAGAAACTGCCAAATAGAACCTGTTTCGAGCGGTTTGATTGGTTGATACGACGCAAATGACCAATCAAAATCAGTTTTACGTACAGCTGTAAGCCCTCGATGTTGATACAAATAAGATAAATAATTGAAAAGGAAAAATATCGGAATTGTCTCTATGATAATTGATTTGCCCGGCGGGCTATCTCCTTTGGAAAATCAGTTGCCCGCTGCAATTTTAACCCCGCATGCGCAAGCGGGGGTCCGCTTAAGTAAACCCATGTAAGTCCAATGAATTTAATCTATAAGCAGCATGTCATCTTTCTTAAACTATACAGAGAATGAAGTTATATCAACCACGGTCAAACAACAATAAAAACAAATCAGATCATCAGTCATTAGTTACTATGTTACCAATATTATAATTACACTTGATCAATACCCTTTTGCCATACCTTTAGAACATGGTGTACTTCCAGTGTCTTCAAACGTTATAGAGCGCAATGCTTTGCAACCAGCAGGCTTTTCCGTACTGTTCGGTGTGGATTTCACAGCAGTGTTGCTGTTAACAGGTGACTGTGGTAGTTTTGGTATTTCTTTCAACCGAGATGGCTCCAAACTAGACTGGCAGTTCTGAGGCTCGTCCATTCCTGAGAGATTCTGCGATGAATTTTGTGGACCATCAACAAGAGTGGAAACAGAGGCTAGACTGGTAACACTGTTTGCAGACAGGTCAACTATTGTACTTGTCCAGGAATCATTTTCCCCTAAATTGTTTGGCAAACCAGTCTGAGATTCATCTACACAGTTACTGTAGTTCAAAGCTGGTTCAGGACCTTGTTGCAAAACATTTGTCACACGTTTGCTTGTCACACATTTTAAACAAGAGTTTTTTCCCCTGTTTCCATTTACTGGATTGGATTTAGTCACACTTGTATGGCACGTACAATCCACATGTGGCAACACTTCAGGATTCACAGTGGGTTCAATGGTGAAGGTATCGTCTAGGTTGTCGGAGTTACCTTCTGCTATGGTCTCTTGCACACTGTCAGGCTTCACGTGAAGATTTGAGAACTTTTTGCACTTTGTAATTGTGTCATTAACATTAGAAAATTTGGATTTGGCTGGAATATCGTCTTCAATATCATCACTGGAATTCACACTGTTCGATAATTTTGACTGACTATGTTCTGCAGTTCTTCTAGAACTATTACTTATAACCCTTGTAGGGTATTCATTTTTGTGTGGAAAATTGTTATTTCTATGGTTACCACTACCATCACTGTTGGCCACATTGCCTGGCAAACGATTTCTCTGACTAGAACATTCACTCTGTGACCTTGGTCGCACATGTGACCTACTTTGATTCGGGGTCATGGCCCCTCGGTGACCCTTAACCCTCTTGGCTGCTGGTTGTGAACATGTTGGGGCTAACATCATTCTTTTGGCTTTCGGCGGAGAACATTCATCCACTGCAAAAAAAGTTAGTAGTTAAACAATACCATAATTGCAATTATTACTAATGTGTTAAAGGCTTAAAGCATCAATGTGATGTATTGGTATAACATGCAAAAAACTGGAATTTGCATTAGATTGCGAATTCTTACATGACATGTTAAGATACTTCTACAGACAAAGAACAAAATCATCCTTTGTTGAATCTCCAAAATAACGTGCTAAAAACAAAAGGGTTCCTAATGTCCCTGATGTCCTTTATTCAGTTTTTATCAATAAAGCCATGTAATAACAAATGTGTAACACTGAATGACATCACTGAAACAGCAATAAGGCATGTGTTAAGGTTTAGCATGGGAAAATGAGTCGAGCACAGAAGCATAGATGCAATTCTCATTAAAATTCTAATATCTGTGTGATCATGTTAGAATCAAAGCAATTTTTGAAAACATACCTCTTTGTGGGAAACTTGCCGGTGCTGTGTTAACACTGGTTGCTGTGAACCTGAACACACTGTTCTTATCTGCGACAGGTTTGGCCAACATTGGCACATTCTGGGTGTCTGTAAATGCATACAATAGTAGCGTAATTATGCCACTTTCCTTGATAATGTGTGTGTGGTACATTTTTATCGAGTGCACTAGGATTCTCTCCCATATGGCCATCGCCCCCAGAAGACTTTTTAGTTGGTTACGGGGGATAGTGCAAGATACAGGAGACGCCCCATTCTGGAGGCGACACTGGGTCTTTTAGTGCCTGGTGTGAAGCACCTAGTACACTGCACCTCAGTTTAACGTCTCATGCGAAAGACAAGTTATTAGATTTGGGTGTGGCGGGGCTCGAACCTGCGACATCTGGGTTGTGAGGCAAGTGCATTACCACTAGACAACGGATCCGCCAGCCCCTTGATAATAACCTACATGTATGTGAGCATCACATGTTGCCAAAATAGCCAATTGCTACTAAAATGTTGGAATTTATTTGAAAACCAAAAGGCAAATCTTCACATTTTCTGGGGAAAATATTTCCAAAAGACAGGTATTTTTGCAAAAACAAAAACAGGGCTACTACATTTTATTTTTTAGACCCAATATAGATAACTTATTTTCACAACCCCGAACTTTTAATTTGAAAAACAAGAACATAAGCTTAATGAAAACAATACACTCCATACTACAGTACCTGTACTTTCACATTTCAAGCTAAGGACTGGCAAGTCCAGCATCTGTCCCAGGGTGTATCCCCGAACGTAGCTTTCCCCACACTGCTGGTCCGAGTCTCCCCAGGCCACTTCCTGTCCAGCCGTCCATGTGTTGACCCCGTCGTACATGGCAACCAGGTCAGAGGTCAGGATGTTGTGACCTTTCAGAATGTACTGCTGCTGCTTGACGAGCTTCAGGAGCTGATGCAGTAACCTGTTTGTAATATAATTGCATGATTTCAATGAACATGCATGATCAATGAAACAGCTTTAGATGTGACCCCAGGAGAGAAGACTTGATTCTTATTGCATTTAAGCAAATATTGAAAGCAAAATACACTAATTTTAAATTATGCAATTCAAACATTGTTATCTCAGAATTCATTATTTCTAACTGGAAAATGTAGCATTATACATGTAAATATCTTCCATCGGTGGAATACTAAATGTAAACACAAACCTATAAATTATCCTTACTCACTAACTGTGGATTTCAATACATCTTACAAACAAGTACATGTACAGAGTAAACTGATACATACCGTTCATTGTGCACCAGCTCGCGTTCCTGACACCGGACCACCTGCTGTGTGTAGACGAGTTGCTGCCTATTACTTTCCAACTCACACCGCAAGCGCTCCACTTCGAAACGGAGCAGCAATGCCTGAAGGAACAGAAAACTGCGGGTTGAAATTTACTGTCATTTATACAAGTATGGTCTAATCAATAAATCCTGATATTAACTAACAAAAATAATTGAGGCGCGTCGTGTGAAAACCGGTCTTAATGCATGTGCGTAAAGTGTCGTCCCGGATTAGCCTGTGCAATCCGCAGAGACTAATCCAGGACGGCACTTTCCGCCTACAGTGGATTTGTTTAGAAGAGACTTCCTTGAAACAGAAAATACCATAAAAGCGGAAAGTGCCATCACGGATTAGCCTTTGCGGACTGCACAGGCTAATCTGGGACGACACTTTACGCACATGCATTACGTCTGGTTTTCCAACGACACGACTCAATTTATGTTTAACATTAAGTACATATGATGGGCTCAAACAAGTGGCACTATCAAAGTTAAGTAGCTAACAAAACTGAGTCTGTAAACTAGTGATGCAACGGGTATCCGAAATATCCGATCGAATCGAATCCTTTTTAAGATTCGCGGTTCCGATGAAAGATTCGAAATTTCGGATCGTATTCGGATCCAAGTATAGTTTAAAGTAACCTACCTTCCGTCATATTCTCTTTGTGGTATTTATTTTCCTTTGTGTAAATTTCAACTCTTCAGACTGGTTTTCGTTTTAACGATAATTTAACTACAAAATTAAACAATAATATACCTGTGCAATAAGAATAACCACTAACCAGTCATTCCTACTTTCAACATGGCGGAAAAGCGGCGAATAGCAGACGTACCGACCAATTTACAAGCGCCTGTGTGGCAGCATTTTGGTTTTTATGCAAAGACAGAAAGAGGTACGGAAGTATTGGATAAAACGAATGCTATATGCAAGATTTGTAAGAAGTCTCTCGTTTACAGAACAGGAACAACATCTAATTTGAAGAAACATCTTGTCTATAAGCATCCTCATGTACATTTAAAAGAAAAATCTAGTGCGTCAGCTAGCAGTTTAACGCAAGCACAACCAGGGCCCTCAGATCCTAAGAAACAAAAATCCCTTCCTGAAATAGTGAAACAGAAGGCTGAAAAATACTCAGATAATTCCAAGCGTTTCAAAGACATTTCTAGAGCTATTGCCATATTTATGGCAAAAGATCTCAGACCATTTAGTGTTGTTGACGATGACGGGTTTGAACAGTTGGTAAAATGCTTAGATGATAAATACACCTTGCCTAGTCGAACGTACTTCTCAGAGAAACTTATTCCGAATTTGTACAGTGAGGTCAAAGTGCAAGTCCTGGAACGTTTAAAAACTGCCCTAGCGCTGAGTCTGACTACTGATGGGTGGACGTCAAGGGCAACAGAAAGTTACGTCACGTTCACAGCCCACTTTATTACTACTCCAGATTACAAACTTGACAGTTTTGTGTTACAAACGAGGCAAATTAACGAAAGCCATACTGCTGAAAACCTGTCGGCATTGATTAACTCAGTATTGGTGGATTGGGATCTAATACGGGAAGGAGAGAAACCTGCAATAACAACTGACAATGCTGCCAATATTGTAAATGCAGTGAAATTGTGTGGAATGCATCATGTGCGCTGCCTGGCCCATGTTTTGAACCTCTGCGTACATAAAGGTTTAAAAAACGTAACTGTGTTGCATATGCTGAAGAAAGTTCGACGAATTGTTGGCTTCTTTCACAGAAGTAGTACGGCTGCTGCTCGTTTGAAGTCTACTGCCATCGGCCTCGAAATGCAACCACGTAAACTAGTCCAAGATGTTGAAACACGATGGAACTCAACATTTGATATGCTTGACAGGTAAGTTTTAGCTGCTTATTTAATTATTTTATCTATAAATTCATTAAATGTTATTTTTGTTAGTTCAGAATTGGTTCAAATTTATGTAGTTTTCTTTAATGAGTTGCTGTAATTGACAATCAAATGAATTATTTCCTCAGTCTAACTATATTATCTATTATATTTGCTATTTATATTTTCTAAGCACTCTATACTGTCCTTACTATTGCATGAATATTTTACAGAATTTATATTTTGTTTGCAATGATATTTCAGTTTCGCATATATGAGGACTGCTGTTGAAGCCACATTGAAGCTGAAAGATCTGAAGTTCAAAGACAAGGACTCTATGCTGACAGATGAAGAACAAGACCTTGCTGCTGAGCTTTGTAGGGTAAATATGTGTAAATATGAAAAAATATTTATTTACTTTATTTGTTAACGTGTTATATAATTTAAACTTGAGTCCAGACCACTTAATCATCTTATGAACTGAATGTTTCATCATTCATGTACCTTAATCTTACAGTTCTTTTCTTGATATTGTTACTGCCATGCCTTTGTCTATCAAATAAATTCAACAAAATGATTTTATTTAAAATGTTTTCTTGAATAAATGCTACAGTATTTATGTTTAAAATATGTTTTATTGGAATTTTAGCTGTTAAGACCATTCAAGACGGCAACAAAGGCTCTGTGTTCAGAGAAGTTTCCGACTGTGTCCCTCATCTACAACATGAAGCAAATGCTGCTGAAACATCTACAGGCTGGTGGTGAAGACTGTGAAACTTTTGGAGCTATGAAGGCTGCCATGTCAGATGATCTACAGTCAAGGTCTGTACTACATGCTTCCTAAAATTTAATATTTTTGTAACATTAATTATTTAGACATGAATATTGTTTATGTTTACTGGCAAACGGCAGAATGTAACAATACAGCATTTCCTATTTTAAATGTTCATAACATTTTGTATTTCAATTTGCTATGCTGCAGGTATGTTGATCAGGAGTCCTACCTCATAGAGTGCAGCATGGTTGACCCTAGGTTCAAGACAGTGGAGTTCGCGTCTGACAAACAGAGAAATCAGGCTTTCTCTGTCATACGCTCAAAAATGATGATCCTTGGCACACGTCTTGGATTGGTAATTTGCATTAATTTTTGTCGGTTATTAACTTATTACCTTTATGGAATAAAAGATTGGCACTTAGTTATAGTAATTAGTAGCCAGAAATCTAACCTTTGTGAAATTACGTCATTTTGAAGTTTATCCAGATGAAATCATGAATATGGCTAATTTTCTAATTATTAGATACTTCCAGTAATTATAGTGGCTGTTGGCTATTTTGGAAATTGGAAACATTGTAATAAACTGTTTGTGATGTGCATTCTAGGTCTTAAACATAATAAACCCAGAAACGAGGTACAGCTGCCTGATGGAAGAGTTGCTGTTGTTTATTTCAGGTGAAGTCAGATGAGGTTCAACAAGTGGGTCCTTCATCAGATCCAGCAGAATCGGATGATGAGCAGCCTCCGCTTCCAACGCTCTTCGTGAAAGAAAATAGTGACTCTGATGAAAACAACAACACATCGCAAAACAAAATGAAATATCAACCATCAAACAGTAGTGCTCTTGGTGAACTATTTGGTGCATTCATCACTAAGATCGACTTGCCAGCAGAAAACACAGTGGATATAGAACTGGCATCATACAAACGACAACCAGCAGCAAGCATTGATTCCAATCCAGTAGAATGGTGGGGGGAAAACATTAAAAAGTACCCATTGTTATCAAAAGTTGCATGTGAATATTTAGTTGTGCAGGGCACTTCAGTTGCAGCAGAAAGAGTATTCTCAACATGTGGAGACATTGTTTCTGCCCAAAGGGCACGACTCAATTCAGACAAAGTTGATATGCTAATTTTCTTAAAAAAGAATCTAAAGTGAATCACAGAATCAGTGTGGTGTTAATAAATGTTATAGTTTTGATTTGTTTATAGTCCTTATCCATTAAGTTGCATTTAATTCCATACATTTGTATATTTGTCTTATTATTAGCAAGATCCGATCCGAGGATCCGATTTTGGAATTAGGATTCGGATTCGGATTCGAAGTGAAAATTTGGATTCGTTGCATCACTACTGTAAACTGCCACAACATCGAGAAACATATTTATAAAGTGAATCATAACAGTTCCAAGACAAGAAAAACATGAAGCATACAACGATGGTCCCTTACCTCTGGTACTTTGTTACAATTTTCTTTTGCAGCATGTGCTTTCATTTTCTGCTCTGTGTCCGCCAGATGCTTGAAGCTATCGACGACCTTGCTTCTAGACGTGTTCGATGAAATTTCCATGCAAGCAGCTTTCTGACCGAGCCCACTCAGGAGCGAGTCAACTACTTTGACACTCTACAAATTGAAACTCCAGAATGAATGGGAACACATACATTTACATAATTAATTCATTTAATAATTCTATTTGAGGTATGTCGTGGGAAATCCATGCTTAATGCATGTGCGTAAAGTGTAATCCCCGATTAGTAGTGCAGTCCGCACAGGCTAATCAGGGATGGAACTTTCCCCTTTTATGGTATTTTCTGTTTGAAGGTGTCTCTCGTAAACATAAATCCACTGTAGGCAGAAAGTGCAGTCTGTACAGGCTTGACGACACTTACGCACATGCATTAAACCCGGTTTTTCCATGACGCCTCATTTCTTATTATTGGATACAATACCTAGCAACATGTACCTATTGTTACAGTTACACCCACCTTACACGTTCATACATGAAGTACATGTACCAAAAAGACTGAAGCATTACAGCAATCAATACAATGGCTACCATAACCAAGGCTTACGGTACGATACTATGTGTTTGATTATTTTTCCTACTGAATATGACTTAGGTTAAGATTTTTTAAACACTCTTTATAAACTTTAAGTAACATACTATTAACAAATATTTTAATGTTTACATACAAAAAAGCTATAAAACAAGAGCTGTCAGAGGAGAGCGCGCTTCACTATTCGAAGTATTTCAGTTGGTACATATTTTGGATAGTGAAAGGGGCATAAATTTGTTAAAATACAATATTTTTAAGTGAAGCCTTGTATAGTTTATATATTTTTGGAACAAAAACTTTAACTACATAGTCTATGTAAAAAGTGAGCTAAACAGAGTTATGGGTAATGTTGCCCCTGATAAAGGTTAGTTCCAAGTTTCAAGTGAATAACTTATGTAGTTTTGAAATAACAAAACTTTTGAATATAGGTTATGGGTAATGTTGCCCTTGATACTGGAGTTGATGACAAAAGTTTCAAGTGAATAACTTATGTAGTTTTGATGTTACACAACTTTTGAATATAAACTTGAACCAGAAAATCTAAGCAAAAAGGGGGCATAAATCTGTCAAAATACAAAACAGACTTATGGGGAATGTTGCCCCTGACACTGGAGTTGATGACAAAGGTTAGTTCCAAGTTTCAAGTGAATAAGTTATGTAGTTTTGAAGTTACACAACTTTTGAATATAAACTTTAACCAGAAAATCTTAGTGAAAAAGGGGCATAACTCTGTCAAAATACAAAATAGAGTTATGAAGAATGTTGTCCCTGACACTGGAGTTGATGACACAGGTATATTCCAAGTTTCAAGTGAATAACTTATGTAGTTTTGAAGTTACAAGACTTTCGAATTTTTTTTTAAACCAAATTCAGACGCGGACGCCGACGCCAGTGGTAGTAGGAGAACTCACCTATTCTTCGAATAGTGGAGCTAAAAACTACAACAAAGTATCTGAAGTACAGTTGGTAAAAATGAAGTGAAAACCGTTATAAGCATGGACGAATCAAAACAGTTAAATCCAAAGATTTATAAATGCAGACGATTGCAGTGTTTTTATAACAGAAAATCATGATTCCCCCAATTTTCAGTAAATGGTTTATCCACTCATTATCAACTCAATTTAAAACGACTACACAAAGTATTTTCTATTCAAACAAATTAGTTATTAATGAACCCTGACCTCAGCGTTGGCTGCTTCGTCCAAAGCAGCCAGTCTCCTAAGACAGCGAGTTCTGCGGTACATCTTCCACTGCATGTTCCGTAAAGTGATCTCCCCCTGGAGCTGGTCTGTGAATGCTGACTGGTGATTGGTATACAGACTCCGTATCTCACCTTCATACCTGGAACAAACACACTCACTCTTGCAACATGGCAAATTAAAAAGCAGATGTTTCGAAAATATGATTCAAATTACTTGCATACACATTTTTGTGGATGCCTGAATATTTACATGTGGATTTTGTCAGTCCAAGATAGACAACTTGGTAATGATTTGCAAAGTAGACAATTCTGTAATTACTTGAACATCTAAATTTAATACGAAATCAATCACACATAAAATACAGAAATACATGTGGTTTTATTTCATTAAATTCCTGAAATACCTAGACCTACTGACAAATCGCCAACTGACTTCAATTTGGCTGCTAACATAGAAACTTGGTTCATGAGAGAACAATGATCAATACGGGATGTTAACATCATGGGTAACTGTTTCTCAAATATTTTGCTGTTCATCAAAGGAGTGCTGTAGTTTATGAACGACTCTTTCTCTCAGAGGAGAGTCATGGAATGTAATAATGCTTCACATGATAATATTGACAACAGATTGCAGAACATGGGCGTAGCTTACTTGCTACAGCTGGCAATGGTCGCAGCTGACACAGCCCTCTTTGACGATGCCAGCGAACCATCCTCATATGACTGCAATTTCCCCTTCAGCTCCTTGATCTGTAATCACACAAATAACAGATCTTCAAGTATGTTTCAGGGCCAATTCTTTCATGACACAGAAATTGTTCTGACGCACGTGTGTATGTTCGTGTGTGAAGATGGGCTGTGCATTGTAAAATGTAGTTCCAACAGTTATTGTAGAATTTGTCAGATCAAGTTAATATTTAATTAATAATATAGAATTGATATAATGTTCACATTATTGTTATTATCTCTATGCGCAGTATTTAAACCATGACAGCATTACAATCAGAACTCCAAACTGATGCTATATCGAAAAAATAATATTTTTTAATTTTAAACTGATTCTATCTTCAAAATGCTTTGTTAGTAAAACTGCACTTTTAAACATTTATGTCCTTTTCCAGATTGGGTTCGAAGAGTTGAATTACGTCATGAAATAAATCGTCAAATAATTTATGATAAAATGGTAAGCAAGACATTTGTTCATGTCCAACTGCAGAAGTGTTGTACAATACAACACAATATGGACAGATAAAACTGTAAAAACATTTCAAGCACCCATATGTATGTTGACTGCAACAAAATTGTACATGTAAAAATACTGAATTACTGTTGAAGAGATACTGTGGAATCACTTGAATTCGCGGGGTACAAATTTCGAGCAAATGTGATCGCGGACATATTCACGCGGTCGTAAATTCGCGCAAACCTGATTTTGAAAAAAGATCAGTTGCGTTAACAAAAATACGTATCGATTGATCGGTGTAACACCCAACTGGGCAGAATGCTAGTAGAGGGTTCTATTACGACAGCTTGTGTATTGCAATAAACATGTGTGCCAGTACTGGATTAAGCTCTAAATTGATAACAGTGGTCCACTTCTCCACTTTTGGATAATAGTGACTGCATCATTAGATGAGGTCATTGATAGTTTATATTACGTCGTGTCAATCTAACAATTTTGTTAATTGAATGCTGACTGGAATAGAGGCTCCACATCGCGGGTGCTTATTTTTTACTGAATAATTATGTCAACTTGTGAAAACAAACTGTCAACTTTTGCACCTCACCTGTTTTACACCAAATGAAATTTTTGATAGCAATCAATGCGTTATTTCTTCAAACAGATCATACTTAAACATATTATTTTAACCAGGAAAATTATTTATAAAATATTCACGACATTCACATATACCTGCATTGTTTATAAACGACTACCTACGTACATAATTATGAATGAACATGATCATATCTCTGGAGGTCTGATGAAATTGGTCAATATTCGTGGTGGTCATAAATTCGCGCAACGGCAGGAGCACGAAATGCGCGAAAAGTAGACCTCTGCGAAAATTAGTGATTCTACAGTACATGTATCAAGCCATGGGTATTCTCTCGTGCACCTAAAAAAAGTGAATGAAACAAGACCCATGAATAAACAACATATTATCTGAACCAACCTCTTTCCGGAGTTCTTGCACAATTTTCCCATACTGGGCCATGTGGAAATCTACGTTTAGCACATTTTTCTTGAGCTGAAGAGAAACATGTAAGTTATCACAATTTGCAACTTTGCAAATACATTAATACATGTACATGATAGTGATTTCAGAAATACTTGAGGGGAGGAAAATATTCTAACCTCCCAAAGGCTTCACCAAAACACATCATTTTCAAACAGATTCAACATATTAAAGCCCAATTTTTTGAATAAATTATATAAAATTTGGACTTTTCAAGAAGGAAATCAGATTAATTTGAGCAGTAAGAATCACACCCCGGAGTACCGGTTAGATACGAGACAAATGCAACTTTTTTTACATTAATTTTGTGGCAAAATGCAAATCTTCACACAATGGAGTTTTTATCAGATCTCTACGAAGACACCTTACCTCAGCTTTGATGTGCTTCGCCCTGTCAGCATATCTTAAGGTGTTATATGTATCCTCAAATGACATAGCTGATGGACTGTAAATGGATAACATGCGTTAGTCCAAACCTCTATGCAAAATGATCTTTTTTCTACACCATATTTCAAGCGACACAGAAAAAAGAACTTTAATTACGAGGGGCAGCTAGCTCAGTTGGTAGAGCACAGGACTGTCAATCTGGGGTTTGTGAGTTCACTCCCTTTCTAAATGCAACATTTTTGTTATAACATGTTTTAAATAGGCTTAGTGTCATGCAATCAACATGATAAAAGTATTTGACGTTAATTGTTCTAGCACTTTAGTTTAGTTAAAACCTATTTATTTTAGCTCGATTGTGACAAAAGCCTGCGCTTATGGAGACGCTTTTGATTCCTTTTCCCGGGCTGAACCAGAATTGGTGTCTGTTGAAAAAGATAATTCCAACGCTCCCTGAACAGACAGGTCAATTTCTACTGCTCTCACGGGTCTGATAGTCGGACCCGTTCCTTTTTCTACTGCTCTCACGGGTCTGATAGTCGGACCCGTTCCTTTTTCTACTGCTCTCACGGGTCTGATAGTCGGACCCGTTCCCAATGCCAAATATGCATAATTTTTCCAAAATTCTGACCCAAAAATTCCAAATTATAAAAAATCTGTATTTTTTTCGAAAATAAAACTAATAATACGATTTTTCAATACTTAACAGCCGATTTTTTAACACTAGCTTTACGTTTGGATATCTTCTAATTTTATCGTTGACATTGTTTCAAGGGGGAGAACACTCTAATAGCTGTGTAATAAAATGGGTAACACAAAGAAAAACGATTTGTTTGTCCCCTATCATGATGAAATTTAACAAGAATTATGGGCAAATATTTTGGTATTTACACAAGTGGATGTGTCAGTTAAAGGAAGGATTTAAATATAAGGAGGTAAAGATTTCTTTTCAAGTTATCATATATTTTCACGACCTACGTAGTGAAGTCACTACACAATGTTTATTAATACATCATTAAAACTTAATCATGTAGACAGCAGTTAAAAATATACACATTCTTATAGGAAATGAGACATGCATATGATTACAAACTCTTGGTTGCATAGCTTGCTTAGGTAATTATCATAATTCAGAGTTAAATTAATTATTAGTGCTGTTAAAATCTTATTTATTGATTTAAAACTGTAAATTTCTTCATTATACTTACGATTTAGCGATACAAATTTTTCCCAATTTTGAAAATTTTACGTAATTTCCCAATTTAACCAAGGTACTTTTTCCCAAAAAGGTCAGAAAAAGGCCTGACAGGGATCGAATGTATGGCCTCCAGATCGCAAGGCAGACACCATAGCCATTACATTACTGCAACTCTTTAGCACATAAAACACACAGATACACACAGATACTGAAACTTTCATTTAATGATATATATCATGATTGATGGTTGGAAAAGGAAAACCAGGACATGGCAATGGCACTAGCCTACCTGACTGCGGCTATCATGACAGTCTGGCAGTTGCCACCTAGTGCGTCCTTCAATAGCCGGGTCAGTTTGCTGTCTCGATACGGAACATAGCCTTTATTCTGCATGGGAGAAAACAACAAAATATATCAGCACTTTTTTCACTGTTTCAGTGTTTTGGGAACAGGTCTTGTAGAAATCTTGCTGCTTGAGAAATAGATAGGATGAACATTTAATAAATTATTTAATTTTTAAAATGGTGACATACTGGTTGAAAACAGTATTTTTTTAGTTTTATTCATGAATATGACAGACATGTCATGATATACAACCTAATTACACGGTCCACGTACAAGGCAATTTGTCATTGCGGAATTGGCAATTTTTTAAAATACAGCCTGAAGTGATTGGGATTGGTGCCTTTCATAGCAACATGCCAAACATCACAGCACATGCAATGTGGCGCGTCGTGATAAAACTGGTCTTAATGCATGTGCGTAGTGTCGTCCAGGATTAGCCTGTGCAGTCCGCACAGGCTAATCCTGGACGACACTTTCCGCCTACAGTGGATTTATGTTTAGAAGAGACTTCCTTGAAACAGAAAATACCATACAAGTGGAAAGTGCCGTCCCGGATTAGCCTGTGCTGTCCACTTTACGCACATGCATTAAGACAGGTTTTCTCACGACGCGCAACCTATGATTTTTGTGTGTAAATATACAGCCCAACAAATATTTAAATACTGAAATAAATTACCAAAAATAAAATGATGACATGTTATGATATACTATACAAACCTTATTTTCAGCTAAAGCATTTATGACATTCCCAAGGGCTAAAAGGGACCTGTTAATATTGGCCCCTTCTCTTAATCGAGAACCCATATTCTTCGTGACTGTGGCCCTTTCTGAACCCGCCAGATCAACAAGGCAGAGCTTTGCCACTCGTACTTCTGTGGAAATATTCGCCGTCCTGTCTTTTTGTCGAACAAACACCTGTGGGAAAGCAGACCATAAATATCATGAATGCGCAACAAAAAAGTTTACAACATGGTATAAAGTTTCTACTATAATAAAATATAACTATAACAAAATATTGCAGCGATTTCAACTTGAATGACCTTGATTTGTGATGAACAGGGTTATAAAACTGACAAATAGCTTTGTAGCAAAAAAAAACTTGAACATGATAAATCTTTTGTAATTTTTTGTTATAGTTTTTTTTTTTAACTGAACAAATTAAACTAAGATTCTTTAAAAAATTGCAAGTTTAATAAGGGCTGTTCCAGGAAAAAAGGCGACAAGGGGGTGGAACGCTGATGTATTAAAATTTGGGGGGTGGGGGGTGATAAAATGGATTATCAATAACTTGAAGAACAGCCTTTTTCCTGGAACAGCCCTAACGTCAAATGTTAAATGGTCATTTTATTTATAATAATCTTACAATAATTAGCAACCAAGTTAGCTTGAGTGTTGAAATTCCATACCTGGAAGACCGCATGTGACCTGGAGGACTCCGCGTTGGCATCTGTTGGATGTTGGGTACGGTGTTGGTTGCCGTACTGCAGCATGGAGAGTAGCTCCTCTGCACTCTTGGGCTGTAACACATCACAGGCAATGTGGATAAGGCAATGTGGATAAGGCATGCAAAGATGTATTGATAGAGAACATGGAAAATATTACATAGACAACTTGGGTAAAGGCATGTCAAAAAGTACTGAATTATATGACACAAAATGTGTTAATAATGGGCGCTTAAGGTTTGTTACTGAAAGGTGGAGAAACGAAACTCTTTGGATGTGTTTAGCTAAAAGCCTCAAAATAACACTATATATCTATATATATTATATACTCAAATTGT
Organism: Congeria kusceri; assembly: GCA_027627225.1. Classification (NCBI taxonomy): domain Eukaryota; kingdom Metazoa; phylum Mollusca; class Bivalvia; order Myida; family Dreissenidae; genus Congeria; species Congeria kusceri. The sequence goes on from CM051027.1 coordinate 55,575,582, forward strand.
GGCCAACAATTAATATCCTCATGTTAATATTTCAAATTCAGTATGAACAGCAAAGAGTAAATACAAAGTTTATGCGCAATGATCTAAAAACTGGATGCAAATCAATGTAGCCCACCGTACCTTATGCAGAGACAGCCCCTGTATGACAACCCCATTGCCTGGGTCCTCTCTGATAGGAAGACTGCTTCCAGGGACCAGCAAGTCTCGTATCGACTCATTGTACACCTGTAAAAACCAGAATACTGGGATTTCAATAGGTGCAGTCCTGCTTTTTGATGCAAGCAAATTGCAATTTACTCATTTTTGGCTCGAGCAAATTAACTGTTTTGCATCGTTTTGATGCACTTTTTTTATTTGCCAACTTCAAAGCACTTGAAAATAATAGTTTTATCATACTAATGGTGTCTTGTGATTTGCTTAACCTTTATTAACACAACTTGCCATTTGAAGAGTTTTTAACAAATGTAAAGAATCAAATTCCTGCGACTTTATCATTTTGGCCCCTTGAAATTTCAAGCCAGGGGTCATTTGACTGCTGGTTTTCAAAATGTACCGAAATCCCTTAAATATCCACTGACATGAGACTTACAAGAGAAATGTATACATGACTTGGCTTAAACAAACAAAATCAACAGTAAAATCTGGGTACAGTCATGAAGACATTTATCAAACTGACCAAATACTATGAACCTGAAGACTCAAGTTACTTCAACACGAATATCAATTTAAATTAAACAATTCAGTATTATTCAAACATCAGTATTGTAAAAAACAAAACAATGGTTACTAAGAATATATTTCTGAAATTCTCCTTGTAACAACCTGGCTCTGTGTCAAATTGTCAAGAAAAAAACACAATGATTTCTGCATGCAGATATGGTAAAAAAAAAAAAATCTGTTTCTGGTCTCCTGTCCAAAACATAAGGGTCCATAGGTAGGGATTTTTTTTTTTTTCAATTATTATTTTTTTATAATGGGAGAATGGTGTGTTCCATATATGTTTTCATTCAGATGAGTACAGTAACAGTCTTTTTCAGCCATGTTTTTTTTGGAAAATTTATTTTTATTTTTATTCATAATTTTTTTATTAACGCAACATTTCATTCTAATTACCTTGCAATCATATTTCCAATTTGAACACACATTTGTTGCATTAGATAAATTGTAGATTTAAATGGGAGTGACGAAATATACATGTATTGGAATTAACATGGAGATTGTGCTTCGGCACAAGAATTTACGAAAATAGTGCCATGTGCAACAGTGAATCATTACCAGGTTTCCAGGGCCCTCAATCAGTTTTGGGGGAAGGGGCCCACCGCCCTCTGGCGGGGGAATTTTAACTGACTGGGGCAATATTTTAATATGGAAGTTTTTACAGATTAATTGATTTGAAAACTAACTCAACCCGAACAAACTCGCGTCTAATTGTTGTTTGGTAAAAACGTCATGTAATCTTTACAGCAAATTAAACTCCTATAAATATAACTTTGATTATTTTTTAGCACAAAAAAAACATAGCTCAGAATCTACCGATAACGCTTAAAATTTGGACTAGGCTGCGGTATACATGTAACATTGCAGCTATACATGCGTCATTTCCATGAGTTTTTCGTGATTTCGCCGGCGTTAATGAATAGTTAGCATGTTTTTCTAGCCCAGCACGATTTTATAACGGAGATATTTAACTAATATTTTTAATATGAATATGCAACACATATTTCTTTGTAAAAGTAATTTGCAGTCCCGCTTTTACAATTATTAATTAATTTAATGTATTTATTTAAAAGACCGAAAATGGAAATACACTACAACTCCATTATATCGCGATTCGCGGGGTCCATGGATCACAATCGCGATATAACTTGTAAGGTCATTCATGTGCATATACATGTAAACAAGAGCCTATTTTCACTATTCTCAAAAAGTAAATATAATTAAATCACCTTTTCATTGTTGTTAACATCCATAATGTTTAATTTCCATATGTAAAATATTCTATTTGTATATAAAAATATTATATTATTCCTTGTATTTAATTTTAAATCAGTTATCACAACACATATACTATATCGAAATGCAAAACGCCTATTCGAATTTTACTGTTCACACGTCATAAACACAAATTTTATTTACAGTTATAATGCGGATGATTATTGGCATCTTAACTAGGTTTTCTGTTATTTTTTTTTGTATTTTTTTGGCAGACCTTCTAGGGGGAATGTTTCCATTTTAGGAGAAAAAAACATACTATTCAGGTGGGGGAGTGGGGCCAATATTCTGCGGCAAAAATCGTAGATAGAGGGCCCTGGGTTTCTGAAACTGATAGCCAATTAAAATCTTGTTTGGTAGAATGAATACGAATATTTTTCTGCGGAAATAAATAAATGATTATTTGGATAAAAACTATGCCGGGTGGGCAGCAAAAGTAAAAGGTCGGTCGGGAGACCAGAAATGTGACTATTTTTTCTTTGACCTAATAAACGATATCAGGGATCTCGGAAACGCAAAATCAAGCGTATTAGGACGCATATTTTGTCAAAAGGACGCATGTCAAACCCATGCCAAGAGTCCTTGAGATGCATGCTTTTTCGCTTACTGCGTATACCCTGTTATTTAACACATACATGAGTGCTGGCAGTAAACTCGGCAGTAGTCGCGATAACAATCAATATTGGCCCCAGTACACACTGCAGCTTTAGCTCCGCCCACAGCAGTCCCTTAGCTCCGCCCACAGCATTCTAGACAGTTACTGTTAATTTTCATTGGTAAATTATATTGTCACTCATTGATGTGCTTTAATCAACAAGTCAATCAGAATGTGCTAAATCGCCGAAATGTGACAAAAGGAGTCCTCAATTAAGAACAGTTAGAAGATAGTTGACAATTTGAAACAAACAGCATTGTTAAAATAAGTGAGAAACAGCTTCAGCTGGTTTCATTAATTTATATTGCCAATCCAATTTCATGAATAACAACTAAATCTCAGTAATACGGTGATAGATTTTTTATGACAGAAATTTTATATGAAAATCTAGGGCTGAATGTTGACAGGAATATAAAAGCATCACTAATCGATCAATAATCATACATAAAGGAACTTTCTAGTAAATAACACATATGACAATACATAAATTAACAATACTGGTGGTAATTTAAGTACACAATTTTGCAATGTCACATATTTTCGCGACCTCGTGAAAATTTTCGTCGCCGATTTTTCCGATCACAAACAATTTGTAAACCACATGAAAACACATATTTTGGTGTTTAATATCATAAATAATTGCTCCTTTTTTACATTTTTGTCTTGTTAACTTGTTTCACAATTACTCTACTTGACAGTAACTTATGCTTTGGAACCTGCCTGTTGTACTGTAATCACCGCATCATAACTTTTTACTAGGCCTACACATAACGAATCAGTCAACAAGTTTAGACCATCAATTGCTTATTGTCCAGAATTTACCTGTTTTAAAATCAATTATTGGTACAAAAATATTGTTTTAATTACATAACCAAATAATAATAATAATAAACATAACATTATTATTATTATTTTATTTATAACTGTCATATATTGTATAAATTGTAAAAATTCCATTCACTCTCGCGCGTCACATACTTAACTTTAACTCTTTTTTCTGTTTGGGACTCCTACTTTTTAGGGGGAAAGAGTCCCAGGACTCCTATTTTAAAATCCTAGTGAGATCCCTGGATATATTATTACTGAAGCCCAGAACAAGAGAATTGTTGCATGCAATTCAAAATTTATCAGGCAAGTCATTCCAACAAATCAAATTCAAAGACTGCAGACATTTCAGAGAGTGTTACCTCAAGGTATGAGACAGCGACATCGCATATTTTGGTGTCTTTCATCTGGTCAATGCGGGCATACAGGTCCATCATAGTGTGGTACATTACGCCAGGCTGATCCTTACTCCCCAGCATCGTGTGGGTCTTCCCTGCCCCTGTGGCCCCGTATGCAAACACTGCAATATGACAAAGTAGACTTTAAGTCTTACATGTTACAATAAGAGATTAACAAATACATGTTAAAGCTTTTTTTTTCTAACTCAGTTGGTTTTTTCACCTTTGAGGGAAAGATGTCAGGGCCCTTCAGATGGGGAATTTTACAGCAAAAGAGGATATTTTTTTAAGAAAAGCATTATTAAATAATAAGCACTAACTTGATTTGATTAAAAATTTCTGGGATTGTTTACTAAAATTCCCCTAAGTCAATTTGTGTCCGATTTTGGTCAATTTTTAAAAAATAGAGCTTACATTCTGAGGGGAATTTCAAGGTAAATATAGGGGAAAAAATATATACTTTTAAGCCGGGAAATGGGGCCGAATTTTGGCCCCAAATTGGCCCTAAAAAAAAACACTGTAAACTTTTGAAACACTTGTCATTATGCTCATTTCTTAACTTAATTATGAACAACTTAACATAAATAATGCAATATTCATAATGCAAAAGTGTCTTATTTTGTAATATGAAGGAGCACTATTCTCCATTAAGATCAATTACACAAACAAAACATCTGAAAATACTTTAGTCAACTGACTTTACAAGTGAATACCTACCCGAACAATTGTAACCATTTAGAACTCCAGTTAGCACACAGTTTGTAGTTTCATTGTAAATGTCCATATTAGTGGCACTTGGAGCGAAGACTCTATCAAATGCAAATTTCAGGTCCCGGTTCGCCCGTTTACTAATATCCCTGGCTCTCTTCCTCCCGTTTGCTTGGCCGTACTCATAGCAGGAATTCTCCTTTGGGTCAAACACGAGCACATTTTCATCCACTGCCTGAACTACTTCACGAAACTTCCCCACCACTTCTTTTACATTTGGCGGCCTGATTCTGACGACAACTTTAACATTGCTGCTTGGAGCATCACCCTCCCCAGCGTCTATATCTGGCTCATGTGCTCTCTTCCTGTTGCTTGGAAAAGGCATTTCTGAAAAATATATAAAAATTACAGTGATTTTTTTCCTTATATAACAGGGTCTGTTCAAAGGACCCATTCCCCATGCCAAATATGATTTATTTTTCCAAATTGGGACGAACAATTTCCCAAATAATAAGTGGCAAAATACTATATACATAAGGAATACGAGTTTAAGCTGTACATCATAAATAACTTGCACAGTTATAGATAATAACACCATTCAAATATAAAATTCATCTATTATAAAACTTGTTTAAGTTCCTCATTTATTAAATTTATATTTTTAATTTTTCCAATTGCAAGCTTTCACGACGCAAAATTCCCAATTTGACCCAATCGATTTCCAAAGCAGTGGAAAAAACAGCTGCATTATAAGATAAATCTGTGTTGTATGCTTCATTTAATTCATTGAATTTTCTTTTCTTAAAATGGTCAGAAAGGCCAGGTTTTATTCTGGAAGCATGTCATTTTAGTGAATTTGTGAAATGTGTCAATTAAAACAACAGAACTGAATATTTAGTCTTGTTTATAAGCATGCGATGAATTTAGTGTAACTTTTTATATAGGGTTTAATTCGTGGGAACGTCTTATCGGCGAAGGACCTTTTATGTGGTGGAAACCTGTATGTTTAAATTTTCATTAATTCCTATTATTTGCAACAATAAAGCTATCCATTGATGTAGTTTACATAGACAACACCTAAACTGCTTAAAATATGCCAAAAATTACCAAGGATATGCATAAATTACAATTTAAATAGGTATTCATCTACTTCATTTATGTACAGACCGCCATTATTTTGCCATGTATACATCTTCAATTTTATTTATAGAATCAACTGACCGATCAAATGATGCATTGCCCTCGGATAGCAGATTTATCGATAAAATTGAACACACTGATACACAATGGCAGTTATCAAGATTTATTTTAAAATGCACAGGTGTGTAGGTTTAAATCGTTCATGCATCCAAAATGAAAATGTCATTATAAAAATATTTATGGAATGTTAATTAGGAATGCTTTATCTGCCCAGGTATGTAACTTTTATTGCAATCCATTCACAATAACCATCTAATTTCGGGACGTGAAATCCTGTTGGAACAATAGAGACAAAGAAGATTATTTTCCACCACAGAAATGGTCCTTCCCCAGTTATGCTTAAGAGCACAATATACCCCCAGCGCTAACAATTTATGCTAAATGAATATGTAAATCTTAAGACATAAATCCCTATGGGAACAATGTAATGCCATGAATGCATTGAAAACAAAGGTATTATTGTTATTGTTGTTTAAAATAATAAAATAAAAATGTAATCATGATTCATGTGTTATGAACAAGCTGATATTTATATCAAATCATTGATATAGGTAAAGGGGTGAGATCTTATTTATATATTGTATATCATTTAACTGCTTGTTTCGAAATATGAAGAAACTATTACATGTATAGGCCTAATGTTGTCAAAAATATCATCGGTTCAAACTGCTCTTCATCGAATTTCCAAGTTTCCACGACCAAACGTCAATATTCCTCCGGAAATCTGGCAGATCGAGATTTGTCACACTGGATTTTACATGTTATGATTACAATGTCTGACTAATAAATAAACAGCCGTTTTGCATTGGCAATCGTACCTCTTGGTTTACATTTAGTTTTTCGCTTTTATGCAGATATAATGTTGTCGAAAACTACGGACATTTCAATGTTTTCAAAATGTCCACGCTTTATGAAAGGTTTGTTCTGATTGGTTAATGCAGTGCGTTCTAAATCCCGTCGCATTTCTACATACTCACTACATCAGCCGCCCTGTACCGACAGGAAGGGCTATACTGAATGGAATATTGCCTATTATTATTTATTTTATTATCATGATTATTTTCTATATGATTTGTTAATTACAGTTTCTTTACTGCTTAAAGAAACTATGTCAACGAAAAAGTGATCTCCCTCACAATTATGTTATTATGTTTAAGAAATCGACAAGTCTAAGGCGTATACAATATATATCTTAAGAATAAGTTACTACATTAAAGGCCTAGTTTAATCCTTCTTTATTTGACCCCGTTATTGTACACCTGTGTGGACACAGTGTGGCGACCCTTATCAGCTGATACCAATACACTGCTGCAGATGAAACAGTGCACTTAGCCATTGCTAAGTCAGCCGAGAGAAAAGATTGCAAATATTGTTAAGAGAGTTTATGGTGGACCAATACACAGAGTGGAACACCCCATGGATTGCAATCTTTTCTCTCAGCTGACTGAACAATGGCTAAGTACTCTGTTTCCTCTGATGCAGTGTATTAATTGATTAATCAGTTAGTCGCCATACTGTGTCCACACTGTGACCACAACAGGGTGCCAATACACAGGGGTACATTACCCCAGATTGGGGGGGGGGGGGGGGGGTTCAAACAAAGAAGGATTAAACTAGGCCTTTAAGACGGACCATTTAGTGAAATACATGCTGGTCGATGTAACATCTAAATTAATTTAGAGTTAATTAGTGGGTAATGTTTTGTTAATTAACTTTTAATGTGAAATATATTATAAAACATACGAATGACATAGCTTCAATTTCATGACATACTCGAAATGTCCTATTGTGATACTATATACTTATCACACTCAACGTGAAATTAATAAACTTTATCATCGCCGACTCCGGTGACATCAACTTCATTTATCGCCGACTCCTACAACACCAACTTCATCACCATCATCGACGACACCATTATAAACACCGCAGACTCCGACGACACAATCTTCAACATCGCCGACTCCGACGACACCTTCTTTAACATTAAAGACGCGGGCGACAATAACTTCATTATCGATGACTCCGACGACATCATCTTTAACACCGCAGACTCCGACAACACCAACGTCAACATCGCCGACTCCGACGACACCTTCTTTATCATTAAAGACTCGGGCGACAATAGCTTTATTATCGCCGACTCCGATGACACCATCTTTACCACCGCCGACTCCGACGACACCAACTTCATCATCATTATCGACGACTCCGACGACATCATCTTCAAGATCGCCGACTCCGACGACATCATCTTCAAGATCGCCGACTCCGATGACACCATCTTCAACATCGCCGATTCCGACGACACCATCTTCAACACCGCAGACTCCGACGACACCATCTTCAACATCGCCGACTCCGACGACATCATCTTCAACATCGCCGACTCCGAAGACACCTTCTTTAACATTAAAGACTCGGGCGACAACGACTTCATTATCGCCGACTCCGACGACAACATCATCATCGACGACACCAACTTCATCATCATCGACGACACCATCTTCACCATCGCCGACTCCGACGACACCTTCTTTAACATTAAAGACTCCGGCGAGGGTCTATGCATATTGATGCTATACAATATAATTTGGTGAATTTAAATTTATTCGCTATCCGCTGTACATTACAAACTATGTGCGTATTATTAAAAATAGTATTTCATCATTAAAAATGATATTATCATTATTAAAACGGTGTACGTTCAAATTACCGGTAAGCTATTGTAAACTTTAATAATGGACTTAATTTAATTACAGTATATAAGCTGAATATCGTTATTTAATTTGTTGTCAACTATGATTTCAATTCTAAACGTTTATCTTAAATTGTAAAATAGTACGAGAGCCATTAATATTTATATAATTTGCATAACGCTAAGTTTAAAAAAAATACATTTCACTTAATAATATATATTGCAACTGAGTGTAAACTGTGCATTTAATTGTTATTCGCTCTTCAATTGTTTTTATTTTATCTTTTTAATTATGAATCATGGTAGTATGTGTTTTAAACAAACTAAACTTATTTATCCTTGTCTACTGTTAAATTTGGAAACAATTAAATCAAATATCTATAAATTGACATTAATTCAGAACTACCTATTATTACACAATTACTGTACACACTTTCAGCTCTAGGCTGAATCAATGTTACTACAACATGAACACATAAGATAATTTGTGTATTTCTATTTGAAATGTCCTAATGTAATTATGCTTTACTGTTTTTTTGTGTTTTATAAATTTTATCTTTATGTCAAATACGTAATTGTTAATGATGTAAAAAAATACTGAATTAACAATTTAGTTGCGTTTATTTTCACTTATTTTTCTTTTTATTCGTTGTTCCTGTTTGAAAGTTTATTTTTTATTATGAGTATTGACTTGTGTATATTCGTTATTCTAATTATTGCATTTTTTTTTTTACATAAATCATATATAAATTGCGGTTTAAACAACGTTTTTTTCAATGCACGTGAAGATTGCATTCCTTCAATCCAGTACAATTCGTTATTTTTTATTATATAAAATATAATCCGATAATTAAATAAGATTTATTTAAAGCAGTAATGTAGACAAAATTTAGTATATAAATATGCTTAATAAAAATCATCCATAAATAAATAAGCTTTAATTTCTGAAAGCTAAATACTTTCAATTTCTAAAACATGTTTTTAATTCACATATATTCGTTAATTTTTTTTTCTAAATATTTCAGTCACACTCATCGTTTAATCAATACAGTAGATCTAATTGATAATTTTATTTTTTCAAACATTCGGGAATTTTCAACAAAATATTTCTGAATGAATCCACATTAATGTATACAAAATCCTGATCGAGTCATTTTCCTTCTTTGTATATATTTGCTTCGCTAAAAGCTGCGTATTTCACAAGCAAATCTTAATGTACGGTCAAGATGAAGAAATCATCAGGGTATCAATCTTGATACAACTATTTTAGACGCATTATTTATAATCTTCTATTAATAAACTTTTCAATATTACGCACAATATCAGTGAAAATGCACGTCTTATACTCGTCTTAGCACGTGTAAATAAAAAGATACTTGTAAACTGTTCTTGCATGAATTCAACAGTTCCTGTATGGATCTGAGCATTGTGATAATGAGTGATTGGCTAAATCCAGTGCCCCTATGTCATGAAATGTTGATCCCTGTTTGAGATTTAGTACTTTTGATTGGTCATTCGAACTGTTCCTATATGACACAGGAAATATGGAAGTTTTTCCAGAAACAAAATGACGCCATCTTGAAATAAAAGACGGCAAAATAATGTTTTGTTTTCAAATACATAAAGTGTTCTTATTATCCTTCATATCAAACCTTAAAGACGTTAGGAATTTTAGTCAATAATGTAAATTTTATTAATAAAATACTTATTAAATAGGTGATTTAATTCAAGCACTGTTATTTGTCCGAGGTCTGCTTTATTTGCATAAGCCCGAAGGCGAATGCTAATACTGCTGATCGAGGACAAATAACAGTGCCTGTATGAAATCACTTATTTAATAACATTGTAACATATCGTTACAATATAAACATACGTGTTGCGCGAATTGTCAACGTAACAAGACGCAGCATGCGTGTTGTTTTCATGCGGTGTATGTGTGTAATACATTTTTATCGAGTGCACCGGGATTCTCTCCCATATGGCCATCGCCCCCAGAAGACTTGTTAGTTGGTTACAGGGGATCGTGCAAGATACAGGAGACGCCCCGTTCCAGAGGCGACACTGGGTCTTTTAGTGCCCGGCGTGAAGCACCTAGTACACTGCACCTCGGTTTAACGTCTCATGCGAAAGACGAGTTAGTAGGTTAAGGTGTGGCAAGGGCTCTGGGTTGTGAAGCCAGTGCGTTACCACTAGACCACGGATCCGCCACTTTTCATGCGGCGTAACTGCCTGTGAACATAGCTCTGACATTTATATTTTTGATCATAATAACGTTTGGTAGGATAAATTTATTTAATATATATTTTTGTAATCTTACGAAAAAAAGTATCAACACTTTGCGCAAGAACAATGTACTATATTAATTTCACTCAGAAACAAAAGTAAAGGGAAATAACTAGATCTACAGCTTAAAAATGCTGATAATAATTCAATGGCGACCAAAAAAATTGTCGCGTTGTGTTATGCCAGTAAAATAGTATGCATTAATTACACATAATGTGGAGATTATTTGTAATTTGTTTAAAAAAATACGATTTTCTGTCATGTTCTGTTCTGCTCAGTTCTTTTCACGATGTATGTACAAAGGTAGATCAGTACCTAGTATGAAAGTGAGAGAAGCTATGTCTCCATTTATGCCAACGGTTAAATGTTTCGGCCCAAGAGGTTCCAAATCCTTACATAAAAATAGCAAGAATTTAGTACGTACCTACGTACGGATTACTGATTAACGGTCTATAGGCTTAGAGGTCGTTATTTAATTGGTGCCTACCATTTAATTAGGTGGAACATCGGATAATAAGTAGGTTGCAACTACATGTAAATAAATAGTAGGCACCTAGTAAACATGACTCTGGTAATACGTTTGCAAATCCCGAGTACTAGCAGCATAAAACTTGACAGAATTCGGGAAAATACCCACCTGACAAACATTCTTATAAACACATTAATTGATAACTAAATTCATATGTTTCACAGGATTTTTTTCCAGTCTGGTTAAGTATCGCGAGTATCCCCGAGGGTGTAGTGTAGTGCTGTTGCGAGCTGGTCAGGGTCAAGCGTGAAACGCGTACTGTTTTGGGGTAAAATAAATCTTATATTAGTAGTGTCATAGTTAGTTACACATTCGTGAACGCGTAATAAATGTTGTTACAAAAATGCGATTATACAAGTCTGTTATCGTCACGGCATCAGTTTCGGACGTACATCAGTTTCAGACGGTGTTTGTTTACATTATACTGCCCTCTCATTAAACGAGATTTCACGCGTGATTTGCGCGCACTTTGTAAACGGGGCGGATTTTCGGCGTCTGCATCTTTTTTCGCAAATATGGAGATCAGGAAGGTAAAATTATAATAAAATTAGAAAGTCGTTTACAAAATAACATATTTTCTTACGTACATTTTTGTCTTCTCATTTTTTGGCCCAATTTTTATTTCTTTAGTAAACATCTCCATTTCCATTGATCGATGTCTGTCATTTATGTTTACATGTGACGTAATGCACAACCCGTTTGGTACAGGGTGTTTCCAAAATGCCATAAAAAGGTTATAAAACACCTAAATATTCGTTATGATTTTTTTTATTGCGTTAACGACCGATAGTTATTTTATTACAGCATCATCCACCTGATAAAAAGCAATACAGATCGACATATTCCCCCCAGGACATGGCAGATGCACAGAATGGTTAAGGAACAGAATATTCCAGTAGAACGTGTTGCAAAGATGTTTAATATTCCTATAACTACATTAAAGAGCCGTGTGCATGGTAAAGTTGACATACATGTTTTAAAATCCGGTTCTTCTCCACTATTTGGTGTTGACCAGGAAGCTTTATTATCCAACCATTTACAAACTATGGCAGAGATAGGGTTTGACTACTCCCGTCAAGAGACTATAAATTTAGCTACAGAATATGCTCACCATGTGGGTCTTAGGGACATAACACAAACCTCTCAGCAAACAGTGGTTTTACAACTTCTTAGAACGATGGCCCGAACTTTAGCTAAAAAAGCCACGTGCACTTGAAATAGCAAGGGCTCGTTCAGCCACACATCAGTGCATATTTTCAAGAACTGAATACAATACTAAACAAATACATTCTGACAGATAAACCTCACAGACTGTTTAATATTGATGAAAAGGGGCTTTCCATTCAGCATAAACCACCGAAAATTGTAGCTGGAGCTAAATATAAAGCCGTGGCTTTGACAGGTGGAAAATCGAACACAGTCACGGTGATAGGTGGGGGGAATGCTACAGGCTCACAGATCCCGCCATTGTTTGTTTTCCCAGGCAAACGAATGCTACCAGCATTGCTTGAAGGTGCTAGTCCTGGTACAAATGGAAAAGTATCTGACTCAGGGTGGTCAAATACAGACATATTCACACGCTACATGAAAGAACATCTCATACATTACTTACCTGCAAGGTCGGAAAGCAACAAGGTTCTGGTGTTGTATGATGGGCATAAAAGTCATGTATCGTTAAGTCTTATTGAGTGGGCACAGGAAAATAACATCATTTTGTTTGTACTACCGCCACACTGTAGTCACATTCTCCAACCGATGGACGTCAGATGCTATGGCCCCTTTGAAATGGCTTGGAACTCTGCTTGCCATCATTACATTCGTGAGTCTGGGGGAAATGTTGTGTCACGTTTTGATGTATGTAGACTGGCTTGTAAAGCTTATGTTTCTTCCCTCACACCAGCAAATGTACAGGCCTGATTCCGACGATGTGGAGTCCATCCCTTTAATCCTGAGGCCGTACCGATGTCGTCAACGGCGCCGTCTCTTGCTTTTCAGACAACCTCATCGGACTTCACCACACAGTCGGTAACGGAAGCAGAGCAACCTGATGTTATTGGAACCGATTCAGTTACCGTTTCAAAACGTTTCCTTGAAAAACGAGGTGGTAAAATGCTTACAAATGTGCGAGAGGCAAAAGTTAGAAAACCCTGAGTAAAGTTGTTGCCGGAAAGCCTATTACAGAAAACGACGTACACAATAACATTAAAACACGCATGAGTAAACCTCAAACTAAGTCTAGTACAACTAAAAAAACACCAGAAATCCATCAAACATAACAAACAAAAGTAACCAGCAATCTGTGTCATCTGAAAAGCCCAGCACGTCTGCACAGCAACAAGAGGGTGTCAGTAGTGACAGTGAAACACAGCCTGATGACGAAACGGACACTGAGGTCTGCTGTGTATGCAGCAAATTTCAGCCATGCGAGTTAAGATACTGTCTTAATCTCAACATAGTTATATGGGGCTGTTGCGATAACTGCAATAAATGGGTACACCTGAAGTTCTGTTCATCGGTAAAAGTGCTACGCACAGGTGACAGGTTTTTGTGCCCTTTCTGCAGTCTGGAGGAATAAACAAATAACGTAAGACGTTATATTGTAAAAGGTTATTGTTTTTGATTTGCTTAAACAAGTAGAAAACAACAATTACAAAGTTTTTATAGTTTTAAAAGTTAACAGTTATATATTGACTCACCTTTGCACACACACTGTACACCGTCCGAAACTGATGACGTCAGTCCTATTTATGCAAGAGGTGAGTACCACTATGTTTGTTGTTATTTTGACAAGTCAGAACTAATAATTGTATTATATGTTCGAAAACTCTTTAAAATTGTTATATGTGCGAAAATAAATCCATTTAATTGCTTGTTGAACGCAAATGTTTCATTTGATTGTTTACATCGTCCGAAACTGATGCCACCAGGATATATTATGCGTCTTTAATTTATTGGACAAACACGTTGTGAGCTGTCAGTATAACAGGGTTCTGCACGTGATTAGCGAGATTGGCTTTTCAAAACGTATGCATTTACCTCGTTCAAACAATCACAAATTACACAACTAGTTTATACATGTGTACAGCCGGAAAATACTCGGGAATGTTCGGAATCGCATTTTCACGAGGCCATTTGAAAAGAATTCAGCCAGCGGAAGATCAAATCTCGTCCTCGGGTTGTCACGTGCGCGTTGCTGTGCAGCCATGCGTGAAGCGGGAAAATTTGCCGCCAAAACCAGTCAGTTGGCTGTCAGCTGTTGGAGAAAGCAGACGTGGACGACCGTAGTCCAAAGAAATGCTGTACGCACCATTTTATCAGATGTTAGAAACGCATTTCAGCGTTGTATGTTTTCTTTATTTATTCCTTTTAGTAGTTTCGATGACAGCTGTGTTGTATTTTATTAATCTTTAGTTGCATCACTTTCGGAATACGACTTGGCACAAGTTTGTGTTTGGTTCCAAGGTTAAAAATTTGGTTCACCTATGATAACTAACGTTTGAAGTTCGTTCAGAAACGTTAATTTTTTTTGGCTGTCGGCACCAAACAATGTGTTAACAGACCTTTATTATCGCATTTGGGCCTTGTAATGATGCAGATGTAGAGGTTTATTGAGGGTAAATGTGACCCATCATCAGTGTCTACACATGGTTGCTATGAAAACCATGTTCCGTATTGTTTGTGTCTTTACGATGCTAATTTGGCTGCCAGCCATCACCCGTCCAGAATTTTTAAAATGCACATTTTCTAAAGAGTGGAAATGTGAACATCCTGCATCTATCCGTGGTGACCATGGACACCAAAGTGGATGGGGTGATCCTATAGAGTTCAAGCCACCACAGACATGGGAGCATTCTTCATGGAGGTGTTTGCAGAAGTGTGAAGAATGACAGCAGACATTTGTTTCAGGTAAGATTATTTATGTATTTTGCCATTTGTTTAGTTTCAAATTAAGTTCAGGTCAGACTTGAACATCTAAGCATTTAATTAAACAATGTTGGAACATTCATTCTTCATGAATTTAATTCATTTCTACAAGTAGTCGATAAGTATTAAAAAGTCATAAAATGGGTAGATCTACAGTCTATTGTTTTCAGTTTTATTTATTTATTTGGAATTGTTAAGTTCAGGTACTGGACTGTCCCATGGTCTTTTACGTGACCTGTTTGTTGAATATTGAAAAAGTATGCTCGCTGCATTTAAGCTCAGGCCATTGGTTGTCCGTTGTGTCTTGTTGAGTGGTCCAATGCGTTAAATTAAAAATTTAGTCATTTTTCCATCACTTGGGCCCATACTGCTGAAGCCTGATCAATATTGTGGTCAGTTGTTGTCCATTGTGTATTGTTGAGTATGGTAGTCCCATGCCGAAAGTTGAGAATTTATTCATTTTTACGTCACCTGGGCCCATACTGCTGAAGCCTGATCTATATTGTTGTCAGTGGTTGTCCGTTGTGTATTGTTAAGTAGTCCTATGCCTACAATTTAAAATATAGTCCTTTTTCCATTACTAGGGCCCATACTGCTGAAGCCCAATCTATAGAGTGGTCAGTGGTTTTGCGATGTACAGTTTGTATATTGTCGTCCAGTGTCTACAGGTTCGCATTGAAGAAATTTCCTGTGAAGCTGTTTTCAGTAGACAATATTGGGAAAATGATCCCATGGCAGAAGCAGCATGTACCAAATTTGAAAGCATGAATCCACAGAAAAACAGCATTTTTAATTTAAAAGGAAAATGTGAATAAATTCTGCACAGAAATGTTTTTTGCTAATCTGAATTTTAATTTGTTATTGCTTGATTCCAAAATATCATGAATGAGTGTTAACATAATTTCGGCGATCCATTTAAAAAAACAAACAAATTGTTTCGCACAGGTTGTCTAGTTGGTCCGTCCATGAAGAATGTGTGTCCATGACGTATGTGTGCCTGTTTGAAAACCATCACACCAAGTCAGTTGAAGGTAAGTTCAGTTGATTGTTAATGATGCCATGCCTAAGCATGCAAACAGCATGTGGTAAACCATTGTGGTCATCATTTGTCTGATTTGTCCAACATATTTCCGATGCGTACAAAATATTTCCAATGGATCCAACATATTTCTCAATTGTCCTTAACAGGGATTTACCTTAAGATTTTACTTTCATGTGCCCAGGGGGCAAGTTACTTTGAACATCTACTTGCCCCCAATGAAAAAAGGTTGCTCCATCTTTAAGTCAATGTTTTTGACATTGTTTAAGTGTACAAATGCATTATTAGATGTATTTGAACAAACATGTTTTAAACTTGATGACTTTTTAATGAATGAAACAATTCTGAATTCACAACCGTTTATTATTATGCTCCCCGAAAATTTTCGGTGGAGCATATATTCTCAGCTTTGTCCGTCCATCACTTGGGATCGGATATGGGATAGGTGGGGGTCAAGGTGATGTATCTTTTTCACTTACATAAACATACTTCTGTTCAGGGTCAGTACTCTTAAATGTCCTAATGAATAACTAAAAAGGCTATTTTTAGCTCAACAAAGATTGTTCTAATTATGCCCCTGGGGTCAAAACGGGCTACGCCTCGGGGGTCACATGGTTTATATAGAATATATAGCAAAATGACTTTAAAAATCTCCTCCTTAAACCACAAGGCCCAGAGGTTTCATATTTGGTATGTAACATCCTATAGTGGTCCTCTACAAAGATCATTCAAATTATTCCCTTGGGGTCATAACTGGCCACGCCTCGGGGGGTCTCATGGTTTATATAGAATATATAGCAAAATGACTTTAAAAATCTCCTCGGAAACCGCAAGGCTCAGAGGTTTCATATTCGGTATGTAACATCCTATAGTGGTCCGCTACAAAGATTGTTCAAATTGTGCCCCTGGGGTCAAAACTGGCCACGCCCCCGGGGGTCTCATGGTTTATCTAGAATATATAGCAAAATGACTTTTAAAATCTCCTCAGAAATTGCAAGGCCCAAAGGTTTCATATTTGGTATGTAACATTGTTTAGTGGTCCTGAACAAAGTTTGTTCAAATTATGCCCCTGGGGTCAAAACGGGCCACACCCTGGGGGTCACATGGTTTATATAGAATATATAGCAAAATGACTTTTAAAATCTTCTCTGAAACCACAAGGCCCAGAGGTTTCATATTTGGGGTCCTCTACAAAGATTGTTCAAATTATGCCCCTGGGGTCAAAACTGGCCACGCCCAGATGGTCACATGGTTTATATAAACTTATATAGCAAAATGTCTTAAAATCTTCTCTGAAACCGCAAGGCCCAGAGGTTTCGTATTTTGTATTTAACATCCTATAGTGGTACTATTGTTCAAATTATGGCCCGAAGGGGTAAAACAGACCACACCCGATTGGTCACATGTTTAATATAGACTTAAATAGCAAAATGACTTTAAAAATCTTCTCTGAAACCGCAAGGCCTAGAGATTTTATATTTGGTATGTAACCTTGTATAGTGGTCCTTTACAAAGTCAGTACTCTTAAATGTCCTAATGAATAAATAAAAAGGCTATTTTTAGCTCAACAAAGAGTGTTCAAATTATGCCCCTGGGGTAAAAACTGGCCACGCCTCGGGGGTCTCGTGGTTTATATAGACTTAAATAGCAAAATGACTTTTAAAAATCTCCTCCTGAAACGGCAAGGCCCACAGCTTTCCTATATTTGTTACGCAGGGCTTTTTTTCACCATTTTGGGAATATGACCTATACCCGTGAAATTGGTAATTTTAGCGTCGTTTTGCCTAAAATTGGGAAACATTATAAGTGTTTTATTTTGTTGAAAATTTGATTAACTATTGACACACAGCAACCCATTAACACATTTTTTATTCAGTTTAAATGACACTATGTTACATATATGTCATTAACTCTTGTCAGTTCAATAAACTACAACAGAAGGTCCCTGGCCTTCATGTTCTTGAAACTCTCAATCACTGAATCAATTTGATGCTCAGTCAAGGCCCTCTGCCTCTGGTGGTGAACATTAATTCGCATTAGCGAATCCAATGTGACCTGCCCCAGGGAGCTCCGTTGTGCGGTGCAGAGTGAATTCATCAAACTGAAGATGCGTTCAACACTGGCTGTACTGCTAGGTACAATCCTTGAGAGCCCAATCAGGAAATACATGGCTGGGTAAGAATTTCGCAGAGTAGAATCTGATGTCATCTCATTGTAAAGGTCCACTGGCTGTGGGCTCCTCTGCATGCAACCATGATTGTATTATTTTTATTATTTAAACAAAAGCTGTATCAAGAAAATAAGATATCATGATGGTGAAAATAGCTACATGGCATGAACAAAATATTTACAGTAGTACTCAACTGTACATTTGATAGAACCATGTTCAAATGACTAAAAACTAATAATGAAATTAGGTAGTTCATTATTATATTTTAGTTTAAAAAGGATTTACTCAGTTCAAATGTTATTTCTATGATATCTACTTTGACAAAACTTACATCCTTCGATTTCTGTAAAGTCTAAATGACCATGGGGAGATGCCTAGATGGATCATATACTGCTCAGCTAGACTAGATAGTTCTGCTTTGAAGTTAAAAATAACTAGTAAAGAACAATAAAACAGCATAAACAAGTGGTAAAAACAAAGGAAATAATCAGGGTAAACAGTGAACATCGAGATTAGATCCAATGATCAAAATTAGCCCAGTTCTGCAAACAGGGCTTGCAACATTTTCTTGGTCTTAAGTAATAATATAAGAATTTTGATTAGCTAGGTTGGATTTCTAATTTCGATGACTGATGATCTAGTCTATTCTAAAAACAAAATGCAATTTTTTCATAAACAATCATACTCAACTGTTACAATGAGCAAAAACTTTAAATGCTAAAATGTTAAATGAAGGTGCACAATCAGACATGAATACTTTTTCACAGACTACATGATCAATTATTTCATTCTTTGAACAAAACAATGTCAAGGTCACTTTTATTATTTGGCTAGAAATTTGTTAAATTAAGTGAGAAAACTACAGAACAAATTCTAGTTTATTTAACAGTAATAAAGTTACATGGTGCTTGGAATACAAAATAATTTTATTTAGTGTAATATTAAAAATACCTGATTGTGCAAATGCAAATAATATAACTAATATAAATAGATAAACAAATAAATAAAATGTCTCTGAAAATCTGGGAAGTAACAAGAACATTTATATATTTTTCAACTGGGGTATTGTCTAAAACAAATAAATTACACTTTAAACATGCGTGCAATCGTACTTGAGCATGAACAATGTCCTTTTAAATGCTGAGAACTCCTTCAGTATTACATCTTCTGTGTAGGTAGGCTCAACTGTAATCCTGTGCCCCTGGAACACATCGGTTCTCGTCCGCCCATAATGAGAGGCAAGTGTCTGTATGGCATCCTGAAACACCGAATAATATTTAAAAAGATATGATAATAAATTAATGAAATAAATCTTTTTAAACATCAAGTTTTTTTTTCTTCTTTTGTTTTTAAATTTCACATGAAGCAGTTGTGTATGGATATAGTAATTTATGAATATGACGAGGCTTACTGCTTTGTAGCTGTCTAGCTCGACAAGACCTGGGACATCATCTAGTGGGTCGGAGAACATGTCAAATGCAGCAAGGACTGGGGACCTCCGGAATGATGCCTCTGTTTCTTGAATCATCCAGCCGGTGATTGGAAGTGCCACTTCCTCCACGATGTGAGCAGGATCAGAGTCGCCCACTTGTCTGAAATAATAATTGTGAAGTAGTAAATTGTGCATTTTTTAAATCTAAATAGCAAGTAACTACCGGTATATGCCCTGAAAATAGTTTGTTATTATTTCATCCAAAAATAAATGTACCTGAGTCGCCGTCTGAGGTCGGTACGATCATCAATCTCTTCATACAGACAGTTGAGCTTGGAGAAGTTCAGATCATCATCAGGTGAGGTTGAATGTAGAGATCTCTTGAATCTGTCAATCAGCAAAGTCAACTCTTTGATGAGATCCTGCAAATGTGAAAGGATTACAGTATGAACAAATAATTATTAAACACAAATAAGTATTAATAATTATGTCAGAACCTGTTGCAATTTATTATAATAAAAGCTTTAAGCCTTGTTCAAATTTTTATGCAGTATACTTATTATAATTGATACTTAAACTGAAATTGGTATACTTAAATCACAATTATGATGTGTACAATACATAATCAAAAATTTAAAGATTAGGAGAAATGTACGTAATGTTTGTATTAACTTTTATTCTTGTTTACCTGCAATTTCTTGTATACATCAGAAAATTTAATTTCGGCTCCTTGTAGATATTCACTGAACGTGATGACAGGTCTTAGGATATCACAAAGGACCAGTATTCCAGCAACCGTCCTTTTAGAACACAACATGTTCCGTACCCCCTCAACCTCCGGCTCATGCTTCTTGTCGATGATAGCGTCAAGGGCATCCAGCACCTGAGAGAACACAGAATTAGATTAATGTTATTCATTAAATAGTGCATTTAGTATCAACTTAAACACATAAACAAAGCAAAACATAAAAGGCATTTTATTATTATTATTAAGTTCAACTATTTAGCTTAGACAAATACATATTAGACAAAAAATGATAGTGAATTTGATTTTATTATAATCCAAACGAACATCATCTTGTTTAGGAAGCACATTGACTTTAATTTTGCAGTAAATTTCACAGTTTATGATTGCGACAGTTGATGTAGTTCAGGTACCTGAACATAGCGTTCTATAAGATGCTGACATGCAAGTCCATGCGACAACCACCTTGTAGGTGCAGCTCTGATCAGCTTCAGATTTTTGATGCCATATGATAACTGCACCTCCTTGAAGATAGCATACTTTTGAGGGCTGTAATGAAACAGCTTCCACAAGGCCAGAAGAAGGCTGTCAACATCCTGCAGTATGGGGAAACTCTCCATCATGTGCTTGACAACCAGAGCCAGTTTATGATTGCGACAGTTGATGTAGATTTGGTATGGAATGTGATGTCTGAACCGTCTTTGCAGGCCTGGAGGCAGAACAAAGGTCATAATATTTGAAAATCATTAATTTATTTTAATAATGATAAGTACATGATGATGTACATGTACGTGTAAAACAGCTCACTAAACTATAATTGCCAGTTTCGACTTTGGCAATAAACCAAAATGTTGACAATAAATTAATAGCACAACAAATTTCCAGCAATTTTACTCGGTTATCCAACTTAATCGTATGAAAATCCTTACCTGTGTTCTCACCACTCATGGTGTTACAACCATCAAATGCTACAAAATAAGCTTTGCTGATGTCTATTTCCTTTTCATGTAGGAAGTCCTCAATAGTTTTCATCAATGACTGTGCATCTGTTTGTTTAACATGATCCGACGGGAAACGAACCAGAATAGCAAACTGTTCCTTTTGTGCCTCATCTGATGATTCGTCTGCCAACAGAGAATAGTATGGCGCACCACGAAGTTTTTCAAGAAGTTCAGTCTCAAGAACCATATTAACAGATCTTAAAAGATCAGTGGCTATTGTTGAAGAAGTGTATTTAACACTAGACGTTTCATTTTGTGAGCTCCGTTATTCAGCTATAGCAGGAGGTTCTAAATCGGACACAAACTCGACAACACTTTCAAAACTGGTAATGGCCCAGCGGTTGGTCAGAACAAAATACAGGATTTTAATAAGGCACTGCACATACTTTCTATTTCTTTCTATATCCTTTACTTTCTTGGCCTGCACACTGGTCATCAGCATTTCAGCAACAGTCTTTTTAGCTAGTGGTACAGTTTTTGTTAAGTTGTACTTATTGAAACTGTCAGTATGACATTTCCCTTTCTCATGACTTTGTAACTTTCTTGTTGGGTGATCCCCGAGTGTGGTTCCAGTTATAAATACATTTTCTTTGTCAGTTGCTGAGAATAACTCACATATTTTACATCAATACCCAGATCGGGCACAGCTAAAATACAGCCACGTATATTTGGCTTCATACTTAGAGGAACTGAAAGATGTTGATCAGGTACAGGCACCAGTGTGACTGATTGACTGTCTGAATGATCAGAATCACTTTTACTAGTTTCAGATGGAGCCTTTGGACTTGGGGGTGAACTTACAGTTGTTGTCTGAATTTCTGTCGAAGTTGATTGTTGTTCGACGTCATTTGCTACATTTGTTTCTTCCTGTTCTTCCTGTTCATTCGATGTCGAGGCAAGAATTGCCTGCTTAAATAGAATGTCGATTTGTTTACTATTTGTTTCCTTTATTTTCTGTAGTATTTGCTATTGTGCGACATTTTTGATTGAGATCAAGTCCAAAAACGTGTCTCGGGTAAAAGATGCTTGCATTTGGACATAAACGTGACAATAAAATCCGAGGGTATTCCGCATACGTAATATCCGGGTGACTGGAGTTCGTACTCAATATGATTCGTCCCATTATTGTACGAAGGTCGCGATTCGGACAAAATACGTAAAAATTTAGAAAAAAAATTGATACGATTGGGAATTTCGGGATTCGAATTGGGAAAAAAAGATACTTTTTGGCATTGGGAATATGACCGAATAACGGCTATAAAATCGACCAAAAAAAAGCCCTGTTACGTAATATTGCATAGTGGTCCTCTCCAAAGATTGTTCAAATTATTCCCCTGGGGTCAAATCTGGCCACCCCCCTCGAGGGGTCACATGGTTTATATAGACTTAAATAGCAAAATGACTTAAAAAATCTTTACCTGAAACCGCAATGCCCAGAGGTTTGTTCAATGTTGTTCAAATTATGCCCCTGGGATAAAAATAGCCATGCCTCTGGGATGCAAATTCCAGTTGGGTTCCAAGGTCTCGAGTGAGCGTCCTAGGGCCCTCGGGGCCCTCTTGCTTAATTTAAGGTATTCGACCCATAATTAGCTCGTTAATTTCCGTGTAATTTCGACAAAAGCCGTAGCCGTCCGTAAATTACCGTGCGCATTCGGAATACATACAAAACTTCTTTAAAAATTGTATATTTCTTTAGCTACACCGTCGTTTTTGTTTCAGATTTTAATCTCGTCTCTTTTAAAAGCAAATTCGATATACATTAACTATTAAAATGTAACGAGCATAATTAAAACGAAAGTAGAATCGGAGTTTGTTCCCTTTGGAAATCATGATCATTTGAACGCTTATACAATTTTATGTGCATATAACAGCGTTTATTTACCTTGATATAAATCATTCTGACCGACGAAAACGTAATAAAAGAGGTAGATTTTCAAGAGAAAAAGACACAGTAACAATGTAAATTGTGTTGGCTATGATCAGCTGCCATGATCTGTGACAGTGTGGTTGGAAAATTACCAAGAAGCATATTTTAGTTTGAATGTTTATGTCTACGTGAAATATTGTAACATTGACTAAAGTGATTCAATAATGTTCTCTATTGGAAAACTGACAAAGAAACCAAGTCAAACGGCAAGCCTAATACCAAGCTGTGTACGGGTTAGTATCAGTTCATTATCTAATTGTAAAGCCATTTGTTTGTATGGTAATAGTTACTAAGATAATGACAACTCGTGAATGGTTGTGTAAATATACTAAATAAAAATTATTGATAATGATTTTTTGTATGAATACACAGAGCATAAAGTTTGGAAATATAATAAGATGAAGTACTAGTATCCAAGCTTATTTAACAAAGTTCTATGTGTTGACATAATGACATAATTATGTTACAATTTCCATATTGAAAATGCCATCAATTTTGCTTTGTCATTCTGTTAAGTGTTATAACATAACCATATAAGTCGGTTTCCAAAACATGTCTACAAATTCAACATCTGGCATTAAATTTTGCTCAACTGACATCGGTGCCATATCAGACAATTATTAAAGCAGTGATTGTTGTGTACATTAATATCAGTCTGTAAGTAGAATCTACTGTAAAACTGTGTACTGAAAACTTATTTTCAGTGATGCTGCTGTTCAGAAAAGCAAACACACATCCAGTACAATGGGCGACATGTTAGATGTAGACCAGGCTGTTAGTGTTCAACCAGAGGCATCGCTAGTAGCAGTCGCATTCCCATATTCACCAACAGATGGGCGCAACCAGCTGATGTTCAAAAATGAGAAGGCCAGAAACATTGATTCTCTGGGTCTTCTTGCCTATACTGACGTGATAAAAATACTACGGCAGAGGACATCGCTGGCTCCGGTTTATGTACCATTGAAACATTCAACTGTGAAGTCGCGGACAGTTTATTTAGTATTTAACATGTAAATACGATGGATGGGAGGCCCTATATTACAGTTGCAAAAAGAACGTTGGAAACTTTTATAACACAAATTAGCGGATTTTTTTTAAAAACAGCCATTTTTTAAAACCAGTAAAGTTCATGATCGACATGGCCTGGAACGTTAAAATTGTTTAGATGAAAATGTGTTAATGCAGCACATGTTGGTTTTATCTATTATGTTTATATTTATTTCATTTATAAAATGTAGTAATTGTTAATTTAGTTAATACAACTCTTTTGTTCATATTCTAGATTATGTGTTTTAGACTTTTTGAAAAGATATTGTTTATAATAGAATGTACAATGATGAAACAAAGTTTAATTTTAATGTTTTATGTTCAAAAGTTATGGAATTAATTGTATATATTGCTTGTATTTTGTATCTAAGAACTTTTTAAAGTTTTGTGGGAGTATCTTTCTTAGGTTCTCAATAATTATTTAAAAATATTTAAAAAAGGTATTTCTGAAAAAATCCGGCTTAATTTTGTATGGTGGTAGTGTTAAAAAATGTTTTAATTTTTCAAATTTGCACGGTTAAGTTTGTTTGTTTTGCCTTCGTTTTGTGGCTTATAGTCCAGGAATAAAATATATTATGGTTTAGATTCAGAACATGCATAAAATAAGCAAGTTTATCACATTTTGTTTATGGCTTTCAAAAAATAGAACAGGAAAATTCTCATCGATCATAAATAT